>VDFB02271358.1:1169684896-1169847056 GCA_007258455.2 Sequoia sempervirens
TTGCAGTAAGAGGTAATCACTTTTTGATCATACTATAATTACATCCTATCCTGTTAAACTTGAGACAACCTAAATGCACCCAATGATGATTATTGACACCTACATTATATAACCCGAATTAACTACATTATATTGAGTGCCTCCATTTCATCACAACATAGCCACATTAAACTTGGGTCACACATGAATGCATCCTCAGTATTTGTTATAGAACAATGCCACATGACCAACATAGTTATGGATCACATAATTACCACAAGAATTTGTTCCTTGGTTGTGATCTTATGGTGATTCCACACAACAAAATCTGGACATGAAATTCTCAAAACCCTAAACCTCTAAAAATGAAATATGATGAGATGTTGCTTTAAAATATGATTTTCAAACTTGGAACTACAAATCTTACTTCACAACTGAATTCTGCAAAAAGACAATGACTAGCCTCAACCTGGCGATATGTTCTTGATTTTTTTCTGATTTTTCCCAAGAAAATCATCCTTAGTTCTCCACAAACTATCTCAAGTAGAGCAAAACACTGTTGCAATAAATCAGGTGTGAACTCACTTTTCTTTATGTCGGCCACAATTTGATTTTTTTCTATTTTTCATGTTTGTCAAAAATTCGACGAAAATGATAGCCTACATTTCGAGGAACGTTGGGGATAAACTTTCAAAAAATTGAAAATTACACATCAAATTTTACAAGCACTCGACGAACATCAAATTTTACATATTTCATCAAACAGTTTCATTGGATTTTGCAGTCAAATGTATTAGTGAATTGTTAAAGTCCTATGGTAATATGTTGAAGGATTTCTTTCATCGTGCTAACATTTGTCTCCTTCTGTCTTGTTGTATTTCTTTTTTTCTCTTCTGATGATATCTGGTGACATACAAAAATACATCTGTACACATAATCATATAGGCATTGCATCTCATTACACATTGGCATTTAGTTAAATTAAGATCTAGTTGCATCCATACATTCACATAAAAAGAAAAAATTAAACATGTCATTATCTACACCACCACATTTGTAATTCACATAAAACATCACATGTCATATTATCCATACATAGTATTGTCATACACTAATGCATTCATAATCATAGACAAGGCATCCATTAGAGTCAAAACATAAATACATATCATCATTATAATCTAAGCATTGTCCATGACTTATAAATAAACATCACATCATCATAGCATCTCATCATAAATAACCATCATAAATACATACATGGCATGGCATATAAATGGCATCATCATAAGAATCATAAATGCATAAGTCACATAGGCATCACATGGTAATCATAGCTGCATCATCATAATCATTACACTCATACATACATCATAAACATAATCAACATATATATAAATGCATCATCACACAACATAAAGCATATAGGTCACATCAAAACTGCATCATATATATATAATCTCAATAATCAATGTCACAAGATAGAGTCACGAGATATCCCAAAAATAAGAGCTCATAGGCTCGATGGTAAAAATATAAATGTCATAACACAGGTGTCTAAAATGTCCAAATATGAGATAACAATAAACATGTCTATGCCGAGCTCTCCTCATCCCCTTAGGGAGAAGATTGAGGGGATCGATGCTCTGTCAAAGGGACTAATGCCATCAAGGTCATTGTGGCCTGTGTCTGTGAAGTTGAGGGATTTGTCGCTGTACCTAATGCCTAGGATGTTGATGCGTCTATCACTAGAGGCTGGCACTACACTAATCTATGCCCTAAACCTGTAGAACCATGATTGTGACTCGACCTACGTGAGTGGTGGGACCTATGCCCTGATGTGTGTCCTAAGGAGGTGGAACCACTCACACTGCTACGACTACTATGGGATCTGCTGTTGCTCCCTGACCCTGACCCTATCCTACTATATGAATGAGACAATCTTGGATCCGATCTTTCCAGTGGCACAACCTACTCATATAGTAGCCTATAGCATCCTCTGCTCTCATTAACTCTGGCTAGCTCTCGTGCTATATCCCCCAGTGGTCCTAAACATAGCTTTGCAAACTCAGTGCACCATCTAGCCAACTCTTTCTATCAGAGAACTGCCTGATCCCTATCCATTTTGGTAACCTTTGACTCTGCCTGTAGTGCCCTGACCTATGTTGTGCTCTCATCAAGCTTCCTCTATAGGTATACCACATGCTGATCTATGGTCACATCATCTAGCAATGTTGGTCTTGTAGGTACCTCATCATCTCCCTCTACCATCTGCCACCTCAGAAGCCACTCTACCTCATCTATGGCCTCATCATCATCCCTAAAATCCTCCTCTCCCACGTCCTCCTCTCCCCTGACAACCCCCTCCTCTTGAATCTCCATCTCTAGAAATCCCTCCTATGTTGCATGCCCCTCCCGCCTCAACCCCTCATCTCTCTCCTCCTCCTTTGGCACCTCAGGGATGGCATCTAGTTCCGCTCTATCCATATGCTACCTCACCCTCCTCCCACCATCGCTACCATCACCTCCTTCATCCCCATCCCTCCCTCCACCTCTGCCTCAATCTCTCCCTTAGCCTCTACCTCTACCCCTGCCCCCATCTCTACCTATGCCCTTGACTCTGTCTCTGCCTCCTTGGCCACCTCGCTACACCCATGGAGTCACTGACCTCCTGTCAACTGGTGCAGGTCCATCAGGATTTGTTAGAGGGATTGGCCTATGAGTTTTCCACCAAAGATCAAAGTTTGTTGTGGTCCCTAGATCTGTCGGCCCTCCCCTCCATCCTCACTCTTGAGCCACTAGGCTGTCAATCTGCTGCTCTACGAATGGCACAACTATTGGTGGACCCCATGTCGATTCTCTGGATGACCGGGCATACTTTGCGATACCCATCAGAACACCCTGCTACTCTAACCTCTCAAATTTACAAAGGATAAAAGTGAAAATGAATTGACTTTTACCACATTTTCAACCTATTTATAGGGTCAAAGTGGGATTTTTCCATCTTTTATTACTGGAGGCTCTTTTAACTGAATTTGACCACCCTTTGGCTACTATAAACTCCTCAAAATTCAAAATCATCTACGCCATTGCTTTTCTGGTCATCAAATTGACTTATGATGACACTTTCCAAATTTTTTTGTCATTGACCCAAAATTTGAAAATTTTCCCGAGGGGGCATAGATACTTTGTACCTTCGCTAGGGCATGACTTTGACTTATTTTCTTTGTCAAAATGAGACAGGTTGCATTATGACAAAGAGGGGAAAGATGTAGACACATAAAATTGAACTAGGCCTGCAACCTCTATTTTCACCTCTTCTTCCTAGCATAATTAAGACATTATAATTATGTCCTTGGTCCACTTTCGACTATTAATTAAATAGTTCATAATTATTTAATTAATTCATGTCCTTTATTCTTCATGAGTATCAAATAAATAAATTTTATTTATTTAATACGTCACTAATTGTCTAATGTCTACCTATAATTAAATTAATTTTTCAATTTATTTAATTATCTTTGTCCATTATGTATTCTTGATTATTAAATAAATAAATTTTATTTATTTATTTAATGCATCACTAACTCTTTTTAAGTCTTCTTATAATTAAATAAATCCTTTAATTTATTTAATTATTGCCACCTTGACATTTCCCTATTTTAAATAAAATTATTTATTTAAAATAGTCCCACTTTTCTAATTCCCTCTTTTTAGTAAATAATTTAAATTAATTATTTACTGTCATGTGGTCCCACCTTTTGAATTATATTTATTTTTAATTCAAAATAGTCTTTTTCTCCAAAATATAGTAATTTCCATTATTATTTTATTTTCCAACCACCTCTTTTTTTGTGTCAATCTTATCTCTTGTCACATGCATTGTCAACCCTTGATTTGATTTTCTAAAAATAAATCTTGTCCATTCATTTTGAATTTACCCTAATGTTTCCCTAACCGTAATTGTGGGTTGTCATATTGAATCTTTTCCTTTGATTATAGGGCACTTGTCAACTTTTAATCTTGGCCATTCCCTCAAAATTGTATTTTTTAAAGAATTGCATTTTTGGTCTCATTTTGTCACCTCATGCTCATGTTTTGTCATCTCATGCTCTTGCTATCTTGTCATTTTAGGCTATTTTCTGCATACTTCATAGTTGTTAGTTGCATTTGTGAGGTCATTTAATTAAAATCCTTCAACATTTGCTTAGGGCTTGCTATTTTCATTAGATTTCTCACATAAAATCTAAGGGAAACATCATATTTCAGCAAGTTGAGAAGGTGTAATGGAGGTCAGCCATGGAGAATGAAGACATTTGGTGAGATTGTTTCATTTGTTTTCATGTCATTTCCTTTGCACTTCATTATTACTTTGGGTTTTTATGATTTTCATTTGATTTTCAAACCCTAAGAAAAATTCCCTTAGTTACACATGCTACTAAGAATGAATGATATTGTAATCATGTTCACTGTTCACTATTCACTGCCAACCCTACAACAACCCTACACACTGTTCACTGCCAACAAGAAATTATTGGCAAGAAATCTAATAAATGATTCAATGTCCAAGTAAGCACTATGTGGATATACAATAATCTTATCGTTGTGCAGGCCTTAGACCTCTAGTCTACTTCACACATCATATGTTGTTGCTAATACTTGAACATAGGCTCCCAAAAGCAAGCCAAACTAACCATCTTTGTTACAAGATTTGATCCACTGATTCTATCTCAAATGGGAACTTAGGAACTAATACTCCATACTCCTTGAACCATAAAGCAATACCGTAGACTCAAGATACCACACTATGATACATAAGCACTGCCACACTACTGTCTTAAATCAAGCATCCACTATCATTTTCAAAATCTTAAAACAAAGTTTCACACTCCATTGCCACATGCAAATATGACTATTCAAACAAGCAAAACAAATATTGTACCACCCATGAAGATCTTTGCTAATCACAATTATGATTGAGGAATCAAACTCATTATCACTAGTACTAGATGGGCAAGGCATTAAGACTGTCATGCACTATCATGTCAAACTTCCATTCATTAACATCCAACTATTCCACAAGGTATTGATACCAAAATTTACTATTTTAGTATGAGCTTCCACACATTATGCAACACAAATCATGAACTAATACATTCTTCCATTAAAAATATTCCAATGAGTGTGTATCATTATTAACCACTGTCAATGTGATATAATGTAGATCACTAATGAATCAGTGACAAGAAGTTCACCATAGAGACTCCATGTAAGAAGAATCATTGAAAAAATTAGAGAAAACGTTATCCAAGATCAATAAATTGACTTTTAGAATTGACCACTTGATGCCACTTCAATATACTATCCTATATACACACCATCACTGTACAACATCATGATTAGAAGTAGTATAGTAACTGCATTGAGAAAGAAATTATCATAAGAAATACTCAAGATCACTATGATTGCAACATCATCGTTACACTGCTTATGTTCATTTGCAAGGCAACGTTCATATCCATTTGCAGAATAATGTTCTCATTTTGAACTATTCTCATTTTTAAGTCAAGTTCATTTGCTTTGAAGCCCTTAAAATTCTAGACTTAGAGAATAATGTGTACACCCTAACCAAAGTTATTGAAGCTTGTCTTCACACATCCTTGCTGAGACTATTCCTCCATATTGACATAAGTGAAAATATTTTATTGTCCAAAGCTTGATCAACCAAGATTTTATTGTCCATGTGCGAATAAAATATGAATAATAATTGAGCTTGGACAATTTGTCTTGAATAGAAATTTAATTTTCCATTATGTTTCCTTTGACATGAAAGAGATCACCATCATAAGAAATTTTTTTGTTAAGCATTGCAACACTGATTTGTACTTCATTGCAACAAGTCATGAACATATTCTCCTCATAAACTTTCATGAACACAAACTGATAACATTGTGATGACAATAAGCTATTGACTCCTAAAATCTACCAAAGCATCAAACTGAAAGTACAATTTAAAACAAGAGAAGAGCATGTGAAGAAACTTATCCATACATCCCTGTCTTCAAGCAACATTTCTCAAACTGTTACCAAGCAACTTGTAAGACCATCACATGAACTTGGAGCATTCCATAATACTTATAAGTATTTTCTTGATACTTTGACAATATAGACAAACCCTTTGAAATAAGAAATATGTTTATTCTCCATGATTATCCTTTAAGGTCTCCTGCCATTTCTCTATTAGAATTTCTTTGAAATTTAACATGGTCATATTCCTCTATAGGTAGTAACTTTGAAACCAAGAACACTATCCCCTAGTTTGACTGTGCCAGCTTAGACCTTTAGTCATCAACCTTGTTGCCACTTGAAAGATCAACAAAAATGTGTAATGAAACACTCCTTTACTTTCTTCTTGATGATACCTCTTTGCTATCAAGTAAGGGGTTTGTATAGTACAACAAAGAAAAAAAAACTCCCCCTCAATTTATGCAATCCTTTATGTAGTTAAGGATATCTCTTGTGCAACATGCATAAGGTTGGGTTATTTTTCTTGTTTCCTTATCCACACTTTCTTAATGCTTGGCTTCTTGTGGTGATTTCTACAAAACATTGCTATACATCCAACCTCATAACATCTATATCAAATAACCTTTCTTCTACCATTTAACCATTCATGAGAGATTTTAGTACATCCAAATTTCTTTCTATGCATCCAACATTATTTTTCTTTATGACCAAACTCATAGCATGAATAACAATAACCATGAAAAGAATTGTAAAACCTATATTTTTGATACTTTACTGAATAGAAATATCTTCTAAACTTTTGTTTCTAGCTTGTGCAAGAGTATTTTTTGTTGTCTTCTTCTAGTCTCTAGCCTTAGGAGTAGAAGAATAGTTTAGATCTATTTTCTTCCTTGGTGTTTCTATGACCTTGGAACTTCGCTCTTCTTCAAAACCTAATCCAGTAGTATCCTTGTGATTTTTTTTCTTGCTTAACATCTCAAATAAACATTCATTGCTCTTTCCAAATTGAAGTATCCTGTGTAGCTTGGAAGAAGCTTTTCCTAATTCATTTTTTAAAGAAACTATCTCTAATTTATATTTTTCACAATAAACCTCTTTTTCCTTAAGATGATTATTGAATTCTTTTTCTATTTTCTTTCCTTTTGCAACTTGAACCTTCAAATCTATTATCAATTTCTTTGCTTCTTGAAGAGGTGAAGTGTCATAACTTTAGAATCTTTTTATTCTTGAAGTTGCAACGTTAATCTTTGATTGTCCACTACGAGTTTCTCAATATCATCAAGAGCACAAGTAAGTTCACCTTCAAGATCAAATTCATATTTATTTTCATCTAACTCTTGTTCACAATCTATCACAGAGCAATCTTCTTCTCTTTTAGATGTATCACATCCCATGTCAATTTGTAAGGGTGTCTTTTTCAACAACTCATTACTTTCATACATATAAATATATTTATCCCAAACCTCCTTAGCATCCTTACAATGCATAAATTTAGCAATAATATAATTTGGCAAACCATTAAAGATAGCATCCATGGCCCTAACATTGAATTCAATAGCATTCTTCTTATCAACAGTAGAAGAAATTTTTTGAAGATACTGTATGACATCTCTCTACAGTTGTCCACACATCAAATCCTAAGGAAGGAAAATAAGTCTCCATTCTAAGTTTCCAAAGAATTAAATTGGTGACTTCAAGCTGAGGTGCTATAGGTACATGATACACTTCCATTTGTGAATCATTGTTTATAACTGCTTCTCCATTATTCTTTATATTTGGTTCAAGTAGAGCTTGTTGTTTAGTAATCTGTTGAGTATTTCTTTTTCCTTTATTATTATTATTTTTTCCATTGTACTCCACCACCAAGATCAACCCAAGTTGATTAAAATTTTGTAGGGAACCCTAATTCTTTGATACCACTTGTTGGAGTATAAGAACACTAAGAGGGGGTTGAATGAGTGGTTAGATAAAATCAATCTCAAAACCTTAAAACTCTTGATCACACAAAACTTTAGATATGTATTTCATGAAAAGAACACAAAGAGATGCATATTACAACATCATATGTAAATTAGCAATACTGAATCATGCACAAAGAAACTTATCATCAAGGAGACATGAGACACCAAATCTATGAATGGAAGAACCCTAAAAAGGGTGAAAAAATCACTCTCAATAAATGCTTTATTAGCCAAAAATTTGCAATATATAGTTTGTGTGTCTCACTGAAAACACAATAAGCCTCATTGGCTAGGATCTCTCTAATCACATATAAGCCTCACTAGCTAGGATATCACTGATCACATACAAGCCTCACCGGTAAAATAGTATGTCTCACTGACACACAACTCCAATCTGAATACAAAAAAAAAATATTATAAAGGGTTTCTTTGTTTCACTTCAAACCACAACTCTATCAAAACTTTATACCAGATTGACAAAGAATTTTTACATCAATTTCAGAAGCAACCATTTCTCATACAATCATCTAACACCTTTTTCAATCACCATGTTTTGATTCCATCACTTTAAATATCAAGATCATATCATTATAACATCAAGATAAGTTAAACCCTAGATTCAAAGAGCTTTTGTCAATCTTGAATATTCAATTATAAACTCACCATACTTCTAATATAACTTTGCTTCATGAAGACTAAAATATCATTCTCTGTAATCAAGAATCTGAATGAAAAATATACTCACCAAATTCTTTTCAGCATCATAACATAGATCTTCATTGTCAAAACTTGTATCAAATTCATTAAGGTTCCAATATAGAAGCTTTATCTTCACACCAAAAATCTACTCTCTTCAATATCACATTCCCAATACATTCCTATCTTCACAAAATAAAAACCATAACTAATTATTGAGAACAAACAAATTGATACAAAACTTCTTGAATTGATGCTATCATAGATCATTTATCCACCTATTCATATTTAGTTAAGACTCTCATTCTTTTCATGTATCAAAATGATCTCAATATCTTAACATAATTCTTTTATCAATTATCTATCTCAAACTCTTCATGAAAGATTTGCAGTCACAATCAATTCCAAAAGAAGCTCTATTTTTCACATTGCAAGGTATTGAGTTCTTTCCAAAGAAGCTATAATTAATCACCTTTTTTTCATTCTCAAATCTTGTCTTGAAAACCTTAAACTTCAAAAAATCAAAATTTTCACACATCATTGACAACCAACACATACTCCATGCAAAAAAATTAACTTCAAAGTTTAAGCTTTAGAAACTAACCTTTCAAAAATTCAAATATCCACCTTTGATTTTTAACATTTTGCCACTTACAAATTGAACAATGGTCATTGATTTAAGATATCACGATGTGAGAAGAATAGATCACCTTTTAGGTTGCTTAAGGGACCGGTCTTCATTGACTAAGAAGCCTTCAAGCAGTTATTTAAGTGACTTACAATCGGTATTTTTAGGTCAACTTTAAAATAAGGAAGATGGAATGAAGGTATGGTGAGGCTTTGATTGAGAAAAAATTAAAGCATGAGGATTTTATCTAACCACCCTAGGGTAAGTGCAAGAAGATGAGGGACTAAAAGGGGTCTTAAGTGGCCACTTTTTTTTCTTAAAATAAGGAAATACTGATATTGGATGAGAAATTGAAGATATTTTCACTCAAATTTTGAAGATGCAACAAAAATAAGAGTCGTAGTGCTTAAAATCTACTTTCTAAACTACTATTTTTTTGAAAATAGTAGATTTTTTTTCCAAAAAACATAACATAGTGTCTATATAGATAGATAAGAGAGAGCTTAACATTATCATGGTATTTTTTGACTTGACATTGAAACATGTGCAAACTTGATAAGGAGCATGCTCGAGATTATCTCAAATTTTTAGTATTTGCAAAAAAAACATCTTTAGACATTGAAAAGTCACTCCAAACCTTTGGTTTAGAAGACCAAGGAAAATCCAAGGCAAAAGATTGGAAATTTCTAAAGAAAACAATAATGCAATCGTGTTATGATGCACTCACATTATTGTTTTCTTTGGAAAGTTTTCTTTTTCTTTCTCTTCTAGTGAAACTATATACATGAAATAAACATTTAATTATAAGAAAGTAAATAACAATATAAATGCCACTTATTTCATGCATATAGTTTTAGGATGTTTGAGAATGGTTTTGGATCTCTAGGAGTTATAATGTAGATTCTAGGTTTTGGAAGATCTTATAATTTTTTACTTAGTCAAATTTTAGTAATCAACAGGTCAAATTTCAATAATCAGTAGGCTCCCATCATATTTCTTGAACTCTCTCTATCTCACTCTATTTATATCCCTTGCACTATAGACCTCTCTCTCCATCTCCATCCATTTCTCTACCTCTCTCCTCTAAGCTCAAGATCTACTTTTCTCCCTCTCTCTCTCTCTCCCTGCTTTCATTGTTTGTTTCTCTCTATCTCACCTCTCTCTCTCTCTCTCCCTCCCTACCTCTCCCTCCCTCTCTATTTCTCTCTCTCTATACCTCTATATCTCACCTCTCTCTCCCTCCCTAACTCCTTCCTTCTCTAATTCTCTATTTCTCTCCTCTCCCTATCTCTCCAATCCTCCTTCCTTCCCTCTCCCTTCTCATCTTTCTCTCTCACTCTCTCCTTCCCTCTGTCTCTACTCTCTATCTTACCTATCCCTTTGCCTTTCCCTCACCTCTCTCTAAATCACTCTCTCCTTCCCTCTCACCTTCTCTCTATCTCACCACTCTACCTCTCTCTATCTATTTCTCTCTTTTCCCTAATTTTTATGTCCTCTTTCTTCCCCTTCCTCCTTTCATCTCCACTTCTCTCTTTTTCACTACTTCACTCCATGTCACCTATCCCTCCCTCTATAATTCTATGTATCTATCCTCTCCCTACCTTTTTTTCTCCCACCCTCCCTCTCTCTACCTCTATACATATCTAATTCTCTCTATATCCATTTTCCATCCCTCAATCCATCTCTCTCTTAAAAGGAAGAGATAAATAGAGAGGTAGTGAGAGAGATAAGGAGAAGTATGGAAGGAGGAAGGAGGAAGAGTTAGGTAGAGAGGGATAGGGGAGATAGAGAGTAGATAGGGAAGGAGGGAGGGAGGTAAAGAGAGAGGTAAGGAGAGGTAGGTAGAGAGAGAAGGAGAGGATTGATATAGAGAAGTAGAGAGAGTATGGAGAGAGTGAGAGAGACATGGGATAGAGGGAAGTAGAGAGGTAAGGAGAGAGAGGTGATATAGAGAAAATTAGAGAGGGAAGGATGAAGGGGAAGAGGGATGACATAGAAATAAGTCTAGAAAAGAGAGACATAGAGAAAATAAGGGAGAGAGAGGTGAGAAAGAGAGGAGTAGAGAGGGAATGAGGGAAAGAGAGAGAAGTAGATAGGGAAAGAGAGAGGGATAGAGAGAAATAGAGAGGGAGAGAGGTGAGATAGAAAAAAATAGAGAGGGAAGGAGAGAGAGAGAGGGAGAGAGGGAAGGAGGGAGGGAGAGGTAGGGAGGGAGGGAGGGATAGGAGTAGATTGGAAAGGAGGAAGGTGGATAGATTGATATAGAGCGACAGAGATGAGGTGATACACATAGAAGTAGAGTGGGGGGAAGGTGGAGAGATTGAGAGGGAGAGGGAGAGAGTGGGATATGTGAGATGGAGAGAAGTAGAGAGGGAAGGTGGGAGGGAGGAAGAGAGGTGTAGAAAGGGAAGGAGGAAGGTGATGAGATTGAGAGAGAGGAATAAAGAGAAGAAGAGAGGGAGAGATAGGGAGGGAGAAAGAGAGGTAGAGAGGGATAGGTGAGATAGAGAGTAGAGAGGGAAGATGGGAGGGAGGAAGAGAGAGGTGGTATAAAGAGAAGTAGAGGGGGAAGAAGGAAGGTGGATATATTGAGATAGAGAAAGGGAGAGAGATAGAGAGAAGTAGATAGGCAGGGAGGGAGAGAGATATATAGAGATGGATAGAGAGAGGTGAGATAGATATAAGTAAAGAGGAAGGAGAGAGGGTAGAGAGAGAGGTGAGATATAATAAACTAGAGAAGGAAGAGGAGAGAGAGGTGAGATAGACATAAGTAGAGAGGGAAGGAGAAAGTGAGAGAGAGGTGCTAGAGAAAGAGAGGTGATATAGAGAGACGCAGATAAGAAAGGAGGTAGGTGGAAAGATTGAGAGAGAGGGAGAGAGGAGGTGACATAGAGAGAAGTAGAGATGGAATGAGGAAGGTGATAATATTGAGAGAGATAGGGAGAGATAGTGGGGCATTGGAGATAGAGAGCAAAGAGGGAAGGTGGGAGGGAGAAAGGAAGAGAGAGGTGATATAGCGATAAGTAGAGAGGGAAGGAAGAAGGTGGGGATATTGAGAGAGAGGGAAGGAAGGAGGGAGAGGTAGGAAGGGAGAGAGAGGTAGGGAGGGATAAATTAGATAGAGAGAAGTAGAGAGCGAAGTGGGATGGAGGAAGAGAGAGAGAGGTAATATAGAGAGAAGTGGAGAGGGATGGAGGAAATTTTTATGAATGATTGAAAACAAAGTAAAAATACCACACAATGAGTTTTGAGAAAAAATAAATACATTAAAAAAAGAAATTAGAGATGAAAACCTTAACATACTCAAAATATGAAAAAAATTACATGCTTAGATAGCTAAAAGAGAGCTTAACATTATTGTGGTATTTTTATTTAACATTGAAAAATGTGTAAACCTAATGGGGAGCACACTCAAGATTATGTCAAATTTTTAGTATTTACAAAAACATGTCTTTGGACATTTAAAAGTAACTACAAATTTTTGGTTTGGAAGCCCAATGAAAATCCAATCCAAAGGCTTAGAAAATTTTAAATCTAACAATGATACAAGAACATTATAATGTGCTCACATTATTGTTTTCTTTGCAAAATTCTCTTTTTCTTCTGGTGAAACTATATAAATGAAATAAATATTTAAGTATGTAAAAAGTAAATTTTCATATATAAATGTCACTTATTTATTAAAATTTAAGTTATATTTCATGTATATATAGTCTCAAAATGTTTGAGAATGGTTTTAGATCTCTAGGAGTTACAATGGAGATTCTGGGCTTTGAAAGATCTCATAATTTTTTAGACTTAGTCAAATTCCAGTAATTGATAGGTCAAATTTCAGTTGCTCCCATCATCTTGCTCTCTCTCTGTCTCTATCTCATTCTATCTATATCCCTTGAACTCTAAAACTCTCTCTCTCTCTCTCTCTCTCTTCATATCTCCATCCCTTTCTCTATCTCACCTCTCTCTCCCCCTCCCTACCTCTCCCTCCCTCTCTCCTTCCTTCTCTACTCTCTCTGCATCTCTATATCTCACCTCTCTCTCCCTCAATAATAAAATGAAGAAAAATGTGATCCTAAGTCTAATGCAAAGAACCTAGGATCAATTGCAGGCTTTTTCTAGGGTTTCATTAAGATAGAGATCAACAAGGTGTATAGATTGAATTTCAACCATGAAGGTGAGCCAATAATACATGGATCTACATATTTTTAATTATTGGAAATTATTGAAATTGATTTTCCTTGATTAACTTAATTAGACTATGAGACTTATTATGCAAAATGAAAGGTTCTAATAATTGGCAAATAGAAACGGAGAATTGTAGGTAGATTTGGGAGGGGTAGTGCTATGTACCTATCTAGAAAGTTTTGTGTTAATCATTATAGGAGGATAGAGCCACGCATGGGCATCCCAATCCTTCCAGGCCTCTTTTTATCTATTTTTGTAGTTCTCTAATGATAGCTCTAAGATCCTTGTTTCTTCTTGTAGACTTGTTAGATCACTATCAGATAATTCTATTAGTGAGTTTCCATGACTTGAAAAGATGTAGGACTTCAAATGCAAAAATGAATAAATGATCCTCAAACTTCCTTCAATCCTTTATAAACTTAAATTATGTACATTCACAAAGAAGAGAAATTTTGTTCCATTTAGGGTATTTCCTTAGTCAAATCCCATGTTAGTGTTTCAACTTCCACAATGACAATGTCAATGATAAGAAAGATAAATACTAGGAAGGAATGATGAATAAGAAAAATGTTGCAACTCACAACCCTTCAATGGCTTCCTTAAAGGACGGAAGTCATGCACATCACTTCAAGGTGTTGGATTTTATTTCTTGATTGCTTGAATTTATTAGATACCTACAACAAGGGTTATCCTTCACAAACAATGATAATATGAACACATAAACTCACATAGGATTTGACATGATGTTAGGATCTTGAATTGCTGCAATAAAGCTTTGAAATGTTTCTCTTGACTTGCTTGATAGCACTCTTGATCACTAAATTCACTAATAATTTCTAGATATATTTTAAATGATGCAATAACTAGGTATTTATAGGCATTTCTCTTGAAACATAGATTTTTGAGACCCTAATGCTTCCCTTGCACTTCTAGGGTTTTTCACCTAAAAGGAGAGAGATGAGACAAAAAATTATGCTAATGATTCACTCAAATTAGGATGTATGCAATGTTTTCTAGGATAGATGAAATTAACTAAATGCAAAATTGACTAATCTAAATGACTGAAATTGAATGCAAAACTAAGTTT
Organism: Sequoia sempervirens; assembly: GCA_007258455.2. Taxonomy (NCBI): domain Eukaryota; kingdom Viridiplantae; phylum Streptophyta; class Pinopsida; order Cupressales; family Cupressaceae; genus Sequoia; species Sequoia sempervirens. The sequence continues at coordinate 1,169,699,457 of VDFB02271358.1, forward strand.
TATGCTTTATTTGAAAACACAGTGTTGTTTGCAAGAAGATTGGAATAATGAACAAAAATGAAAATTAGACTAAACATAAGGTTGTTTCTTAGAATGTGTGTACTTGAAAAATAGATGACTAGAAAAAAAATATGAAAAACTGATGAAATCTGAGCTTGGGCTGATTGGGACTCATTTGCCACCTTGGGTAAATCAGTCCCAAATCATGACTTTTCTGTACAAAATCTATTTTCTGATAGTTTGGGACCTAAAATTGCATCTGACTATAATTTTCACCTTAGGAGGGACTCATTCGCCATGCATGGAGAATCAGTCCACTTTTTGAATTTTGTAATCTAAAAACTCTATCTTGCACCTTGACACCTGCACAACAATTTCTGATGGAAACCCGATTCTAGATCTTGGAAAATTCCTCTAAAACAACTCAAAATTTCTTGTCTAATGGGGGGTTTTCCTTGGTCAAACCCCTAGTTGCGTAATTAAACCTTGAATAGAGAAAAATCTACAAAAACCTTAGCCTTAGATGTGTTAAAGACTAGGAAAAGCTGAAATGTAACAAAGGTCCTATTCTATTGCTCTAGGAAAAGACATGCAAGAGTGATTAATATGGTGCAAGATCTCAACCAAATAAATCTTACAACATATTAAAAATAGGAGTGAAATGACATGCAAATGTTAAAAAAACACAATGCAAATCTTAATCTGAAGATAGAATGAAAATGTAAGATGGAATCAATAGGAAACCAATTCCTTAGGTGTGATTTGGTGGCTAGTTGCACTTCCTCACCCTAGATTTCTTCACGATTCACCATAGGAATCCATCATCAACCCTTTGCAATATTGGATCTTGACAAGAGAAGAGAGCTTAAAGACCTACAAAAACCTTGGTTTGCTACCCTAAAACTTCAAGTTTTGCTAATGAAACTTGTTGTGGAAGACTTTACTTTATGAATTGCTCTTGAGGAATGATAAAAACATGATCAAAGATGATCAAAAGATGTATGAAATGACTTAAAATAAGTGTTTATAAGCAACAACACCTTATTTCCCCATTAATTAGACCTAAGATGCCAAAATTAACTAGAAATAAAAGTTAAATTGATTAAATTCCCACTTAAATTTGAATTTTCCCCCAAAGGAGACTCATTTGACACCCTTGGTGAATGGGTCCCACCAAAGGGGACTCATTCATCCAAGGTGGTGAATGGGTCTCACTACTACTCTTTGGAGGTGGGTTGTTGGGGTATGATGTAATTAAATGTTTTTTGTCAAGTTTTATGTGATTTATCAAGTAAAACAGGCCTCTAGATCAAATTTAATAGGTCTAAGGGGCCTATACATGATGCTTTGAAGGGAAAATGATGTAAAGGGACTCAAAAGTGGGTCCAATTATGCGTGAAATTATCTCTTTTCTCAAGAGGGTCCAATTTTCTACTCCACATTTTTCCCCCACTTTAGCGCCCATATGACTCTGTGCATATGTAAGCTAAATGACTCTAAACGATGCACCTTACTACATAAAAGGATACTCATTCAGAAGACAAGGGAATGAAGCCCCCTAGTGTAGTTATCTACACAACCATAACATTAGGAACCACATCTTGCAACACAAATTCGTTAATTGTCCAAAAATACTTTTATCTAAGTTCTAGGAATCCTATTTGAGGGTAGATGTATGCCCCCCATTGATTTCAATTGCTTTACGAAGGTGGAATCAAGGTAGAAATCTAGCCATGTTGAATAAAAAACATCATATCGTAGGGCATTTCCATGTACCATGCCACATAATGATAGATGAATAATGATGTTGGGTGCAGAATCACAATTTTGATGCATCAAACAACATCAAAAATAGATTACCCTACCTCCCTTTATGTTAATTTGAAGAATATCAATAGTATAAAATCTTGAAAAGAAGATAACATTAGGTTAATATGTAAAAGTAAAAAGAGATGAAAAGTGATTAAAAGTAGTTGGTGGAAGTAATTTGTCACTTAATTATTCATTTTACCTTCGTGTAGCTTGAGAGTGATGAGTAGGAGAACATGTCGAGCAGACATGATTACACACCTTTGAGGCTAGATGATCTTTGTGAGTAGGTGGCATGCAATGAGCTATATCATGAGGTAAGTCAATTATGCAACTTTTTCCTTGTGATTTTATGATAATTTAATGATTTTTATGCATGGATAGGTTAATTTAGGGTTCTTGAAAAAAAGTTCACAAATTGTCCCCTTTTTTTGCAAAGTGTCCCATTTGTTCGCAAAGTGTCCCATTTTTTCGCAAAGTGTCCCGTTTCTTTGTAAAGTGTCCCATTTCTTCGTGAAGTGTCCCCGTTTCTTTGAAAAATGTCCTAAAAGGGTTCTAAAGTGTCTAGGGCCATTGAAAAAGCACACTAGATTGACTTTAGCACACTTGGTTGATGGATACTGTGAAAATTGAAGATATTAGATGAAATTTAGAGCATTGTGTGATGATTTTTATAGGTCCCCGCCCAGTCGCGACAACAACTATGGGGAAGATAGTTGAAATTTTTGAGAGATCATGTGCCAGCGCTATCAGTTGAAGAGGTAGAGCATTTATAGTTAGTAGGTATCTATTGGGCATACTTGATGCCACCCATGAGAAACCATGACACCATGTTGATGGCTCTATGTGAGTGTTGGGATGTAGATACTTGTACCTTTCATCTTCCCAATGGGGAAATGACTATCACTCTTAGGGACGTACACCACATTCTCCAAGTTCCTATTTGGGGAGCACAGGTGTATTTCCAGGGGGATCAGTCATTTCAGGAGAAGAAGAGAGATATGCAGTACTGTTTAGGAGGACCGATACATGATGAGAGGGTGAAAGCATGGATCGAGCTGCCTATGTTGCTATATTCATGAGCTCCTATGGTGAGATAGATTATGATGCATATAGTGGCACTAGTTCTCAATTCTGATGGATGAGCGACACACTTGGATGGGGGATTGGTACACCTGACATGAGGGATGTATGAGCAGAGGAAAGTCTATGCTTGGGGTCACTGCATTCTAACACATTTGTATTATGATCTTGGAAGATTTGTATTTGAAGAGATCAAAAGTATGGTCCATTGTACGCTTCTATAGGTGTTACCTGCCTTGAGAATATTAAATGTACCAGGCCTGTCGGATACCCCTGTACAATAGTGGCAGGATACCCATGAGCATTCAACAACCCTTTGCGGTGTCTATGGTAGTGTGGGGATTTACATTTTTGGAGAGTGAGATTTGACCGACTAGAGGATGACGAGATCCTTTGGAGACCGTATCTACTTACACTTCAGTGGCCATACCCCACTAGACAACTACGAAGGATGAAGATGGATAGATATCTAGTAGGGAGAAATGACTACATCGTACAACCGTTCTATTATGGGTGAGTCATGCGGTAGTTTAGATAGGTGCAAACATCACCGAGGGTGTGCCCCTTCATTAGACGATTAGTTTAGAGTGCTCGAAGGCCAGGTGATATTGTTTGGCTGACTATAGATCATGTTCATGAGAGTGATTCCAATGATTCAGATATTGACCAACCACCAACATTTGACGCTAAAGATGTCGGTAGCACAGATGAACATGAGGACTGGTGGTCATATGCATGACCAACTCTTGTGTCTCCCATGGATTTCCCTCTAGGTGATGTAGAGGTAGCAGAAGATGAGGGTGATGAGCTAGATGAGAGAGAAAAGGAGGTACGGTATAGGCTAGCAGATATTTTTACAGATGTGATTGACGAGGAGTACCAGTCTGAGGCTGATCCTGATTACAAGGACTATGATGGAGGAGAGGATAAGGAGGATGAGGAGGATGATGAGGATGATTATTATTGTCAGGAGGAGCCACCCCTGAGTGAGGGTGATGAGGTAGCTATTGAGGATTGGTACGAGCATGGAGAGTTCTCACATACATAAAGAACCAGATCATGGGAAGTATCTACAACATACATCAACAGGCAAAGTCATAGATTGGCTAGCACATCCTCCATGCCCCCAGAGATGAGAAGGTTGACATTCCTCATGCATCTGGAGACATAGGTGATGATTTTTTTTTTAATTTTATGCATTCCTTTAGTGATTTATGCTTTATTTGTTTATATATATATCATGATGATGTGTTACTGATTGTGTACATTTTATATCTTGCAAGAGAGATGAGAGACTGGAAAGAGTTCTATCGTCAGACAACTACAGAGATAGTGTCGACATCCCTCAAGGATGACGAGATAGATCCTAACTACGTGCCCTCATCGATCGTGGAGGAGGAGCCAGAGTCACTCAGACCATTTGTGAGGTTATCGATAGCATATGAGAGTGTGAGGAGGTAACTTCATCAAGTTGAGAAGGCACTATACTTAGCACAAACCTCAACAGAGGTAGAGAGACTATGTGTAGAGCTAGCATAGGCACGAGCAGAGAGGGATGAGATGGTAGATGAGTAGCTTATAGCCGTTGGTCGAGTACAGGGTCTAGAGTATGCACTAAGACTCAACAGTTCATGATCACGATCACACACGACCCTCTCACGATGTCTAGGGATTGGATCATGAGTGCCAGATTCAGAGGGGTCTAGCTCTCACAGACCATTATGATAGTGTATATGATTATGAGATGTATATAAAACTTTGATATATATATATATATATATATATATACATGCACATTTTGATATTATGATGATGTATCTCTTATATTTTAATGTTAAATGCAATGTGATTAATTAAACAACTTATAGGAAAAGTATTTAATTAATGTCTACATGATTTAATAGGATTGATGTGATCTAGTGTAAAACATTTTTCAATTTTATCATAGATACAACATTGATAATGATAAAAGAATATGTTAAATTAAATACATTAAAAAGGATTTAACTTAACACAAGAGGAAAGGGTGAATAGTATGAAACCTAAAGCAATTATAAAATGAACTTAAATAATTACCTTCATGTTCAAGACAAACAAAAATTTAGTTGTCAAGAACAAAGCAATGCGAAAGTTATTTAGAAGAGAATCAAATAACTTTAAACAACACTGTTATACCAAACATACTATTCAAAGGAGATTAGAGATAATACCAATGCAAATCCGTGGAATTAATGGGTTCCCTAAGGGGTGTTTTGTCAAGCTACATTAAGAGATAAGAACTAGACCCATTATTGGTATTGACTATGTATTTTCCCAACCAATTAGGGATGAATTTATCTTTATCTTCATTGTGAGTGATAACATTTCGTTGATTTCAATAAGTACAAAATCTCCCTTAGAAAATGATCGAGGGGTAACATGAATGTTGTGTTTGCATTGCAATTGTTTGATGTGGGATTGGAGATGTTCGAGAGCATTAATGTGTTGTTCATTGAGCATCTTAAGTTGATGTAATCATTGATCTTTATAGGTGTCTTCATCAAAAAGATCTCAGAGAGCATCTCACAAAGTAGGAATTTCTAACTCCAAGGGCTTAATTACATCAGTACCATAAACAAGGCTATAAGGGGTATTTCCAGTGGATGATTGAACATTAGTTCTATAAGTCCAAAGCGCATAAGATAGTTGTGTATGCTAGTGTTTATGATTATTGTTGATAGTTTTATTAAGGATTTGTTCAAGAACCTTATTAGTATTTTCAACTTGTCCATTAGATTGCGGATAATACGATGTAGAAAAGCAATGTTGGATGTTGAATAGTTGAAGAAATTGTTGAACTTCGTTATTCTTAAATGGAATTCCACTGTCTAAAATGATTGCAGAAGGAAGTCCAAAGTGAGAAATTATGTGTTCCAAGATGAAATGACAAATTACTTCAGCAGTTATTGAATGAAGGGGAATAGCTTCTACCCATTTTGTGAAATAATTTGTGGCGGTTATAATAAACGTATGTCTAGTAGAAGAAGGAGGTGAAATTTTTCCAATAAGATCTAACCCCCATATTGAAAAATGGCCAAATGGGAACATTGGCGCAGAGCTTAGCAGCAGGAGCATGGATCAAATTATTATGCTCTTGGCATTTGTGAATACAAATAAGTTTTTGCACTAATGAACGTCCTCCAAAATGACCTCCATAGGCACTAGCATGAGCCTATTCGAGCACTAAAGGGATTTCAGAATCTTTAAGACAATGTAATAAGAGACCATTGAAAGATCACATATTTAGTTGTGAGTTTACATAAGCACTTGCGAGTATTCGTTGTGGTAGGTTTGGGAATGGTACCATCTTTCAAGTAATTGTATATTGTATCATACCATTCACACAAAGCCTCTTGAGTTAATGCCAAGATGTCCTCTAATGGATTATCAATTGAAGGTTTCATGATGGGATGAATAACGAAGGTGAAATCTACAGAAGGATCATTTGGGGGTATGAGAGAAGTTGCACTTGCCATTGCATCCACATGTTGGTTATCTTTGCGTGGGATGTTATCAATGGTGAACGAGTCAAAATTTTCTAATAGTCTCATTATAAGATACTTGTATTTTAATAATTTTTCATGTTTATTTTGATATGTACCATTGATTTGTTTGATGACCAATTGTGAATTTCCAAAGATCTTGATATGTCTAGCGTGTAGAGATGAAGCAGCTTGCAAACCTGTGATCAATGCCTCATACTCAGCTGTATTATTTGTGCATAGGAAATTTAAGTGATAGGATAAGGGAATAGGTTTTCCATCAGGTGGAATTAGTATCACATCAGCACCAGAACCTATTCAACACTTAGATCCATCGAAAAATAATTCCCATGGTTTAATATTAGCGGGTAAGACATGATCATCAGGAAAGGAATTAGGAGTAGGTAAAGCAAAAGGAGAAGGAGCATTAGCTAAGTGATCGGTTAAGGCTTGACCTTTGATTGCTTTTTGTGAAACAAATTTCAGATCAAACTTATTTAACATCACCCACTTAGCTAAGCGTTCATAGAGATTGGTTTTGTTGAAAAGATATTTAAGAGGATCACATTTTATGACTTGTATTTCAGCATTTAGTAAATAATGTCGCAACTTACTAGTAGCGAATACAAGATCCAAACATTGTTTTTCAATTGGTGAATATTGTGTCTCATAATCAATTAAGGTGTGGCTAATGTAATAAACAAGGTATTCTTTACCATTATCATTGTGTTGAGCCAACAATGCTGCAAGAGCATGGGTTGAAGCGGTGATGTACAAGATAAACAGTCTATGTGGCACAACAGGTTGTAAAATAGGTGGAGCAGCTAGATATTCCTTTAGACTCTCAAAATCCTATTTACAATCCTCATCCAAATAAAAAGGGACACCCTTTTTAAGGAGATGCATGAAAGGTAATGTGTGATTTGCTAAAGATACTATGAAACGACGAATAGCTTGAATTTGGATTTGTAATGTGTGGAACTGAGAAATATTATTAGGAGGTGGCATATTAATAATTGCATCAATCTTCTTTGTGCCTACCTCAATGCCTCTGTGAGATATGAAAAACCCTAAAAGTTTACCACTATATACCCCAAAGACACTTTTTTGGATTTTGTCACATGTTGTATTGTTTTATTCGTTCGAAGATTTTATGAAGGATGTTTACATTGTCGTGTCGGGTTAACAATTTAGAAAGGATATCATCGACATAATCTTCCAAAATTTTGTGAATATAATCATGAAATATTAATGTCATTGCACATTGATAAGTTGCGTCGACATTCTTTAAACCAAAAGGCATCAGTACCCAATATAATGTTCCCCAAGTAGTTGCAAAGGTAGTTTTGTATTGATCTTGGGGGTTAATAAGGATTTGATTATAACCAAAAAATCCATCCGTGAATGAAAGTAAAGCATGTCTAGTAGTTGAATCCATGATCATGTCTATATTAGGAAGCAAAAAATTTCCTTTTAAAGAGGCTTTATTCAAGTCTCGAAAATCGGTGCATATCCTAATATGATTATCGGGTTTTACAACTGTAACAATGTTTGAGATCCAAGGAGAATAATCAATACCTAGGTTGAATAAATCCTGCATCAAGAAGTTTCTCGAGTTCCTCTTTAACACGCAAGGCCACATTAGGATGCATTTTGTGAATCTTTTGACAAATGGGTTTAGCATTGTTAGCAAGGACAATGTTATGCACCACAATTTTTGGGTCAATTTGGGACAATGTGTGTGGAAAGGTCATAGTTACCTTTTCCATTGATGTCCAAAGGGGGAGAAGTGTAATGTGAAAAATGTAAATATCTAAGGGGGAGAAGTGCATAATGAAAAATCTTTCTAAGGAGAAGAGCAATTGTGCAGTGTGTTGGGTTGATGGTATTTTTCACATCATGTGTTGCCATCAATGCCAAAGGGGGAGATTGTTGGGAAATTTTTGGATGGTGTGATGTGATGCTGATACGTGGTTTTCATTGATGTCAACACTATTAGCATTTGATATTCTAAGTGTTGTATATGTCGAGGATATTGAGAAAATTATAAGTAAATGTGTTCTAGGTTCCTAGGGAAACTGTCCAGGTTATGAAGGCATTAAGTTATGTACCTAAAAGGTTAGTTGTTGTGGATAAAATGGTTTAATGTTGAGTATGTCTAGATCATCTACCAGAATTTTCAGAAGTCTGCATGAACTCATGTGCAAGTTGTGGTTTGACAGTGTTTTGTTGGTCTTTGTCAAAGTCTCTAAGTAAAGATTGTATGTTCCTGGTTATCTTAGTTATCACAGATGTCTCTTTTCTATTTCTTGGTGTTTTCAAATGTCTCTAGTTCATCCTCTATCTTTGTGGTATGTCCACATGATCGAGTGAAGCTCGTGATTGAAAATATTTTCTTGTGCATGTCTGGTTTTTCTTGTTCTTGGCTGACATGCTGATGCTAGTGTGTTGTGGATGTTCGAGGCATGATTAATTGGAGTATTTTTGTTTTGGAGAAGTGAATTTGGGTCTCTACTATGTTGTGTCCAACCTTGGTGGGTGCACATTCAAAATTTAATTGTGAATTTAAGATGGCATTGAAAATATATTCTTTTCCTCTAGCCAACTTTGTTATGGTGAAATCTTTGTGGCGGATATTTAAGAAGAAATTGTTTGGATAGTTTGAGGAGTATGTGAAGTTTAGTTAGTGTGCTGAGTAGGTGTTGTGTGTTCTTGTGTGCATAAATATGAATATCATTGAAGAGAAATTGTGTAGAAGGTTGAGCAAAGTACTGTGCCTAATTGGAACTATAATCAGGAAAAAACTCTCCTAACGTCAAAACCTTAGGGAAGAATGTAGAGATACCTTTAAATTTTCAATTACAGTCCAATTAAGATACACTTGAAAGCAATAACAGAAATAGAGAAATGAACATACACATATGAACACCAGATTTATGTGGGAAAACCCTTATGGGAGAGAAACTTACCACACCAAGAGAAGTCACTTTGTATTATAGTAATGAAGATTACATATAGAGATCAGACTTATCTTTCTGATGTTAGTTTACAACAACATTCACAATGATCAACCTTGTACATAACATTCAAGTTATAGTCTTCTCATAATAGAATTCACACTGATACACATCGAACAATTCATCTACAGTTCATCAAACATCCATCCATCGAACGAATCATCAAACTGAACATCATCTTCAACCTCTGAGTATATCCATGATGCCCATGGTCTATCAATCTTCCTCTCAGTAATAGCCGCAACAGTTCAACTGCTAGTGGTTCCCATTCAACTTATCTGATTGGTCATAGACTCACCACGTAGGATGGTCTCCCAATCGGTCAAAGGCATTCATAATGTATTCACATGTCAGTGAGACACTAACCGTGTCTCCCCGATGCCACAAGACCTGACTATTGATATCACCAAGAGTCATTACTATCGGCAAGAGGCTACACCGAGTTTAGAAAGTTGTCACTTAGACTTCGCCTTGTCGCCAAGACCTCATACCGATGATCATCACTTGTATTGCTATTTTGCAAGACCATCGTTTTTGATGAGACATCATACTGAAGTTCCAAAGTCACCTAGACCTTAGCATTTCCATTGGAAAGACAATCATATTTCGCCAAGAGATCATATCGAACCTTTCATGTTATTCTGAAATGTCCAATAGTCAATAAGACTTACTGCTATCACTAGGAGGTTACACCAATGTTCATACCTTTCGCTGGATACTTCAATCGCTAAGAGTCTCACCAAAGACACCCGTTAACAAACATCAATGTCGGCAGGACTTACCGCTCTCACTGAGAGTTTTTACCGAAGTCTCTGAGTTACCCCGATGAGCATCGGTGAGACAAACCTATGTTGCCAAGAGTTCACACCGAAGCCTTTGTGTTACTCCGATGACTCCAGTCGCTATGAATCTCCTTGATACTGCTTGTTGCCCAGGGTCTCCCCGATATCCCAATGTGTCCTTCTAGGATTAACCATAAACCAACTAAGTACTCCCACTACTTGGGCAATGTCTGTCCTTGTACATACCATTGCATACATAAGAATTCCAACCACACTAGCATAGGGTACACTGGTCATGTCCTCCATCTTAGTAGGAGATTTTGGACAGTCTTCAATAGATAGCTTTGCTCCCTACAAGACTGGAACAACTAGCTACTTGCAATCATTCATGCAAAATCTCTCTAGAATAGTCCTGATATACTTACTCTGACTGAGCCAAAGTTTTCTACTATTCCTATCCCTGGTTATTTCCATCCCCAGAATATACCTTGCTACACCAAGATCTTTCATTTTGAACTTAGGAGACAACTAAGACTTAAGATCAGAGATCATCAACTTATTATTGCCTATGAATAGCATATCATCAACATAGAGAGCAATAATAAGCACTCGATCACTTTCAACTTTATAATACACACGTTGATCAGATTTTGATCTTACAAATAGCAAAGACAATATAAAAGTATCAAACTTCTGGTACCACATTCTAGGAGATTGTTTTAACCCATACAGAGACTTTTTCAACTTGCAAACCAATTTTTCTTTACCTTTCTCCACAAAGTGCTCAGGCTGGGACATATAGATTTATTCTTCAAGATCACCATGAAGAAATGTTGTCTTCACATCCATCTATTTGATCTCTAAGTCATACGCTGTTGCAAGTGAAAAAATAAATCTAATGGACGTCAGCTTAGCTACAGGAGAAAAAAATTCCGCATAATCAATTCCCTCAACCTAGGAATAACCCTTCACAACCAACCTTGCCTTGTATTTTTCCACACTGCCATCCAGACCTATTTTCTTCTTAAATAACCATTTGCAGCCAACAACTTTTCTACCTTTAGGAAAGGGCATCAAACTCCAGGTATCATTCTTTTCTAATGATGAAATTTCTTCATTCATGGCTTCCAACCAAGAGTCTGAATCAGACATTCTAAATGCCTCTTTTACAGTCCTAGGCTCATCAGTGCTAGAAATCAAAGCATAGGAACAAGTAGAATCTATTAAAGAGAACCCATACCTATCAGGTTGCTTTCTTTCATGAGTTGACCTCATCACTTGCTGAGGCTGAGGTTGTTCTTCTTCTGAAATTTTAGAACTGCTTGAGCTCTCCTCAGTTTTAGGTACATTTTGAATTTTCAATTCCTCTTTCTCTGGTGTCAGATGAATTGAAACTACATCCTTCTTGTTTTTAGATTTTGTCTCTGACTGCAGATCCAAGGTAGAAGGCTTTAGCTCATGAAAGACAACACTTCTGTTGTATAGAACCTTCTTCGTATCAGGATTCCAAAGCTTGTATCCTTTTATGCCAGCACTATAGCCAATAAAAAGACATTTGACAACCTTGTTCTCTAATTTAGATCTTTTCTCATTTATTACATATGCATATGCCTCAGCCAAAAACACAAATATGTCTTAGAGAGGGCTTCTTACCAGACCATGCTTCCAAAGATGTTTTCTCAACAAGAGCAGAATTTGGAGAATGATTTATCAAGTAACATGCAGTAGCAACAACCTCAGCCTAGAACTTCTCCTCTAGGCCAACACTACTAAGCATACTTCGTGCTCTGTCCATCACTGTCCTATTGAAGCTTTCTGCAACTCCATTTTGATGTGGAGTATAAGGTGTAGTCTTATGTCTTTTAATCCCATGGTCTTTACAGTACCTCTCAAATTCATCAGAACAAAATTCACCGCCATTATCAGTCCTTAAACATTTTATTTTTCTTCCAGTCTGATTTTCTACAAGGTTCTTAAATTCCTTAAACTGACTAAACGCTTCTGATTTAATTTTTTAAAAATAGATAAATGCCCTTCTTGAATAATCATCAATAAACAATACATAGTACCTTGACTTAGACAAAGAAGGAACATTCACTGGACCAAAAACATCAGAATATATATAATCAAGCAAACCAGAAGATTTGTGAGGACTAGAATAAAATGAAACACGGTGTTGTTTTCCATATATACAATGTTCATAGAATTCAAATTCGAGGTTACAATCTTCAAGCCCTTCAACTAGGTTTTATTCTTCAAGGTTTTTAAACCTTTCTCACCAATGTGGCCCAGCCTATGATGCCAGATCATAGTCTTTTTTTCTAGAAGTTTAACTTCCATAGAGTTTACACCATCAGGAACATTTCCCTCTTTTCCTCCATGAGTAACTTTCTGTGACTTTACAGAGACACTATTACATTGAGCATCATGTGCATCAAGCTTATACAAGGTACCAATATGAGCACCCCTTGCTAGCACCATTGAGCCTCTAGTCATCTTGTAGCCATTTCCAGAGAACGTGAATTGCACTCCAATATCATTCAGCTTACTAATAGAAAGTAGATTTCAAGCCAGACCTGGTATATGCATTACATCATTGATTCCCTTCACTCTTCCATCAAGGAATTGAATTCTGACTCTTCCACGACCAACAATTTCCAAAGATGAATCACTTGCCAAATACACCTTTCCACCATCATATTCTTCATACTTCGTGAACCAGTTTCTATGAGATGTCATGTGGAAAGATGCTCCAAAATCAATTAGCTAGACATCATCTGATGCCTGCATAGCCAAGGCTGCAATGAACGCGTCTGCATCACTTTGACAAGAATCATTGTCAGAAGATCTCTTCTTATTCTTCTTTTTCTCCTCTTTACAATCCTTTCAAACATGACTAGGTTTCCCACAATTCCAACATCTCACCTTGGACTTCTTTCTAGGAGACTTTGATCTCCCCTTTGATTTTGATTTAGACTTCTTGTCCTTCTTCTTTCCTTTTTCTTTCGATCTCCCTCTAACAACAAGGGCCTCCTTCACCATCTCAGAAGATTTCCTTCTCATCTCTTCTGATAACAAAGAAGCAACAACATCTTCCATCTTGAAATTGGATGTTGTACTCCCAATAGCCATCACTAGGTGATCCCAAGAGTCTGGAAAAGAACACAATAAAAGCATACAACAATCCTCTTCATCAGTCTTCACACCAACATATGTTAACTGTGCAATCAACATGTTGAATGTGTTTAAATGATCAGCTACAAACCCTCCTTCCCACATTCTCAAAGTGTACAACTTCTTCCTTAGGAATAGTTTATTCACCAAGGACTTCCCCTGATAAATAGATGCCAGTCTCTTCCACAAGGAAGATGTAGTCTTTTCTTCATGCACATTCAGAAGAATAGAGTCTGCTAAATAGAGCCTTATCAGCCCCTTTGACTTTCTATCTGCAAGGTCCCAATCCTCTTGCTTCATGCCTGTAGGCTTCGCTGTAGACACAACAATCCAGAGATCACAATCCACTATTAATAGATCTTCCATTTTGAGTTTCCACAACCCAAAATTGCTGCCATTGAATTTATCTATTTCAATCTTTCCTGATGTGCTAGCCATCTCAATCTGTAATTCAAATTAACAAAACTTCTACAAGACTCCCACTGAATAGAATTGACACAACAAACCCAATGTACCCACAAGGATAACACAACTGGCTAGGCTTTGATACCACTTGTAAGGAAATATAAGGTGCAGAAACAACTCTCCTAATGTCAAAACCTCAGGGAAGAATGCAAAGATACCTTTAAATTTTCAATTACATTCCAATTAAGATACACTTGAAAGCAATAACAAAAATAGAGAAATGAACATACACATATGAACACTAGATTTATGTGGGAAAACCCTTACAGGAGAAAAACCCACCACACCAAGAGAAGTCACTTTGTATTATAGTAATGGAGATTAAATAAAGAGATTAGACTTATCTTTCTAATGTCAGTTTACAATAGCATTCACAATGATCAACCTTGTACATAACATTCAAGTTACAGTCTTCTCAGAATAGAATTCACACCGATACACATTGAAAAAATTCATCTACAATTCATCAAACATCCATCCGTCGAACGAATCATCGAATTGAACACCATCTTCAACCTCTGAGTATATCCATGACACCCATGGTCTGTCGATCTTCCTCTCAGTAATGGCCACAATAGTTCAACTACTAGCGGTTCTCATTCGGCTTCTCTGATTGGTCATAGACTCACCATGTAGGATGGTCTCCCAATCGGTCAAAGGCGTTCATAATGTATTCACATGTCGGTGAGACACTAACCGTGTCTCTCTGATGCCACAAGACCTGACTATCGATATCACCAAGAGTCATTACTATCGGCAAGAGGTTACACTGAGTTTAGAAAGTTGTCGCTCAGACTTCACCTTGTCACTAAGACCTCATACCAATGATCATCACTTGTATCGCTATTTGGCAAGACCATTGTTTTTGATGAGACATCATATCGAAGTTCCAAAGTCACATAGACATTAGCATTTCCATTAGCAAGACAATTGTCTTTCCCCAAGAGATCATACTGAACCTTTCATGTTATTACAAAATTTCCAACAGTTGGCAAGACTTACCACTATCGCCAGGAGGTTACACCGATGTTCATACCTTTTGCCGAAGACTTCAGTCGCTAAGAGTCTCACCGAAGACACCCGTTAACAAACATTAATGTCAACAGGAATTACCGCTCTCGTTGAGAGTTCTTACCAAAGTCTCTGAGTTACCTCGATGAGCATCAGTGAGACAAACCTATGTCACCAAGAGTTCACACCAAAGCCTTTGTGTTACTCTGATGACTCCAATCGCTATGAATCTCCCCGACATCGCTTGTCGCCCAGAGTCTCCCTGATATCTGATAAGAATGACCTGTCAGCCAAACCAACCCACTCGGCAAAGGGTTACAACGATCATCATGTCACAGTGATAGGTCCATTCGGCAAGACTAAAACAAGGTCTTAGGGACCATAAATTTTCAACAAGGTTACAAACTGCCAGTTGGCCAGACAATAGTAAAGTCACACCAACTTTTCTCTTCCAGAGGTTTCAGCCTATGAGATTGACCCACATATTTCCAACATGTTCTTCAATCCAAAATGCATAACTACCCAACAATTTTTTTCCCAAACTGTAGTAAATGTTGTCTTGTATTGATATTGAGGGTTAATAAATATTTGATTATATCCAAAAAATCCATCCATGAATGACAAAAAAACATGTTCTATAGTCTATTCCACTATCATGTCAATATTAGGAAGGGGAAAGTCATCTTTTAAAGATGATTTATTCAAATCACAAAAGTCCATACACATCCTAATAGGATTGTTAGGTTTCGTGACTACAACAATTTCGAGGTCCAAGGACAATAATCAATAGGTCGTATAAAACCAGCTTTGAGGAGTTTCTCAATCTCGATCTTAACTAATAAGGCTATCTTAGGATTCATCTTTCGTATATTTTGTCTAATTATTTAGCATTCTCTGCGACAACTATGTTGTGTGTCACTATCTTAGCATCAATTCCCAACATATCTGAATAATTCAAAGAAATTTTTTTGGGAAAGTCATGAAGTAAAGTTGCATGGTCTTCTTGTTCATCTTCATCATGACACTTTCCTATCTTAATCACTTTCTCCTCATTATTAATATCCTTTGGTATGTTGATTATATCTCCCAAAGGGAGTGTGCTTTGTTTCAAAATTTCAGGATTGTATTCTTCATTGTCTTTATCATTCTCATCACTTTCCTTCTCTCTATCTTCTTTCTTAGCTGTAATCATAGCACATTTAACCCATTTCTTTTTCAAAGGAGTAAATGGTTTGTCATAAACTCTTAACATTTCTTTCAAGGCTTCATCATCTTCAAAGTATTCTAATGATTTTTAACAACTTGTATCAACCAATTCATGATGCTTCAAGGTAAGAGTTGTTTTAGGGTTACACATGATGGTGTTGATGTTTAATGAGGGTGTTTTGATTGCTTGTGTTATCTTAGATGGACAATACCCCAAACCATTTTTTGTTTCTTGTGTGTTAGGATCTATAGCAACATGAATTCCTTGTTCTTTTCTTCCACATTCTTTTCCACTATAGCCAAGATGTTTCATCAACTCATAACCTTTTCCATAAAGTTTCTCTATTTCTTTCGAGTTTGGTGGTTGTTGATAATATATCTCATCAAAATTTGTTGTATAACTTGTTTCTTCTTTCAGAGTAGATAAGGTAGATGCTTGCGAGTTTTCTTTCAAATTTTGCATTGAAATTACCATTGGTTGCTTTTGTTTCTTAGTTTCTTTTGTTGTAATTTTGTATTCTCCCATAAATTTTGGTGTGAAGTCTAAAGATCTCCAATCATCTTCCAATAACCTCAATGCTTTTTCTAGTTCTTGGTTCTCTTCTTTCATAGGTTCTATGTTTGAAGTTGGAATTAATGTATTTAGATGACTTGTCATTCCTTTTCCAACTTGTAAGCAACTTCTAGGTTTGAGATCTACTTCAACTTGGTATACTTTATTCTTATAGACATACTTTATGATACAATGAATATTCAAAGGCACCACATGCACCTCATGAATCCAAGGTCTTCCTAAAAGAATATTGTAGGAAAGATCATGAAGCGTAACATGAATAGGAGTTTGTAATGTAGCCTTTCCAATTGTAATAGGAAAAGTAATAACACCAAGTAGTTGCTTTCCTACATTGTCAAGTCCTTGAATCGATAAGGAACCAGGTTCAATTCTCAATTTATCCATGCCAATTCTATCCAAAAGGGTTACACTACACACATTAAGGGCAGAACAATTACCAACAAGGTTTCTTTTTATTCATGTCCTATTGAAGATAGCTATTATCATGAAGGCATCATTTTTCTTTCTCATCTCCAAGGGAGTTAGCTCATGTCGATAAAAATTAATCTCCACACTAATTGTATTCATTCCTTGAATTAGAGTTGTTACATCACTTGCATTTGTATTGGAGGGAACCACAATTTGTTGCAAGGCTGTTTGAAGCATAGTATGATAATTAGGTGAATTTTGAATTAGGTCCCATAGGGTATCTTTGTGGGAGTATTCTGAAGTTGTTCAAAAGAATCATACTCCTTCCTTCTATGCAAAGGAAAATGAGGAGCACTAGGAAAAATGAGTTGACACAAAGGTAAAGATGTTAAGGTTGTTTGTCTTAGTTGTGGATTGTTTCTAGTGTTATATGTATGAGCAATGGTATTATAACTTGATTGTTGTGAAACATTATTCTTAGGTGGTTCAAGGGTGAAAATGACTTTGTGTTGAGTTTGAGGTTTTTCTGAAAGTGGATATAAGATGAGTTGAGGATGAATCACATGAACTTTCCCTTTTTTTGGTTTTTTGTAACTATTAGAATTGGCTATGGCTGCCAAGATCTTGAGACCAAATGGAAAGCACAAAAAAGAGAGAATATGATATGACAAGAATAAACTGTATTCAATGTCAATGATATGAGATGATTGTTATTACAATGAGAGACCCCTTGGTTATATAGCCAAGGTGAGATGCAAGATGTCATAGGATTATGACAAGTGCCTTAATCATATGACATGAGACAACTAATCACACTTACCTAGGTTCACATGTAGTAATTGTCAAAGGATAAGATAAAAACTAATGACAACTAACACCTTCTAGAAAGATTCCTTCCTAGGACCTAAGTAAACTTAACATGTGTAAATAAGTCCCCTAGTAATGAATGAACTACTTGTACAAGACTTTATTTACACCAAACTCCCCCCTTAAGTTCAACTTAGGGAGTAGCACATTATTATACAAATGATTCAAAGAGGGGTCTTTGATACTAGGCCATGGTAGGTACCCATGTACATATGCAATGCAATCTCTCACAAACGGAGAAAAGGAGAAAACCCAGTGGGACAAAACTCCTCCCCAAAATAGAGATGAAATACAAAATAGAAATGCTCTCAAAGATGTATGAGAAGGTAAAAACCACATGTGAGGAAAAAGACCCCCCCATAAGAGAGAAGTTGAAGAGAGACAAGGTAGCCCCCCCTCAATGTTGAGTCTCCTGCAATGATGGTAGAACCTCGACATTGAATGTTGAAGATGATCCAATCTCGCCGAACAACATTCCTCCCCTTAGGAAGAAACAAAACCATGGGTGTATGCAGGATGTCAAGAATATGGATGATGGATGATGGTGTCTCTGAAGCATGCTCAAATGTCTCCATGTTGATGTTGAAAGCTGACACACTTTGAACAGGTGTTCTAGGACACACTACTGAAGAGGACAATCCAACATCTAGTATAGATGAATGTAGAGCACAATCCAAAGACGAAGATATCCTCTCTGAAAACAAAGAAGCTTCCTCCAACTGTTGTCCAAAAGTATCCAAATTCATGTCAATCCACGAAGAATGATCACGTAGAGAATGAACAAGAGGTTCAAGGTGTTCCCTCACTACAACTGAAGAAGGAGCATCTTCATCAGAGAGAAGATGAATGCTATCAATGATGTCTCCCAAATCTGTAAGATGAGACTCCATGAACAAATTTGAAATACCTGTCAAGAAGCCATCCAAAGTAGCCATATCTAGAAGACAATGTAGATCCTGCAACACTGAATCACAAGTAGCCAAAACTATTGGATCACAAGCATCCTTAGTTACAATAGTAGATGATTCTACTAATCCTGGATTACAAGAGTCCTCAGCCTCAAGATGTTGACTCATAGATGAAGTATCCATAGAAACTGGAGTCTCAATAGATGTCTCTGTAGGAGGAGAAGGAGAATATTCAGTGTCATCAAAACTATCATACCTTTCCCAATCAGCAAGTGCTTTAGCTGTTTTGTCATCAATAGGTCAAAACTCAGCAAGTGGAACAAGACAATCTGCAATAGGATCCTCTGGGAATGGAGGTTCATTCGAGTCTCCATATATCTCCCAAATTTTGGTCATAAGGTCATGAGGGATCTCAATACCATCAATGGCCATTTGTGTATCAATATCACAACTACAACCAATTAATCCCAACATATGTTATGTCTTTATGTCCCACACAACTTTCTTCCATTTTGATGAAGGTTTAGGAACCAGTCCATAGAGATATGGAAAAATATTAATCCACCTACAATGTGTTAGGATTCCATCTTTCCAAGACTTAAAGTTCCATCGATTTAACTTTATTACAACAAGATGCTTTTTGATTCCCATATTAAACTCCTCAACTTAGTCACACAATAGACCAATCAAGAGACATAAGCCAACAAAGGCATAAGATTACCCCCCCAAATTACTCAATCATGAAACCCCCCCAAACAATTTCTGATTTGGCACTTTATGATTAGTGCATTTACACTTTCCACTTGCCAAAAATAGCGAAGTGGTCTCTGATTTTGGTACATGAAAATATCAAATTTGGCCATAGAATCAAGTACAATTTTTGGTACAAAATGAAATAAATATGATCACACTATTGAGAAGTACACAAAAAATTATGCACTTTAAAAAAAACTGCACCCAAAAATGTTACCATAGGAGCAAGATATGAGCTCCCGAAGTTCTCAAAATGAGGACGAAGTAGCAACACCTGTGAGAATCTGTAATTTCTGGAAAAACTAGGTACCAAAACTAAAAAAATATTGCACCACTATGAAGAGCACAAAATTCTAGCCAAGATAAAAAAAAATTTCTCGCCAAAAGAAGGTCCTGAGTTATTGTCGTTTGAAGATTAGGTACAAAAATCAAAACTCCATTGAAGAGGGGGTTAAACTTTCAAAAAATACTTTTCCGCCAAATTTAGTAGGAATTACACCAGATTTAGAAACCTACCAAATATAGAAATCTACTAACCAAATCTGGAACCCCACTAAATTTTTTTTAAATTAAAGTTTAAAAAAAAAAACTTTAAGAAAGTTTTTAAGAATGTTGGGGGCACGTTGGCCACACCCCCACACTAAATATAAATGCTATGTATTAATTTTTCATAGCCGAAAGACTTTTTTTACCATTGGATTTTATTTGAATGGAGCCACCGACAGATATAATTTGAAGATGCCGAATTTTCAGAAAACGTGCACGGGGTTTTTAATAATGAAGGCCGTCGGATTTTATTGAATGCTAGTCGACTTTGAATAAAGCAGCGGCGCCGGCGGGAATTTTGAATGCCGGTAAACTTTTTTAGTGCTGGATTTTCTCTAAGGTAGTCGGTTCGATGAAATGGGGGGCCTGTGGATGCCTGCGTGGATGTCATGTGGGTAATGCTGGCCCACACAGTACCGCATACCTACAGCACGGTACAGTCTGCGGACTGTACAAGTCTGTAGACTTGTACAACTACCTTTTTTTCCAATTTTTTTAAAATAAAACTTTACAATGATTTTTCAATTGGCCAAATTAAATTTTTCTAAAAAAAAATTTCAAAAATTTTCAGCAGGAAAATTTTATTTTTATTTTTTGAAAAATTGTACCGGCCAATAATGACGACCTGGGGGCCGTACGACTCTTCGGGCAATTTTTTTTGTCTCACTGGACAATTGTTCTGATTTGGATGAATTGATAGTCAATCTTAGGGTTTTTGGCCCTTCAAGATGCAATGGAAGGGTTGGATTTGACCCAAAATGCTCCAAAATTGTAGCTACCTTCTGGATCTGGCAACCACTCTTCAGCTTCAAACCCTCATAGATTTGGCCTCGTATGTCTGATTTGGATGAAACAAAAGGAAAAATCGACTTTCTCAAACCTTTCAAATGTAATGGAAAGCTTAGATTTGCACCAACAAGCTTCGATATGAGCCTGAAATAAGGAGCCAAAAATGGAACACCCCCAAATCTAGTATCTCTCTTCAGAAAAAAACTCTCCAATGGCACCCAACCCACTCTAATACCATGTTAGAATTGCCTATGGCTGCCAAAATCTTGAGACCAAATGGAAAGCAAAAAAAAGAGAGAATATGATATGACAAGAATAAATTGTATTCAATAGATATCAATGATATGAGATGATTGTTATTACAATGAGAGACCCCTTGGTTATATAGCCAAGGTGAGATGCAAGATGTCATAGGATTATGATAAGTGTCTTAATCATATGACATGAGACAACTAATCACACTTACCTAGGTTCACATGTAGTAGTTTTCAAAGGATAAGATAACAACTAATGGCAACTAACACCTTCTAGAAAGATTTCTTCCTAGGAACTAAGTAAACTTAACATGTGTAAATAAGTCCCTTAGTAATGAATGAACTAGGTACAAGACTTTATTTACACCAACAGTAAAAAGTCTTAGTGGTTGAAACTTGTGAGATGAAGTCCTCAAAGGCTTCATCTAACATGTCAAAGTCATCACTACTAAAAGGCTTGAGGGTTAGGTTAACTTGGAAAAAGAGATTTGACATACTCAAATAACAATACTTTCTCCAAGGGGTTCATCGGTTTATAGGTGTTTTGGTTTTTTTTTCTAATGAATGCCAAATGTAATTTGATATTATCGAACTATAAACTAATGCTAGAAATGAAAATTACAATAGTCTAATTCTATCCACAATTCAAATGAACTAAATTAAGCTAGATCTAGTGAAATGTATGAAATAGAAACCAATTAAATAGAAACAAAATCTAACAACAACAAACAAAAGCAAAAAATCAAGGTTTTCAATGCTATAAAATGAAGTTTCAGATTTGACATAGGACTAAATTACCCAAAGGGGCATATGAGTCCCAATCAGGGTTTTTGAAGGGTTGAAACAGTGAATAATATTCATGACATAAATCCTAGAAATAAGGTAAAACAACCTGTATTGGGACTAAATCATCCAATGGAGTGAATGAGTCTCAAATGAGGGCTTTGAAACTAATTTTAAAAAATTCTTAGTGAATGTTAGGTTTTCTGGTTTGTATGATGTCTAGACTAAGTGTAATTACATATTTTAAATGAAATTCAATGATGCAAGATGCAAAAATGCAACCTATATGCACTTTCACAAATGCAAGATTTAGAAGTCCTAAATGCAAATTAACTAATGCAAGACCTAATGTAAAGTTAATGGAAGCTAGATCTTGGAATATGATGCACTCCAAATCAGAAATAAGGTGTCCAAAGGCTAAGTTAGCCAAAATGAAATAAACAACGTCATGTGTGTCCACCTTTTAGGAGATGAACAACTTAGGGAACCCTATTTAGGCTCTATTTCATTCAAGGAAACCTTAGAGATCTCAATCCAATAGTTGAATTGAGAAGGGGAATCTGCTATAAATTCTCCTAGGTTGTGATTAGAGATAAAAAAGGGGGTTCACCACTAAGCAAAGGCTTAGAAATACAAGAAATGAAAGTAACATGCAAAACCTAACTATATTACCTAGAAAATGAACTTAAATTAGAACAACAAACTAGAGATAAATAGAGGTGCACCTAGCAAGTCAAATATGCTTGAAACAAGGTCTGCAATCATAAAATTATGAATTTTGAAACACACTGGGACTCATATGCTAGTAGGGGTGATTTAGTCCCAGTTTAGGGTTTCTTGGTAGAAACTAAAATTTCATAGAAACAAGTTTGAATCCTTCAAAATACAAAAAAAGTGTTATACCAAGACTGATATGGCACAAGTGATGATTTTATCTCATTTTTCTTTTTCAAAAATTCCAGATTTGAACCCATTCTCCTATCTCTACACTTCCTCTGTTTTGCAAACTTCGCTTCTAGATCCGAACTTGCTAAAAACTTGCAAAACAAAATATTGTGTTGATTTGGTTATGGGGGCTTTGCCTCAATCAAATCCCTAGTTCGTTAATTAAACATTGATAGAAAGAATAGATTTTGAAAGGAAATGTGTGTGAGAGTCCTATTCTTAAGTGCATCTAATAATAAGAGATATAAAGTGCAATTAAACCCTACTCTAATGGGCTACAATAGGATGCATGAATCAAACATAAAGATGATGAATTACTTTGGGAGATCTCTAATCACCCTAAAAAGCCTCAATAATGAAAATACCTTCCTTTAGGTAGAAATTAGAATGATAATGGAGGATGGAATCACTTAGGAAACAAGTCATAAGGCCTAGTTTGATGGCTAGTTGCATCTCCCCAACCTAGAATCCACCATGATTCTCCATAGGCAACCATCATCAATCCTTGAAAATGCTAGATATTGAGTTTAAAGTGAGCTTGAAGACCTCCAAGAACACTATAATGCCGCTACAAGACTTCAACTTTATTTTTCCCTTGCTCTTGAATGCTTGAAAATATCTCTTGAAGACTCTTGCTTGAAAACTCTAGGATTGCTTAGCTCTTGAATTACTTGCTAGGTGAAATAATGATTTGAAACCTTGTTTATATAGGCACTCCATCTAATTTACTGTCTATTAGATCCCAAATGCTGACATTAACAAAAAAAATTGTATTAGAAACCTTAATTTTCCACTCAAACCCTAAAAAGGTGCCACACGAGACTCATATGCCCAAGATGGCGTATGGGTCCCACCTACGAAGACTCATATGCCCAAGGTGGTGTATGTGTCCCACCCTCAATTTTTGTGGTGAGTAAATGTTGGGGTGTTAGAAAATTAAATGTATTTGATGATTTTGTTAGGATTTCAATTGAAATAAGCCTTGGGATCCAAAATAAAGGGTCTTAGTGGCCTATGATGATTTAAAGGGTTATGAATGCAAGGGTACTAAAAAAGGCCCAAAGTAAGTGTGAAATTATACTATCTCCAAGAAGGGAGTATAATTCTATACACTAGAACAAACAAATGAGCATAAAACATGATGCAAACATAATACAAACATAAAGAAAACACACAAATGACACACAACAAAACACAAGGTTAGTACTAAAAGATTTGAGTTGATAAGGCAAATAGACCTTAGTCTTAAATTGTATCAAATACCAAACATCATCCATCAAATAAAGGAATGATCCCATGAGGACTAGCAAGTTGCATTATGCCAAATCACTCATAGGCTGCATGGATCTACTAGCTAGCAAGCTATGTTATTCTAGGTGTCCATGCAATATGATGGGTTTCACAAAGAAAGCCAAGTATATCTTTATAAACACTCATGAAACACATAGCTCTATTGGAAAGCAAGTCGTGTTATGCTCAAAGGCCATGTTAAGGTGTTTATGAATCACACAATAGAAAAGTGACATTTTTTAGGTGAATCAAAAAAAAGAAGACAACACGGGCTAGTGAAGTCTAATATTCACTAGGTGAGACCCGAAAACAAGGTAAGATGAGAAACAAACTAGGTCTAGTGAAGTCTGATATTCACTCTAGTGAAGTCCAATATTCACTAGGTGTGCACCCATAACCATACCAAAAGTTATGCTCAGACTTGATAACTTTGATAAGGTGCTACAAAAATGATCAAGATGCTATGCCAACACAAAACTAAGCTCAAAACACATGAATAAAAGTGAAGAAAAATTACAAACTTGCCTAAGGAGATATATAAATAATGAAAAGATAAGGAAAAAAACATCAAGGAATGTTATAATAACATCACTGTAAAAGGTGATTTACAAAAAGAATAAAGGGTCTTTGCTCAATGTATGAAAGGTCACACCTTAGGGAACATCACACATGCCATCACCACCAAGAGAGGATAAGTCATGGAAATAGATATTCACACCTTAAGAAATACTAGCCATATTACCACCAAGAGGAATGCCATATGCCAAGAAAGGTCACACCCTTAGGGAATATCAAGCCTAATATCACCACTAAAGAGAAATTCACACATATCAATAATGCCACATTTTGATTAACAAAGTCACACTTCCTAGGAGATGTATGCTATCATCACTAAAAAATGACTATTTCACATGCAAATAATAAACAAGGAACTATATGCCCCCCTTAAAATATTAGTTTACTTTCTACACTAACATTTTAAGGAGACACAAAGGGATCCCTTGCTAGAAGAAATGCACCTAACATAAGGCTACCTAACCCCTTGCCCCCAAGTGTAGGTGTTGAACAGTCTAGATAACTAAGAGGGGGGGGGGGTTTGAATCAGTTATCATAAAATAGATTTCTTATCTTTAATTAGTCAAAAGAAAACTTAAATAAATTAGATAATCATCTAACAAAAATGAACATGAAAGCACTTAACAACACCATGCACAATGAACACTAGAATTTATGTGGAAACCCAAGAAGGGAAAAACTAAGGAGAATGCTAATTATCAATTATAAAAAACTGGTTATGGTGACATCAGTTAAGATGATTTTTATAGAAGGCTCACTAATAAAATGCTCATTGTAGGTAAGGATCACTACCAAAATTCTCATTACAGGCAGGGCTTGTTGATGGGTGTTTTGTACACTTTCTCAACATAGGAAGTGCATATGTGCAGTACCTCTCTTGAAAGGAAATATCCCTAAGGTCTCTCAGGTGTTAGGTCATGACTTGCATGGAACTCCTCAGTTGATGTTTCATGTGATTTTTGTTGGTAATCATAGGGAAGACTTATGTAGCTGGATGGAAAGTGGATCTTAAAATTTGAAGTTTTTGAGATGGGAGTTAAGGTGCACTTTGCTGTAGGTTCAAACAACAATCTAAAACTTCAATGTTTTCTTTAAGTTTTAGCTTTACAATGTGCAATGAACCTTAGCATAGGTTGTTTCTTAAAAAAAAGGGAAAAAGAGAAGGGAAGAGGGAAGGTTCCTGGATCTACAACTAACTATGAACATTAATCATGGAGTTCCTGCCATGGACAACTTCCTTCAAACATAATTTCACTTAACCAAAAAATTCACAGTTTCATGAAATTTTTGCTATATTCTAAGGCCTATGGATATTTCATCATTCATTCACCATTTACATGCATGAACAAAGATAAAAGTGTGGAGCAGCTTTGAATTCAAGCCCAGACTAACTTTGCACAACTATTTACTAGTAGCAAACAACAAAAAGTATGGACTAAGAAGGCATCTACACATCATAAATCCTCATGACTATGGAACAACATTACCAAAATCTATTTAAGCAGTTTAAATCTAACTTAAAACAATAATGTAAATCTAAATAAAGCATCTAACAATGGAGATTGAATCATGAAACATGTGAAAAAATCAGAAAATGCATCAAGTCAATGTATTTTCATTATAAATTTTTGTAGCATGTCTTTATAACAACTCAACTCCCTTTGAAAATGAGAGGAGACCCCCTATTTATAGTGCCAAAAAATTAGAACAAATGGAAAAGATTTAATCTCATTGTGTGGCCAACATTCACTACAAACTAGGGTTCTACCTACCCCCCAAATATATTACAATTTAAAATACAGTTTTGTCTTCATTCCCATTTCATCTTCTAGTGGCACCACTGTAGAATTTTTTCTTTTTCTGATTGCTCTTTTTACTGTAGCTATTCCTTTAGAAGTTCTTCACTGACAATAGGGTTGCCCTCTTGCTTCTTCAAAGTTGCATATTCCATGCATTTCAAGATCACCAGCCGGAGTTTGTCAACTTCTATGATCTCAGATCACAACACTTGATAACTCCATTCCTTGGAGTTGTCCTCAAGTCTTTTCTAGTCTTCATCATACTTGGCGACATGATCTTTGAACGGCTTTGATTGGGCGAAGGCGCGAGAGACAAAACTCATGAAATGCATTGTTATCTCATCTAACATCCTATCCTCCATCTTTTTCTAGAAATGGGGCTTTATCTTTTTTGGATCAAATTGCACTGTAGGCATGTCATATCCCGTCATCAGCCTCAAATATTGGGCACAATCCACCCTAATTTCTTTGACCCATTCAATATCTGGATCCACTTTACCAATTATCTGCTCTAGCCTTTCTTTTCTATTATCAAAGTCCTACTTCCACACATCCACTAGCCAATGATCATCCCTTTTGAGTGCGAGCTCATTTTCCCATGTGGCTTTTGGTAGCCGGAGGATGGCCTCGATCTTTGGATAAGTGGAATTATACATTGTAGGGAAGTCAGTGCAGAGCTTCTTTGTGCCTTCCAGCGACTACTGTAAATCCAAGAACTTGTTGGTTGTTCGAATGACTCGACTGATACCCATGTTCCTGACGTATAGGACCTGTCAGAACTAGCTCTCTGTAGTTTTATCCAAGTTCTTTCTCTTTTCTAGTTTGCCAATTTGTTCCTTGGATAATAGCTAGGGTGGAGCTGCGGATGTGGTAGGCATGTCTTCAATTGAAGACCATTATTGGATATAATTTTTCAAGGCGGCTACTTGTGCTTTAAGCTTGTCCTTTGAGACTTTATCCTGTTGTATTAGGTGTACCACCGTAGCCACTGACTCCTCTAGATACTCCACCTTCTACTCTCTAGTAGCAGTTCCCAAGTTAATGGTGGAGACATTATAGCTTACTCCCTTTTGGTGTACCACTAGTGTTGCTATTTGGACAGTTCAGGACCTAGAAGCATCCATCATTACCTTGGGTATAATTTTGGGCTTCCTCTCCTTCTTGGTTGAGATCTGCACCCATGCCTTAATAGCCTCTAGCCTTTCTCTTGAATCCTTTGGGGTAGGAGTTTTCTTTTCGAGCTACCTCTCCAGCCATTCAGGCATAGTGGATTTTCCCTTGGGTGATTCTCGATCACCCTCACCTTCCCTTGTTTGGATCTCTATTTGTTCACCTATGGGAGCCCTTTCTTTCACTTTTGTGTTGTCTCCTTCTTCCTTGTTGGAGTCTTGGGTGAATGTGAGGTGTTTGATGGGAGGCTTAGTAGGAAATCACTCCCATGGGATTTTTTCTATCTTGATTCCTTTCTCTTTCCTTTCTTCAACATGTTTGTCCTCGTGCACATGCTCCTCAGGCTTGTCTCTTTCTATATCTCTTTCTTCATAAGGAGGTGGCACATCCTCCTAATGTTCCCCTATAGGGAGTTCTACATCTTCTACTACCCTATCACCTTCCTACCCTTCTTCTCTAGGAGGTGGCCTTCCTGCCTCTTCTTCATCATGCTTCAATTGTCTGGCCATTTCATCTTCGATATCATCATCAAAGGTTTGTATGATGGTTCTACCACCTGTACCCTCCTGTTCGTGGTATTCATCAGCTTCCTCCTCCATTTCCTTCGAGGCCTCTTTCTCCTGCCTCTCCAATTCTTCAAAAATTAACATGGTGGCCTCCATTGCTAGCAGTCCCGTTGGAGGTTGCGAAGGCATAGTACTAGAAAGGACCTATGCTAAGGCAACTTGAATGGTGGGGTCCAAAAATATCTTAGAGATCTAAGAAGGGATGTTCAACATGTGTCGCGAGAAAGCCTCTGTTAATGCTAGTGCAGGCATTGGTGTTGTCACTATTGCCAATGGGAGTGATGTAGTAGGTGACATGGTGGTGGAGGAAAGCGGAGTAGTCGTGGCGAAGGAAGAGTCAATCATTATTATGGGCTTAGTCGGGGGTGAGGAGGCAAGATGGAATGAGATGTCCACCACAGGTGGGGATGTGGTGACCATGGCCTGGGAAACAGATGGCAGGGCGGTTGAAATAGGGGGAGCCGAAGGAAGTTCTAGTTGATCTACTTTCTCTTCCTCACCCTCTTGAATTGTTGGCTACTCTGCGACACTTCCCATCTGTTTAGGCCTCTTAGAGGGTGAGCTTCCTGAATCTTTTCTTGAATACACCTTGGGATCTAGAGACTGTTTTGCTTCAATCCCTTTCCTTGTTTTTGATCTTGTGAGCGGAGGAGATTTGGATGTCCCACCTATTGAAGTTGTAGCGATGACATTTTATATGGCACTAGGCTCACTCTTGAGCCCTTCATACGTCAGGACAACCCCTTATTGTGTTAATTAGGATACTTGTCCCTTAACCCATTCCTCAGTATGAGTCATGATTAGTTTAGTTACAATATCGAGGTCATCGACCTCCTGTTCATCCCAATCTATTGCCGGTAGCAGAAAGTTAGCGACTACATTATATCTAGGATCCATGATGGTTCCTTCATCCTCCTCAACCTGATCTGGTATAGGAAACAATTGCACCCTTCTTATGAAGTGCACAGTCATCCTCATGTAATGTCTTGCACGCACCTCTTTGTCATCTTGGCAGTCTGCCCAAAAATATTCAACGTGATGTAGGTGGGTATACCCTAGTCCCAACGCCTTTCTTACATGCCCATATGGGTCCACTCATGGGTGAGCGGTGTGTAGGCAGAAATGGTACTCCGCCAATTCCTTTTTAGAATTCCCAGCACACTGGGAAGTTTGCAAGTTATACATCCCATGACTAAGGGCTAAGGGATAAGGAATCCCTGCCAAATGTTTACCACCGAGCATTGTATGCGCATGCTACAACTGTCGGGAGAGTTCTAATAGTATAATCCAGTCATTGGGGTACCGGGGCAACTTATTCGACCTTTCTATGAAACCTTGGGCACAAATATATGTGAATTTGGGGAACTGTATGAATAGGAAGGTGTATTTCTTCAATAACGCCCGAGCACTGTGTGAGACCCTTCTCTCAAAATCTCCTCCTAGTAGCTTGATGATGTGGCTGATGAAAGCGTCATTCACCCTGCAGTACTCCTTTTTGAAGTTTCTGAATTATAGCTGGGGATATCGGTCATAGACCTTCAATCTTCGACCCAGCTCCTCATTGGGTTCCACAAATAATCCGCTGTATTTCCTCTGCTTAGCCAGTGAGTAGACCAGGTAGGAGGTCCTATAGAACTTAAAGCTCTTCTTCACATTCATAAACTGCTCATGGAAGCAGTCGCTTATGATGCCTCCCTAGTAGAATGAGGCTTTTGTGGTGACATCTTCGTCCCCACAAAGGATTTGTTCAACAAAATACACCATCCACTCTTGGAAAAATGCAGCAGTAGGGATGCCCATTACCCTACTCAACATGGTTACCAGGTCATGGTAGTCCTCATAGAAGTCACTGTGAAAGAGTTCTTGAGGCACCTTTGCAGCATTGCCTCTCTTCTCCTTGAGCCAGTACTGATTTATTAATTTTTTGCAGCCCATCGGGTCTTCATCCCAAGTTGCTTTACCTTCCTCCATGGTGGGAATCTCCATTTCCCCAAAGGTGGGAATATGAAAAGTCTTGGTGATCACCTTAGCTAACATCTCAGTGAGGATGTTCTCGTCCCTATCAATGATGGTTCTTGTTTGTGGCTGGTAGGGCTACCGGCTAGCCATGACCAATTTGGGGGCTATGAGAGATAGAGGGAAACCAACAACTTTTGCAATCCCACTCTATTTGATTAATCTAGCATTGCCAATCTTCCAGTGGATTCTAACCCTTTGTTTGAACTTATCAATATCAACATGGCCGATATTGGTGTCTGTGATTTCCTTCTAGTCATTGATGATTTTTGAATGTAGAGGCTCACCCTAAAATTGGTACATCATCTCGTCTTTATCCTCTTTTCCACAAGGAGTTTTTCCTGCTTTCTTTCCTTTGTCCTTTTCTATAGCTTCCCTCGAGGGTCCTGCACCTGATTCCATATATCCTGCAAACATAGATGTAATGAGTATAACCATTTACAAAAGCATTAACATTAGTAAAAATCCCATGGACAAAATCCAATTAGACATCATATGATTAATGACATTAAGTATTTACTATCAGATGTCGTTAGTCACTTTCTGAAGGGATTTTAGACAATTCAGGCCAAAGGGGTTGGACTTCCCTAGCAGGAATGTTGTTTTGAAAGGAGAACAGGCTAGGGTGATCCTGATGATTTCTCCTGTCTACAAATTTTGATGGTTTGAAAGGCTTGTGTCGAAGGGGGTCTAATTTGAGCACATGGGTCAAGGTTGGTTTTCAAATTTGAGGTCATCTTGATTAATTTTGGATCTCCCAAAGGTTTAGGGCTGGAAAGTTGTCAGCACTTTGCTATTTGAAATGGCTAGGAAGAAATGGAGTTCCGTGGTCGAAACTCCGGGGTTCAGGATCTAGAAGGTCAAAAGATGCCTGATGGTTTACTTTGGAATTCAAGGTGCTCAGGCCTAGAGGAGCGGAAGGCTATCAGGGTTTTGCTGTTTGGAACGAAAATAATGGCGTGAAAAATCTAGTTGGAGCATCCGGGTGGACCGAACCCGGTGTTAACCTTGGCTGCTAGTTTTTCTCTGTGAAATTTCTCTATGTGATCAAGGGGGGAATCCAAAACTTGGGAAGACGGGCCTGGCTCTCCCTTTGCATCAAATGGAGGGGTACGACAATCATGGCGTGGAAACTTGGTGGAGGTAGGGATGGCAAATGGAGGGTCAGAAACTGGGAGGTGGAAGGTCACCGATAGGTGGCTGCTCCGCCAGGGTGAAGTTTCCATGAAAGTCTACGGACGGAAGCCCACAGAACGGGACCCAGTGATAGGATGACAAAGTTCACTTAAGCTTGAATCCTCAAACAGCAAAAAGAAATACGGACCTCAGAGGGAGGAAGGGTGCATTATCTTTGCCATTTGGGAATAGTGGGGGAAATGCAGAGTCCCGGGGATGGAAGTCCGATGGATTGGACTTAGAGCAGACAAAAGTACTCTAAAATGTTTGCAACTTTGAATGGGCAGGAATTGAGGAGTCGGAGCCTAGGGTTTGGGAAGGTGGGAGCCTCCATCGTTTGAGATGGCAAACACCTCGAGGAAACCCAACTAAGGAAACTCGGTGAGGAAAACCTGTGGGGTTGAGATGGAGGCCAAATTTTGAGTGTAAGTTTGCTAAGTTTGACGGCGATCAACCGACGAAGGTCCGGGGAGGCGAGCCCAATAAGGTATCTTGCCATTTGAAAAGTTTTCATTTTTCCAAGTTCTCAATGGCGGTAGAAGGGCATGGCCTGAAGGGCGTGAACACCCTGTATGAAGAATGATGGTGGTGTGGTCTAGCTCCAGTTTGATGTTAGGAGGTGATTTTGGAGGTTTTTTGAAATTGGAAAACATGGGTTTTGTTATGTTTTATCAATTAAATGCATTTTTAGCCCATTTTGTTCATTATTTTAAGCATAAAATCATTAAAAAACCACTCGATGAAATGAACGGTGAACCTACCTTGAAAGTCCGATGGAGAAATATGTGAAATCCACTAAGGATGGCCAAATGATGATCACAGACACAAGGGCGGCAGGCGACAGATGCACTAATCTCTTCTGGAAAGCACTTTGACCTCTTCTGGAAAACCTAAAAAATAAATGACAGGTAAAACCCTATATTTATACCTAGAGATGCATTTAATTCTCTCATTTAATGCCTGTACGACCGGCTGGTGGGTTGGTGGAGTTGAAATTCATGGACGACAGTGGGAGGTCCGGGGTTCAGGGTCCAGTGCAATGCAACTCGAAGGTCATTTCAAAATGCACCTTGGAAGCCAGCTGCGAAGGGAAGCCCTAGAACCAAATAACAGAAAGACATCGTAGGTTGGTCGTTAGAAATGACAAAAATTGAATGGAATTCTATGGACGAAAGTTCGGTGGACTGGACCTAGAGCGGGCAAAAGCAATCCAAAACACTAGCAAGTTTAAACTAGCGGAAAACAAGGAATGGGGGCCCGGGGTTCGGGAAGGTGGGAGCCTTCCGTCGTTCGGGATGGCGAACACCTTGGGGAAACTCAGAAAGGGAGGCCTAGCGAGGTAGGCCTGCTAGTCCCTAGGGCTGCTAGCTGAAGCTAACTGCCAAGCAAGATTCAAAAGGCACTAGGACCTAGCCAAAATGGAGGGGATGAAACATGGTTAATTTAAGATGGGAGTTCAGAGGCATGCTAACCATCCGGGACACCAAAATGGGGGCACCCAAAATGAGGCGACGAAAGAATGACCCATCAAGGTGAAAAAAAAGAGGGTCCCCATTCCAAACAAGGTGTGTGTGTTGAGGGCACAATAGGGCTCACTACCAAAATGCTCACTACAGGTAAGGCTCAATACCAGTGGGTCACTTCCCAATTAATACAACTGATTACAAAATAGTCTCACTGACAAAAGTGAGATATACACATGAATTCAATTCTGATTAAGGGCACAATATCTTTTTGCAACAGATCTAATCAAGAAAATTTTTCACAACTTCTTCACAGAAACTCTGCAAAACATATTACTTCTTCCTTCGTACTCTCTTATTTTCTCACACACATCATACTCCAAACTTCTCATTTCATAAAACAAAACAAACTTTACTTATACCATTCCATGCCATCATAATCTCCTAGGTCGACCAAAAATAATGTCTTCATAGTCTTCCAAGTCGTCCAAATACAATTTGAATTATATTTCCACAAAACATGTCGACTTGAAGAATAACCTTGAGATATTCAATAAGGCCTTGAATGCTAGCACCAAACCCAAAATATAGGTCACACAAAAGATCTTCTTATCACATTACCAAGGGACCCATAAATAGGTCATACATAGGACAGATTCATTACATAACATAATTATCAGAAGATAGAAAACTTTGAATTACATGAAATATATTTCAGAGTTGATAGGAATGCCACAACCAAGACCAAATCTTGATTATCATCAAATTCAATATCAACCGAAGAGACATATCGAAAATTGTAACATGCTACATGAATGTCCGGATAGCAAGGTTACCCAGAGTAAGCTTTGAGCATAGCATCCAACATCAAAAGATTAGTCTTCATTATTCTTCATTGTCTAACTTCCAAGAATGTCACAAAAGAAGTACGACCATATATGGATCAAAGAGAACATCCATACTATGTAACATCATAGTACAAGATAGGATAGATCATTTCTGTATATCATCCAGAGCACAACCTTCCAGATCTAGGTTTTGACATCAATGACAACAATGTTAAATCATCTCAACAACTTCTCAACAATCTCCCCTTTGGCATTTATGGAAAAATAGCAAGGAACTAAAAAACATAAAACTTCAAACTCCAATTCCAAAATTCTAAGCACTCCCCCTTTGACAAGCAATTCAATACCTCTTATTCTTTTTGTTTTCTCTTCAATTTCTCCCCCTTTTTTCCATCAAAGGAAAAGGGAAAAATAAGAACATTTAGAAGATCAAGTAAAAATAACACTTTTCACATGAAAATTTTTCTTGTACCTTTCTCTCACAATTGGAAGAATCCTCTTCCAAGCTAGCACTGCAAAAACCATTCTTGCACACATACTGTATAGTAGAGTCAACATAAATGAAGATGACTAGTCTGGAGATAGGTACTACAATTCACAATTCTCTACATCAGATAGTATCTCAGAGATATGATCCAACCGGACCTCAACAATTTCTTTGACCAATCAAAAAGTTTTAACCAAATCTCCCCTCTATCCTTGAATAGAAAATAACTTAGCTTGCAACTCTCCAACTCTTATTCTCTATTTTCCATCATTATCTTTGAAGAAGTCAAAACAGTTCCCGATACCATTCAATTCAAATTCAATAAATTCAATTCTACTTCTAAAATTATCAACAACAATAGGCCACTGGAGACAATACCTGTAGATGTCAAACATATCCTTAATTCATTCTTTGTCTCACCAATGAGTTTGGATAACTTTTGTTTGGCCTTGACACACCTCTCAATCATTGTTTGGAACTTATGTCCAAATCCTTCCAACAACATCCTTTCTTCAACAAATTCTACTAGATCATTTGGTAATGAGTCAAAAACATCTTCATCCAACACTAAATGAACTTCATCTAGATTGAAAGAGTCAGATCTAGGCAGACTTTTCTTCCTTCTTCTCTTTTGAGATATCAATGACATCCTTCATGTTAATTTTCATCTTTTTAGGTTCCAGAGGGGAACCACTAATGACAACCTCTAACTCCTTCTCACCAGAGGAGGAAACCACCTCAAACTGACTAGATGCTATCACATTGGAGCACAAATTCATCTGCAAGGATGAGAAATAAAATTTTCATGCACCTGCTTTCTCTTCCATACATTCCAAATACCTATAGAATCACTTTCTGATAGGGATGCGAGACTTCCACTTAACATTCTGCTTTGAAGGTAGTGAACTCAGAAAGTAGATTTCTAAACATATGAGCAGAGACCCAAACCAAAAAAGAAAACACTCAACCAAAGACATTTTGACATTCTCAATTAGGTTTTCCATTATGAGTCTACAGAAGTCAAATTTATTTTTTCCTTCGCCATCTTATGTACAAGATATACAACAATAGCCGAAGTAGAGCCTTCATGATTTCATAAATAAATTTTGTAAGTGATACCATAAGTAACATAACTCACTACAGGATCAATAATGGTGTTGATCCGGAGAGCTTGGGGGTCTTTTTCGATACCAGTAAGTTCCTCTACATCTCTATATTTCACCATTTTCTTCCCATAGAGGTCACAAACACTGCATAATCCAATATTAGATTCAATTGCTTCCTTAGTGATCAGATAGGGTTTATCCAAAATGATGTTTCCATCCTTGAATCAAATCAACAAGAACAAGATAGACTCTTTGTGAGAAAACCAAGGAAATTCTCCCCATAAATCCATACCTAGAGCACTTACATTCTATAAATTTGCAATCTTCAACCATAGTTCCATTTCCTTCATTTTTCGACAATCAAAATCATCCAACTCTACTCCCTTCAGCATTAGTGGAATACTGCCACACAATTCTCTGTCAATGGATTCCATCATTGCGCTTATTTTCTTCAATCTCTTATTGCTCTGCAAAACTTCTTCTTTGCAAATTGTGAGAAATGCTTTGAAAAATCCACCTTTTAACCTTAATTACTCATAATGAACTAGCCACCAAAAACTTATATCGATGACATCATCAATTGTACTTCACTTTTCAATTAGCAGGATTGAGCTTCCTCATATATTACTAACCATATTAGACTTAGCCATGTCGAAAACACATCAATATTCCTTCGGAGAGGGGGAAATTCATTAGGATATGCATCACAACAACCCCCTAAGCCAAGGTGGTTGGCTCAGTTTTTGGAAGGGAATGTACTAGGATTTGGTACCATAGAAGAGTTATCCACACTCATTTCCCTTTTCTTCCACACCATGACGGTCTTCTTCTTAGATTCACCTGATTTTGCAATCTTCTTTTTATTTTAAGGCTTTTTCAGAACAACTTATCTACATGTGCTAGCATAATTTTTGGGTTGACTACACTTGTAACATCTTTGTTCTGACTCAACTGAGTGAACCCTAGGTCTGCATTGATTATATTTGTGAGCATAACCATGATATAAATAGTAGTTACCATGAAAGAGATTATTCATTCCATTTCTTCTATCCAGATTAGATAATTGACTTCTGCAATGACTTGCTTTGTGACCAAACTTGTGACAGTTAAAGCATTAAGCACTTGGTTCCATCTTGCTTATGCATTCTTCCACCTTATGTCCATATTTTTTGCATAGAAAACAATAGAAATTAAATAATAACTACCTTTGAGCATTTGGTTTCCTGACCGAAGGTCTTTTAGGTGTTCTAGAGTTCTATACCTTTCTTGTTACACCAAATCTCACTTCAGCTTCAATTGCTTTTTCACCACCCTTAGTGTCCTGAATTGAGTTTTCACCAGAGAACCCAAGTCCTCCCTTATCGTTGTGACATTTTTGTAGGGATAGGAGTTGATCCAGAATCATGCTAATTTCACATACTCTTGCTTTTATTTTCAACCTTCTCAACTCTTGATCTAACTTCTCATTCTCTTCTGATCTCTATTTGATAGTATCCTTGATATTTTCTTCAATCTTCTTCCATTCTTCAATTTTCTATTTGATAGTATCTTTGAGATTTTCTTTAGTATTTTTGCATTCATCTAGCCCTAACTTCAAATCCACAACACTTTCCTTTGACTCCTTTAATTCCTAGCTAGCATCTTTGTGTCTTGCTTTGAGTAGAGTGTGAAGAAGCTTGAGCAAAGTGAGGAGTGTTTCTGTGTTTAACCAAAACTGTAATCAGGCTTTTGGAGAAGCTATTTTCTCAGTTCATACCCTATGGATCTAATCCATATTTCTCTTCTTTGGGAAGCGATCCCTCTTGTATTTGAGCAATGAGCTCTAGGCAGTGTGCCTGAATGCATGTACATTCCCATTATTATTATTTATACTTTTAATAGCGTATAATATTGTGGACTAACATCCATCGTGGTTTTTCCCCTAATAGGGATTCCACGTAAAAAATCTTGGTGTTCTCTGTGTTTTTTATTTGTTGATTGCTTATGGTTGATTTTTCATGCATTATATTTGAGATTGAGTTAAGTTTGAAAATTTTAAATAATCTATGACAACTGATTCAAACCCCCCTCTCAGTTGTTTTTCCTTGTTTTTCCAACAATTAGTATTAGAGAAAGTTCCTATAAAGAAATTTAAAAGCTTGAGGTGATCCAAGATGGCATCATACAAGAAGGACAACCCTAGATTTGATGGAACGAACTACTCACTATGGAAAGCCAGAATGGAATGTCATTTGAGGTGTTTAGGTGAACCCTTCTAGAAGATTACAAAGAATAAATATACTATTCCTCATAATGGTCCTTCCACTCCTGATGAGATTAAAGAAGCTAAGAATAATATTAAGGCTATGTAAGCTTTGTTGAGTGCTCTAATGAATTTGGGAATGACAAATGTGATAGGTTTGAAGACAGCTCATAAGATGTGGACAAAGTTGGAGACTTTGTATGAAGGATATGTACATGTGAAGGTCGCTAAGCTATAGATTTTGAAAGGCAAGTATGAAAATTTGAAGATGGGTGAAGATGAAAATATTTCTTCTTTTATGAAAAGAGTAAATGAACTTGTGATGGGTATTAAATGTGCTGGTGGTACCTTGGATGAACAAGAAATTGTAGATAAAGTTCTTAGATCATTGCCTCCCTCCTAAAAATCAAAATCTCATGCTATTGAATAATTTAGATCAGTAACAAATGTGACAAGGGATATGCTAATTGGTAAACTTGCTGCCTTTGAGTTAAGTGAATTTGGTGATTCTGCCTCTAAGACTAAATCTGCAGTTAAGGTTTTTGTATCTGGAAGAAACATGCAAAGATATAATCCAGGAGAAAGTTCTAGAAAGACATTCAAGTATGAGGAAGATATGAAATAGCTTGAATAAAAAGAAAGAGAGGTTGAAGAGCTGGAAGCATTGATTGTGAAGAAAGAAGGCAGAGGACAAGGTAAGTATAAAGGATTCAAGTTTCCTATTAAATGTTTCTCTTGAAGTAAAATAGGTCATTTTACTTCAAGGTGTCCTGAAAGAGTTCATAGGACTAAGCCTAACAAACCAAGATTTCAAAAGAAGTGTTATTTTGCTGAAGAAGGTGTGACTGATGAAGAATTTGATAAAGAAAATGGAAATGAAGATGAATGGGTTTTCATTGCTATCAAGGAAAATGGTCTAATGGCTACTGAATCTGCTAAAGTTGAGAAAGCTCTTGCAACCTAAACTGAAGAAAAGGATGAGTGAGTTATTGACAATGGATGCTCACATCATATGACTAGTGATAAAAGAAAATTTGTAAGTCTAGAGAAATATGATGGGGTTGTAAGATTCGAAGATAACAATGCTGGTGTGATTCATGGCAGAGGATCTATTTATCTTGGTGGTAAACATAACACTAATGATGTCCTTTATGTTGAAGGCTTAAAGCATAACTTGTTGAGTGTTCGAAAAATGGTGGATAAGGGTTATGATCTTTAGTTCAAGGATGGAAGATGTAGGATACTTGGAAGTTCTAGAAATATGATTGCTTCAAGTACAAAGACAAAAGGTAATATTTTTCACCTGAGTGCTGGTAATGTAAGTTGTTTAATTGATCAAGTAGATGAAAGTTGGTTATGGAATAGGAGGTTGTGTGATGTGAATTTTGATAATATTTTCAAGGTAAGATCCACTCAAGTAGTAAGAGATCTACCTAAGTTAGTGAAGCTTGCTAACACAATATGCAAGGAATGCCAGATGGGAAAACAAACTAGAGTTTCTTTTTGGAGTAAAAAGCACCGTTCTAATGGAATAATGGAGCTAGTGCATATTGATCAATGTGGTCCCTCTAGAATCAGAAGTGTACAAGGAGAAAGGTATTTTATGTTGCTTATTGATGATTACTCTAGGATGATATGGGTTGCTTTCTTAAGAGAAAAATGTCAAGCATTAGAGAAGCTCAAAATTTTCAAAGCCATGGAAGAAAATGAGAAAGGTCTAAAGATTAAATTCCTATGGTTAGACAGAGGTGGTGAGTTCACCTCCAGGGAGTTCAATTATTTCTGTGAAGAGCATGGAATCAAGAGACAATTATCTGCTCCCCGAACCCATCAACAAAATGGAGTTGTAGAGAGAAAGAACATAACAATTTTGGATGCTGCTAGAACAATGATGATTGAAGGAAATGTGCCTCACATCTATTGGAGAGAAGTTGTAAACACTATTTTGTACACTCTAAATTAGGTAAATGTTAATGGTATTTCTGGTAAGACTCATTTTGAGCTTTGGTTTGGTTATAAGCCTACTGTTAAATATTTCAAGATTTTTGGAAGCAAGTGCTACATTAAGAGAGATGAGGACATAGGAAAGTTTGATGCAAGGAGTGATGAAGGAATATTTCTTGGTTACTCTACCAAGAACAAGGCTTATCAGTGCTATAAAAGATCTTGACTGAGAAAAATGGTTGAAAGTACAAATGTCAGAGTTGATGATGACTTTGCTAAATCATCTAGATACTTTGGATATGATTTAGATGACCAGCAAGATAGTTCAGACAAAGGGAAGAATTCTCAGACACAAAATCAAGTTCAATTTTTTCTGGTAAATAAAGAAAGTCAGGAAGGAGAGACAAGTGCAAGTGCAGAAGAAAGAACAAAAGAACTAGAAGTGCAAGTGAATCCTAAAAACTATGAGGTATGTGAGATTGAATCATTCAGAGAATCAAATTATAGGAGACAAGAATAAAGGTGTGCATACTAGAAGAAGGATTGTTGAAGAGTATTTCCTGATTTGAAAAATTGAGCCTAAAAATGTCAATGAAGCTTGTAATGATGAATACTGGATGGAAGCTATGGAGGAAGAACTAATGCAAATTGAAAAGAATGATACATGGATTCTTGTTCCCAGACCTAAAGATAAAAATGTGATTGGTACTAAATGGTTCTTTCAGAATGAGCTAAATGAACAAGGTGAAGTGGTCTAGTATAAAGAAAGACTGGTATGTAAAGGGTATTCACAAATGGAAGCTATTGATTTTGAAGAAACCTTTTCCCCTATTACCAAAATTGAAGTTGTAAGACTATTTCTTTCTTATGTTGCATATAAGAACTATAAATTCTATCAAATGGATGTAAATTCAACCTTTTTGAATGGTGAATTAGAAGAAGAAGTATATGTTGAACAACCAGATCCATTTCAACTGACTAACAAGGAAGATATGGTTTGATGATTGAAGAAATCTCTGTATGGGCTCAAGCAAGCTCCTAGAGCCTGGTATGCTAGACTGGATAAATACTTTTTGAAGCTTGGATTCAATAAAGGTACTACTAACAACAAATTTTATTTTAAGTTGGATCATGATAAAGAATTGATTATTGAAGCCTTTGTTGATGACATTATTTTTGGAGGAGATGACGATTTATGTATGAAGTTTGCTAATGAAATGAAGAGTGAATTTTAAATGAGTATGATTGGAGAGATGAAGTTCTTTCTAGGATTGCAAGTCACTCAGTTATATAATGGTATTTTCATATCTCAGTCCAAATATGTGAGAGAGTTACTGAAGAGGTTTGGCATGGAAGAATCAAAGCATGTTGGTACACCCATGGTAATCAGATGCAAGTTAACACAAAATGATTATTCTCCTAAGGAAAATCAAATAAGATACACATCAATGATTGGTGGATTTCTCTACTTAACTCAGACCAAACTAGACAACATGAATGTTGTATGTATGGCTGCTAGATTTTAGGCAGATCCAAAAGAATCTCATGTGACTAGTGTAAAGAGAATTTTCAGATTTCTGAAAGGAATAGTTGATTTTGGGCTTTGGTATCCTAAAGATGATCTTACATTGAGTGCATATACTGATGCGGATTGGGAAGGAGATGTGGATGACAAGAAAAGTACTAGTGGTGGTGCTTTCTTCCTAGGGAAGAAGCTGGTGTCTTGAATGAGTAAAAAGCATAATTCCATTTCCCTATCTACTATTGAGGTAAAGTATATTTCCACTGCAAATAATTGTTCTTAAGTTATGTGGACGAAACATATGCTGAAAGATATCAGAATAGTATATGATGAACCTATTTCCATATACTATGAAAAACCAAGTACAATAAACATATCAAAGAATCCAGTGCTACACTCTAAGACCAAGCATATATCAATCATGTTTCACTTCTTGAGGGAGAAAGTGAATGAGAAAGAAGTCAGATTGGAGTATGTGCCTACCAAAGAACAAATTTCATACATTTTCACCAAGCCATTTCCAAAGGATACATTTGAGTATCTTAGAGGGATGCTAGGGGTGATTACCCCTCCTGATATGAGCTAGAGATGCATTTAATTGCATCAATTTGTATGCTTCAAAGCTATATTCTGATCCAGATTGATATTTCTATGGCTACTACTCAGGGGGAGTAGTCAGATGTGCAAATATGTGGTTTAGATCTTGTATGTGGGAAGATAATTCTTATATTTTCCATTGATTTCAAAGGAGGAGAAGAGTCATGTGAAAAAAAATTACTTATTTGGAGACAAGAGCCTTGTGGGGTGAAGATCATGTAGAAGAAGCTGAGAAGAAGAGTCAGAAGCTAAGGGGGAGTAAGTGTTGATTGATAGTTGTGTTGATGGTGTTTTTTACATCATGTGTTGCCATCAATGCCAAAGGGGAGTTTGTTGGATGTTGTGGTTGTGTTGTTGATATGTGGTTGTCATT
This sequence comes from Sequoia sempervirens, assembly GCA_007258455.2. Taxonomy (NCBI): domain Eukaryota; kingdom Viridiplantae; phylum Streptophyta; class Pinopsida; order Cupressales; family Cupressaceae; genus Sequoia; species Sequoia sempervirens. The sequence continues at coordinate 1,169,741,527 of VDFB02271358.1, forward strand.
GATGTCAACACTATTAGCATTGATGTATTGAAGGTTGTATATGTCGAGGATATTGAGAAAATTGTTAAAGAAAATGTTGTAGGTTTCTAATGGAACAATGAAGGTTATGAAGGTTTATTTCTTTGTATGTAGATGATAAATTGCTGTGGAATAAAGGGTTTATTTTTTAGATTATCTAGTTTATCCACCATAAGTTTCAAAGGTCTGCATGAAGATTTGATTGTGTTATGAATAGTTATGTTCTGATAGTTTTTCTATGGTTTCAGTTAATACTCCTGAGTGAATTTGATGTGATTCTAGTAATTTTAGTTGCTACAGATGTTTCTGTATTGGTTCTTGTTGCTTGTGGATGCTTCTAGATCATTCTCTATCTTTGTGGCATGTCCACATTGATCCATGTGTTCAGGTTTTCATGTTCTTGGCCAACATGGTGGTTGTAACATGTTGTGGATCCTTGGGGATTAAAATTTGAATGTTTGGCACAATCGACGATGTTGTTTTGGGGAACAACATAATATTGGCCAATGGTGTTTGATTCACATTGAAAATTTATTTGTAAATTTGGGCCGACATTGTATATATGTTTTATATTTTCATATTTCTTTTGGCCGATGAAGTTGTTGATGCAATTCATGTTGTAGATATATAAGAGTGGTTGTTTGTTCGAATTGAAGTATGATCAGGGTGCTCCTATGTGTGTATGTGTGAATATCATTCAATTGTAGAGAAGAGTGTGAAGAAGTTTGAGTGAAGTGAGAAGGAATGTTTCTGTGCTTAACTGGAATCGTAATCAAGATTTTGGAGAAGCTATTTTCTAAGTTATTACCCTGCGGATCTAATATGTATTTCTCTTCTTTTGGTAGTGAGCCCTCTTGTATTTGAGTAGTGAGCTCTAGGTAGTTTACCTGAATGCATGTGCATTCCCATTATTATTCTTTATACTTTTAATAGGGTATATAATATTGTGGACTAACATCCACCATGGTTTTTCCCCTAATAGGGTTTCCACATAAAAAATATTGGTGTTCTCTGTGTTTTTGATGTGTTGATTGCTTATGGTTGATTGTTCATGCATTAGATTTGAGATTGAGGTAAGTTAATTTTGAGTTAAGTTTGAAAATTTTAAATAATTTGTGACAACTAAATCACCCCCCCTCTTAGTTGTTTGTCCTTGTTTTTCCAACACTTTTATCCTATGAACCTTATTGTCGGAAGTGTATTTCATTAGATGATGAAGCATTAAAGGAACTCCTTTCATTTCATGAATCCATGGTCTACTCAAGAGAAGATTATATAAAATATCATGGGGCATGACATGGATGGGATTTTGCAACACAACCTTACCAACTTTAACAGGTAATGTTATCACACAAAGTAGTTTTCTTTCAACATTGTTAAAACCTTTGATTGAAAAATCCTTGGGTTGAATTAAAGTTTTTTCTGCTCCAATTCTATCTAAAATATTTACACTACAAATATTAATCCTTGAACCATTGTTAATAAGGGCACACTTAATCTTGACCTTGCTAATACTAGCCATTATCATCAAGGCATCATTTTGTTTTTTTTTCAAAGGGGGTAATTCATTTTGATGAAAGATAATGTCCATACTAGGTAAAATCATACTCTTAATCAAAGCCGCCACATCATTTGGTTGCACACTAGGAGGGAAAACAACTTTTAGCAAATCATTTTGAAGCATGCCATGATAAATAGGTAATGTTTGAATCAAATCCCTCAAGGAGATCTTAGCAGGAGTGTTAAAAAATTTCTCAATGAGATCAAATTATTTACCACTACACTATGGAATGATAGGTGCAAGTGGGAGCTATGGTTGAGGCCATGGAATGGATATTGGTGTTCATTTTGGCTACTTACTATTTCTAGTGTTATATAAGTGAGCAACAATATGATAACTTGGTTGCTTTCTCACACGATTACTAGTAAGTTGTTTTGCAAAGCTTAGGATATGGCCATGAAGTTTAAGAGGTCTTATAAATAAATAATTAAAATAATTATTTACTTATAGAGGAAAATATAAATAAATAATTAAATAAATAATAATTTATTTAATTATAGAGGGAAAAAAGGATAATTAGTGACATAATTTAAGTAAAATTGATATTTATTTAAATTACTCATGGAGGAAGAAGGATAAAGTAAATTAATTAAATAATTAATAATTATTTAATCAATAGAGGAATATGACACTAGATAATAATTAAATAATTAAAATTATCTAATTATGCTAGGAAGAAGGAGAATTAATGATAAAATGTTGCTTGTAGGCTCGAGACATTTTTTTGTGTCTATATTTTGCCCCTCTTTGATACAGTGTGATTTTGAGCGTTGTGTCAAATAATAACTTAGGAAATTAAGCTAATGATATTCCCCAGTTTTCCTTGGTAAAGGTAGGATAGGATTCTATCCCCTCGAGAAAATTGACAGTTTTTTTTAAATTTCAAAACAATGTGGAAACTTTATCGATAAGATAATTTGATAAGCGCAAATACATTGGAAATGAAAAACTAGGCTCAAAACTTTATCTATGGATGCATGGATGGGATGTTATTACAGAATAAAAAGAGTGATGAGGAAAAAAATGAAAGACATAAAATAGATGAATTGGGATTTTCTATCTTGAGATCTTGCTAGGAGATGATCAAGATCTTATTTGATTGCATAATTACCATCATAGAAATTATTATGGCAATGGATGTTATGACATAGAACAAGGTGTTATATACTATCCCTTGTAAAAAAAGACACACAACAAACAAGGAGTGCCATGACGTAGCCTAGTAACCACAAAACCTTGTTGGAACATGTGAGGAAATAACCACAAAGAATGTTGATCCTAACACAAGAAAGCATTAGATTTAGCTTTAACTTGCATAGGATGTTCTGGTTATGCCAAATGGAAATTCTATCACACATAAGGAAATAAATTACCTCAGTCATATTGCCAAGAAAAACCACAAACATAAATCAAAGAGAAAAAGGTAATGGTCCATCATCGCTCTAAATTATTCTTGGGACATCCTCGAGGTGCATAGTAACATGACCAAAGATAAATTGATAAAAAGATAAATCAAACTGGAGCAACAAAGTCAACAACCATTTGGATCGTTTGCCAATGATTATTTGTATAATCAAGTCCTGGATAATGATAGTGTCTTGTTTCAGGAATGTCACACCTCATATAAAACCAATGATGGATTGAGTCTAGTTTTGAGTATGCAACAACCTGTATATGACAATTGATCAGTTGGATAGCTAAAGTATGCTTTTAGAATTGCGACATGTTGTATAAGACGTTTAGTCCAGTTTTGACAATTCAACACTCTGCATAAGACTATTTCATAGATGATAAGGATTGTTGAATTTTTGGTGTTTGATGTTTGATGTTGATGTTTTGATAGGCACCCATGTTTAGCCAATTGAACTATTTGGTTGAATATTGATTGGATAGTTTTCTTGTTTTGTGATTTGGATAAGCTTAGTTCTCTTGTTTAATAATTGCTCATGTCTTCTCAAAATTTCAACCTTAGGAAAGGACAATTTATTTTGAGATGGATGATTGACCTTGTTATGAAAAACTCTAAGGGGTTAACCTAATTCCTTGGGGGCTCATCAATGATGGCCTTGGCTATGTAAATAACAAAGACAACATAGTTCAACCACTTGGAGCATGAAGTAGAAGATGCGAGTGATCTCAAACATAGAGGATATACATGCCAAGAAGACCCATGAAATAATTATTATAATGTGGAGTATTAATAAAAATACATAATTTTCTATCAATCTGCACGTAGGAAAGGACTAACAATGAAAACCAAAGAGCACCTTCAAGAAACATAAGGTGATGATATATATGAACCTTTCTAAGAGTAATCATGTCCTTGTTAGCCTAGTAAGATACATACTCATACCTTTAATTAGATATCTTAAATTATTGACATTTTCCATCATCATTATTTGAAACACCATCATGTTAAGAATAGAAAAAATGCATATGTCATTACTCATTAATATCATAATTGTTTTTATCCCTAGATTCCTTTCCTTTACAATAATAGATTTAATGTGGATCGAAACATTATTAGAATTTACTCATAAAAGTAGCTAGGGTAACTAGGCTTTGGTTAGAAGGGGACTCCCTCAATATTATAAATTGTCTCCTTAAGCTAAGTCTATTGTCTTATGCCATCTATCATTTAATTGAATATGCCCTTTCCATTATTGATTCTTTTTTCAAGGTTAAAATTACTCATGTTTTTTGGGAGGCTAACTCTCTTGTTGATGGGTTCACCAATTTGGGAGTAATGGCAAATAATTATTGGCATTCTTATGAGGCCATTTTGTTTAATCTTTAGAGTATTTCTAATAATGACCAAATGTCATGTCATGGGTGTGGATACATGGGGAGATACATTATTTTATTTCCTATTCCTTTGGTTTTTGAACTTTGGGTTCGGACCTTGCTCATTTAATTATTGCATATATTTTGATTATGAGATCATGAGTTGGGATGTAATGGTTGGTTGTACCTAGGGTGTTACGCTTACACAGATTTTGAGTGTTATTTGGTTTTTCTTCTATATTTTTTGCTTAACCCCTTATATGTAGAGGAACAAGATGAAGACTATGAGTAGGCAGTTTCATGTTGCTATGGGAGGGGATTGTTGTAGAGATGAGCCACCTTTGTGTGAAGAATTTAGTGGGAATGAGTTTGCTTGAGAATATTTGGAGAAGGGAGGTGTTTGCACCTATATTCTCAGTCTTCATGGTTTAGATTCAGAGGTGACGAAGGAATTTGTGAATGGTTGGAATAATAGAGTTCTACGCTACCTAGGTGTGGAGGTATATATCATCGAGGAATTTATTGTTGATATTACTAGTTTATCTACCAAGGGAAAGAAGTTTTATAGGGATTGGGTTGTGTCTAAGACTACCATAGAAATTTTTTTTAAAGGAAAGGAGCAACAAAGGCTTAGGTGCATTGGTACTAGAGGGTATGATTGGAAATCAATCAAACTACTCTAGAGAGATGTAGCCCTCACAATTATGAAATTATTCATGTTGGAGGGAAGGTACTCTGTGATTTATGGCTATCATTTTATGTTGCTTATTCATTTTTGTCACAACAATCTGGTTTCATTTCCCTATTACTTGGTTGTTTCTATGGAAACTAGTATTGATACTCACAACCCCACTAAGGAAATTATTCATGAAGGCCTTATGAATCTTATAATTGAACACATTAAACTAAAATTGTTACCTAAGATTCCTAAGCTCTCCTCTATTCGTAAATAGAAGGGGAAAAAGTATGGTTATGATACTAGTGGGTCAGTGGAGGAGTGGGATGGTGCCTATGAGGAGGAAGATTATGAAGATGAGGAATCATTGGAGGATGAGGGGAATTTAGAGGCCTCTATGTATTGGTCTAAGGGCTATGATATAGATAGTAAAATGAAGGAGGTTGTTGGTTCTAGTAAAAAGATTGTGAAGGGGAAGAAAGGGGGATATAAGAAGGAATAGTGTGCTGTTAATTCAAGGGATGCTAGTATGAAATGAATGGAGGACCCTCCCCTTCCTAGTGTCAAGGGGTCTTAGGGGAATGTGTAGGAGGGAAATGAGCAGGATATGGTAGATTTTGTTTAGTAGGAAAATGAGAAGACTATGGAAAACATTGTTCAGGAGGAAAATGAGTAGGATTTTGTGGATAATGTTTTGGATGGTGAGGGCTTTGTGATTTCTAGGATGGCTCTTCCTAGCCATGGTGGTTCAGAGACCTATTTTTTCAAAAGTGATGAGTATTTGATGTAGGTGGAAGACAAGGATGGGAGGCTTCAGTGGTTGGCATAGTTAGCCAAGCTCTCTGAGAAACATAGGGTGAAAGTTGAGGCTTTTGATGTTGATGATGTTAAATAGGCATAGTACAACTGAGAGGGGGAGGTGAATCAGTTGTCGCACAAGTTCAAACTTAAAACTTTATCACTTATCAAGTCTTCAACCACACTATTTTGTTATTAAATATGAGCACAAAACACATATAACATAAAGTAAATAAACAAAATGAACACCAGTTTTTTACATAGAAAACCCAATAAGGGAAAAACAATGGTGAGGGTTAACTCACACTATATAGTATTTTCAAAAAGAGGCTCACTATCAAAAGGACTCACTTTCCAAGTACAAGGCTCACTTCCTACAAAGAACTCACTATCCAACAAGGAGGCTCACTACCTACACAAAATTATAGAAAAATAGTATAAGGATTTACAACAAAAATAAACTAGAAAGATGCACCTATTATGTGTTGATATAGTTTCAGATATGCTCACAATTGATTCCTTTCTAATCACACCTTCACATTCAGTATTTCTTCACTATTTCTTCTATCACCTTTCTATAGACTCACTGCACTTCCACACATATACTTGTGCACACACTCTATCAAATTTTTTGCCATATACTTATATATATATACCCGATCTCCATCACAAGCACTAATTAGGTTGGCCTAATTAGATGCAATTCATTTATAAAGCATATCAAATGTTGGATACACAAAGTATTTTCAAAATGCTTTAACTGTTAGTATATTACATTATGTTGGCTTGGACCAAGAAATAGATCACACATAAGTTTTCATATCATATCAAAATTATCTTAACAAGTCAGCCAAGAATAGTCTTCAACGGAACCAACAAAATATTGTCACTTCATTGTATGATCATGAGAACACAAAATAAACTGATCATGCATGCCTTTAACATCCATCAATAGTTTCCCAAAACTGCAACCATAAACTATCAACTGCAGAAAAGTGTAGACTAGAATACCAAATGGGCAACCAAAAATACTGGATCAACCACCAAAGAAGATAAGACAGTCATATGCATCGGTTCGAGTACCAAACCAGACTACCAACATGGTGACATCAATGACAACATATATAGATAATCTAGTTATTCTTCCAAAAATCTCCCCCTTTGTCATTGATGGAAACATGTAAACAAAAATTCTCCTTTCCTCAAAAATTCTTAACTCTCTCCATCCCAACACTAACACTCTCCATCCCAACACTTCTCCATCCTAACACTCCCCCCCTTTGAAATCAATGGAAAAGTGTACCAAAAATGAGTATAAATATGGTGACATAAAAAATTCAAAATATTTTCCAAAAACTTCAAAACTTCCAACAATCCATAGCATACATAAATTAAGTGAATATGCCATTCTTCACCTAAAACACCTTCTTCTACCTTTCTTTGATAACTAGATACAACTTCTTCCAGTTAAAAACATAAGACTCCATTTTTTTGCATGTTCTTTCCGATAATCCTAACAGAGTAAAAGAGGGTGACCAGTCTACAACAAATCATTATTTCTCAACATTTTCAACATCAATAAGAATTTTGGAAAGATGCTCTAACCAGACTTCAACAATTTATTTAAGGAGCCAGAAGGTATTTGTCACATCATCTCTCTATCTTTGTGTAATGATTATTTCAGACTATAGTTCTCCAACCCTTATCCTTTGCTTCCCTTATTTATCTTCAAATATATTGAAATTATTTCCAATGTTGTTCACTTCAACTTCAATTGCTTCAATTCTACTTATGAAATTATCTACCACTGCAGGCCACCGAAGACAATACTTATAAACATCTAAAATTTCTTTAACACACTTCCTTTTTTCCACAATCAACTTAGACAATCTTTGCATAGCCTTTTTTCATCTCCTTTCAACCAATATTCCCATTTTGTGTCCTTCCATACCTTCAAGCAACATCCTTTCTTCAACAATCTCAATCAGATTTTCTGACAAGACACAAAAATAACAGATACTTCAATACCTTTCCGGAGTAGATAATCTACTAGTGCATCATCAATTTTCAATCTATCAATAGGCGAGGCACCATCCCATAGTTCACCAATATTCTTCATTTTTCCTTCAACTAACATAGACTAGATATCATTGGGATTAGGGGATTTAGTGCCAGTTAGAGATTCTTTCTCCTTCTCATATGAAATATCAATGATGTCTTCAATCATTTCCTTTCACTTTTTCGATTCCGGAGGGGAATTACTAATAACAACTTCCATTTTTCTTTTTCCAGAGGATGAGCCCACTTCGAATTGACTTGATGCAGATATACTAGAGCAAGGGTTTTCTCACAAGGATGAGAAGTATGATCTACACATATTTTCATTATCTTCCAAAGACTCTAGATGTCTGTAAATTTGTTTTCCAATAGGGATACCAGATTCCCACATCACATTATCTTTTCCCAATAGAGAATTCAAAAAGAAAAAACACTAGACATACCAACAAGGATCCAAAATTAAAGGGATAATTCTCGATCAATGAAATTCGAACATTTTCAACAAAATTCTCAAGTAACAGGCTACATAAATCAAACTATCTGTTCTCCTTAACCATCATGTGGGCAATATGTACGACAATAGCCGAAGTTGAGCTTTCACGATTTCTAAAATAAATTTTGTATGAGATACCGTATGCAACATACCTGATGGCTGAGTCAACAAGTGTATCAATCAACAACACTCTCTGATCTTAGGAAATCCCATTCAACTCCACTACATCTTTATATTTCACAGTTTTCTTTCCAGGAAGTTCTCCAACACTGCATAATCCAGTAATCACTTCAATTGCTACCTTCAAGATCAAGTATGGTTTGTCCAAAATAATGTTTCCATCCTTAAAACAATTCAACAAGAACATGATGACTCCCTTGCTTGTAATCCATGGAAATTCAGTCCATAAATCCATCCCTAGGGTTTTTATATTCTGTATTTCAACTTCGTTCAACCCTAGTTCAATTTCCTTCATTTTCCTATGATTGTATTCTTCTATTTCGGCCCTTTTCAGCTTTAAAGAGGTAACACCACACAAACCACTGTTCATTGCTTAGTTTTCTTGAAATTCAATGATACTTCAATTTTATTCTTTCCTTTCACAAACAAAGTAAAAGGTTTTCAGGTTACCTAATATAATTTCTTTGAATTCCCTTCATAAAGACTTTGAGCATGCCTCAAGGTTTCTTCAGAGCACCTCCCAAAGACTTTAGATGCACAATTAACCAAAAATTCACCACAAATTTTTACTTATCCACAGTCGAGTTTTCCCTAAGCGCATTAAATGTAGCAAACAAAAAAAGCTGCTAAACACACACTTCACTTAGCATAGAAAAACCTAATTCAGTTCACAAATCCTTATACCAACATATTATTCTCCAATTCCTTTTCCAACACCTCTGAATAGACATCCTTCACATTATATCCACGTGCCAGGCTTTGACACACCATTCTTCTAGGGGATTTTTATGATCTTCTAAAATTTCTCCCCCTAAGACCATGCTAGTCTACATTTCGAACAAGTCATTTGTATCGAATGAGGGTACAAACACCTTAGGATTCTCAGGGTTCTCTTCTTCTTCTTTCTTCTTCCATACCTTATCCATTTCTTGCTTCATCTCTTCTTTGTCAATATTCTTTACTGGTTCACTCTTCTCTTCTGGAGTAGACTTATTTTCTTTCTTATTGTTGCAAACTTTAGGTATATGTCCGGGTTTGTTGTAGTTATAACAGATCACACCTTTCAGATTAGACTATCTTCCATTATTCCTTTATCTACACTGATTTGCTCTGTGTCCAAATTTATTACAGGTATAGCAATATCCATTAAAGAATTGATTCATTTTTCCTTCATTAAACTTGTTCCTCATTATCCAACTGATCAAACTCACTTGGGATCTGCATTTAGTAGCCTTATGTGTAAATTTCCCACATTCAAAGCATTTTTCAGAAAGAGAACCAAAAAAATGGTTTATCCTACTCCTGCATTAAGTTTCTCTATGACCATATTTGTTACAAGAAAATAAAACACCATCAAAAGAGGGGTACCTTTGTGCATTAGGTTGTCTCACAGAAGGTCTTCTTGCAAAATTCCTTCTTTGCTTCCTCTTGCCTTGATTCTTATTCACATCTTTAGAACTTTCATTGGTATCAACTCCTAAGCCACCTTTTTCTTTACATGGTTTTTGGATTTTAAGAAATTCTTCAAGTTTACAAGAGCTAGACCTAAAATTATTTTCACTGAGTTTAGCCTTATCTAGTTCAACTCTTAAGCTTACTATTTCTTGCTCAAGTCTGGAACATTCATTAGACTTGTTCTGCACCACTGAATTTAGACATTCTTCAATCCTCTTCTTTTCTTCAACTATCACTTTCAGTCCAATTATCTCTTGTTTTTGATGTTCACCTACTTCTCTATGTCTTTCCTTAAATTTCTTCAACTATTCCTTTAGTTTCCAAACACATTCATTTGTTTCATCAAGATTCTCTTTCAGATCATGGTTTTCTCTTTCCACTTTATCAAGATCTGCAAGAGCAATCCAAATCTCTCTTTTATCATCCATTTATTCAGCCTTTAGGATCCTCCCCAAGTAGTTAAGCTCTACACAAGAAACCAAAGCTTTGATACCAATTGTTAAACAATCGTAGGACAACTAAGAAGGGGGGTGAATCAGTTGTCACACAAATTAAAACTTAAAACTTTATCACTTATCAAATATTCAAATACACTATTTTGCTATTAAATATGAGCATGAAACATAGATAACATAAAGTAAATCAACACAATGAACACCATATTTTTACATGGAAAACCCAATAAGGGAAAAACCATAGTGAGGGTTAACTCATAGTATATAGTATTTTCAAAAAGAGGCTCATTGTCAAAAGAAGGACTCAATGTCCAAGTACAAAGGCTCACTACCTACAAAGGACTCATTTTCCAACAAGGAGGCTCACTACCTACATAGAATTATACAAAAATAGTATAAGGCTTTACAACAAAAAATGAACTGGAAAGATGCACCTATTATGTGCTGATATAGTTCTTGATATCCTCACAATTGTTTCCTTTCTGATCACACCTTTACATTCAATACTTCTTCACTATTTCTTCTGTCACCTTTCTACAAACTCACTGCACTTCCACACATATACTCGTGCACACACACATTCACACACACTCTATCAAACTGTTTTCCATATACTTATATATATACCTGATCTCCTTCACAAGCACTAATTAGGTTGGCCTAGTTAGATGCAATTCATTTATAAAGGATATCAATTGTTGGCTCGAAAAAGTAGTTTCAAAATTCTTTAACCATTAGTACATTACATTATGTTGGTTCATACCAATAAATAGATCACACATAAGTTTTCATATCATATCAACATTATCTTAACAAGTCAACTAGGAATAGTCTTCAACGCAACCAACATAATAGTGCCACTTCATTGTATGATCACGAGAACATGAAATAACTTGATCATGCATGCCTTTAAAATCCATCAGTAGTTTCCTAAAACCACAACCGGAAATTGTCAACTGCAGAAAAGTGCGGACTAGAATACTAGATGGGCAACCAAAAATACCAGATCAACAACTAGAGAAGATAATACAATTATATGCATCGGTTTGAGTACCAGAAAAGACTACCAACATGGTGACATCAATGGAAACATATAGATAATCTATTCATTCTTCCAATAGATGACTCTCCCGTGGATGAGGATGTGGAGGCAGGGTGGGGATCAAAAGGAACTCCATGAGAATGTTGAAGTCCCTACTACTAAGCAGATCAATTGGGAGGATATCAATATGGATATTTTTTGTAGAATGGAAGAAGATGAGACCAAAAACCTTCTCTATCTTGTGAAATGGCTCTTTTCAGAGGTTAAGGACCTTAATACTAGTCTTAAACATTGGCAGGATGTTTGTGTTGCTTTGGTGAACTATAATCATAGGGAATGGTTGGTGAGAGATAAGGTCAAAACCATGAATATAATCGTTGATAAGTTAGTTGTGGATACTAAAAGAGTTGGAAAATATTATGAGGAAAGGATGAATTCTTTGGAAAAGGTTTTTCACATGGTGAATGAGGAGCAAGTTGTGGATATGGGGATAGAATGAACAAGATTAGCAATGAATTGATGGCTATGGTTAGGATAAGCAATCAGTCCCTAAAGTCTAGTGCATAAGGCTTATCTTTATTGAATGAGAAAGTCACCAATTGGACTGGTAAGAGCTTGGACCTAGGCAAACATGAGGATTCTATAGCTAATATTAACTGTAAGAACTTGGCTAAGAAGGATGTGGATGTTGGCCTATGCATGGGGGTGATCCCACAATACTAGTTTACAATTTCTGAGAGATCCTAATTTTTGTTGAAATCACATATTTTTAGAAAATATAATGATTTAAACCTTGAAAAGTTCCATTTAAATGATTCCAATTGAAGAGTGTTTGATCGAACCACCTTAGATAAAACCCCCTTGGATAGAACCCCTCTAGTTTTAAACCATACCTATAACAGAGTCTCCTTTACACCTATCAAAATGCTGATAAAAAAATCACTTTTGATTTACCTTTTGGGGGATCAAATGAATTCATTTAAAGTTTATTTTTTGTAAGTATATATTCCTTATTATAAGCTTCCCAAAAAGTAGAATTTTAAATAAATTTTAATTTTATTATTATATTTATTTTTTATTTCTTGTGAATGTAGGTTTTTCACCAAAAATCAAGCTCTCTGTTCTACACATGTGGAAAAATAGCAAATTATAAAAAAAAATTAAAAACCTATCAATTCTCTAGATATTGAAGTCCTTGATCCAACAAATTTTTTTTTGAATTTCGATGCATACAAAAAAAGTTATGTTGTATACAGTCTGCCTATGTCTAAATTGTAGTTGGTTTGACTTTGAAACTTGATTAAGGAAAAAATATTCAATAAAAAACTATGAAACCAAATGAAAGCACTAGATATCATAGTTACAAATCTAAATTTGAAAAAAATAGAATTTTATCCTTCATGGAAAAAAAGTTAGGTTGTATACGATGAGCATCACTCCTTAAAAATGGTGTTTACTAAAAAAAACTAGTTTTCGAAGTAGATGGAAAAAGAGGAGCAATTTGATTCCAAAATCTTTGAAAAAAATATATTTAGAATCTATAGGAAAAATTTCACAAATCACTAGTTTGCATCATCTTCCAATTGGACTCACAGTTTAGCCCTATAGGTGCCTAAAAGTGAAGATTTAGTTAGAAAAAAATAGTTCAATGTTGAGTTTGGCCAAAAATTGTAAACCAGTATTGCGGGATCACCCATGGAGAAGAATATGGATGTTGGACCTTGCCTTCATATGAGGAGAAAGACTAAGAAAAGAGTGACCATTTCATTCCAGGATCATGAGGAAGTGGTAGAGATGCATGAAAGGGTCACTCTAGTAATGTGGACTTGACAAAGGTTCTTGATAAGTTACTGTAGTTGCTACAAGCCTTCTGCATTGATGTTTTGTTGTTGGTTTGTTGATGGTTTATCTAGTGTTTTCCTTTGTCAACATTTTTGACTTTTTTGGGTTGTTGTGCTTATGTGTCTTTCTCTTCAATATCTTCCTTTCGTTGTATAGGGTTTTGGGGTCCCTTTAAAACCTATTTTTCCTTATCAAAAACATTATTAGAATTTTAGGAAGCCCAAATATAGTAATTCAAGGGTTCATTATCAACTGTATCAACAACTCCATTACCTTCTTGATAGGTGTGAACAATCTTGGAATGAAGAAATCTCCTTAAGATCTATTTACAATCCTCCATAATATCCCTAATCTCCCACAATCCTATCGCATTCCCTTTTAGAATATCAATTATTAGCTAGTCTCCTTCAACTATCACTCTAGGAAACCCCAAATCTTATAATATTTTAATCTTTTGATTCCCACTAGACAACCATAGCTTCAACAAAGTCATTGGAGGTAGTACCGAGATTTTTAGTGTATCCTTCAATTAACATACCTTGATGATCACAAATCACCCCCAACACCAGCCAACATAGGGTTCCCTTTAGAACAACCATCAAAATTAATCTTTGACCCATCCACTTTGAGAAATCAACACAGTAGTATGTTTCCTTTTAAATTTAGTTATCCAATTAATTTTAGTTAAATCCTATTTAATCCCATAGTTCTATTTAATTCTAAGCTCCTTATAGGAAGGCTTTTGTTTATATTAGCCATAGACACCAACATTGATGTTCTCCTAAAATTTATGTTTTATGGCCATAAAAAACCTCATTGTTGTTTCTCTTAGTGTCTAGAGATTTTGTTATTATTTTCTTTTCATAAACCACAAATAAAAAAGGGGGATACTATTCCAAAGGTCTATGATAATATTATGTGTGAAAGGGCATAATAACCAGCTTTGCACAAATTGCTTAATAGTCTTGGAAAAATCCCAATCAATTTGAAGTATGGAGAGAACTTGGGACCAGATTACATATGCATAAGAACAATCTAAAAACAAGTGATCTATATATTCTGATTCATTCAAGTACAAGTTGCATCTATTCACAAAATAGAAATGCCTTCTATTAAGATTATCAATTCTCAGTTCTTAATTAAGTATGAATTTCTATCCACCAAAAATAGTTAACCTTAGGTATAATTTTATGGTTCCAAACTTTCTTCAATTCTAAATTAACATTAGTAGCGAGACGCCTTTCCAAAATAGAATAAGTAGACTTAATTGAAAGGCTACCTAAATAATGAAAAGACCATAGCCATTCATCCTCCCTGTTCCTAAAGAAATAACTACAATATCCTATAAATTGGTACATGTGTTGAATAGGTCCATCTCCCATTTTAGTTGTCATTCACTTCTTAGTTTCCTTCTATCATATATTTTTTCTCTAAATCTTTTCTATATTGGCCTTTCACCATTCCACAAGAGATAATCATGAAGTTAGCTTCAATTAGTTCTTAGCATTTTTTGTTTTAAATTACTCAAGATGTGAATATTGGATAAGGGGGGGCCATTCATCCAAAAATCATCCTAAAAAGCAATTTTCTTGTCATTTCCCACTCTTCTTCTCATTGCCATCGTTAAAATATTTTTGATTCTCCAAAATTTATTCCAAATGATCAAGCCATAAGGCAAGTTAGTATAAATGAGGAAGCACCCCTGATCCCTATTGTTGAGGTATTTTTCTTTCAAAAATTTCACCCAGTCTTTTTCTCCTTGAAGGAATTTCCATCCAACTTTAGAGAGGAGAGCCTTATTAAAAATATTTATCTTCAATCCAAGACTCATATATTGTTTAGGAAGAAAGACTTTCTCCCAACTCACAAGGGAAATCCTAGAATGCTCTTCAATACCTATGTAGGGAAACTTCCTTTATATTTGTCCAATATTTTTAGCTATAAAAGAAAGGATTTTAAACAAGGAAAGGTAGTAAATAGGAATATTTTTTAATGAATCCTTAAGCAGTTTAAGTTTACTAGCTTGAATTAGAATTTTACCTTTCTTCCTTGCAAATTTATTTTGAAACTTTTCAAGTAATTGAATCTAGTAGGAATTACTTAGGTTCTTAGCAATTAAAGGAAGAACAAGATAGGTGGCTAAAAGAACAATAGATTGACATCCCAAAATCCTTATGACCTTATCCTTAATCCGTTGATCTATATTAAAGAAGTAAAGATTAATTTTATTATAATTTATGAATTGACCTGATAGCTTAGCATAATCTTCCAAAATATTCTTCGAGTTTTCCAGCTTCTATAACAAACACAACACTAAACAAGATAGTATTCGTCCACAAATTGTTCCTGAGAATCAGGAGGAAGCAATGAAGAAAATTTAATCCCCTTTATGATTTTCTGATTTAACATTTTTTAAAAAAAATTCTCAATATCTTTAACCACAATAATAAAGAGATAAGGGGAGAGAGGATAACCTTGTCCTAAACCTCTACCACAAGAGAAGAATCCCCTAGGAACACCATTAACGAAAACAAGACAGCTAGGGGTCGTAACACATGTAGTAATCAATTTGATAAAATACCCTTTAAACCAAAATTTCTGCAAGACAACCAAGAGGAAAGGCCATGACACCCTATCATATGATTTAGAATTATCCAACTTAAGGACCATACCAAGATTTTTTCTTGATTCCATCCAGTGAATGATTTCATGAGTAGTAAGAAAAAATCAAGAATGTGTCTCTCCTTCACAAAACCTTTTTTTATTATAAAAAATGATTTTATTTAAAATATTTTTCAAACTATTAACTATAATCTTAGAAGGAATCTTATACATAGCATTGCATAAGCTTATAGTGCAAAAGTTCTGCATGGTGGAAACATTACCTTTTTTGGAATTAAAGCTATAAAGGTAGCATTAATATTTTAGAAGCCTACTAGATCTAAAAAATCCTTGGAAATATTGAGGAGGTCAGTTGGTCCACCAAGTTAAAAAAACTCTTGAAAATAATCCTAGGGAAAACCATCCAGGCCAGGAGCTTTATAAGCTCCAAAGGAGAAAATAGTGGTCTTCACTTCTTGGAGAGAAATAGGTTTCAACAAATTAGTGAGATCCTAATTAGAAATAATTTCATGGATGAAATCAAGCAACTCCTCCAACCTAGAAGTTTGAGAACCATTGTAGTTTTGAAAAATTAGAGAAAAAAGTGACAACAACATCAACTATCCCTTTATCGTCCATTACAATAGTGCCATCTTCTTTCATTAAGCTCCTTATTCTATTTCTCCCTCCGTGCTTCATAGTATACTTATGAAAGAACTTAATATTTGTGTATCCTTCCATTAACCATTGCACTCTATACTTCTATTTCCAAAATACCTCCTCTTCTTTATTTTTTTTCATCCATTGTGAGCACAAGTCCCTTTCCTCTTGGTAGATATGAACACCTTTATCACCTCCTTCCATAATATCCTAAATTTATTTTTAAGAAAATAAAAGATGGTCTTTTCTCTATGGAATAAATTACTAAAATAAATTTTATTCCAACCCTTGACCTTGTCTTTTATCCTTTTCATCTTCTAAGTTAGACAATGCATAGGAGTACCATTACAAGGGGTATTCCACCAATTTTCAATTAAGCCACAAAAATAAAGATGAAAATTCCACATGATCTCATATCTAAAAGGGAAAGGGCCTTTGATAATAGAGTCATCCCAATATAGAAAAAGGGAATTATTATTAGAACTCAGCCTAGAAGGGCCAATAGGGAGATCTTAGCCAAAATGTCCCAATTGCTAGAAATCAAAACTTGATCCAGCTCAACTTGCATTAAGTGACCCCCCTATCTTCTATTTGACCATGTAAAGCAACGCCCCACTAGGTAAATATCAATTAAAGTAGTAGAGGAGATTAAATAAAAAAAGAAGAAGACATACTATCATTGTAATAATCCATACCTTCAAGTTTATTAGAAGGAAATAGTGGTGAGTTAAAGTATTCTCCAAGCATCCAAAAATATTTTTTCCCCATCAACATCCTTGAATCGAAAGAATCTTACAACCTAGATCTAGTACCCTGAGAATTAGGAGCATAAACATTTATTAGATTGTATTTATTTAGGTAGTAATGTCTTCCATAACCACTGTGAGACTATTCATACAGGAAAAGAATTTAATCCCCTTAAACTTGATAGGATTCCATAAGATATCTATACCTCCAGAAGCACCATCAACATCAAAATCAAAATAATTTAGAGTAGGCCAAACATTCTTATCAATCTTATCAAATATTACTTCTTTCATCCTAGTTTCTTGAATTAACAAAATACATCCACTTTGGTTTCCTTCAAGAAAGTCTTAAGAAAGTGTTGTTTGAAAGGATTATTCAACCCTCTAATATTCCACAAAAAATTCTTCATTGAAACAAAACTGAACTAACTAGAGAAGCCTCTAGCTATTTCTTCTTATTTTTGGCCCTTGAAAGGCCATCCAATGTCTCCTATTTCCCAACAACATCCTTTGTCGTTTCTCAAGCCCTTGTCTCTCTTTATGAAGGTATACCTTGTTTATTTTCCATTCCAACATCTGGTTTTTTCCTCTTTTTCTATTTCCCTTTAACTTGTTTCCAATCTATTTCTAATGACTCCTCCAATAATAGCTTAGGGTTAGGTTGAGAAGCAATATTTCTAAATCCCAACAATTCCATTGATTCTAACCATTCTCTCCTTTCATTCCCTTGACTAGTGCCTAGATTTCTTTGAGTAGGATTCTTAATCTCTTCCACTAGCTCCTTGAGAGTAACTTCACCTTTTTCCTTTTCTTCCAGAAGCACCTTAGTCCTACTAGATTGATCTTTTTGTTCTCATTTTCACCTCAAACCCAAAGTGCTTTTAGCATAATGAGACTCCCTATTAGCCCAATCTTTTTCTTCTTGGGACAACTCAACTTTAGCAATCTCATTTACATTAATTTGATTCTCCTTAGGGGCCCAACAACTATCCCATTATAAACAAATGTATTGTCATGTTTCTCAAAATTAGCATCTTCCATCCTATCCCCAAAACCATCTTCACGGCCTCATTATCTATTCTATTCCCCTCACTGAAGGGATCTTTGTTGTGTTTCATTTCAAACTGATAATCCACTTGAGAGCCATTACTAGTAGAAGAAGGGGAAACATCATCCAAACTAGCTTTAATAGACAAAGGTTTTTCTACTTATTCAAAGGAGCCTTAGTATTTTGAGAAGGATTATTCTTGCACGCATCACACAAATGACTAAAATGTTTGTAGTTTTTCACAAAGGATATTGACATTGTCATATTCGATAGGTTTCACCCATCTACCATATTCATATTTTAATATAATCCTAGTAAGAAAAATTGAGTTAACTGTCACATTCACACAAATCCTAGCAAAGATCAGTTGATATTTTTTCTTGGTGACTTTTCCAACCATAAATAAGGATCCAAAGGAATTAGCAATTCCGTGAAAGACACTAAAGTTCCAAAAGGGAGACCAAGAAGGCGAATCCAGGTTGAAGCAATAATACCCAAATCAGTAGAATGATTGAACCCCTACTTCTATTTACAAAATGATTTTTTTTTTAAACCTACTATCATATGACTACGGACCCCCCATTAACATGTAGGGAAAGGTTAGGTGTGGAACAAACTCACCTAATGCCAAAACCTCAGGGAAGAATGCAGAGGTGACTTTAAACATTGCAATTACAGTTCAATAAGATACACATGAAAAAAATAACATAGAGAAATGAACACATACATAATTGGACACCAGATTTAAGTGGGAAAACCCTTACGGGAGAAAAACCCACCACACCAAGAAAAGCCTCTTTGTATTACAATAAAGAAAATTACATACAAAGATCAACTTCACTTTCTCATGTCAATTTTATAGTAGCATCATTCACTGATCAACCTTATACAAAAATACTCTCTCTGAAAACATACAACAAATTCACACAGATCAATCCGTATCCAATCGAACAACACTTTCACACACCGAACAAATCATCATCATCAACCATTGTAGAGAGTAATCCGTTCTCTCACAACCTATTCATTTTCCACAAAAGAATAGTCTCAACTATTCAACTGCCACATAGGAACGGTCACAATAGTTCAACTACCAACGGTTCACATTCTACTTCTCTCATTGGCTCAAAACACACCACGTAGGACAGACGTTCGGTCAAAAAGATCAACTGTATCGCATGTCAGTGAGACACTAGACCATGTCTCCCCAATGCCAAAATTCCTGATCACAAAGCTATTGGAAAGACTAAAGGTATCAGAAACACCCTAAGAAGTCAGACCGATAACATATCAAGTCTCCCCAATATCACATGAAAAACCAATTGTCCATCAACAAGAGTCCAAGAGATTTCATTGATAGTTAATGTCACTTTGATATGTCCATCGGCAAGAGTAGCACCATCGGAAAGAAATCTCACCAATGTCCATTGTAGAACTATCGTCCAGACCATCACTGTCGCTAAGAATTCACATTGATGTCCATCACATGTAGCTCTATCAGCAAGACCACAACCATCGGCAGGAGATCATACCAAATGCAAATATTTTAGCAAGACATCCACTGTTGCTTAGACTCTTATCAAGCCTTCATGTCACCTCATTGACTTTGTGTCCAAATCCATTGGCGAGACATACTTTGTCAGAATGAGTCACTCCAAAGGTTCATGTCTCTCCTTGATGCCACTTGTCGCCAAGAGTCTCCCCGATGATCACCAGGAATCAACCCATTGGTAAGAGGTCTTCCTGGATAGAAAGAGATAGGAAATTCACAATGATAGCCATGTCTTGTTGATGAATCCCATCAGAAAGATAGAACCAAAGTCTCAGCAACTTTGATCTTTTGAACACAACTATGGTCGGTAAGACATTTTGAGGGTCTGACCGATTTTTCTCTTTCAAGAGTTTCATGTCAGTAAGCTTGAGGTACATTTTCCAAGAATCTCCCACTTGACAAAGATCTTACTGACACCTCCAAAGTACAACCAAACTACTAAAATTCATGGGCACTAAGGCTCATCGAACTGACACGCCACCTGAACTTGTCTATGCTTACTAGTTTCGTCAATGCATCTGCAACATTTTCCAAAGTATCCACTTTTTCTAAAGAGACCTTTCCATCCTCCACCATATCTCATACAAAATGATACTGTATATCAATATGTTTCATTTTGGCATGGAAAGTAGGATTTTTCACCAAACAAATAGCACTCTGACTATCATAGTAAATTGTAATTTTCCCTGCATCAAACCCAATCTTAGAACACAAATGTTTTAACCAGATTGATTCTTTACAGGCATGTGTTGCTGCCATGTATTCTGCCTCTGTAGTGGAAAAAGTGACTACAACCTACCGCTTACTCATCCAACTAACTGCACCACCATTCATCATGAAAATATATCCACTAGTGGATCTTCTGCTATTAATGTCCCCTGCCCAATCATAATCCACATAGCCTCGAATGTTGTGAGTCCTCTGTGATTCAACCAAATTCCCATGGTAACACAAAGCATATTCAAAAGTGCCCTTTAGATATCTAAACACTCTTTTCATAGCATCCCAATGTGTCCTTCTAGGATTTTCCATAAAATGACTAAGTGCTCCCACTGCTTGGGCAATGTCTAGCCTTGTACAGACCATTGCATACATTAAACTTTCAACTGCACTAGCATAAGGCACTATAGTCATGTCCTCCATCTCAATAGGAGATTTTGGACAGTCTTCAATAGATAGCTTCGTTCCCTGCAAAACTGGAACATCTAGCTGTTTGCACTCATTCATACAAAATATCTCATTATCAATATACTTACTCTGACTGAGCCAAAGTTTTCTACTCTTGCTGTCCCTAGTTATTTCCATTCCTAGAATATACTTGGCTGCACCAAGATCTTTCATTTTGAACTTTGTAAACAACTGAGATTTTAGATCATAAATCATTAACTTACTATTGCCTATGAACAACATATCATCAACATAGAGAGCAATAATAAGAACACGATCATTTTCAGCTTTGAAGTACACATAGTGATCATATTTTGATCTTACAAATCCCAATGGAAAAACAAACGTGTCAAACTTCTGGTACCACATTCTAGGAGATTGTTTTAATCCATACAAAGATTTTTTCAACTTGCAAACCAAATTTTCTTTACCTTTTTCCACAAAGTGCTCAGGCTAGGACATGTAAATTTCTTCTTCAAGGTCTCCATGAAGAAATATTGTCTTCACATCCATCTATTCAATCTCTAAGTTATACGCTGCTGCAAGTGACAAAAGAAATCTGATAGATGTCAACTTAGCTATAGGAGAAAAAATTTCTCCATAATCAATTCCCTCTACCTGGGAATACCCCTTCACAACCAACCTCGCCTTATACTTTTCCACACTGCCATCGAGACCTATTTTCTTTTTAAATACCCTTTTACAGCCAACAAATTTTCTGCCTTTAGGCAAGGGTACCAAAATCCAAGTGTCATTCTTTTCTAATGATGCCATTTCTTCATTTATGGCTTCCAACCAAGAGTTTGAATTAGGCATTCTAATTGCCTCTTTGACAGTCCTAGGCTCATCAGTGCTAGAAATTAAAGCATAGGCACAAGTAGAATTTAACATAGAAAACACATACCTATCGGGTTGCTTTCTTTCACGTGTTGACCTCCTCACAGGTTGGGGCCGAGGTTGAGCTTCTTCTTTAGAACTCTCAGAACTACTTGAGCTCTCCTTAGTTTCAGGTACATTTTGAAATTTCAATTCCTCTTTATCTAGTGTTGAAGGAATTTCAACTGCATCCTTTTTATTTTTTGATTTTGTCTTTGACTGCAGATCCAAAGTAGAAGGCTTCAGCTCACAAAAAATAACACTTCTATTGTATAGAACCTTCTTCGTATTAGGATTCCAAAGCTTGTATCCTTTTGTGCCAGCACTATAACCAATAAAAATACATTTAACAACCTTGTTTTCCAATTTAGACTTTTTTTCATTCGACACATATGCATATGCCTCATAGCCAAAGACATGAATGTGTCTCAGAGAGGGCTTCTTTCCAGACCATGCTTCCAAAGGTGTTTTCTCAACAAGAGCAAAATTCAGAGAACGGTTTATTAAATAACATGCTATTGCAACTACCTCAGCCCAAAAATTCTCCTCCAAGCCAACACTTGCTTAGCATACTTTGTGCTCTTTCCATCATTGTCCTATTGAACCTTTCAACAACTCCATTTTGTTGCAGAGTGTAGGGTGTAGTTTTATGTCTTTTAATCCCATGATCTTTACAATACCTTTCGAACTCATCAGAACAAAACTCACCATCATTGTCAGTCCTTAAAAATTTTATTTTTCTTCCACTATGATTTTCCACAAGGTTTTTAAATTCCTTAAAATGACTGAACACTTTTGATTTACTTTTCAAAAAATAAACAAATGCCCTTCTTGAATAATCATCAATGAATGATACATAATATCTTGATTTAGACAAAGAGGGAACATTTACTGACCAAAAACATCAAAATGTATATAATCAAGTAAACCAAAAGATTTGTGAGGACTGGAGTAGAATGAAACATGGTGTTGTTTACCATATATACAATGTTCACAAAATTTGAATTCAAGGTTATAGTCATCAAGCCTTCAACTAGGTTTTTATTCTTCAAGTTTTTTAAACCTTTTTCTCCAATGTGGCCAAGCCTATGATGCCAGAGCATAGTCTTTTCTGCTAGAAGTTTAACTTCCATAGAGTTTGCACTATTAGGAACATTTTCCTCCTTTTCTCCATGAGTAGCCTTTTGTGACTTTGCAGTGACACTATTGCATTGAACAACAAGTGCATCTAGCTTATACAAAGTACCACTATGAACACCCCTAGCTAGCACCATTGAGCCTCTAGTCACCTTGTAGCCATTTCCAGATAATGAGACATGCACTCCAACATCTTTCAACTTACTAATAGAAAGTAAATTTTGAGCCAGACCTGGTATATGCATTACATCATTGATTCCCTTCACTCTTCCACCAGGGAACTAAATTTTGACTCTTCCATGACCAACTATTTCTAGAGATGAATTGCTTGAAAAATACCCCCTTCCACCATCATATTTTTCATACTTAGTGATCCAGTCTCTATGAGATGTCATGTGGAAAGATGCTCCAGAATCAATCAACCAGACATCATTCGATGCCTGAGTTGCCAAGGCTATAATGAAGGCATCTGCATCACTCTGAGAAGAATCATTGTCAGAAGAATACTTCTTCTTCTTCTTTTTCTCCTCTTTGCAATCCTTTCAGACATGACCAGGTTGCCCACAATTCTAGCACTTCACTTTGGACTTCTTACTAGGAGACTTTGATCTCCCCTCTGATTTGGATTTGGACTTCTTGTCCTTCTTGCCTTTTTCTTTTGATTTGCCTCTAACAGCAGGAGCCTCCTTTGCCATCTCAGAATATTTTCTTCTCATCTCTTCTGATAACAAAAAAAGCAACAATATCTTCCATCTTAAAAGAGGAAGTAGTACTACCAATATCCATCACCAAGTGACCCCAAGAATCTGGAAAAGAACATAACAATAGCATACAATGATCTTCTTCATCAATCTTCACACCCACAGATGCTAACTGAGCAATCAACATGTTGAAATCATTCAAATGATTAGCAATAGATGCTCCTTTCTACATTTTCAAAGAGTACAACTTCTTCCTCAATAAAAAATTATTCACCAAGGACTTTCTCTGATAAATAACTCCCAATCTTTTCCACAAAGAGGATGTTTTCTTTTCTTCATGAACATTTAGAAGAACAGAGTCTACTAGACAAAGCTTTATCAACCCCTTTGATTTTCATTCCTCTTGCTTCATTCCTGTAGGCTTCGTTCCATACACAACAAGCCAAAGATCATGATCAACCAACAGATATTCCATTTTTAGTTTCCACAACTCAAAATTACTGCCATTGAATTTCTCAATTTCAATATTTCCTGATGTGCTTGCCATCTTAATCTGTAATTTGAATTACCAGACTTCTACAAGACTCCCACTGAACAAAATTGACACAAAAAACCCAACGTACCCACAAGGATACCACAACTGGAAAGGCTCTAATACCACTTGTAAGGAAAGGTTAGGTGTGGAACAAATTCTCCTAACGCCAAAACCTCAGGGAAGAATGTAGAGGTGACTTTAAATTTTGCAATTATAGTTCAATAAGATACACATGAAAAAAATAACATAATAGAGAAATGAACACATAAACAATTGGACACAAGATTTATGTGGGAAAACCCTTATGGGAGAAAATCCCACCACACCAAAAAAAGCCTCTTTGTATTACAGTAAAGAAAATTACATACAGAGATCAACTTCACTTTCTGATGTCAATTTTATAGCAGCATCATTCACTAATCAACCTTATACATAAATACTCTCTCTAAAAACATACAATGAATTCACACAAATCAATCCATATCCAATCTAACAACACTTTCACACACCAAACAGATCATCGTCATCAACCATTGCAGAGAGTAATCCATTCTCTCACAGCCTTTTGTTTTCCACACAAGAATAGTTGCAACTATTCAACTGCCACACAAGAATAGTCACAATAGTCCAACTACCAATGGTTCACATTCTGCTTCTCTCATTGGCTTAGAATGCACCATGTAGGACAAATGTTTGGTGAAAAATATCAATTGTATCGCATGTCGGTGAGACACTAGACCATGTCTCCCCGATGCCAAAATGCCCGATCACATAGCTATCAGCAAGACCAAAGGTATTGGAAACACCCTAAGAAGTCAAACTGATAACATATCAAGTCTCCCCGATATCACACGAAAACCAACTGTCCATCGGCAAGAGTCCAGGAGATTTCGTCAACAGTTAATGTCACTTCAATATATCCATCGACAAGAGTAGCACCATCGGCAAGACATCTCACTGATGTTCATTGCAGAACTGTTGTCCAGACCATCATTGTCACTAAGACTTCAGACCAATGTCCATCACATGTAGCTATATCAGCAAGACCACAACCATCGGCAGGAGATCATACCGAATGCAAATCTATTGGTGAGACATCCACTATTGCTTAGACACTTATCTAGCCTTCATGTCACCCTGATGACTTCATGTGAAAAACCATCGGCGAGACATACTCTATCGGAATGCGTCACTCTGAAGGTTCACGTCTCTCCCCGATGATCATCAGGAATCAACCCATCAACAAGAGGTTTTCCTGGATGGAAAGAGAAAGGAAATTCACAGCAATAGCCATGTCTTGCTGATAACTCTCATCGGCAAGACAGAACCAAAGTCTCAGCGACTTTGATCTTTTGAACACAGCTGCTAGTCGGTAAGACATTATGAGGGTCTCACCAATTTTGCTCTTTCAGGAGTTTCATGTCAGTAAACTTGAGGCACATTTTCCAACATAACATAATGAGAATATCTTCCTGCACCACAAAGCTAAAAATAAAAATCCCACCAGTCATTGCACTAATACTCACACTACCACTCAACGTCCATTTTGAATTAGCGTATTTCCTAACTTGATCTATATTTGGTCGAAAAGAAAGAAAGTTACCCATAAGAGAGAGTTGTAGACCTATAATAGTATCACCCAACATAAAAAATTGTAACCCTTCCACCAAATAGGAAACATGTGAAGCAACTACCAACTTTCCCTTGGCCATGGTAGGAGACCAACCACCCATGAGTTTGTCCACATAGGAGGTTGGGTCCTCGTCCATGAAAAATGAATCCAGGCCATAGGCTAGAGAAGCGGGAGATGAAAACTTACCCTGATCGAAGGAAAAAATGAAAGATTCCCTCGGATGTCTACCACCAAAAGCAATAATATTCGATGGGGGGGGTCACTGGGACCCCCACGAGATATGCCCATGGATCAAAGTACTTAGAAAAAATAGGAGTTTGAAACCCATAGCACACACTTATGTCTATATTGACACATTTTATTGTCTAAATTATATTAATTTCATTTTAATTACTATTGAACATTACATAATGGTTTGATTTATGCAGATTAGTTTTAATTTATGAAAATATTTTTCATATAATTTCTTAATCAATCTCTTAGTTTCATATCAATTATTACATTTATTTTATTTAATGCTAGCATTGTTATTTACATTATTTTATATCATGGTCATTATGTCTAATTAGTATTTTACATAAAAAAAATTAATTAGTTCCATTTCCATAATTATATTCTTTTATAATTAATTCTTGATTAGATTGTTATTTTATTAAATTAAATAAATTTAAAACAAAAGTATTAAATCTTAATTGCATTTAGTTGAACATTTTCATCACATAGCATAAACATGCATAAAATATATAAAAATCTACATATGTGCATGAAAAACATTGAAATCTCTCTCTCTCTCTCTCATGTGTGTGTGTGTGTGTGTATATATATATAATGTCTCATATATATAAATTTTATCACCAATATAACAAAATTTGGTGTTTATACATAAAAATACTCACATATACAAAAATTTACATCATGGTGCATGGGTGTTAGAAACCTTAAGTTTTGGTGGATTATTTGGCTGAGTAGGTGGCTATCTAATTGAGGCTACCAATCATAGATATACTTTATGTTGTAGACCACATACCTCTAAGCTTACCCTTTATCTTGAATATCTCCTCCCTTGCGGTCACTTGTCAATATCTTAGTGTTGTAACCTATTCCATCAACTCTCATACTTAGGGTTGATCAAGATCAATGGGGATAGTGGATTGTGCTCTCAGAAGGTATCCTTGGAATAATATCATGAAATGTGTCTTAATCCTATGATGACAGATACACAAATATTAAATGAGTAAATAAAGTTTAAGTACATGCTAGTGTGAATAGGACCTAATAAGAAACTAGTTAGGTATTATACCATGTTCACAACAACACCTTTCCTTAGGGAAATTGAGATACTATGATAAAATACAAACAAACATGGATGATTAATGGGTCTCAACTATAATTCCATGTTAGGTACTCATGTGCAATCAAATAAATATCTCAGAATTGGAGAAAAGGATAAAATCTCAAGAAAAAATATCCTCTCCAAAAGAGAGGAAAAAGAAAGAAAACATGTATCTATGATGGAATAAAGGAGGATTAATTATTATCTCCAAAAAACTATTTTTGTTACTAGTGTATAATAGATATCCCTCCCATAGGAGAGGAAAAGAGAGATTATGTATCACCCCCACAAAGAAGTAACTCATGTTCCAAGAAGGAATGCTTGTAGAAAATGTTGAAGATGATCTGAAAATATATAATAACCAATCTCCTTTTAGGAAGAAAAATATGCAATTGTGTGTAGAAGAAAATCCTAACTCAAATTCTAATTTTAACACCATTTGTTGTGTTGGAATCCTAGTTCTACCCTTGATATTCTCCACTACTTTTAGTCTTGGTATTGTTTCTATAAATGACCCTACAAAAGTTATCATCATTAAAACCCTAATCAATTTGATGTGGAAAATATCACCTCTCTTTCCACATCCATAAAGAAAAAAAAGGGGGGCATACATCTACCCTAAAATTTCATTCTCCTTAGGAATTTTGTATTAACTCATTTTTACGTATGTGTAGGATAATTTTAGATTTATAATAGATTGGTTTTGTAGGATGCACTTACTAACATTATGGTTTTACCAGTTACTGCAGCGAGAAATTTATCCTCTCACCTGGTTATGTTATGTATCCTCTACAGTATCGCTTACATATGTTGTGATTTTTTTTTTTGTAATTTAGCTTACATATGTACATAGTCTGATTCAACTACTAAAGTGGGAGATAAATGTAGCATCATAAATTGTGCTCCCTAAGGGTTAAAGAATAATTTCATGCTTTGTTTGGATCTTTATTTAATGTCCATTCACTTAGTTACTATTAATATCACTTCATATCCTTATATTTTTCCCTTCAACTCAAGAGAACGTGTCAACACTACCTCAAAATTTCCTTCTCAATCACTTTTCATCATTTTAACCTCGACAAATGGTCATTTTTTGGATAAATTCTAATTAAGAAAACTCTAAATTAAAGGATCACAATTTAGTGTACACAAAATATTTTTTTATGGGTTAGGGAACCTTAGACCAAGTGTTTTTCTTGATAATTTTGATCTATAATTTATGTCAGTCTTTAATTTGTGTAACACGAATTCAATTTTGATATTTGATAGTAAATTAATCCTAAAAGTTTAAAATCAAATGAGTTGACCTAAAATTTAATTTATTTTTATGTTCCACTATATAAACATGAATTATTATTTCAAAAAACATGCAATTACAACTCTAAAAAATATCTACCAAAATTAACATCATATTTTACAGAATTACAAAAAAAATCAAATTTGATCACTAGCTCAATGATTATTGTTTGATACCCTTGGAAGGATAAGATAGAATATAGGGTTTGGAGATAGTTTTTTCTTCTTTGGAGCAACTAATATTTTTTTTTTCAATGTGATCTCATAGATTCATACTTTGATCTCCTTGCTCCCCTAAGGAAGGTATTTGTGTATTATGATTTTTCCTTGTGAATTTGACTTTCTCTTAGGTTGATCTTGACTGTTTCATTAAGGATCCCTTCTCTAAAACACTTGACTACATTTTTATCATATATTTTATATTTTATGGCTCATTACAACTTTAGACATGATTAAGGTTCATAGCACACACTTAATCAATCAACAAATTGACTATTCATGGAGGTATAAATACCAAAATGGGGGTTTGACTGAGAAAATCATATATAACCACTCCTTTCCCTCTTTTTATCATGATTTTATAGGTTCATATCTAAATACATGTTCCAAGATAGGAAATAACAATGCAAAATTGTAGGTTGTAGAATAGGGTTTTGTAGATTTGGAATCACACTTCTTAGTCAAGGGTATCCTCACCTTTGAGTAGTCAATTATAGCCCAATTTTTATGATAGGTGCACACATATTTTCCCTTATCATATATGTCATTATTCTATCAATTTATATTTTCATCTGTGTGAATAATTTACATTTTCAAACTAGTTTTCCTTAGTAAATTAGATAAATAAATTTCATTAATTTAATAAATCTCCTTGAAAATGAAAGAACTAATCCCAAGGAAGATTGGCTCTCCTTCTAGGTTATTAGAAAATATTAACACCTTTGTGGTTTGATTTCTAATGTTGGTGCAAGAAAATATTGATCTGGGTAATCTACAAGTTAGATCTAGGATCTCTCTTTCTACATCACCTAAGATAACAACAAGATCTTAGATCTAGTGTTAGATTCAATTCAGATATGAGTTTAGATGTTAGAAATTGAAAAACTTGTAGACCTGAAATAAATTAAATAAATATTAATTTAAACCTAAATATTGATCATATGCATAGTTACAAATCTCAAAATTGTAATGGAAAGATCCAAACATGCTACAAACTGCTTCTAATGTGCCATAAATTTCTCAGATTTGTTGTAATATTGACCAAATCCACTAAAATGATGTCAAACATGTTGATTTTTTTTAGATGCATGATAGAATGTCTTTGATGCATTACAAAATTCATTATATATGCAACAAGATTCTTTAAGCATGCTACAAAATTCTTTAGATGTGTAGATCTAACAAAAAAAAAAAATTAAATGTGTGTGTGTGTGTGTCAAATGCAATTTTTTTTGGCTCAAAAGTGACTCATATTTATCAAATTTGTTCCAAGTCATCCCAAAAGTGTTGCAGGTCAGCTCAAAAGCATGACAAAACTACTTAGATGCACAAATTTGCACATTTAAACTTCAAAAACTAAATTTCTTGGAAAGTAACTTATTAAAAAAATAAAGAAAGTGAATCCCATGAGTATGCCAAAATATGGATGATGAAAATGTGAATTATATAAATAATAACAATGCAATGGAAGTACAATATTTAGACTTCAACAATCACTCAATGAAGCATAAAATTTTGGCTAAAAAATGGATAACAAATAGTCATCATAGCAAAGAACTTGATTTTCTCCATTGTGGCTGCTCTTTAAAGCAACAATAACTATGGAAGATTAATAATGATATGTTGCAATGATAATGATAAAATTCTCAAAGATAAATGATACCTAATGCTTGATAATCATACCTTGATTTCTTGATAATGTTAATACTTGATAGTGATTGATAGTGATTGATACTGCTCCTGATAATATCATGATCTAGGGGATATTAATGAATTAAAGTCTTGTATTTATATTATTCACTTCATATTTGATCAATGGTAAAGATTAATTAGAAAAGTCAATGGATAGGAACATTCAAGATAGGGGAGGAGATAAATTTGAATTTTGATAAAAGGGAAAGTTAAAAAATTTAAAAAAGATTATTTATTTAAATCATAATGGTGTTGTTGGAGAAGTAAATATTAATTAATTTATTTATTTTAGAGGAAAAATAATTTTAAATTTAAATAAATAATTTTAATTTATTTAATTTAATAGAGAAATATTAGCTAATTAAATAATTTTTGAAAATTATGTAATTATATAGGACCAAAGATAAATTGAATTTAATTCGATGTTGGAGGGAGAATGATAAATGATAAATTTATTAAATAATTAAAATTTATTTAATTAATATAGATATGATTAACAGATTAAGATAATTAAGTAATTAAAAAATACTTAATTATTATGTATGGAAAGAGGGAAATATTAGCTCAACTAATAAATATTTAATTAATATAAATAGAAGAATTGATGAGGATAATGATGCCATGAAAATATGAAAATGTATTAGTTATTTTTAGGTGGACCTAGAAGATGTAAGAAATCAATTGATCATGGACATAAGAAGCCAAAGGGAATATGATTTGCTAGTTAATTGAAGTGTATAAAGAGACATAATATTCTTTGGAGGTGTCATGTAAATGTAGTTTAGAAATAACAAGTGGTAGATGCTAAGAGGCCTAAATCTAAAAGGGATATTTCAAAGACTTAATTAGCAACAATTAATAAGGTAACCACATGGAGAATGTGATACATAAGGTTATAAGAGAAACATGGTTTACCAAAATTTTAAGGTTTAGTGAAAGTTTGGGGTACATGTGAATGGACTTGGAGTAAGGAATATGTATCATAGTGAGGGATACAAACTTGAAACTATTGCTTAGTAAAAATTCCTAAGGCTTGGTATATCTAGATAGGTAGAACATAGTAAAATATAGACTTGAGAAGTTATATGTGATATAATTGATCAAGTTCCTTGAATTATTAGGTAAAGCATAGTATATTCGAAGAGCAATAGGTTTACAATGTATAATGGGGGATATGTGGCATAAAGAAAGTATCTCAATTTAGATGTGGACTCAATATGCTTAGTCAAGTAGAAAATTAAAATACTTAAATCAAGTTTCAAATAAAACAAAAAGATAGATATATAAGTTTTGTAGAAAAATAAATACATGAGACTAGAACTTACAAAAAATAATAGCAAGAAAAAACCCATGTATAAATAAATTAGATAATATAAATATCACAAAGATGGATTCATGAGTTTGATATGTATCTCAAATTTGATACCAATGAGACTCATTAATTTAAAATAAAGTGATCTAGATGGATATACATGGGGTCTAAACAAAATGTTTCAAGCACAAAGTCAAAAAAGGGGCCCCAATTGTAAAATGTAAAAATAAAGTGTGTTTCAAAAGCAACAAAAAATGGTGATCCTTTGCGGAGAACATTATAAAATGATTAGAATCTAGAATATATCATTAAAAGAGAAAAATTAAGATAGATAAAATTGTAATATACATTGTATATTATTCAAATCTAGATTAAACCAAAATTATAACAAGTATATGCTAGATTAATTTAATCAAAACATGTGTGCACATGATTCAAAAAATGTAATATGAGTTTTCCAATTATACTAGCACTATAAAAGGGAAAACCAAGTAAATAAAATAATATTTCCTAACACATCTTGGGAATTGTGTCACTACCATCTAGACATCCATAGCCACAATAGAGTTATATTTTCTCCTGTTGGTGTCAACCACCTCCCAGGAGCACCATCTACAACAAAAAACCTCCATGATGCATGAGAAACTGCCTGATACAGGAAAGAACCACCCTGTGATTAAATGTACTAATAAACTAAATGCAATATGCCTAAGTAAACTTAAGCAGGTAAATCATATTTACCCTAACATCTCCCACTAAAGAATATCTTTATTTCTATCTAAATGTTTATAGTCCCAATAGAGATACTTGAGTTACCAAGAGAAATTAAGTTTATATAATTTTTTTATATTTTTCTACTAAAAATATCATCTTTTTTCTCTTTTATTTAATTTTCTCACTCTTTCTTCTATTTTTTATTTTTAACTCAATCAATGAGTAATAAATCTTGCTACCTATGCTAGGGACTACAAGATTTGTTGATTCAACCCTACAACAACCCAAGAATAACCTATAGGCAAAACACCCGTTCACACAAGAGAGAAACAATTCATTTTCTATGAAGCCTGAAAATTGATTATACATAGAATGGATAATGATACAATATATAATGAGAAATCATTATTATAGAAAATGATGAAACCCTAGATGGAACCCTAATATAGAATATGATTAGGACATGTGTCTTAATCCTATGATATGATACACAAATATTAAATTACCAAAACAACTTTAAGTATCCTAGTGTGAACATGACCTAATAAGAAACTAGTTAGGTAATATACCATGTACATGCCAACAACCTTCCTTAGTGCAACTTACGAACTATGATAAAATAAAAATATACATGGATGATGGATGGGTTGCAAATAAAATTCCATGTTAGGTACCCATGTCAAATCAAATGTATATCTCACCAATGGAGAAAATGAGAAGAACTCAAGGAAAAAACTCCTTTCAAAAAGGGAGAAAAAAGAGAAGAAAACATATATATATGATGGAAGAAAGAAGGATTAAACATGATCCCCCAAGGACTACTTTTGTCACTAGTGTAAAATAGATATCCCTCCCATAGGAGAGAAAAAGAGGGACTATCTATCACCCCCACAAAGAAGTAACTTTTGTTTCAATAGTGAATGCTCAAAAAAGAATGTTGAAGATGATCCAAAAATAGAAAATAACCAATCTTCCCTAAAGAAGAAAAAAAATGCAATCATAAAATCTACTTTGAGAAGAGATATGAAAGGAATCCCAATGGAAAAATGCTCAACTATCCACATGTTAGAGTCAAAGGACAACATGATGCAAGGAAGTGTAACCAATCCAAAAAAAATTAAAGATTCATAAAAACAATCTCCAAAGTTAAGGGTATTGTGATAACATGTGTGTTGTTACTATCATCAAAGATGAAATGGATATCCTCAAGTGTGCCCTCCAAATCTGCAAGATGGAACTCAAATTCAATAAATATATAATTCCTATCAAAAAATTATCCCACACAGAAAATTTTGAAAGTCTAGAATGATTTTATTGAACTAAAGTTCTAAAAGTCATGGTGACACTAAACTCTAATGAAGGATAAGGTGGAAAAGATGAAAGTTTAGTTATGATTGTATTAATTCTAAGATTCAAATTATTAAATTGGAATTTGAATCTTTTTCAATAATGTTTCTACTAAAAATATTTTATGTTTGATTTTCTTCAATAATACAAAAAAATTAAAAAGAAAAACCAAAATTTGAAAAGATTTACAAAATTTAATTAATTTGATTTGATCATTAGTGAAAAAGATATGTAAAATATTATTTATATTTAATTTATTTTAAAACCGAAATATTCATACAAAATAATATAGAACATTTCTTTGTAGAAAATAACAAAACAATTTAAATAATATTTAATTATGATTAATTATATTATTATAAGATAAAATAATCTTTAAATTTTAATTGAGAATGCAAATGCAATTTACATGAGGAAAAAAGAAAAGAAAAGAAAATGCTTTAAAATGCAAGAGATTCCTTCATTACAAAAATGTAAACTTTGTTTAATCGAGAGAAAAGCAAAAAAAAATGAAGCATAATTTCAAGGAGACATGTCCAAGATCAGGCAAATTTAACGATAACGTCAGATTTCTGCATGTACTGTAGCAAACTATAAGGAAGTTGTACACAATATTGTGGGTCTGAGAAACCAGTCAATCTTTTCAAATGAAAAGATAACTCTACTCATTTAAACGTAAACCAGAAAGTCTGTATGTAATTGGGTGTTTAAAATTATATCATAGACTTCAAATAAAAATCTCATATCACTTCCCCAAAGAGCAGAATTCTGTGTGTTGGAGAGAACCATACGATTCCAATCTAGTTAACAATCTCCCAATAATCGTAACGCCGTAACAAAATCAGAAAGATGACTGCAGGGTAAATGGAGGAATTGTGAGAGAGAAGATAGGCGCGGAACCAGTGTGAGAAAATACTTCTATAATAGCGGGGCTGAAGGGAGGAGCTTGAATACATGACATGTGCAGAGTTGTGGGCCACAGTAATATTCTCAGTGGAAGGATTTAGGCATGCCATGAAAATGACGTCGTGGGGATATGCTCCTGGCAATTGAGGTCTGCAACAAACATGGCAGGTGTAAGATGCACCTGGAGGAGGCAGCAAACTACTCCACCCGCTTCTCACTACACCTCTCAAGACCCTTCCTTCCATGACATAGTCATTATCATGTTCATATGACCTTCGATTATCACTTGCATTTGAATAGCGGGTTATGTCCAGCCAATTTGGATTAACGTCATTGCGTAGCTGAAACAGCATGAGCGTGTCAATATGTTCCCAAAACTCTGCAATCCCAATGTTAAAATCTGCAAGTAAATCCAATGGAAAAATAAGTGTCTTAATAACACTCGCTCCCGCCATCATCATCTCACCTACTTTATATGAAGCTTATCCAAGAAGAAGGGGAAGACGAGTTGGGTTCGGGCATTGCAGTGCTGTGAATTTAAATAAATGGAGTGCTCCCAAGAACTGAAGCTGAACAGTCGCAGGCTCTTTGTTTTCTTATCGGTTATTATAATTAGTAGTGAATAATTATTGCTATTTTACATCTTTTATGTTATTAAGGTTGAAAGTTGTGGTGGCATGCTGCTACATTAGTGGAGGGATTTTCAAAGCATATAGTGGTAGATTTTTATTTTTGAAGTAAAATAGAGTATCAATTAGATGATGACGAAGAACTATACATTAGATTTATTGAAATATTTTCTCACTATTAAAATTATTATTTGTATTTGAGCATATTTCCTTCTTTCATAAATATATATACATACATAAAAAATCTTAAATTGAAATTGTTCGTAAAGGTTGAGAAAATTGCATATATTACTTTGCAAGAGATGTATGGAAGAGGTCAAAGGGTGACACATGGAAGGAAGTGGGGGACTCTAGATTTAAGACACTAGATTTTTAAATGGAATGAAGTGTTTGGTTAATTAGATTGAATAAAGTTTAGCAAGTTTAGATGTAAGAAATCAATTTGATTTTGGACACAAGAACCTAAAGAAAATAAATTTTGTTGGTTGATTATACTCTATAGAGAAGCATAATATGCTCTGGAGGTCTTGTGTGGATGTTGTCTACAAATAATATGTGGCAAATGTTGATGAGCCTAAATTTAAAATGTAGATTTTAAGGCCTCGATCAACCACAATTAATAAGGTAACTCAAGCTTGAAAATCAAGGAGCAAAAACACATGGAGAATGTTAGGGATGAGTTGGAAGGAGAAACATAGTTTTCCAAAATTTTAAACTTTAGTAAAAATTTCGGGTACATGTGAATGGACCTAGAGTAAGACATATGTATGAAAATGAGGGATCTAGCTTTAAAAGCACCACTCAATAAAATTTCATGAGACTCAATGTGTCAATAGAGGTATAAGAAAGTTAAATCTAGATCTGAGATGTCATATGTAATGTAGTTGACAAAATTCTTGGAGTTCACAGGTAAATCAAAGGATGCTCCAAGAGTAATAGGTGTACAATGTCTAAGGCAGACATATGGCATAAAGCAAGTAGCTCAATTTAGATGTGGATTCAATATGCTTGATCAAGAAGAATATTAAGAGATTTCTCAAATTTTAGATTGGACTACAAAGATCCATTTTTTTTTTCAAAAAATAAATACATGAGAGTAGAACATAAAGAGAATGATAGGAAGAAAAAAACTTGTAGCAATAAATTTGTTAACCCATATATCACAAAGATGGATTCATGAGTTTGATAGGTGTTTTAAATTTGATATCAATGAGACTCGTGAATTTAAAGTAAAATAAATTAGAGGGATATATATGGAATCTAAATAAAATTTTGCAAAAAAAAACTATGAAGGGGACCTCAATTCTAAAAGGTAAATGTTATGTGTTTTGCACAAGCAACAATAAATGGAGACTCATGGGGGAGAACATTGTAAAAATTTTAGAATCTAGAATCTCTAGTTAAAAGAGAAAAAAAAAAAGAAAGATTAAATCATAATATAGGTTGTGTTATCCAAATCTAGATTAAATCAAAGGACCCTTCAATTTTTATGCATTAGTTTATATTGTACAAATGAAAAAAATATCTCTCACAATTGGAGAAAACGAGAAAATATCATGGGAAAAAATCCTCTCAAAAAAAGAGATGTAAAATGTGAAGGAAGGAAGACTCAAGTAGACCTCCTAAGGAAAACATCCTTTTGTAGTGCCAAAAATTGCATACTTGTGCAATTTCACATTACGCCTTAAACTAGCCTTATACCATGTTTTAATAATATATTTTAACACTTCTATATGAAAGATTGACCTCCCATTTAAAGACTATAGTATATTCCTATAACATGTGTCAAATTTTAGTAGAATTATCCTAGATGGTAGCATGACAAGAAGACGTCTATGCCACACACTAGCTTCTTGAGAAATTTTTAAATTAAAATGTGCAATTTTTGTGTGGCTCTTTCACAATGCATGTGATAATGCCCAAATAGTAAAGTAACACCTCCCCTCTCATCTAAGAAAATAAAACCCAATATTCACCATTTTTCAAGATCTTTTGGAAATTTTTAGAAAAAGAAACTATCTCACTTTGTTGGGGAGACTGTCAAAATATTGACAGCAAATGCTTTTTTTTTTGTATTATTGGCTCTTTCTTCATAGTAGTTCAAGCTTCGCAAGGAAATATAGTATTTATTTTATCCATAAAATCTATTTGAGATATTTGCAGTCTTCTAGTGATACCACTATCTTACTTGTGTCTTTTTCCAATGTGAGATAAATTCTTTGACATAGAAGTTCAAAATTCTATTCTTATCATTATTTTTATTTACATGTAATGGTGGTTTTTCTCATAGATTGGTTAACATCATTATCAACAAATTATTTTATCATTTCTTTTAATCAGTAATACACCTAGGATTTAAAATTTTATTTATCAATCATCTTTTTTTTTCTATCCATGGAGGCTGAAAGACTATAATGGGGTTTGACTAAGGAAAACCCCTAAACAACCCCAACATGTTTTCTTATCTCACTATGTTTGCAAGATAAAGTTATTATGTGACTTGAATCATATGTTATGAGATATTCTAGAGTGACTGGTTAAGGATGACAATGTGATGTGAGGATGTACGAATGATGCACTAATGTCCTAGTAAGATAGCTATTCATGTTGACCATGATTCCTTTGTTGCTACATCTCTCTATTCATATGTTTTGATAAAATTTGTTAAAAAGCTCTTTCCATGGAAATCTTACATGTTTATCTAGGACCCATTACTTAACCTACCATGGTTTATGTCATTCTAAGTAATTTATCATATAATATTCTTTTAGATTGATTGTGAATACACACTATGGGTGAAATGCCATATACCCTACATTAATTTATTAAATTCATCCATAATAATAAAATATTCATAATATTAGTTAACCCTGATCTCTTTAAGTATTGGAAAAAGGATGATCTTGGTCACTTGTTAAATTCTTCTCCTAATCTCAAGGATTTAGTTCATTCTTTATTCTCCAATCCTATTACACCACCATTTAATCCTATTCCTCATGATAGTGTTAACTTTCTTTCTTCACCTATTTCTAATGCAATTATTGGTGATGATTGGGGTTTATTATAGTTAACTCCATCCTTTTTTGGAGAATATAAATTCAACCAAACTAACTTTTACATTCCAAAATATCATTAAAAACTCCCACAAAATTTTTAATTCCTTCTAATTCTAAGGATAATGATACTAATTAAATTTGAATGTGACTATACTTTTATATTGACTATGATAGTAATCGTGAACCTCATTTTGAAGAGCTACAATATAATTATGGCTTAAGATTTAACCTTCTTTCTAAAACATGTTATAATGGTAATGGTTGTGGTCATAAGGAGTAGGCTATCAAGATCCCTTTAGAGTCAAATCCACATTACTCTAATTCAAGCCTTGGATACCAACCTTCTTGATCTAAACTATAACCTTCATTAAATTTAAATATGATCTCTTTAGATTCTCTTCAATTACTCCTATTCATCTTGAAATCATTATGGATATTGTGGATTTGTATATACCTCCTTTAGATTCTCATTCTATGAGAGTAGATTTAGAAAATTTACCTTCCTTTCATCATGATCGAACATTTTCTTAAAACTTGAATCCTCAAGAATATTTTAAAGAATCTATCATTCATTCAAATTAATCAACTCCACTTTGTAACACTGATAAGGATTTTAAAATTCTTGATCCTTCTTACTCTAGTACACTTTTTCTTAGAGATACTATCAATATCCTTATGGGTCCTTCTTTTCCAAATAAATTAATCTAAATTGGAAAATGTCTTTCTTTGTGGAGTTTGCTATACATAGATACATCGTACATTCATTTCATAATATATTTACATGGTCCTATGAGGATATACCTGATAATAAATATTAACCCTTCTATAATGGTCTATATAACATAATGCTATATCTCAATGTCCATTTAGCTAAATAAAAATTTGAAAGATGCATCCTAGAAGGTTTCTTTGATGGTCAATACCGAGATATAAAATATTTTAAAAGCTATTTTCATCCATCATATTCACCTTGGATATCAAATGCCATCATTCTTATGAAACTTGATGGTTGTATTTGTGTACGCACCAACTTTTGAGACCTAAATAAAACTTCTCTTAAGGACGAATTTCTTCTTCCTAATATAAAATGATTGTAGACTCGATAACATGCTATACATTACTTTCCTTTATGAATGGATTTTTGAGTTGCAACCAAATTCTTATAAGCCCTAATGATAAATTTAAAACAACTTTCACTCTACCTCTAGGTATTTTTTATTATATATTCATGGTGTTTAGTTTAAATAGTTATGATGTAACTTACCAATGTGCTATGACTCTAATATTTCAAGAATTTATTCATTAAATTCTTGAAAATTATGTTGATGATATATAGGATAATTTTGTAACTTTCTAAGATTACTTTATTAATCTCTATCTTATCTTTGAATAACTTTGATTCTATAAAATGAGATAGAATCCCATTAAGTGTATTTGATGTTGATAGTGGAGAACATTTTGGATTTATAGTCTCTCACCAAGGAATTGAAGTTGATACCAAGGAGATAGATATTGTTATAAACATGCCTCCACCAAATAACATTTATCAAATTTTTATTCTTCGAGGGAAGATGTAGGCCATAAGATAATTTATCTCTCAATTGGCTAATCATACCCTTCATTTTACACACCTCAAAAAGGATGCCCATTTTCAACGGGATGAGAATTTTCAAAAATATTTTGATAGTATTAAAATTTGTTTGGATAATCCTCCTATTCTAATGCTAGCTATACAAGGATGACCTTTTCTTCTCTATACATTAGTTTCATGTCATGACTTAGTATCCTTATCGGCTCAACATGATGATGAAGGTGTTGGTTCCCAAAATTAAAGACTGCAAACCCTAAGAGTATGTCAAGCTCTATGGTTAGGTTTATAATGTTTTGGCCAATGAACATAGTCAACCAATGTAGTTTGCAACTCACTGCACTTCAAGTTCTGCTAGACCTAGGCAGGGGTACCCTTATAAGTGTTATTTCCTACGAATTGATACTAACCAGATTGAATGTGTTTTATGAGAGATTTGTTTATCTACTTTGATATGGAATAGAGGTTTGAAATAAATAACTTGAACATTTAAACTAATTACTGCTACTCCTAGTTTTATAGATGAGAGTTGGATATGTATGTATGAGAATTGATGAAATTTGTATTAAGTTAAAGTTGATCAGTGTCTTATCCTATTGGGTAATGGACTCAAGATGTGTATGATATGTAGATCCTCCTTCTTGGATTAACTCTAATTGTTTGGAACTTTCAAAATTTTATACCTTGTATAAACATGTAAGGTTGTCAGTTATCAGGGTCTCCTTACAAATCCCAATCATATCTCCCCAAGTTACTATGATATTTGAAAGGATTTTAATTTTTGTTTGAAGGAAACCAATTAAGATGATCAATTTAAAAGGATTTTAATTATGGGCAGAAACCAATTAAAAGGAATATCTTAAAAGGAATTTTAATTCTCTTCTTATAGAAACCAATCAAGAAAATCAGACAGAGACAACAAATGTGTCTTGAAAAATTAAGTATATGCTTGATATATTCAATTTGAATAACAAGAAAAGATCACTCTGGAGACAACAAGATAACATTCATGAATCAATATCAACAAACAATTATTAAACAACAAAATTATGACTACCAGATTATAATATTCTTCTCCATTAAATTGCTTCCAAAGATTTTGCAGTATACACCAAAAGTATTTTCTTTATCTAATTTTTCTACTCTACTATCTAATTTCTAATATCTGATTTAATAATTCTTCCTTTGATTTTATCTCTCATTTATACTCTGTACTTCAAAGGGTTATGACCCCTCCTATATCAACCCAGTGCAACTCTACATTATCTTGATTATTTTTGGAAAAATAAAATATTTAATTTTAACTTTCATTTTTGCATCTCTGTCAAGATTAATTTTAATGATTATCTTTATTCCTTTTTTGCTGAAAATTTCACTTCACATTTTACCTGTACGGATTTTCACCATGTTCCTCAGGTAAAAATAATTACCCACTCCGATATTTTAAATTTGTTTAACTCCTTGGGTGGAAATATTTTACTTTCTCAATGAAAATATTTCATAATTGCACCTTTCATTATTATATCTCCCTAAAATAATGTCACGATCCCGCTATGATTATTATTTTAAATAAATCTTCATTTGGAACTTTTCACCCCAAATCCAAATTGCATTTTTACCATAGACTGTGCAGGATATCAAAGGGACTTGTATCTTTGTTCTGCCAATATTTATCTCTCCTCTTGATAACTGTCCTTAGGTATTTTGAGGGGACTTCAAATAAATTCACCCTGATATTCAAAAGTCCTCCCAATATAATCTTTTTTTAATCTTTACTTGCATTTTTGGTAGTGTCTTTGCTGTGTCAAAGAGACTAATTTTTGGTTCTTGTTGATATTCAATGTTCCTTCTGATTGATATGTCTTCTTCCATTTTTTGGTTTTCAAATGGACTATGAACTACTTCACTCCAATATTCCAAAGTCCTTTTGATCTCTTTTTGATGTTCTTTTATTCCCTTCTAATACATGTTATCATTTCATCAAAGAGACAATTTCCTCGTCATGTCGATATATACCTTTCTCTTTGATGAACTTTTCCACTTTTGTTATATCGATGGGACTTATAAACTACTCATCCTGACATTCCAAAGTCTCTTCGACTCTTCAAGTGTATAATTCTAGCATCATTTCTTCAAATTTTTATTGTCACTCTGATATGTTGCTATGTCATGTCCGAGAGATGTTTTTCTATTACATGAATGATGATTTGTAATTACTCTATAAGTCATGCCAAAGTAATACAATTTAAAATATTATGTTCCTTGGCGGTCTATGTTTTGGGTTATCGAAGAAACCCCAAGACATTACCCTTCAATGTGCCAAGGTGTATTCAATATGATTTTAGTCAGATTATCGAAGGGACACTAAAACAAGTTTCCTTGACATGATATACTCTCTTCAAATGATAAATTTTTAAATGACATGCTTGGTGATAGGATATTTGAGAAGAAAATGGGTTTTCTGTGGGAAATGGAGGCTGATTTTTTTAGTCCTAATAGAAGGTATGGAAAGAATATTATATTACATCTAAAATGATGAAAAATAGGGGTGTCCCTAGGGTTTTCCAAAATGGAAAAGTGGATCCAAAGAGGAAAAAGTGGTCCTAGTTCTCTTAATTCATTAGGAAATGAGATCCAAACAATGAAATGACAATCAACCCTTAGGTGAATCAAGTCAAAGTGTGAATCTACAAATTTCCATTTTTTTGCTAGGACGGGAGTATGAGTCAAATAGCACTTTGGGGAGAAATATTAAAAATAGAAAAATAACTCCAAATTAAGATCTACAAAGTTCATTAAGGAAATTTAACATAAAAAAAAGGAAAGAACAAAATTTAGGGAGAATCTGGAAGGGATAAATGTTACGTACCTCTCACAAAAAGTGCTTTTTTGAAGCCAATTGAGGACTCATTCACCCTATGGCGAATGGATCCTTGCTAGGGCTCTGTGAAAATGGTTTTTGGGTTCTCCGCTACTATGTCTGCACTCCCAGATTCCCGATTTTCATAATTGGGCAGTCAAAAATAAATCCAATATCCGAGTTTCCATGAAATGACAATAAAGGTGACAACTTTGACAACTTTATAATTTTCCACTTTTTATACTTTCAACCTTTCTTCAACCTACAAATCTGCAACACATAAAGAAAGGGGAAAATGTTTGGTTTTGGGTGAAGGGGATTTTTCCTTGGTCAAACCCTGTTTTGGTAATTAAATCTTCAAATGAAATTAAATAGCATGAAGGAATGATGAATGAACAAATTTAATATTGCAACTTACCAAACCCTTGATTAAAAATTTGAAGGACTAAAATTTTGATGTTGATCTTACATGAAATGGCTTCAATGGATGTAGATCTTGATGCTTGAATCTTTCTTTGAATCTTTGGCTTGAATGCTTGGATTAGATCTTGAAACCTACATCAAAATGTGAGCTCCAAAAACATGTATCATTGAACATAGCTTTGACATGATGCTTGAGATCTTGAATGTTGTAATAAATCCTTCATAAATCTGCTCTCGAATGCTCTTGAAAATAATCTTGGCTCTTGTAAATTCACCTCTTGATAACTTACTTGAATTGATGAAATAACCTTGTATTTATCGATACTTATCCGTAATTTCCCAATATTCAAATTTCACAAGCCAACATTGAGAGATGGATTTGAAAACACTGCCAAAAATATAATTTAAAGTAGGGTCCTAGGTCTAAGTGAGGACCCATTCATCCTATGGAAAATGGGCCCTAGGTCACTTACCTAGGAAACACATTCTTCAAGGATGAGTGTTATTTTTAGGCATAAATGAATGTTGGGTTTCCTCTTTAGAAAATGCAATTAATTAGGCTTGGATTTGAATTAAATGGGCAAGTTAAGGGAAAATTAAACTCAGTTAATTACTGAGGCTCTAGATAAGTGTGAAAGTGTAAAGATACACTTTACAACACCATAAATAATGCACAATTAAGTCTATTTTATTAAATAAGACCCTAAAATTAATATGAATATGTAAAATACATATTCCAAAATTAAGTTAAGGCGTAATTAAGCTCATTTTATTATTAATTATTTATTCCCAAATTAAGTGTGAAAAAGGGATACTTTTCCTACACCCCATTTAGCCCCCACTTTAGTGAGAGGATGACTCCACATCAAACTCACACTAAAGTAGACATTCAAGACATATATGTATGCAACAATGACAAATATACTCAATCATACACTATCAGAGTTAAAGTGAAGAGAAGAGAAAGATACATGGCTCTACAGGCAAGCAAGTTGTGTTATGCTTCGTTGCCATGGAAAACACAAAGGCTCCACATGCAAGCAAGTTGTGTTATGCTAGGTGGCCTTTGGAAAATACGCTTACAAGGGAGCTAGTAGAAACTATGGTTGTCCACTAGGCGAGCCCCTAAAAAGTGGCTAAGTGAGAAAGTCATGCCTCTGCATAGGCTCTCATGGTACTAACCAAAACATGATTAATATGCTATGCTAAATAAGAAATTTCAAAATGATAATACTAAAATTAAATAATTCCAATGTTAAAAATAATGATAATGTAAATAATGTTGATGTCTTGGGGTAAACCCACAAAACTAGTTTACAATTCCAGTGAGGAAGGAAAATTAAAAAAACAACCCCATGGAAAAAAATTTAGTTTTTGGGGGTTTGAATGAACATTTGGTTTGATCAAACCCATAGGGGGTTCACTCAAA
Source organism: Sequoia sempervirens (assembly GCA_007258455.2). NCBI lineage: Eukaryota > Viridiplantae > Streptophyta > Pinopsida > Cupressales > Cupressaceae > Sequoia > Sequoia sempervirens. The sequence continues at coordinate 1,169,786,349 of VDFB02271358.1, forward strand.
CCCCCCTTTGAGCGAACCTATTAAATGCTAGGTCCCACCATAGTTCTCATTTCTCAGGAAAAAAATAGAGGAAAAATTTGTGGAAAGGGGGTTTGCTCAAACATTGGTTCGAGAGAACCTCCAAGGGAGATTCACTTGAACCCCCGTTTTCTCCCCTTCTCCCCCTCTAGCACAAAAAATCTCCAAATTTTTTCCCTTTGAAGCTCGAGTTGAGGATGAAAATGGAGGAGACTTCATAGACCCAACTGGATGATGGTAGTCCTCAGTACAAGCTATCCAATGAATATAATTTTAATATGTTTTGGTTTTATCATGTATTTGTTTTTTTAGTTTGATTAAACATACATTTTTTTAACCGAAAATCAAAATCTCTATTCTACACATGGAAAATAGTAGATTATAAAAAAAAATTAAAAATATTAGTGCATTAGATATTGATGTCCTTGATCCAGTAAATTTTTTTTGAATTTTGATACATACAAAACAATTTATGTTGTATATGGTCTGCCTATGTTTGAATTGTAATTGGTTTCACTTCGAAACTTGATTAAGGAAAAACTATTCAATAAAACACTATGAAACCAAATGAAAGCACTAGATATCATAGATACAAATCTAAATTCAAAAAAAATAGAATTGTATCCTTCATGGAAAATAAGTTATGTTGTATACGGTGAGCATCACTCCTTAAAAATGGCATTTACTGAGAAAAACTAGTTTTTGAAAGAGATGGAAAAAGAAGTGCAATTTGATTCCAAAAAAATTGAAAAAAATATATTTAGAATCTACATAAAAATGTCACAAATCATTAGTTTGCATCATCTTCAAATTTCTCATGGTTTAGCCGCTATAGGTACCCGAAAGTGAAGATTTAGTTAGAAAAAATCAGTTCAGTGTCCAGTTTGGCCAAAAATTGTAAACCAGTATTGTGGGATTACCCCTTGATACAAATAATGCTTTAATGTAAAGGTCACACTTACTAGGAGGTATATGACATCATCACTAACTAGTTATCCTTGCCTCACAATCATAGAGACAAAGAGAACCAACAAGAACTATCATGTTGCTACCAAGATATGGTTGCACTTGAGATTGTACCACCATGAATGGAAATAAACAAGATGTTGGCATATGGATTCCTATGTTGTCATTGATGGCAACTAAAGTCATTCCCATGATCCACAGTTCAGTATCCAGTCACACCGGCAGAATTTGTGAGGAAAAGGGTATTCAGTTAGACAACTTCACCAGATCGTCTTTTCCTATTGTGGATCTCTGAAATTGCTTGTTAAGCATGTGGCGTATCTTATTATTGAGTGTTGTGGTGTTGTATTAGTTGTAGTATGAGGTTGGAGGTTTGGTTGGACATTTTTCTATCTATTTCTCTATTGTAGCCGACTCAAGGAATGTGGCGCACTGTGGATGTGTTAAGTGGAATTATTCAAGATGTTTTTATGTTCAAATATTTAATTATTGGTCCTAGCTATGGAATAGATGACTTGTTTGGATACACACCAAATTTATTCATTATTTGGGCTGATAAGTCTCAAATATTCTTAAGTTTTGGGTATGTGGAGGATCATCATGGAAAAAACAGGCCCTTAAGTGGCAAAAAATTCAGAAAAATCAGTGTTAGGCAACTTGACGTAAAAATTTGAATAAGTTATCTATATTATTTCAAAAATATGTAAGAATAGAATTTTTAGAAAATTGAATGTAGTTTCTAAACTACTAGGTTTATTTAAAAATAAATAAAATCTATTTGGTGAAAATTTGAAATTTCAATGCAATAGTACTGAAATTTCAGGGAAAAAATAAGAAGTAGGTGTTTGTCTGACCACCCTAACCATAATAAAATGATAATATTTTTTTATAAGATTTTATATATAAGTATAGGACTCATGTTCGGATGTGATGCATATTTTTTTGTAATTTTTTTCCAAGTAAACAATTAATTATGAATTTCTTATTGCAACTTTTAAAAAATATTAAACTCAGATGTCCACCACCTTAACTTGGTCAAAATTTCATGAAATTTATTTTTTCTTTTTTAATCCTATAGTATGTGAAGCATAGAATGTGACCAATGTTTTGTATTCAAAAAATGTGATACCGCTTTGAAAGTTATAGATGTTTTTCAATCAACCTATCGATCGACTTTAGTCATAATTCTAATAGAAAATAAATAATAATTATGTATTAAATTAAAATTAAAGCATAATTTATATTGGTGGAAAGCTGAGAATCTCATCTAAAAACCCTTTTCATTTCATCAATTTTGGGTAAAAAAAAAGTCGTCAGCCACATACCCTACAAATACCCATAATATTGCCACTTTTTGGCCCCTCATGATCCTGCACATACCCTTTTATTGAGCTGACTTGTAGCGATTATATCCCTAGTCACGAATGTATTTAGTTGATCGATTACATCATTTTGTGTGAGGTAGGAGAAGAGTTAGAGTATTTTGAGCGATATCATGTGTAGTTTCACTTGCACATAAGGGCTTTGTGTGTGAACTTGAGCAGAGAAGAGCAAAAGTTCAATATCAATCAGAAGGACAGAAGTTTGTCATTAGAGTTTAACCAAAACTGTAATTCAGCATTAGTAGATGCTATTTGTTCAATTCATTTTTTTTTGGATCTAATCCAATTCATTTTAAGGGTAGTGAGCCCATCCTTTTGAGTAGTGAGCTCTAGGCAGTGTGCTTGAATGCAAGTGCATTCCCATTTTGTAATACTTCTTTTGGGTATACTCAGAACTTATTGTGGATTGGCCATCCACCGTGGTTTTTCCCCTAATAGGGCTTCCACGTAAAAATCCTTGTGTTATGGTTGTGTGGTTTCTTGCTTTTAGTTTCTGCATATTGAATTTAATTAAATGTTTTACAAGGATTAAAGATCAGGGTAAAAGAACTAATTTTTGTAGAACATTGATTCACCCCCCTCTTAGTGTTGCTTGTTTCCAACAATTGGTATCAGAGCTAGTTCCTTGAAGGAAGTCTAACAACTTGGGGAGATCTTGGACAGTGTTCACAATGGATACAGGCAGTCTTCAACAACAACTCATGGTGGCCTTGGATGATCTTGACTAGTCAAAGTATGAGATCCAGGAACTGCAAGAAAATCTTGCAAATGCAGAAAAATTCATCTAGTCCTTAAAATACAAGATCAATGAATCAAGAGAGAAAATAAAGGAATTATGTGGTCAGCTGAAACAAAAGAGAAAAACCATGGAAGATGAACAACTCAGTTAGGTTTTGAAAGAGAAAATAGAAGAATGTGAATTTTTTTCCAAGAGAATGTTTCCTCTAAGCGTGAGATGGAATCTATCATGATGAAGATGACCAAGGAATTTGAGGGAAAAAAGAAGAATGAAGAAAAACTTGCACAATCTTTGAAAGAAAAGTTTGAACAATGCAGTCAAATGGAAAATGAATTGGAGCAATACAAGAACAATGAAGAGGAGCTTGAAAAACAACTTGATGATCTCAGAGATGAACTTGCTACTTCAAATGAGTTCAAGGAGAAATTCAAAGAAAGCTCATCCAAAATTTATGAATTAAGGGCATGTGCAGGATCATGGTAGGCCAAACAGGCCCTTAAGTGGCAATGAAAATTCAGAAAAATCAGAGTTAGGCAACTTGACGTTAAAATTTGAATAAGTTATCTATATTATTTAAAAAATATGTAAGAATAGAATCTGTGGGAAATTTAATGTAGTTTCTAAACTACTAAGTTAATTTTTTTAAAAACAAAATCTATTTGGTGAAAATTTGAAATTTCAATGCAGTATTACTTAAATTTCAGGAAAAAAATAAGAAGTAGATGTCTGTCTGACCACCCTAACCATAATAAAATGATAATATTTTTTTATGAGATTTTAGATATAAGTAGAGGACTCATTTCTGAATGTGACGCATATTTTTTTGTAATTTGTTTCTAAGTAAATAATTAATTTTGAATTTTTTATTACAACTTTTAAAAAATATAAAAACTCGTATGTCTGACCACCTTAACTTGGTTAAAACCTCATAAAATTCAATTTTTTTTTTTTAATCCTATAGTATGCAAAACATAAAATGTGATACATATTTTGGATTCAAAAAATATAATACCGTTTGAAAGTTATAGATGTTTTTCAATCAACCTATCAATCAAGACTTTAGTCATAATTCTAAAAGAAAATAAATAATAATTATTTATTAAATTCAAAGTAATGAATAATTTATATTGGTGGAAAGCTGAGAGTCTCTTCTACAAACCCTTTTCGTTTCATCAATTTTGGCTAAAAATAAAGTTGTCAGCCACATGGACGAAGTCTAGAAAAACAAGGTAAGTTGTCAAACAAGTTTTTTGCATTGACTTCTTAGGATTGGCATGTCCAAGCCAAATACCAAAGCAAGCCTGAGGCTAATCCCTAGGCAATAAATTATGTGTTAGAAATATCGGATATCCGTTTCAAATCGGATATCCGATATCCATTTGAAATCGGATATCCGATTGCATTTTTATAAATTATATATTATAAAGTGTATAATTTTTTTTAAAATCATATATAAACCAAATCGGATATCCGTTTCAAAATAGATATCTGATTTGGTTTATATATGATTTAAAAAAATTTATACACTTTATAATATATGATTTATAAAATGCAATAAATATTTTGTAGTTTATTTTAATATATCTACTTGAGAATATAAAATATAGTTTATAATTTAATATATAATATATTATATTATTATGTATAATATTTAAATATTATTTCATTTTATTTAATGTATATATATATTACTTATATATAAAATATTATATAACTAATTAATATTACTAACATATAAAATATTTAAATATTATCTCTTTTCCCTCTCATCTCTCCCTCCTACCCCCTCTCCCTCTCTTAAGGACCTCTCTCTCTCTCTAAAGACTCTCCCTCATACCCCCTCTCCCTCTCTCAGGTCTCTCTCACTCACTCCCTCTACCCTTAACCCTTAACCCTTGAACCCTCTACCCTCTATGCTTAACCCTTTACCCTATATCTCTCTCCCACTCCCTTCCTCCCTCTTGCCCCCTCTACCTCTCTCAGGTCTCTCTCTCTCACTTCTATCTCTCTACCCTCTACCCTTTTAACCCTCTACCCTCTATCTCTCTCCCACTCCCTCCCTCTCTCTCTCCCCTCTACTCATAACCCATAACCCTAAACCCTTAATCCCCAAACCCTTAAACCCTCTACCCTCTACCCTCTCTCTCTCTCTCTCTCTCCAAAATCACCCTTCTACCTCCTCTCCATCTCTCAGTTCTCTATCTCTCTCCCCTCTACCCTTAACCCTAAACCTTAAACCATTAACCCTTAAACTCTAAACCCTTAAACCCTCTACCTCTCTCCCACTCCCTCCCTCCCTCCCTCTCTCTCAAGTCTCACCCTCCTACCGCCTCTCCTTCTCTCAGGTCTCTCTCTCTCTCACTCACTCCTATCTATGTCCACTCTACCCTTAACCATATACCTTCTACCCTCTACCCTTTATCTCTCTCCCACTCTCTCACTCTCTCTCACACTTAATACCTCTATCTCTCTCCCCTCTACCCATAACCCTAAATCCCAAACCCTCTACTCTCTACCCTCTACCCTCTCTTTCTCTCTCTCAAGTATCTCCCTCCTACCCCCTCCCCCTCTCTTAGGTCTCTCTCTATCTCTCTTTCACTCCCTCTATGTGTCTCCCCTCTACCCTTAAACCCTCTACCCTTAACCCTTAACCCTTAAACCCTAGATACTTAAACCCCCTACCCTCTACCCTTAATCCTTTCTCCCTCTATCTATCAACCACTCCCCCCCTCTCTCTCAAGTCTCTCCATCCTAGCACCACTCCCTCTCTTGGGTCTCTCTCTCTCTCTCTCCTCAAAGTTCTCAAGTACCCCCTCTTCCCTTTCTCAAGTCTCTCTCACTCACTCACTCCTAAGTCTCTCCACTCTACCTTAGCCTCACTCCTTAACCCTTAAACTCTAAACCCTTAAACCTCTAATTCTTTATCTCTCTCTCCTCCTCTAATTCTCCTTCTCTCTCAAGACTCTCCTCCTACTTCCTCTCCCTCTCTCTTAGGTTTCTCTCTACCTTGCTCACTCCCTCTATCTCTCTCCCCTCTACCTTTAACCCTAAACCCCAAAACCTTAACTCTTAAACTCTAAGCCCTTAAACCCTCTACCCTCTATCTCTCTCCCACTCCTTCCCTCCCTCCCTCTCTCTCTCAAGTCTCATGCTCCTAACACCTCTCCCACTCTCAATTATCTCTCTCACTCACTCCTATCTCCCTCCCCTCTACCCTTTACCTTGTACCCTCTACCCTCTATCTCTCTCCCACTCCCCCCTCTCTCTCTCTCTCACACTCAATCCCTATCTCTATCCCTCTACCCATAACCCTAAACCTAAACTCCTTAGTAAACCCTCTACCCTCTCTCTCAAGACCCTCCCTCCTACTGCATCTCCCTCTCTCAAGTCTCTCTCTCTCACACTCACTCTCTATATATCTCTCCCCTCTACCCTTAAACGTAAACCCTAAAGCCTTAACCCTTAAACTATAAACCCTTAAACCCTCTATCCTCTATGATTAACCCTTTAGCCTCTATCTCTCTCCCACTCCCGCCCTCCCTCCCTCTCTTTTGTCGTAGTCTCACCCTCCTACTCCCCTCTCTCCTCTCCCAGGTCTCTCTCACTCACTCCTATCTCCCTCCCTCTACCCTTAACCTCTACCTCTCCCACTCCTCCCTCTCTCTCTCTCACTCCCTATCTCTCCCTTCTACCCTAAACCCTTAACCCTTAAAATCTTAAACCTTAAACCTCTACCCTCCACGCTTTAACCTCTACCCCTTATCTCTCTCTCCAAATCCCTTCCCTATTTCCTTCTCTCTCTCAAGTGTCACCCTCCCACCCCCTCTCCTCCCTCTCGTGTCTCTCTCTCTTTCACTCACTTTATCTCCCTCCCCTCTACCCTAACCCTCTACCTTCTACCCTCTACCCTTTATCTCTCTCTACACTCCCTCTATCTCTCTCCCCCTCTACCCATAACCCTAAACCCTTAACCCTAAACCCCTACCCTCTACTCCTCTACCCTCTCTCTGTCTCTCCCTCCTCCCCCCTCTCCCTCTCTCAGGTCTCTCTCACTCACTCACTCCCTCTATGTCTCTCCCCTCTACCCTTAAACTCTTAACCCCTAAACTCTAAAACCTTGAACCATCTACCCTCTAACCTTAACCCCACTTCCCTCTATCTCTCTCCCACTCCCTCCCTCTCTCTCCCTCTCTCAACTCTGTCAATCCTACCCCCTCTCCCTCTCTTAGGTCTCTCTCTCACTCAATCCCTATATCTCTCTCCCCTTAACCCTCCCTTCCTTTGTCTCTCTCTCTCTAGAGTATCTCCATCCTAGAACTACTCTCTCTCTCAGGTCTCTCTCACTCACTCACTCAATCTATCTCAAGTCTCTCCCTCCTACCCCTTCTCCCTCTCTTAGGTCTTTCTCTCACTCACTCACTCACTCCCTATCCCTCTCCCCACCCTTAACCCTAAACCCTAAACCATCTACCCTCTATCCTCTCCCACTCCCTCCCTCTCTCTCTCTCAAGTCTTTCATCCCACCCCCTCCCCTCTTTTTAGGGTCTCTCTCCCACCTACCCATCTCTCCCACCTCACTCACCCATCCCACCTACCTCCCACCTCCCTCTCCCTCCCTCTCTCTCCAACTCCTCCTCCAACTCTCTCCCACCCATCCTAACCTCCCCACCCTCTCCCACCTCTCCAACCCCCTCTTCACCTCCCCATTCTCCCACTCCCTCACTCTCTCCCAAAAGATCCTCCAACTCCTTTGCTCCCTATCCCACTCTCCCATCCTCTATCCCACTCTCTCCTCTCTCCGCCTCCTCCCTCCCCCACCTCTTCCACTCTTCTACCTCTCCTCCTCCCTCCCACCTCTACCACCCTCCCTCCAACTTTCTCCCACCCTCTTCCTCCCTCTCTCCCACTCTATCCCACTCTCCCACCCTCTCCGACCTTATCCCACTCTCTCAAGTCACTCTCACACACACTAAGTCCATCTATCTCTCTCCCCTATGCCCTTATAACCATTGACCCTTAAACCCTCTACCATATACCCTAAACCTTAAAGTTTAACCCTTAAACCTTCTACCATATACCATTAATCCTTAGGTCTATGTGTATACAAATCGGATATCCGATTTGAATCAGATATCCGATTTGAAACGGATATCCGAATTGAAATGGATATCCGATTTCTAGACCATTACTCTAAAACAACAACAAAATATGCTTTTTACAAATCAGATATCCGATTTGTAAAAATCATATATATACAACTATTTTCATTGTTTTAAAGTTACAGTCTACAAATCGGATATCCGTTTCAAATCAGATATCCGATATGGAAAACTAGGATTAGTGTTTTCTTTGGTGGTGTGTACTGACACCCGAGCCTAAAAAAAGTCAACACAATATTTTTGCATTTTTGGGTCGATGAAAGACGTGTTTTTTTCCTCATTGCCACTTTTTGGCATACCATGATCCTGCACATACCCTTAATCAAGGGACAAATAACTGATGGTGATGGACGGGGTCTTGGATATGAAGAAGGAGAAAGCTCTGGATCTGGACAAAGGAAATTTGAATAGAGGACTTCAGGACAAAGAAAATTCATACAAGGAAACTGGATGAAAGGACCTAGAAGGAATCCAGTAAGACAACCTAAAGCTAAAAGATTTAATGGCTATTGTTATACCTACAAAAAATTTGGTCATATGGCTTCTCAATGTAGAAGTAAGGTGAATGCAATTGGACCATCATTCTCATGTCAGTGTTTTAATTGCCATAAATATGGACATAAGTTAAGTAAATGTAGAGTTGTACTGAACAATTTTCATAGAAATGTTAGATGCTATGCATGCAATAGATTTGGACATATTTCTAACCAATGTAGATCAAGACAAAATTAGTGGAACAATTGGCCTAGAAAGAGAAGTGATGTGTGTTACAGCTACAACAAATTTGGTCACGCCTCTAGATTCTATTGGAATAGAAGAGGTCCAGTAAAAAAAAACATGCAACCAGATGCTAAAAGAAAAGGAAAAGTTACTATTGATGAGATCAAGAAGCAAATGCAGAAGAAATGGGTGAAGAAGAATCTCTCTGTAGAAGGAAATGGATCCACACTAGAAGGAACTTCTAGTAATACTTCAAGAAATTGATCCCAGGGCTCTGTCATAGAGGGAGCTATCAAGAAAAACTCCTTACCCCCTAACAAGTTATTGTTACTGGAATTCAGATGAGTTCAGTAGGAAATTGGATATTCTTCAGACATTGTGAAAAGAATCTATGAAAATTAGTGAAGAATATTGGAGACTCTCATAAGAATTATTTGTCTCAGAACATAAAAGATAATAAACCGGTTGAGCTAGGGCAATGGAATTTATTGCATAAATAAAAAGTTAGGTTCGAGGACAATAAAATACAACTTCCACCCTCATTTTCCATTCTACATTTGGAAGAAAGAAATTTGAGTGCTCTCAGGTGATATTTACCAAAATTAAGAAGAGATTCAAGCAAGGAGGAGAATTTATAATCAAATCCCATTTTCATCTCTGAAAGGTATTTATTACAAAACCTATAATTTTTTGTACTCACAATTATGTCTACTCCTCTATTAGTCAATGTTAAGGATAGGCCATGTCTGAATTTCAAATGGAATCCATATAAGTCTGTAGATACAAAACCATTAGGTGAATTTTCATTGGTGTCGTATGGTGTTCTACACATTGAAGACATGGGTAGTTCACAGTTATTGGAATTGTATTCACAACACATAGTTCAAGAAGATTTTACTATGAAACCAGAATTCAAAACCCTAATTGACAAAAAATTTGCACAATTCACGAGATTTCCCATATTCGAAGAAGTTGAGTGGGTTTGATATATTCTAATTCGTGTTCATGATGAATTTATGTGGCTAGATTTTCCTTTGAAAATATACAAAGAAGCTATTTGTGCAGTTACAAGCTTAAATTCCACCAATAGACTTCCAATTTTGAAATCGGTAAAGAATGATGAGGTTACCAAAGCAACTTGCTCTCATTGGGACAAAAGGGAAATGACTATAGATAATATTGCAAAAGTTGATGTAAATTTTGCATCCATGGTTATAGGTTACAATATTTACCATTCGAGCTGGGATTATTCTGTGTCTAACATAACCATCTATACAACATATAAAATGATCAAACATAATGCAAATTTTGATCTATGTGCGCTACTCAGAGGTCAACTATTGGAGAATCTATGAAAAATAAAGAAGGAAAAGAAGAATGTATTCAAATTTGGGAACTTGTTAATCTATATGTATTTCTACTTCACTGGTGAAATTCCAAGAGTTGGTAAAGTTCAATGATGTAATGATACACTGGTAGCTATTCAAATCTAGGATATACTATGCATAGTTGGTGATCGATAGACCCACAACACAATCCTGTGGGGTGATTTCAAAAAATTTCAAAGCTTGATGCATGCCAGCAAGAGAATCCCTACTAAAATAATGGAGCAGTATAAAGACACTATATGCTTCATGATAGACATTGACCGATGTTACATGGAATCTATTGATCCTAGAACTGTTTGGATCATGCCTATGGGATATGAAGTAGATCGAAACATTTTGAGGATGTATGTTGAACATCTAATAAAATCTCCACTGGATCATAATGAAGAAAGGTTTGGTTCCTATGTAGAGAAAATCCTAGAAGTTCATTATGATTTGAGAAAGCCCATGTCAATAAAAAAAGTAAGGAAGGAGACAAACATCTTTGTAGAAAAAATGGGTCTTCCAGTTGAAAAATTGAAAGAAATAAGAAGGAAAAGAGATGAAGCTAAAGTAGCTGAAAAGAAGGAAAAGGAAACATCAGTTGGTTTGGGAACATCTACTAGAACTACTAGGAGTTCCCTTGTATCCCAATTTAATCAAGTTGAAGCCTCTAGAAGAAGAAAGAAGAAAAAAAGCTCAAGAACTTACAGAGTCGTATTGGATGATGAAGAGGAATAAACTGACTCTGAAGAAGTAGTAAGAGAGTTAAAAGCTTTTGGAACTCAGGTTGTCAAACTTAACAAGAGAAAATCTGTTGGAAAAGGTGAAGAAGCAAAGAAAAGGACCAAAGTTGACAAGCCCGGTATGTCTATTGAGGTAGTTGAAGATACAATAGTAAATGATGGAAATCTCATGCCACTTTGTGACCTAATCAGACTTTTGATGAATCCAGTAAGAAGATTCTTGAAGAAGCTACTGTTAAGCACATGAATTTTTTCAATAAAAATCTTGTTGAAATTATGTCTGGCTTGCCCATAAGCCTATATAATGCATTGGAATCTAGGAGAGAAAGTGCCAAAACAGAGGAAGAAAATTTGAGGAAAAGAGTTCTTGCTGATTTGTGTTCATAAATGTCAATTGAAGAAATGGATTTATTTCTTCTAAAAGTCAAAAATAAATTCAGAAGCAAGTATAGAGTAAATAAACTAATGATTGGTGACACTAATGCAGTTATCAATAAAACTAAGGTAATTTTGGAAGAATTTCTGTCAAAGGAAAAGTCAAATATTGAGGAGATCAATTCTGAACATGCTCAAGGAAATGAGGAAGTAATTGTGAAAGTAAATGAGACAAAAGAATAAAATGTAAGTGATGAGATCATGAATGTGTCTGATCCTCCAGAGTTTGAGGATAATATGGCCTCTACAAATGCAAAAACTCAGAGATATTTGTTGTATGTAAGGCACAAACTAAGGAAGTTGGTGGAGCAAAAGAGGCACATACTGATGAAACTGAAATACCTAAAGTCAATCGTGAAGTAGAATCCCAACATGAAAAGAAAAAGGAGCAAGAAATCAGGATAGAGGAAGTGAAGGAATATTTATTGGAGTAGCAGGATGAGCTAGACCCTGAATTGGATGAAAACGTAATTAAGCTTTCCACTCTTTCTCCAATTCAGATGATGAAAGTTGCCAAAATTTCCCAAGCCAAAGCTAGCGAAAAGATATTGAAATCTCACATTGAGGATGGTGAACTCTTAAAGCTTGCATCCAAATTCCTACATAGAATAATACCTACTTATGTTGTGGACCCATCAGGTTCCTCCGCTAGTGAGTTGAAAAAGTTAATAAGCTTTGTATATTCTCATTTTGAATCTTTTGAGAAATTAGCTCTTGATAAAGTGAAGGAGTTCAAAGAGAACACGATTAATAGCCTAAAGCAATTAATTGCCAAAGATAAAAATATATTAGGCTCCTACATAAAGAAAATTCAAAGTGGTATATCTGAAGGAGGAAAAGTGTACAAGTCCTGCTTAGTCTTGTCAAAATTTACTGAAGCAAATGAGAAATAGGTGAAAGATATTGAGCAACAATTGGTTACTATTTCCAACACATTTGATCCATTGGTCGACAATATTTTTCATCAAGACAGTCAGGTAATATCTTTTTCTCAATCAAATAAAGAATTTGAAGGTTGAAAATGAAAGGATTACTAGCAGAGTAAGTGAACTTAGGGGGCTAATAAGTCCATAGATTGGGATGATGGGGAATGCTTTGAAAGAAGCTAAAAGTGCTATAACCACTCCTGATCCTGTGAATCTTGAAGCTGTTGAAACCATGGCATATCTTCTTTGTGGTAACATTACTATTTTGGAGAGTTTGAAAAGTATATGGGACTCAAAATTAAGTGGACTGAAGAAAGTCTTTGCAGATATCTTCAAATTTTTGTAAGTCGTAGGATATGGTTGTATAGTTTTGCAAGTTTTGAGTACGCCAATTTTGTCATTGATGTCAAAGGGGGAGAGGGTGAAGTGAAAAATGCTTTGTTATCCTTAGGGGGAGCAGTATTTTGCATTTTGGTAATGTACTTATCAGTCTCAACACTTAGTCAGTTTTCACTAAGTGTTACTGTTGCCTATATTTCACCTACAGTTAAATCAAGTAGGATAATCAAGTGTTAGATCTTCAGAGGCCAAGTGGGGCATTCGACCTAGGGCCAAAGTCATGAATTTGATGCTAGGTCACGGGGAACTCAGTGAAGAAGCTTTCCTTGTTCAGAATCGACATGAAAATCTTCTAAAGACAGAGTCGCCAAGCCCCCAGGAGTGTCACGGTGATCACAGGTCTTCTGCATTCTTCATTTGGTAGGTTGGTTCTATTGTTTTGGCAACCATAGAAGCTTCTATCAACATATGTCTTAGCTGTCGGGGTTGCGTCTTACCGATCTTAACATGTTCCCCTGACTATGTATATGGTGGTTCATCAGCGGAGCTAGGCGATGTTGGCATTATGTCTTAGTGAGGATTTCTTCTCTCACCGACTGGAGAAATAGGGTACATCATATCGGCATGAGTTCACTTTTGTCTCATCGATTGGTGGCAGAAGAATGTGCTCATCGGTATAGGTTGGGGTGATCACCGTAAGGTCTCGACGAGTGACCTTCGGTCTTGCCGATGGGAAAATAATGAAGGATCCTTGTCAGCGTAACAATCGCCTTGTCTCGGTGACTCAGATGCATTGAGACCTTTCACTGTAGCAAATGTAGTCTATGTGAGGTCTCACCGATTGAATATTTCTCGCCGAAGTCAGGAAATCTTAGCAAAGCAAGCAAGCTTCGCTAGGAGGTCTCACCAAAGCCATAGGGTCTCCCCGATAATCAAAAGGAAGCATGTTTCAGGATAGGTTTGGCCGACAACAAAGTCTCCCCGGCACAAAGAAAAGAGGGCCCTCGGTATGACTAAGGGATCTCACTGAGATGTCTTAGTGATTGCACAAGGTCCCCCCGAAATGAAATAGAGTCTCGACGAATGGAGACGGTCTTGCCAATCGAGAGGAGGCCCCACCAAAACATGAAGGGGCTCGCCAACAGTTAAATATGTCTTCTGGAGGTCCTGCCGACAACAAGAAGTCCTGGTGACATACAAGGTCTTATCGGCAAGAGTCTTACTGAAGAGGTAGAGCCACAATAGGATGAAATGATCTTGACATAGGTTGAACCTTTCGACAAGATGTCTCACCAAAGTGTGAGTGTCTCATCCACAAGAGCAAATATCGGGATGAGGTCTTGCCGACTCAGTAAGGTCTCACCAACTAGCAGAAGGCGCTTGACTGTTAGAATGATGTCTTACCGACATGGATCACATTCTCTCCATAGATGGAATCAATTAATATCCCATTAGAAGGCTTGTTATTGATTCTTCCAACTATGTAAAGAGGACCATCTGGTGCATGTTTAAGTATTTTGTTTTGTGAGAAAGCAATATCAAGAGGCCTTTTAGTTGAGCCCTTATAAGGTCTAGCTTTGATAAATGCTATTATTTCTACTTGTTCATCTATATTTTCATCTTTTATGATTTCATCATCCGTGCCAACATTCATCACATCATCCTTGGTTTCACTAGCTTTGAAAAATGAAATAGTGTGCTTTGTCATGGGATTGGTAAAGATTTATAAATTTTGGTTAGGAGGGGCTATAGACTTATTACCTTGATCATTCACACCCCCAATTTGAAGTTCATTATTGTCAATAAGGTCTAAGAAGCTTACAATAATCCATACGATGTCCATTTTTTTGGTGATAATGGCAATAAGATTTTTTTTGAAAGCCTATGGGAAATTTTATATTAGGATCACACGCTTTAACAGGGGGTAAGGTATGCATATTCTTTTCAACAAGTTGCATCATGATATTGTGAAGGCTATTAGGTAGAGGAGTGAACTCTCTATTCCTATCCCCAAAATATTTTTTTGTCTTTATAGCATCGACTTGGTTATTAGTTTGTTGATTTGGTTGAGGGGAGTTAAATTGTAAAAATCCCCTATTTTTCTTATTGAAAGGTTGGTAACTATTTTGAGTTGTGGATTCAGATATTTTGGCATGGGCTAGGGGGATTTTTCACATCATGACCACAAGTCATATTTTGATAATCATGAAGGGTTGTACATAACTTTGTAAAGGATGGAAATCTCAACATTTCAAGTTTGCTTTGGAGTTTGTTTTGTAAGTTGGAAATATACATTCATTGAAGTTCGGAATCATGAATTTTAATGTTTACTTGTGAATAAAGTGTTTGGTATCTTGCTACGAAATCAATCACTTTCTCATCATAATTTTGTTTGCATATTATTAAATCAGCTAGGGTCATCTTGGGACCCATGTGAATGTGGAAGTGGTTGTAAAAGGCATCAAAAAGTTCATTGAATGATCGAATTGAATTATTTGGTAAAGAAGAGAACCAATCTAAAGCAGTATCCTTCAAGGATCTAGGGAATAGTTTAGCCAAAAGTTTGTCTTCAAAGATGAAATCACTACATAAAGTTGTAAAAGCGGAAACATGGCTAACATGATCTCCTTTCCCACCATAATTCTCAAACCTAGGAACCTCTATACCTTGTGGCATTTGTACTCTCAATATCTCAAGGGATAATGGATTGTTTTGATGTATTGTGAAGGTTGAAAATCGTTGTTTTGATTTAGGGTTGCAACTTGTTGAAGTGATGTCATGCTTTGTAAAATTGTGTTAAGGAGAGCATCATTGTTATTGTAAGGTGGAGCAGAATATGGTGGAGTGGTATATGTATGCAGAGGGCAAGTGAATTGTAGGTTTGTGAGATAGGATGGTTGAGGAGATATTGTATTCGAATGCACAAAGCTAGAAGGATTCCTAGTGTAAATTCCTAGGAAAGTGTCCACACTGCTAATAGGTTGGATTTTTGTGGTAGATTGAGTACTAATGCATGTAGGAATGGAACTAGGTATTGTAGAAGAAGGGATTGAAGTCCCACCTTGGCTTTGAGTACACCCCAAAGCTTCAATAGAACTAGTGATGGTTGGGATGGTGTTGTTAACATTAAGCACATTGGTTGTAGGAAGTCAAGTCATGGGAAATGAAGTATGCACACTATGATCCATAAAGGGTTGATTATCAACACTATCAGAAAGAGAGCTAGAAAACCCAAGATCCATGGTGAGTGATATATCATAGAATGACATGAGCCTTGAACTACGTCTAATAATAGTATTGCTAATAGGACACCAAGTTGTAAAGCTCATACAAGTTTTACAAACTTAGTGTGCAAACCCAAAATGGAAAGAGGCAATGCAATGGCCTAGAATGAAATGCAATTTTTAGATTCTAAACAATGCAAATTACTGATTACACAATACAATAAATTAAAAATGAAATATTTTAAATGAAAATTTGAATTTTGACAATGCACTAAATAAAGAAAATTAAGCTAAATCTAATGAAATTAATGAAATAGAAAATCAAGAAAGTGAAATAGAGATATAAGAACAACAAACAAAAGCATAAAACATAAGTTTTTGGATTTCAAAAATTTAGATCAACACCTGATCAGAGACTCATTCACCCTAGGCCGAATGGGTCCTAGATTAGGGCTTTGAAATTGATTTTTACTAATTTTTAAGCTTTTTTTCAATGAGTTTCTGATTCCGGTATGTACTAGTAAATTTTAGTTTCAAATTTCCATAAATGTATGATGAAATGCAAATTAAAAATTGTAACAGATTTTGGCACCTTAGGACTTTCTTGCACTTCTAGGGTTTTTCATCTAAAAGGAGAGAGAAGGGCCAAAATAGGAAATGTTACACTCAAGATTAATGTAATATGGAAGAAATATGTATAAATGTAATATCCTAAATGCATAAAACTGATAAAATATATCAATTATTGAATGAAAACTAAAGAAATGTAAAGTGTTTGAAAAGATGTGATATGCAAAAAGACCTAGAAAGATGAAGTGAAATGCAAGTAAAACAAAACAGAAACCTGTAAAATTGAATGTGTGCACCTGTAAACTTGCTAAGGACTAGAAATGACTATGAAATTCTAAAGATGTTGATTTTTAGCCCAGGTTGGACTCATTCTCCATTCTAGGCGAATTAGTCCCAGTTCTGGAAAACTATACCAGGACCTATTTCAGCCAAATGGGTGTCCAAATCTACAAAAATCTTCAAGATATAGGTATAGTGGGACTCATTTGCAACTCTGGGAAAATTAGTGGGTATGTGTAGGATCATGATGGGCCAAAAAGTGGCGATATGATGGGTATGTGTAAGGTATGTGGTTGAGGACTTCTTTTTTACCCAAAATTGATGAAACAAAAAGGGTTTTTAAAGGAGATTCTCACCATTCCACCAATAAATTATGATTTACTTTGAATTTAATAAATAATTATTATTTGTTTTCCCTTTGAATTACGACTAAAGTCCTAATTGATAGGCTGATTTAAAAACATCTATAGCTTTCAAGTATCACATTTTTGGAATCTGAAACATGCGTCAAATTATATGCTTCACATACTATGATATTAAAAAAATAAAAAAATCATGAAGTTTTGAGCAAGTTAAGGTGTTCAGACATACGAGTTTTTATATTTTTTAAAAGTTGTAATAAAAAAATCATAATTAATTATTTATTTGGAAGAAAATTACAAAAAAATATACATCACATTGGGACATGACTCCTCTACTTATATCTAAAATATTATAAAAAAATATTATCTTTTTATTGTTGTTAGGGTGGTCAGAAAAACACCTACTTCTTATTTTTTCCTAAAATTTTAGTATTGCTGCATTGAAATTTCAAATTTTCACCAAATAGATTTTGTTTTTAAATAAACTTAGTAGTTTAGAAACTAAATTCAATTTTCTACAGATTATATTCTTACATATTTTTTAAATAATATAGATAACTTATTCAAATTTTTACATCAAGTGGTCTAACTCTGATTTTTCTAAATTTTTTTGCCACTTAAGGGCCTATTTTTTCCATGATTATCCTGCACATACCCTAGTTCACTTTGGATTTTTTGGAAACTAAAAAATGAAATCTGAAGCTCCAAGTTTGTTCAATCTACACCTCTAGGTGTCCGGATCTGAAACCTGGATTTTTGAGGCTATAAATGACTTTTTGTGTAGATTTTAACCTTGTAAAAGTGGAGATGATCTCAACAAGTTTGCAACCAAATATTCAATCATGTCCAAGCCATCCAAGAGCCTAAATATGGGTATGTGCAGGATCATGATGGGCCAAAAAGTGGTGATATGATGGGTATGTGGCTAACAAATTTTTTCACCCAAAATTGATGAAACAAAAGGGTTTTAAAGGATGTTCCCAGCTTTCCACCAATATAAATTATGCTTTACTTTGAATTTAATAAATAATTATTATTTATTTTCTATTTGAATTACGACTAAAGTCCTAATTCATAGGCTGATTGAAAAACATCCATAGCTTTCAAACGGTATCACATTTTTTGAATCTGAAACACATGTCACATTCTATGCTTTGCATACTATAGGATTAAAAAAATAAAAAATTGAATTTCATGAAGTTTTGACCAAGTTAAGGTGGTCAGACATATGAGTTTTTATATTTTTTCAAAAGTTGTAATAAAAAATTCATAATTAATTATTTACTTGGAAAAAATTACAAAAAAATATGCATCACATTGGGACATGAGTCCTCTACTTATATCTAAAATATTATAATTTTTTTTTATCATTTTATTGTGGTTAGGATGGTTAGACATACACCTGTTTCTTATAATTGTTTCCCTAAAATTTAAGTACTACTGCATTGAAATTTCAAACTTTCACCAAATAGATTTTTTTTAAAATAAACCTAGTAGTTTAGAAACTACATTCAATTTTCTACAAATTATATTCTTACATATTTTTGAAATAATATAGATAACTTATTCAAATTTTTACGTTAAGTTGCCTAACTCTGATTTTTCTGATTTTTTTGCCACTTAAGGGCCTGTTTTTCGATGATGATCCTTCACATACCTATCTGTAATAACACAAGAGAAGAGAGAGAAAATATTTATTGTTAGGGCATGGGGGTTTTCCTTGGTGAAACCCCTTTTTAGGTAATTAAACCAAATGAAGAGATAAGATTAAGCATGAACATGAAATGAAGGTATTAGTACTTTTCCATGGTGATAGATCTTGGATTGCTGCAACAATATGAAAAATCTTCCCTTGAATGTCTGAAAAATGCTATCTAGATGACTTGGAGTGATGAAACACTAGCTTGCTTAAGAACATGATGAGTGATGAATGAATAATGAATGTGTTATGAATTAGGGGTTAAAGACTTATATTTATAGGCAATTCACCTTATTTACCCGTTAATTGGATCCCTAAGGCCGACATGGAGAAAAAATAAACTTAAAACCTAATTTTTTCCACTCAAACCTTGAAAATGGCTCAAATGGGACTCATTCATCATCGAGGGTGAATGAGTCCCACTTGGATGGGACTAATTCACCCCTAATGGAAAATGGGTCCCACAGGGGCCATTTTTGCTAGCTAGAATGCTAGGAAGTAAGAAAATCAGGTTTATATGATGACTATGTCGATTATTTCATCAAATTAAGCCTTGAGATGCACAATATGGGGTCATAGGGGCCTATTAATGATGATGTAAAGGTCAATTAGGGATTGGGACACAAAATTCAATGTGAAAGTGTGATTAAATACACTTTACAATACTAAAATGAGGTCCACATAGCCTAGAAAGACACAAAATCTAATGTGAATGTGTAAAAAACATTACAACACTAGATTGACATTAAGATTATTTTACAAGCCTTCTAGATTAATGTGATAATTCAATTAAATATATTTTACAATGTTGAATTAAGGGGAAAATAGGTCCATTAGACTTGAATACTTATTAAGAGCCTAGAAAAGTGTGAAAGTCATTCACAACACTTTACACCACCTTTACAAGACATCGTTAAGTCCATTTTATTCAGTTTGCAAGGGTCAAAGACCTAGTGTGGATGTGAAAAACACCTCATAGCACTAAATCAAGGCTTGATTAAGTCTAATTTTTCGTCAATTATTCCCATATCAAGCAAGAAATACTTTTTTCTATGGTACAAAAATAATTAAAAAATGATGAATGAAAAGACCTAGTTTGATATGCAATTTTGTTTTTATTTTCAAATGCAAATTTATATGATGATATGCAAGATGATTGATTTTTTTATATTTTTCAGATTTAAAGAATGCAAAATAGGCAATCCTAATCCCTAGATGAAATGCAAATTTGAATGCAAAGTAGGACACCCTAAATGAGATATAATTCAATGCAAATGAATGTAAATGAATGCAAGATATAATCTAGGATGAAAAGAAAGACTCCCAAAATCAGAAAACTACAATGTTTAATATGTCGGGTTCACCAAAATGAAACATAGAAAAAAGAGGTTCCTGCAAATGGGGATTGACCAAATCGATGAACCTACTTTTGCTTATGTTTTATTTAATTATGAGGGGTAGAATGCATAAATAACAATAAAAAATCAATCCTAATTGTTAGAACAATAATAAGAAAATTTTTAAGATGCCAAAATGATGTGTACCTTGCTGAAAAAATGTTATTTCGGGGGCAACTGAGGACTCATTCATCCAGTGGAAAATGGGTCCATGTTAGGGTTTTGGAAAATCACTTTTGAGTCATGTTCTTTGATGTCTGCACTCTCAAATCCTGGGTGATTATCTCCTAAGAGTCAGAAATCAATTTTGTAGAGCACTTTTTGTGATCTTGCAAGTAGGATGACAACTTTTGCAACTTTTCAATCTTGACAACTTTTCTCCAATCTTGCTCTTCAAATATCTTCAATCTAAAAAATAAAATCACAAATTAAGGAAGAAGAAAAATTGTTGATTGTTAAGTATTAGGGGTTTTCCTTTGTCAAACCTTGTTTAGGTAATTAAACCTTATGATGAAACAATTAAACATGAAACATGAAACAATGATACCTTGGATGAAGTCTTGTAATGAAAATCATTAATATAGCATGAAGTGCTGAGAAATGTAGATATTGATCTTGAATAAGGATGTGAAATAATGCTCGACTTGGATCTTCAATGCTACATCAACACATAAGCCCAACTACATGCATGTTGCACTATGCCTTTGACAAGATGATATGATCTTCAATTGCTAAAATAAAATCTTTCAATAATCTTCCTTGGAATTCCTTGTAATTGCTCTTTAAATTCTCTATAATGCTCTTGTAAACTCTTAGAATGTTTTCATAAATTTTCTTAAAAGTCTTAGGATGAAACTATGTAAAACAAGCTTATATTTATACTAAACTTAATATTTAATCCTGAAATCCAAAAATCACAAGCTGACATCAAATATAAGGTTTTAATTGGTTAAAATCCCACCCAAATACACCCTAAAAGGGGTGTCCTATGTTAAGGAGGACCCATTTTCCACCTTGGGCGAATGGGTCCTAACATAGTTAACTATGACCAACTTCGGGGATTATGAAATATTATGCAAGAAGGGGGTCCTAGGACATAGTGAGAACCCATTTAGCAAGTGGAAAATGGGTCCAAGTTCACTATCCTATGACTCAAACCTTTCCAAATTAAGTGTTATGCAACATTATTAATGATTTTTAGGATTTATCCCTCGAAAAATACAATAAATAAGGATTGGATTTGAATTGAAGGGGCCAATTAAACTCTAATTAACCTCAAATAATTAATGAATCCCTAGATTAGTGTGAAATTTTAAGAAAAGAATTTACAACACCCTAAATAAGGCACAATTAAGTCCACTTTATCATTAATTAATCATTCCCAAACTAAGTGTGAAAAAGGGTTACTTTTTTTGACACTACAATATTATATGTGTGAGCAACAATATTGTAACTCAGTTGCTAAAAAAAATTGTTACTAGTAAGTTTCCATATTGATGATTATTTTTTAGGTGATTCTATGATGGGAGGTGACTTAGGAGGCTTAATAATTAAAGGAGATCCAATTTGTGTGTTCAAAAACTCAACTGAGTTACCTAGATGACCTTCTAGTAAGGGTGAGTCTAATGTGAACTTAGCATATTCATCTATTCCATCTACCTTAGTGTTCATTGAGACAAATGTAGCATTAAAAGAGGGACACAAAATATTCTCGTGGCATTCAATAATTGGGTCTTCTAACACCAAAATACATGTTGAACCAAACAACTGAGAGGGGGGTGAATCAATTGTAACAAATTTAAACTTTTAAATCATTCACTAGAAATTAGATCAATCGCAAATCCTTAACACTACTAAAATGATTAAATATTAAGTGCAAGTGTAGAAACTAAAAACTATTACACAAACACATCAGCACCAGATTTACATGGAAAACCCAATAAGGGAAAAACCACGGTGAGGATTAACTCACACTATAGAGAATATCAAAATCGATTATAAAGGCTCATTGCCAAAGAAAAGGCTCACTGCCAAAACAAGGACTTATTGTCTAGATCAAGACTCACTATCCAAGTAGGTCAACCACTCAAAGGGCTCACTGCCATAGAGATACAAAGAAGATAAAAGAGATATGTTATAGAGAAGAAAATCTCAATGCAACAAAGATTTCCACCACAATTTTCTCAACCATTTGGAGACATGCATGAATGATAGAGTACACCTTCAACTCACTACATCCAAAAACTCAAAAATTTAGACTTCACATTAATCTACCACAGTCACATCACACACATCCACTGATTTGAATCTATTTCAGCTCTATCTACTCTATTTCTTTGTACTTATCTCTTTGTACATCTTTCATCAATAACTTGTCTTATATTTATACTATCTTCAACTTTGAAACACATGCAAAGTCGACCAGCCATCATTAAATTCAAATTAGGTCAGCACCAAAATATCCTAGAATGGAATTATCTAAATGAGGGCAACCCAAACACATGCTTGACGAGAACCCAAATAGGTCACAACACACTTCATCAACTTCAAAGGTAGTGTTCAACACAAAGTCGACTATACCAGTGTAAAACACATAGAAGAATTAAGCATACACAACCCTTAGCACGATAAAATATTTCCAAAAACAAAAATTATCTTCAACATGATCATAACAACTTAAATCTAGAATCACAAGTTATAAGACTTAGCCAAAAGGAAAAAAAGAACAACATTTCTCCTGAACCTCAGCCAGATACAAAGAAAACCATAGTTCACAACTGGTGAACATAACTCACACTGTACAATGAATCAAAAGCTAAGAATTTGGATATAACAGCTTCCAATAACCATGATCAACATTTCTAAACCACAAAAACATAGGAGCAAATCCAGGAGGAAAAATTAGAGCAACCACTGAACACCTACAACCTTTCTTCATTACAATTTTCTCAATACCTCAACATAGCAACCAATAACCTACATCCATGACATTAATGACAAAAGAAACCATGTGATAACCAATTGACCAGTTGACATCAATGAAAAAACCTTCATTCTTCCAGCAATACCTTTGTCACAAATAGGAGAGGTATTCGGAGAAGAGAAACTATGGTTGTCATGATTGTATATCCTTACATCCTCTTATTTCAAAGATTTAGTGGATGATCTAGGTGAGATGAAGTCCTCCAGGGATTCATCTAACATGTCAAAGTCATCACAACTAAAGGGTTTGAAGAATAGGTTTTCTCCAAGGTTAACTATTTTTTGTTTGTTTTATTTGATGTGTTTGATTTTTTTAATTTTGTTTTCTAATGTTTGCAAGATGTAAAATAATCTATCTAATGGTGCAATGATGCTGAAAATGAAAGAAAAGTATAGAAATATAATACTAAATTTAGCTAAAATATGCAATAATTTTTTTCCAAAAATGTTCCAAGATCTATCTAGATGAGAAATACTTTGTCAGTTGTAGATTTTTGGGTAGGATTTATGGGCTACTCTTGCACTCTTAGGATGTTTCACCTAAAAGGAGAGAGATAAACCCCACTCAAAAGTCTAGGCGGTTCACTCAAATTAAGATATATGTCTGATGAAATTATATCTAAATATAGTGATGTGGATGCAATTAAGTATTGAAATTGATTCATTAAACATGAAAAACTAATAAAATGTGACTTGTTTGAAAATACATTGTGTAATGCAAGAACACCTAGAAATGAATGCAAATTGCAACAAAACTTGACGAAATTGAAAGTGTCCACCTGAAATATGGATGGAGATTGGGAATGGATTTTGGAATGTTGCAAATGTTGATTTTTAGGCCTGGTGGGACTCATTCGCCATTCTGGGTGAATTAGTCCCTGTTTTGTAAAACTAAACCAGAGCCCATTTCAGACAAAAGGGTATCCAAAACTACAAAAAACCAAAATCAGGCCTAGAATTGGGACTCATTCACCACTAATGGTGAATGAGTCCACTTTTTAATTTCTAAAAATTTAAAAGTGGAAACTGAAGTCCTCGATCTGCTCTTCGGCTCCTGACAGGTGTCTACCTCTAAAAGTCTGATTTTTGAACCTGGAAGTGAGTTTTTGTTGATATTTTTCCTTGTTCAATGAAGAGCTAACTTGAATGATTTTACAACTTGTTCTTCAATGATTTATAAGCTTCAAAGATGTCTAAATTTGCATACACACAAGACAAGAGAGAGAAATGGTGAATGCTAGGGCATGGGGGTTTGCCTTGGTCAGACCCATTTTAGGTAATTAAACCAAAATGATGAAAGAATGGAATGAAACATGTAATAATGGAGTTGATTACCTTTCCATGATGTTTTATCTTAAAATTCTGCAACAAAACATGAAGAATTTTACCTTGAATGTCTAAAAATTGATCTTAAGTGACTTGCAATTTTAAAACCCTAACTTGCTTGACTTGAGATGGAAGGATGATGGATGAATGAATGATAAGAGATGTGAATTAGGGTTAAAAGACTTATATTTATAGTAATTTCACCTTATTTTCTCGTTAATCAGATCCCTAAGGCCGACATGTAAAAATAATAAACTTAAATCTCACTTTTTTCCACTCAAAGGTCAAAATTGGGCCAAATGGGACTCATTCGCCACCCATGGTGAATGGGTCCCACCTTGATGGGACTGATTCATCATGCATGTTTAATGAGTCCCACAGGGGCCATTTTGACAACTAAGATGCCAGAAGATAAGGAAATAAGGTTTATATTGCAACTTTGTCAGTTATTTGATCAATTTAGGCCTCAGGATGCACAAAGTGGGTTAATAGGGGCCTATTAGTGATGATGTAAAGGAAAATTAGGGCTTGGGACATAGAATTCAATGTGAAAGTGTGATTAAATGCACTTTACAACACTAAAATGAGGTCCACACAGCCTAGGAAGGCACAAGAACCAATGTGAATGTGCAACACACATTACAACACTAGTTTAACATTAAGTTTGTTTTAAAAGCTTTCTAGATTGATGTGATAATGTTATTAAACACATTTTATAATATTGAATTAGGGAGAAATAGGTTCATTAAGTCTAGAAAAGCATGAAAGTATCTTACAACACTTTACAACACCTTTACAAGACAGTGTTAAAAGTTTGTTATTCAATTTGCAAGTGTCCAAGATCTAGTTTGGATGCATAAAATGCCTCACAACATTTAGCCTTGACTTTAGTGAGAGGATGAACTTTCTTCAAAGTAACACTAAAGTAGACATTCAAGAGATATCCAAGTGTATAGATGTAGATGACAAAGAATGACAAAGAATGACAAAAATAAAAGGAGGTAGTCAAGCCCCCAGGATCCAAGATCCTAAGTCAAATTGTCAAGATACATAATCATGCAATGAAAAGAACAAGAAAGATGAAAATGAAAAGGGGGGATCAAGCTTTGATCGCTTGTCCAGCTAGATGTGGATTAGATCTAGGTTTTTTTTTTGAAAAGGAAAATGCATACTCACTCTAGGGTGATGAAACTCTTGGTTGTTTGTTGGGTGAGAAAGCCCAAAAGGTGAGAAACATATGTTGGTTGGTATGTACTCACACATAGGTGGCTATGGGGAAATTCATGCCTTGGAATGGGCTTTCTGCTCAACCATACTAATGTTATATATCCTGATAAATTTAATAAGGTGCCATAGCGGAAAATGATTTTTGAGCTCTATGAAGTAAGCAAAAATTCGTATGCTTGACACTCATAGACATTGTTAATGCAGAATAGTGTAAGGATTGCTCAAAGGGATTTTGATTTGTTCATGCAAGGTCTCATCTTAGGGAACATCATGCCCAATATCTCTAAGAGAGGATGTGTCAAAATAAATATCACACTCTTGGAGGGAATCATGCCCAATGACTCCACCAAGAAAAGGATGCATCACAAGAAGAAAGAAATCATGCAATGAAATGTGAGTGGTGATGTATAATGCAGATCACAAGAATAAATAAATCGTGCAATGAAATGTGAGTGGTGATGTATACCCCCACTTTAAAGGGATTGTGAACACCAATACTGTGAGCAATTTCTTTAAAGTAGAAGAAGGAGAACATGAGAGATTACTCAGAAAGCCCTATGCCAAGTCATAGGTTTCTAATAAGCTATGTCATGAAAAGGGTAGTATGTGACATGCGAGCCAACTTAAAGCACATCATCCACATCCCAAGATTTCTCTTATATTTTCATGAAAAGTTAACGACTAGCTAAAGGAGGCAACGCCAAGTGACACACGAGGACAAGGCTACTAAACCCAGTGCCCCGACTGAGTGCAAGACAAAGATGAGCCGAAATGATTAATGAAATATAGGTGAGAGTGAAAATCAATATCAATTAGAGGAATTATGTGCCCCCATAGAGGGAAGCATACCAAACTCCTGAAAATGTTGGATTTTATGACTCAAAGCTTTACATTCATTAGTGGAATGACCATGAACTCTATGATAGGCACAAAATGGAATCTTGAAATAACATTTCTTTCAAGTTCTTGGAGGGGGAGAAATCAAGTGATCATGGAGGAGTCTCGACAAGATACCCTCTTGATCAATGGTAGAAGGTGGCATTGTGGTTGGTGTCAAAGATACATCTTGCTTAGTATGAGTTGTCATATATGCAAGTTTCTCTAGATTGCGAGATTTTGTTCTCTCCTTTGTAGGAGGGTGTAAAATCTAATGAATTCAATTCGTGAGTGTTTTGCGTGATGACATTGTCATTAAGCGAAGGTGCATTTGTTGGTTTCATATTTTGTAAAGATAATTTGCAAGACCACTACTGTTGATGAGTTTAGGATGGACGACTATTAAGAATGATTTAGGACAATGTTGTGTGAGATTGTTGATGTTGAGTGAAGGATTGGTTGTCTCGATCAAGGAACAATAACTAAGACCATGAGTCGTTTGTTGTGTGTGAAGCTCTAAAGGGTTGTGAATACATTTTTCTTGAGCACCACATCCTTTGCCACTATATCCAAGTTGTTTCATGAGGTCATAACCTTTTCCATAAATCTTCTTCATTATTCTTGGATAGGGCGGTGGTTGTGGATAAGCGTTGTCAAAGGTGACTGTGTAGTTTTCATCTTTGTCTTGAGTGGTTGAGGCAGAGGCTTTCAAAAGGTCGTCTGAATTTTGTGTTGACATTATTGTTGGTTATTCTTGTTTCTCATCATTATTTTGTGTGATTATGTATTTTCTCATAAATGATGGTGTGAATTTTAAGGATCCCCAATCATCACCAAATAATTTAGACATCAATTGCTCATTGTTTTTTTCTATTACAAGAGAGTCTATATCGGATGTTGGAATCAATATTTTCAAAAAACTTGTAGCTCCTTTTTCAAGGTGTAAGAAAATTTCAAGCTTGGGGTCTATTTCAACTTGATAAATGTTATTGTTATAGACATATTTCATTTTATGATGAAGGGTTGAAGGCACTGCATTCATCTCATGAATCCATGGTCTTCCTAAAAGAAGATTATATGAAAGATCATAAGGCATGACATGAATAGGAGTTTGCAAAGTAGCCACCCCAACTTTAATAGGAAAAGTAATTACACCAAGCGATTGCTTTGTTGATCTGTAAACTAGGACGTTAAAGTAATTCAAAAACTTAATCCAATACAGATTTAATCCTTGATCACAGCAGTAATGTGTGATTGTGTCTAAACTGTTGAAATTATTACAAGAAAGAACACTTAACTTCAACTAGATTCAAGAACATAAACTGAGAAAGTTAAAGGAATCAAAACACAGAAAGAAATAATGAGACAAAGAAGAATTAGAGAGATCACACTTGATAACGGAGTTCGCTCAATTTGAGCTACGTCTCCAGGTCCGCTTCTCAACATTGGACCACTTTATTAAGATTGCCAAGCACCTGAAAATGCCTTCTTACAATTCTCCAAGCTTCCAATAATCTCCTCACAATCTCACTCACACTTTACAATTTTTGGTGTATAAAAAACACCTTGTAAATTCTCCTCCAAACACTCTCCAAAATTTTCTTACAAAGGCACAAAAATTCTCTCAAAAAATTGAATTCAAAAATCAATCACCTACACCTCCTTTTATACATAAATTTGGCTATTGTGGCCAAAACCACCATAATTAATAAAACAACAAATTACTAACAAATACCCCTCGTTTACAACAAATAATAACAACCCTCTTAAAATCCATTTTTTATTTGTTTATGATGCCCATGCCATTTCTCCATTTATGGGCTATATTGGTTTGGTATTTGTTTTTATTCATTAGTTGTCTTTTATTTTTATGAGATTTTGTTTTAATCCCACCAAATCCTCTTGGGATCCCACAAAATCCGATGGATTTTTGTGAGATAAAATAAGCCTCCACACTTTATTTTCAAAAATAAAACATGGTACGTGAATTTTTGTGAGATTTTTGCCACATCACCTATAATTCCCACGTCACCATCCAGTCACCTGCCATGTCACATGCTGACATCATCATTTTTGACTAAAACTTTGACTGGTTCTATTTTGCTCATACGGACTCTGTTTTCAAAACTGAAGATAGTTCTGGAATCAACACAACGAGCACTATGACTTGGTGTAAATTTTACTTGGATTTGAGACAATAAAATTTTCACCTTTTTGGACACCTAATTTGCTTGTTTGACCAAAACTTTGACCAAGCATAACTTCTGCATACAGACTCCTTTTGAGCCCGTTCAAGTTGCATCAGGATCATGTCAGCGAACTCTATGCATCAGTGTTGTTTTTGTGAGATTCTAAGACTGTGAAACTTTGAGGTCTTTTGGATCCACCTAGATCATTCCTCCCCATTGAGAAGCTTTTGGACCCCCAAAAGGTCTATTTTTACATGCAATTAAAGTGAGGGCATTTTTGCCTCACTTGCCCAGTATCAACTGTCCTTCCTTCTTGAAACCTATGCATCTGACTCATCACAACAACAATCAAGACTGCATTGATATTGTTAAGTACATTAGCAATATACACATCCACATTCAGTGTTGCTGCTACCAACCAAACACTGCTAAAAAGTAGAAGGCTGAATAACATAACTAAATTTGCAGACGAGAAAAAGAATGTACCAACATCATACTTATCTTTCATAACTAGAACAAACTTAGAATCAAATAAGTTTTTATGCAATGACACTTCTTGTGGTACAGACTTAAGTGCCAAATTATTGCTTGCATTAACTACCCTTTTCAATTGTCCCATTGTCACAAAAGATTTATCAGACTTAATTGGATGAGAATGCACAATGTATTCAATTCCTTCCTTAAATAAATGATACTGATTATGTTCCATGTAGAAGATTGCCTTTCTATCATATAAGTATGGGCTACCCAACACAATGCCACAAATATCAAGTGGAACCACATCAAATTCAACCTCATCTATGAACTTAGATGTTATTGCAAATTTCAAACTGCATTGCTTAGTTACTCGCAATTTGTTATCATTGCACACCCAACCTAACGTATAAGGTTTCTTATGCGGCTTGGTTTCCAATCCCAACTGTTTAACAACTTCCTCTAAAATTAGATTAACTTGAGACCCACTATCAATCAATGCATTAATCTTAGTGTTTTTAGAAATCACCCTTATATGAAACAATTCACTTCTTTTGCTATCTTCAGGAACTATACTCTTAGAAGTAGGAGCACATGAAACGTTAGTGGCATAATCACTACCAACAAAAGCTTTACCTTTCAAACCTACAACTAAAATTTTTGTTTCATCATCAGAATCTGATCCAAGATCCTGAACAATAGTTGTAGTCTTTTGTTTACCTTTATGTTTCCTTTCTTCTAACAATGCGAACAAGTAGGCTTTTCACCTTCCTCTTTCTTCACGGTGGCTAATTTTTTCTCCTTTCCCTTTTTATTGCCTTCAGTTGGAGGAACAAATTCCTTCTTTAAACTGAAACTTGTGTTCCTTCCACCTACTTCAATATGGGTTGCTGGTACACACACTTCATCAAAATTAGTTGGATTAAACATAAGAATTGGATGTTTCAAATGTGAATGCAATCCACCTATATACTTTAATAAAGTTTCTTCCGTATAAAGAGGAATACCAAGAGTAAGTGCTTTCTTCCTAAACACCTGTGTATACTCTTGAACTATTTGTCCTTTACCTTGTCTTATATTTTGCCAATCCATAATAGCTTGTTGCATATAACCCAAAGGATAAAACTGTCTCTTTAAAGCAAAAGTAAAATCATACCAAGATGAAATGATTTTTCCATGTGTAGCAAGATCATCTTGAATCTTACTCTCCCACCAAACCAATGCAGTGCCTCCCATTCGAAGAGTGGCTAGCTGGATTTTAGAAGATTCATCCAAGATCTATTGAATCCTGCAATACACTTCGATCTGCTTAAGCCAGTTATCCAATTTCTCTGCATCCAATTCACCATTATACATAGGCAACTCAAATTTGACATCTAATTTCAATAAAGGAGAATTAGTTGATTTTTGTGCAACTTTTCCTTGTGAAGAATGTTTTGGACTTTTAGAAGATGAAGAGGATGAAGAAGAAGATGGGGAAGAAGGTTCAAGAGGGTCACTACCACCTCCTACTCCTTTACCTTTCTCCTCTTTTGAAGTAGATTCATTTTCCTCCTTTCTATTCTTGCGTTCCTTTTTATTCTATCATTCTTGCCTCTCTTGGAAAAGAACTTCCACCATAGCTTTCATTTCAAGAAAAGCTTTCTAGAAAGCTTTCTCATCAAGCTCTATACAACTTTGTTCAGCTGCCATCTCTGCTCGTGGAAAAGTCCTTCATTTCCCAATCTCTGGGTTGATCTCTATAAGTGAACCTTCACCTTGCTTCAGTTTCAACCTAGTTAACATTCACCACCTGTAATTATCCTACAAAACGAGCTCTGATACCAACTTGATCTGTAAACTCCTTACTATGAATCACTTAACAACTTGTTAGATTCACCAGGATACAAAATTAAAATTAAGATCGTAATTGACGATGCTTGTGAATTGAGCAAATAACCATATAAAACATAAGAAAGTAAAGAAGTTGACAAAAGTCATGCACCAAGAAAAGAGAGATAAAGATTTGATTACGGAGTTCACCAATTTTTGGCTACGTCTCCGGATCCGCAAATAAGCGTGATCAATGCCATTACTATGATGCAACTTCTTTTACATCACCATGGTCTTTCACTGAGTTACAATCTGCTACCAAGGAAGATTCTTGCACTTCAGGCTCTTCCCGCTAAAACACTGTCTTGACAAGAACTTTCTAGCACCCTGCCCAGTCCTTCTATCAGCTTTACAATGCCTCCAAACAATGAAACTGCAACTCACACTCTCAACAAGAGTACATAGGCGTCAAGCCTTTACAAATGACTCAAAAAGTCAAACAAATCCTCAAGGACTCACTAAGTTCTTATCTCTTCTCCCTAGAGACCACTTAGCCCTCAAAAGACTCCAACAACTCTCACTCCAAACCCTTTACTAAGAGAAAATAAACTCTCCAAGAGCTTTTACAAAAATGAGATTCTTCAAGAGTTTTCTAATAGCTCTCACCAAGAGAACACTCAAAACCCCTTTGAATGAATAAAACACTCTCACCATCTCCCTTGTATACATAAAAATAAGCCTAAAATGGCTTAACAAAAATAATAACAAAAATAACCCCTTTGCCAAAAATTACAGTTCGTACACAACTTCTCTCTAACCCCTTTTGGCATTTTCTTAGGTGGGTTTAGTTTGTTTTGGCTTTAATAAGCCATTTGTTATATTTTCGGCCTGAAATCTCAAACAAATAAAACTAAGCTCCCATATAATTCGAAGAACTTATAGTGGTCTGTTGGCAATGGTTATTTTGGGCAACCTCGTGGTCACGAGTTCCAAACCCACTGGCCTTTGTTTTAAAACAAACACCGAATATTTTAAACAATAAAACAAACCGCTCACCATTAGCCGTTAGAGTGATTCCGCGTGGTGCAACGGCCGACACAGACGTTTCACTCAAGTGAGGTTGGGGGGTCGAATCCCCCCAACAACTTTTAACCAAAAATTCTATAAATTGAGATCATTTGTTGTATTATCAAATCCTCGAATAGATAAGGAATCAGGTATTATTTTGACTTCTCAACATGCAATCTATCAAGGAGAGTCACACTACACACATTAAGAGTAGAACCATTATCAATAAGGGTTCGCTTTATCCCTATCCGACTGTATTGAGCAATGATCATGAAAGCTTCATTTTGTTTTTGTACTTCCAAAGGGGGAAGTTCACTTGGTGGAAAACAATGTCAACATTTATTCCTTTGATCATGGTTGTGATTCCAGTTGGTTGTGCATTAGAAGGAACATGAACTTGTCGCAAGGCTGATTGAATCATGTTGTGATAGTGAGGGGAGGCTTGAATAAGGTCCCATAATGAAATTTTAGCAAGAGTATTATTTAATTGTTCAACAAGATTGTACTCCTTTCCACTAGGAAGACCTGGTAAGATAGGTCTAGGGGGAGAGGATTAGGAAAAGGGAAGGATGTTGGGGTTGGTTGCGGTGGTTGTGGATTATTTAGAGTGTTATATGTATGAGAAATGGTATTATAACTCAGTTGTTACGATACATTATTCTTAGGTGGGTAGAGGATGAGTTTGGGTTTGGTTTGAGTTGGAGGTTTATGTGAAGGGGAGTAAAGGATGAGTTGATGTTGAATAATGTTAACATCCCTTAGCAAGTGAGAGTCTATATCATTATTGTGGTTCTTGTCTTGCATCATGATATCCTTCCTAGGAGGAGAGTTTTTAGAAGAACTACAAACCAAATTTTCTTGACATTCTAAGGTGGGTTCCTTGAAAAGGACTTTATTATGAGTAGGGGAATGCTCAATGGTTGAATTTTCTTGCCCAAGAAAGGTCTTGTTAAGTGAAGAGGGACAAGAAAGATTCTCATGACCATCATCTATTGCATTCTCTAACAACAAAGTATCTTCTTCAGAACTAGGAGAGATACTAGGAGAAGGACAAGTGTTGTTGTCATGATTACCTATGGTTGTATTGTCTTGTTTAAGAATAATTTTGTGAGGTGAAGGGGGACAACTAATATTCTCATGACCTTCATGGAATAATTTTTCTATCATCAAAGTATCATCTTCACCACAATGAGAAATAATAGGAGAAGAAGAAATCGTAGTGTCATGATCATCTAAGGTTGTGTTATGTTGGTTGTGAATGTTTTGTCCACTAAGAGAGGTAAAAAGAGAGAAACAACTAGGATTTTGAAAACTCTCATTAATTTATTCTTCTACTTAAATATCTTCTGCACCAAGAGGGAGATATTATGAGAAGAACAAGTATGATCATTGGGAATGGCCAAAGTTGTAGTCTCTTTCACTAAAACACTCTCATAGGGAGGGGATAGGAAATGTTTCTTAACATGTCTACATATGTAAGGTACTAGGATTTTTTGAATAAGAATGAAAAACACATGTTACCATTTCATGCAATGTTTCAATAATATGAACAATGTATATGCAAAGATACAAAACACTCTTATCCAATGTATGCAACACCTTAAGAATGTAAACAATGTATATGAAAGAATACAAATTAATTTTACCAAAATAATGCAAAGCTTTATGAAAACGAACATTGTATATGCAAAAGTAAAAAGTACTTTTATCAATGTTATGCAAAATTGCAGAAATGGAAGCATTTTCAGATGTAAGGATGTGTGCAAATGTAGTGATTTGAAGAATGAGTAGTCTAAAATGATGTTTTTGAGCTAGATGCATAAAATAAATGTTGTAGAAACTTTCCAGACTTATACCATATGATACTAGGAGGCTTAGGAAGCACATAAATAAGGTTTATGATGTTGTTACAGTCAGTCATAAATTTGGACTGGGATTGATTCGCCCAACATGGCGAATGAGTCCCAGTACTAGTTTTTTGCAAAATTTTCATAAATTGTGAAGTGTTTTTGATATGTTTGATGTTGTAAGGTGTCGACCTAAGGCGGATTTCAGATATTAAAAAATAATATGCAATAATGCCAACTAAATGGCCTTTTCACTAATCCAAGAATTTGAAACCCTACATGCAAATTAGCCAATGCAACATGCAATGCAAAGCTAATACAAGAAAATATAGGAAATAAAGGACTCTAAATAAAAAAAGAAGGTGTTTGAAAAGCAGGTTCACCAAAATAAACTGTAGATTTTTGGGTAGGATTTATAGGCTACTCTTGCACTCTTAGGATGTTTCACCTAAAAGGAGAGAGATAAACCCCACTCAAAAGTCTAGGTGGTTCATTCAGATTAAGATATGTATGATAAAATTATGTATAAATACAGTTATGTGGATGCAATCAAGTATTGAAATCGATTGATTAAACATGAAAAACTAATGAAATGTGACTTGTTTGAAAACACATTGTGTTATGCAAGAACACCTAGAAATGAATGCAGATTGCAACATAACTTGACAAAATTGAAAGTGTGTAGCTAGAATATGGATGGAAACTGGAAATGGATTCTGGAGTGTTGTTGATGCTTATTTTCAGGCCTGGTGGGACTCATTCACCATTCTAGGCAAATCAGTCCCAGTTTTATAAAACTGAACTAGAGCCTATTTTAGACAAAAGGGTATCCAAAATTGTAGAAAACCAAAATCAAGCCTGGCAGTGGAACTCATTTTCCATTGATGGTGAATGAGTCCAATTTTGAATTTCTAAAAATTCAAAAGTGGAAACTGAAGTCCCTGATTTGCTCTTCGGCTCCTAATAGGTGTCTGCCTCCGAAAATCTGATTTATGAACTTGAAAGTGTGTTTTTGTTGATATTTTTACTTGTTCAATGAAGAGCTAACTTGAATGACTTTACAACTTTTTCTTCAATGATTTCTAATCTTCCAAGATGTCTAAATCTCCATACACACAAGACAAGAGAGAGAAATGGTGAATGTTAGGGCATGGGGGTTTTCCTTGGTCAAACCCCTTCTAAGTACTTAAACCAAAATGATGAAAGAATGGAATGAAACATGCAATAATAGAGTTGATTACCTTTCCATAATGTTTGATCTTGAGATTCTACCACAAAACATGAAGAATCCGCCCTTGAATGTCTAAAAAATTGATCTTAAGTGACTTGTAATTTTAAAACCCTAACTTGCTTGACTTGAGATGGAAGGATGATGGATGAATAAATGATAAAAGATGTGAATTAGGGCTAAAAGACTTATATTTATAGGCATTTCACCTTATTTTCCCATTAATCGGATCCCTAAGGCTGACATGTAAAAATAATAAACTTAAATTTCACTTTTTCCCACTCAAAGGTCAACAAAATTGGGACAAATGGGACTCATTTTCCACCCATGGTGAATGGGTCC
Organism: Sequoia sempervirens; assembly: GCA_007258455.2. Taxonomy (NCBI): domain Eukaryota; kingdom Viridiplantae; phylum Streptophyta; class Pinopsida; order Cupressales; family Cupressaceae; genus Sequoia; species Sequoia sempervirens. Next base: position 1,169,822,048 of record VDFB02271358.1, read on the forward strand.
CACATGGGCCATTTTGATAGCTAAGATGTCAGGAGATAAGGAAATAAGGTTTATATTGCAACTTTGTCAGTTATTTGATCAATTTAAGCCTTAGGATGCACAATGTGGGTTAATAGGGGCCTATTAGTATTGACGTAAAGGCCAATTAGGGCTTGGGACACAAAATTCAATGTGAAAGTGTGATTAAATGCACTTTACAACACTAAAATGAGGTCCACACAACCTAGGAAGGAACAAGAACCAATGTGAATGTGCAAGACACATTACAACACTAGTTTAACATTAAGTTTGTTTTACAAGCCTTCTAGATTGATGTGACAATGTTATTAAACACATTTTATCATGTTGAATTAGGGAGAAATAGGTTCATTAAGTCTTGAAAAGCGTGAAAGTATCTTACAACACTTTACAACACCTTTACAAGACATCGTTAAAAGCCTGTTATTCAATTTGCAAGGGTCCAAGATCTAGTGTGGATGCATAAAATGCCTCACAATACTTGAATCAAGGCCTCATTAAGTTCAATTTATCATGAATTATTCCCATTTCAAGCAAGAGGTCCATTTTTCTATGGTACACTTTGAATGCACTAACAAGTTGTTTTATAAATTGAATTCATAGATCAGAAAACAATAACATAAATTCAAACCAGAGAGTAAAAAATACCCGTAAATTAGCCTAAAATGTTTGTACATAGACTCATTATTCCTTGGGAGAATGGGTCCCAGGTCAAGGTCTTAAAAAGGTGAGAAATGCATTTTTTGAGTTGTTTTATGTGTTTTGTATGCCCAATTTCAAACTGTAACTTTTGTGGATTTTTTTTTTAGAATTTGATGACCTAATGTAAGTGAAATGAAGGAGAATAGATGAACTATATGAAATTTTTTTAAATGCAATTTTGACTCAATTTTAAATATGAATGATAAAAAGTACACTAATATGCAAACACTATGCAAAATGAATGTAATATGCATACAAATTTTTGAATTTTTCAAAATTAAATAATAGAAAAATGTAAATTTGAATCCCTATATGCAATGCAAAATAATGCAATTTTGAAAACCCTAAATGAGATGCAAAGTAATGCAATGCAATGCAAACTTATGCAAATCCTAGATCTAGGGTTTAATTACACTCCAAATCATAAATTAGAATGTTCAAAACTCGGGTTCACCAAAATGAAATGATGAAAAATAGGGGTGTCCATAAGGTTTCCCAAAATGGAAAAGGGGATCCAAAGAGTGAAAAGGGGTCCTAATTCTCTCGATTCATTAAGAAATGAGATCCAAATAACAAAATGACAATCAAACCTTAGGTGAATCAAGTCAAAGTGTGAATTTGCAAATTTCCCTTTTTTTGCTAGGACAGGGCTATGAGTCAAATAACACTTTGGGGAATAAGATATTAAAAATAGCAAAACAACTCCAAATTGAGATCTACAAAGTGAATTTAGGAGATTTAACATAAAAAGAAGGAACCAACAAAATTTAAGGAGAATCTGGAAGGGATAAATGTTGTGTACCTCCCACAAAAAGTTATTTTTTGAAGCCAACTATGGACACATTCACCCTATGGTGAATGGGTCTTGGCTAGGGCTCTATAAAAATGGTTTTTTGGGTTCTCTGCTACTATGTTTGCACTCCCATATTCTCGATTTTCAAAGTTGTATAGTCAGAAATAAATCCAAAATTTGAGTTTCTGTGAAATGACAATAAAGGTCACAACTTTGACAACTTTACAATTTTCCACTTTTGATACTTTCAACCTTTCTTCAACCTACAAATTTACAACACACAAAGAAAGGGGGAAAATGCTTGTTTTTGGATGAAAGTGGGTTTTCCTTGGTCAAACCCCGGTTTGGTAATTAAACCTTGAGATGAAATGAAATAGCATGAAGGAATGATGAATAAACAAATGTAATGTTGCAACTCGCCAAACCCTTAATTAAACCATTAAAGGACTGAAATCTTGATGGTGATCTTGTATGAAATGGTTTCAATGGATGCTGATCTTGATGCTTGAATATTTCTTTGAATATTTGACTTGAATGCTTGGATTAGATCTTGAAACCTACATCACAATGTGAGCTCCAAAAACATGCATTACTGAACACAGCTTTGACATGATTCTTGAGATCTTGAATGCTATTATAAATCCTTGATAAATCTACTCTTGAATGTTCTTGACAATAATCTTGGCTCTTGTAAAGTTCACCTCTTGATAGCTTACTTGAATTGATGAAATAACTTTGTATTTATAGATACTTATCCTTAATTTCTTGAAATTTAAATTTCACAAGTTGACATTGATATATGGAATTGAAAAAACTGCCAAAAACATAATATAAATTAGCGTCCTAGATCTAAGTGAGGACCCATTCACCCTATGGCGAATGGGTCCTAGGTCATTTACCAAGGACACACAATCTTCAAGGATGAGTGTTATGTTTATCCAATAATGAATGTCAGGTTTCCTCTTCGGAAAATGTAATTAATTAGGCTTGCATTTGAATTAAAGGGGCAAATCAAGGGATAATTAAGCTCAATTAATTAATAAGGCCCTAGATAAGTGTGAAAGTGTAAACATACACTTTACAACACCATAAATAAGGCACAATTAAGTCCATTTTATTAAATAAGATCCTAAACTTAATTTGAATATATAAAATACATATAACGGCATTAAATTAAGGCATAATTAAGCTCATTTTATTATTAATTATTTATTCTCAAATTAAATGTGAAAAATGGTTACTTTTTCCTTCAATACAACATCAATTGTATTCTACTTGATTATGAAACTAGGTATTCTATATTAGAGAAATAATGTCTTGCTATCATATTTGTGATGCAAAAGCTAAGATATTATCTCCTTCATATGGAAACTCATGTGAATGTAAAGTTTGATCCTCGAGTAACTAAAAAAAAATGAGGGACCAAAAAGTGCCCACTCCACGTTTTGGTCTCAAAAAAGTGAAAATTAGAGCATGTTATATGAAATATGCTCACATTATGGGTTGGCAATGACTGATCCTAGGCGTGATCATTACCAAGCCATAATGTGAGAACATTATAATGTGCTCATGTTATGGTTTGGTTTGCACATAATGTGAGTGTGTTAGAATGTTCTTTCATTATGTGAATGATTTCACAAAATGTGAGCATGTTATAATGCACTTGTGTTATGTGATTACATAAAACATGAGTGCATTATAATGTGGTCACATTATGTGAATGCTTTCAAAAAATGCAAGCATGTTATAACATGCTCACATTATGTGATTGCACAAAATGTGAGCACATTATAATAGACTTGTGTTATGTTCTACATTGAAAATGCTTCTCTTTCATTTTTCTTTCTCATTGTCTTTCTTCTTCTCTATCAGGGAAACTATATACATAAAATAAACATTTAAGATGATATTTACATGGACTATTATTTCTTATACTTTAAGTTATATTTCATGTATATAGGTTCATGATGTTTAAGAGTGGTTTCAGATCTCTAGGAGTTATAATAAAAATCCTAGTTTTTAGATCTTATAATTTTTTAGACTTAGTAAAATTTCAGTAATCAACATGTCAAATTTTAGTAATCAGGAGGTCAAATTTTATAAATCAACAAGTTGTATCATCTTTCTCTCTATCTCAATCATTATTTATCCTTTATACTATAGAACTCTCTCACTATCTCCATCCCTTAAGCTCAATAAATACCTCTCTCTCTCTCATTCTCTCTATCTCACTTCTCTCTCCCTCTCTCCCTCGCTCCCTCCCTACTTCCCTTTCTAGTCTCTATCTCTCTCTCCCTCCCTCCCTCCCTTCATCTCTACATATCTCACCTCTCTCTCCCTCTCTCTCTCCCCTTGCCTCTCTACTCTCTATCTTTTAATTCTCTATCTCTCTCTATCTTCATTCATCCCACCCACCATCCATCTCTACTTCTCTCTATCACATCTCTCTCTCTCTCACATGATCATTGTTATCACTTATTTTCTAGATGTCTCTCTCTCACTATATACATCCCTTTATCTAAATTTATCCCCATTGAGATCAAGAACTACCTCTTTATCTTTCTCTCTCTCCCCCTCCCTATCTCTCTCTCTCCTTCCCTCTCTAATTCTCTCTATCTCACTTCTCTCTCTCTAGTCTATTCCATTCCCTCCCCCCTCCCTCTCTCTCCCCTATTTCTCTCTCGCATTCCCTCTCTACTTCTCTCTATCTCACCATCCTCTCTCTCTCACCTTTCTATCTCTAGTTTTATATATCTCACCTCTCTCCCTCCCTCCTTCCCTCCCTACTTATCCCTTGTAATGTGCCATAGTTAAATAACACCATTAAGTCAATTATGACATTATGAATAATAAATTAAAAAATATAAATCGAATAGCTATTTTCTATCATAGAAAAATATGTCCAAATAATAATTTATATTCATTTCCAAATGTCAAGTTGATCAGATTACATAGTTTGACTATTCTAACATTGTCACTTAGTGTACTCAAATTTTACATCAAGTAGTACAAAGTACAATAGTCAAAGATGGAATTCAATGTGATTCCTCTCCAAAGATCATTGCATCTAGTGGATGAGAACATGGTTCAGGTACTTTTCCACCCAACCACAAAGCTACGCCTCCCTATAATTCTTCCTAACTCAAAGAATACCTGACCCTACATACTTAGCAAGAGAAAACGATATGCAAGGTGGAACCTAGTGTGTGCCTAACATAACTACAAGCATTTCTTAACCAATCAGAACATGCAAGATCAATGTTGGCAAAGATTCACATTATAAAATTAGTCCATTCTATGTTATGGGATATAAATTCTTGGCCAAGCATATATTGTATACAACTACAAAATGATAGATTTTAGAAAACAAAAATCTATACTCTCTGTTAATCCATTTTCAACACCCATCCGAGAAGGTAAGTTTCTACATATAAAAGGAAATACCCTTTCATTCTAATCATTAAGTTTGCAAACATGCAATCTATTTATAATAGGTTATTCTAACCAATCTCCTCATGATATTAAATCAAAACATTTGTATAAACATAATCTATGTATGTTTCACTTGAGCTATCTTAGATTCAATAGTTTAATGCAAAGTAAACTATCTAGATTTACTAATTTTGTACATTATACACCAAAAAATTAGCCATTGTAACATGTTCTTCATTTATCCATTGAAATTCACACATGCATCAACATACATATTTTTAAATATTTCCTTACTTCTTCCTACACAGAATTAAACTTATAATATCCAATTAAGGAAAATATGTAAACTATTTAAAGAAGGTATATCACATGTATGTGTATATACATAATTGTTTTATGTATATTCATGTATATATGGTCTTCATTATAGTAATAAGTATGCATATACATTATTTTAAAATAAGAATAGAAATTGATTTCATTTGCAGATAGTTTGTTACAAATTTTATTACCTTGAAAAGTACAAAAAAGAAGTAATATCTTACAAGAAAACCATTTTCCAAAAAAGGATTTGAATCAAACATGTATTTTTATGGATTCCGCAAGTATACTCTATTTCAAAAGTACTGAAAGGATTATCATAAAAATTTGCATAAAGAATTCATAAGATTGTTCTTGTAATCCTTAATTATTAGCACTACTCTCCAACATATAATGACTGAAAAAATTACTACATTTGTAGTGTTTCAAAACTTTAATGTCATTGAAGTGTTTATTCATATAGGCCTATCAAGATTTTTCTAACTGTTCAAGAGAAAAAAATTTAATGACACAGAGTCGGCTTCCCAAAACATAAGAAATCGGGTTGCACTTAACAAAGTCTCGAGCTTCATATAACATTGATTTTAGACTCTTCATAGTTAAGGAATTTTGGTGTCACACAACTGATGGGTTTGGGCTTCCCATGAGAAACAACAAAAATATAACATAGTAAAAGAATCAGATTCACATAAACAGTGAATCGATAACATCTCACAAAGTGATTGGGTTTCACATCATCAGTGAAACAATGTCTTACTACAATGAATCGGGTTTCACACTAATAGTGAAAAAATTACATATCACATTGAAATTGGGTTTCACACAATAATGAACAATAACATAACATAATGATATTAGTTTTCACATTAATAGTGAAATGATATCACAATATTATGTAATCGAGCTTCATATTCATAGTGAAAGGGTATATACAATGAGATCAAGTTCATATTAATAGTGAACAATAACATAACGCTATGAAATATGGTTTCATATTATCAAAGAAAAGATAACATAACATTATGATATCAGTTCACATTAACATTGAATTGATAACATAACATTATGTAATTAGGTTTCACATTATCAGTGAAATAATTACATATACAATGATTTGAGTTTTTATTAACAATGAACCAATAACATAATACAATGATTTTAGGTTTACACTGAAATTGATATGTTAACATAATACAAATAATATGTTTCACATTAATAGTGAAATGATAATATAATAGAATGATTTAGGTTTTCATTAACAACGAAAAGATAACATAATATAATGAATCAGGTTCACAATAACAATGAACTAATAGATTATCACAATGAAATCAATTTTCAAATACATGTGCAAACCACAAGAATAAGAAGGTTTATGATCATAGAACCCACATCTGATTCATAACATTTATTGTTTAAACACTATTAGATGTGTATGAGATTGATATTAATTATCAAGACAAAAAATGCAGTCGAAATAAGCTGCAACCAATAAAAAAATGGGGTTTCCCCTAATCATGGAAACAATAAAAGCCATATTCAAAATAAGGGCATGACATGGATTCATTCCAACTCTACGATGGACTCAGCCATTACCAATGTACAATGCAATACAAATACTATTGAAATGTAAAGGTAGATTGCACAGAACGACTAAGCCAAAGGTAAAATGCGGGAATGAGGGAATAAATCAATCATTGATTAATTCAAGCAAAGCTCCAAATCAACGATAGTTCATACCTCAAAATATTTCTAAATAATCGACCAGATATATTGGAGAAGCAATGTAATTGATGCTTTTTCCTTAATTACACGACCCTCTATCTTCTTTCTTTGAAATTTTACCACCTCCTTTTCTTTTTCCTGCAAAATCACCTCCCTTTTTTTCGCCAAGCCTCCTATACTTGTGTGTGATTCCCTTCATTTCCAAAAATCTGCATTTTTTTCCATTTTAAGATTATGTTTAACTACCTAATTTATCCTTTTCATGAGCTTCCCTGATTGGTTGTCTTACAAAATCTTTATTTTGCAAGGGTTATGGGAAGCTCCCTCCATATTTACTTTCCATTTTCAAATTTAAAAGTAGAGAAATATGTTGAACAACCTATCGTGGTTGATAGAAATTTTTTATGAAAGATATTTTAGTTAAAAATTATTCATCTTTCTATCTCATGCTCATATCTATCTGTATATATATATAAGATCTATATATGTGTGTGTATTTTCTTACATGATTAAAATCCTTTATAAGGTAGAGGAAGAAACATCATATTGTCTTAATTTTAAATCATATAAATTATAATTCTTAAGTCTACTCACATAATTACTTATACACATATATCTATATACATGCTTATATTTATATATTCACCTTTTCTTTTGAATTCAGAGGAAAAAATGAGTATTAAATATACAAGTTAAACCGAAGGAACTAATAAATTTTATTGTTCATTAGTTTAATTATTTAACCATCGACACAACTTCCATTATCCTTTAAGAAAGAATAGAACATTCACATCAAATTCATATTTCATATGCAAATACTATGATTCTTCGATGGTGTATGATTCAGATTCCAACAAGCTTATCAATTTTCATCTGGCTAAATACTCTTACCTCAACCATGTTCTCATTCTTCAACCTATTCCTGCATTCACACACTTGCACTTGCATATTTTCATTAGTAACCATTAACCAATGCTCAAAATAAAATGATTCCATTACTACTTCATAACATTCATCCTTCATATTCAATCATAAAGTTTACATGGATAAACATTTCAAATGATGTAGAAATTTTAAATTTATCACTAATCAAAACTAAAAATTTCATTTTTCTAAAAATATATAAATAACTTATCAGTATTAAATGTAACAAAAATTTGAGATGTGGCATCCCTCCCTCTCCTCTCTCTCCCTACATATCTATTTCTCTCTATCTCCATCTCTACCTCTCCCTCCCTCCCGTCTCTCTCTCTCTCCCTCTCTTAATCTCCCCTCCTTCCTCCTTCCCTCTCTTATTGTTTCTATATCACCTCTCTCTCCCCTTCTCTCTTTAATTCTATCTATCTCATCTCTCTCTTCCTCCCTACCTCTCTCTTCTTCCCTCTCTACTATCTATCTCACCATTCTCTCTCACTCTCTACTTCTCTTGATCTCACCATTCTCTCTCTCACTCTATACTTCCCTCTCTACTTCTCTCTATCTCACCATTTATCTCTCTCTCACTACCTCCCTCTCTCTCTCTCTCTCTCTCTCTCTCTCTCTCTCTCTCTCCCACTCCACTTCTCTCTATCTTCTCATTCTCTATCTCTCTCTATATTTCTTTATCTTCATTCATCCCACCCACCATCCATCTCCACTTCTCTCTATCTAAACTGGATATGTGTAGAATCATCGTAGAAAAAATAGGCCCTTAAGTGGTGAAAAATTCAAAAAAAATAGAGTTAGGTAGCTTGACATAAAAATTTGAATAAGTTATTTATATTATTTCAAAAATATGTAAGAATAGAATCTATAGAAAATTGAATGTAGTCTCTCAACTACTAGGTTTATTTAGAAAAAAAAATCTATTTGGTGAAAATTTGAAATTTCAATGCAAGTAGTACTTAAATTTCAGGGAAAACATAAGTAGGTGTCTGTCTGACCACCCTAACGACAATAAAATGATAATTTTTTTATAAGATTTTAGATATAAGTAGAGGATTCATGTCCTGATGTGATGCATATTTTTTTATAGTTTTTTTCCAAGTAAATAATTAGTTATGATTTTTTATTACAACTTTTAAAATATAAAACTTGAATCTCAAAACCACCTTAACTTGGTCAAAACTTCATGAAATTCATTTTTTAATCTTATATTATGCAAGCATAGAATGTGATGCATATTTTAGATTCAAAAATGTGATACCCTTTGAAAGCTATAAATTTTTTAATCAACTCTATCAATTAGGACTTTAGTCATAATTCAAAAATAAAATTAACAATAATTATTTATTAAATTCAAAATAAAAGCATAATTTATATTGGGTGCAAGGTTGAGAATCTCCTTTAAACACCCTTTTCGTTTCAACAATTTTGGATTAAAAAAAAGTCATCAGCCACATACCCATCATATTGCCACTTTTTGGCCCATCATGATCTTGCACATACCCACCTATCCCTCTCTACCTCTCTCTTTCCGTCCCCCTTCCCTCTCTCTCTCTTGATCTCCCACCTTGCTCCTCTATTGTATAATTCTCTCTCACACACACATACACACTAATTATTTACCTCTCTCCCTCCTTCTCCCTCCCTCCTTCTCCCTCCCTCCCCCTCTCTCTCTTTACCTATCTATTTCTACTTATCTCCATAAAAACCTATCCCTCCCTCCTATCTCTCTCCCTCTCTCAATATCCCCACCTTCCTCCTTCCATCTCTTCTTCTTTCTATATCACCTCTCTCTCCCGTTCTCTCTTTACTTCTATCTATCTCATCTCTCTCTTCCTCCCTATGTCTCTCTTCTTCCCCCCCTCTCTCTCTACTTCCCTCTCTAATTCTCTCTGCCATCTACCTCCCTCTCTACTTCTCTCTATCTCACCATTATCTCTCTCACTATCTACTTCCCTCTCTACTTCTCTTTATCTCACAATTCTCTCCCTATCCTTCCTTCTCTCTCTATCTTTATCTATCTTTGTTCATCCCACTCACCATCTCTCTCTACTCTCTATCTAACCTATCTCTCTCTACCTCTCTCATTCCCTCCCTCCTTCCCTCTCTCTTTCGATCTCTCCACCTTGTTCATTCCCTCCCTAGTTCTATCTATCTCCAACACACTCATTGTTTATCACTTATGTTGTAGATCTTTCTCTGTGTGTATATCCATCCCTTTTTCTAACTATATTTACATTGAGCTTAAGAACTACCTCTACCTATCCATTCATCTCTCTCTCTCTCTATCTATCTCTCTCTCTCTACTCTTTATCTAACCATTTTGTCTCTACTTTTATCTATATCACCTTTCTCTCCCTCCCTCCTTCTCCCCCCTCTCTATCCCTCCCTTCACCTCTCTGTCCTTAACTATCTATTTCCCTCTATCTCCATCTCTACCTCTCCCTCCCTCCTATCTCTCTCTCCCCCTCTCCCAATCTTCCCACCTTCCTCTTTCCCTCTCTTCCTCCCTACCCCTATCTTCAACCCTCTCTATTTTTGTGTATCTCACCTCACTCCCTCTCATTTCTCTCCCCTTCCCTATCTACTAGAGATAGATAGAAGTAGATAGGAAAGGAGGGATGGATAAGTAGGGAGGGAGATAGAGGTGATAGGAGAGGAGATATAGAGAGAAGTAGAGATGGAATGAGGGAGTGGGAGAGAGGTGAGATAGAGAGGTTTAGAGAGAGAGGTAGGTAGAAAAAGAGTGAGAGGGGGAGAGAGAAAAATATAGAGAGTGGTAGGGAGTGATGGAAGGGGAGGAGAGATAAAGAGAAGTGAAGAGGGATGGAGAGAAAGGTCAAATAAAGAGATAGGGAAGTAGATAGATGGAGAGGAAGGATAGAAAGATGGGAGTGGGAGGTAGATAGATGGAGATAGAGAGTGGTGAGATAGAGAGAATTAGAGAGGGAGGGAGGGAGAGGTAGAGAGGGATAGGTGAGAGAGATAGATGGGTGATGGAGAGAGAATGGTAAGAAAATACTTCTATAATAGTGGTGTTGAAGGAAGGAGCTTATTACATGGCTTATGTAGAGGCATCGTATAGAGTGATATTCTAAGTGGAAGGATTTCGGCATGCCATGAAAATGGAATTGTTGGGAATTTTTTTGCAAGTATGAGAAATTTTGGTGGTGTTGTCATTAATGTTGTCATTGATGTCAACACAACTCAGTATGTTGTAGATTATGTAAATGTATAGTTGAGATGATTCTGAGATGTTGTGAGTACATGGAGCTATCTTTATGATGAAAATGTGATGGTTTGATGAGTTTCCAAGTGATTTTGAGAAAATCAATAAAGGAGAGAAGTCAGAGTGATGAATGTGTTCAGAATGTGCTCCGGTATGTGCTCCACATTTCTCCTTTGTTGATCTTATGCTTGTGCAGATCTGAAGGTTTTCAAATGGTATCTTATGGTAATATATCCTAAGTTCTAGCTTTTGGTGTGATGGTATGTGAAAGTTACATTCACTGGTGTGTGAACTGTTCTAGTAGAGTTGGTCTTCTATGGATTGGGATAATTTTTTTTGCTCTACAGGCCTTCATTTTTTTTTTTAGAACTTGTGGATTTGGGATATGTCTTGTGAAGGAGTTTTCTAGGTTCTAACATAGAAGTTTGAAGTTTGGTAGTCCAAAAGTCATGTTTCAGTGTTGTTGTGTGTTTGCACAGTCCAGATGGACTAGTGGAAGGTGTTCAATCTTTGAAGATTGTTTCACTTGCTGCAGATGTATCTGAAGTAATTTGAGATGTGTTCTCATGCATAATGAAGCATTTTGTGGCATTCACATGTCATCTTCTTGTTGGGAAGCATGTACATCAATGTTAATTTTTGTTTTCATTAGGTTTCACTGACTTGGTGTTTACACTTCATTTGAAGAATAAAATTTAATTTTAAAGGAAGCGTGTGGTTGATCCAAGACATTTTATTTTTGGTCTTGGTTAAGTATTTTTGGTCCACTCTCATTCCTTTCCACCGCAAGAATGTTGAATTGCCGACCTAATTTGAATTTATGAAATAAAGCTTATGTGGCCGACCTTGGAGAAAGTTTCTAAGGTTAAAGATGGTATAAATGCAATTCAAATTGTGAATTGTTGTATGACACTGTGATGCAAAGTGATGAAGTGACCCACAAATCATAAGAGAAAAATTGTGTGAAAGTGTGTTGAGGCAGTACTTTATTGTGTTGGGTTCTTGAAGGTAGTGAGTTGAAGGTTTCTTCAATCTTCTAATCAAGACTACAAATGTGTGCTAATTGTTGAGGTGGATCTTTTGTTCTCTTTTTTATTTGTAGGTAGTGAGCCTCCCTATTGGACAATGAGTTCTTTTTGTAGGAAATGAGTCTTTGTATTTCGATAGTGAGTCCTCTTCTAGGTAGTGAGCCCTTGGCAGTGAGCCTCTATATTTAGTTTTATAATTTTTATATTGTGATTTTAACCCTCACCATGGTTTTTTCCTCATTTGGTTTTCCATGAAAAAAATCAAGTGTTCATTTTGTTGATTTACTTTATGTTATTTGTGTTTCATGCTCTTACTTAATAATAGTGTGGTTGTAGAATTGATAAGTGTTGAAGGTTTTAATTTTGAATTATGTGACAACTGATTCACCCACCTCTCATTTGTCTTGAGCTTGTTTAACAATTGGTATCAGAGCTTTGGTTCTTTGGTGTAGAGCTTAACCGCTTAAGGGAGATCTGATGGTGCATAAGTTGGAAATCCCTATGTTCGATGGATCTAATTACAGTTATTGGAAAGTGCAGATGGGAGGATATATTGTTTCTCTTGGTTACAAGGCCTAGAAGGTTGTTAAGATGAAGTATACTACTCTGGCGAGTGGTCCCTCTTCTGCAGATGATATTTCTGCTTATGAGGAGAATGAGAGAGCAAGGTATGCTATTTTTAGTGCTTTATCTAAAACTTAGTGAACTAAGGTTCTTTTTCTAGACACTGCTCATGAAGATTAGAAGAAGTTGGAAGAGCTGTATGAAGGAAATGAAAGAGTAAAATTGATAAAGAAGTTAGCAGCAAATCAAAATTTTGAAAATGGAAAAAGGTGAAGAGTTTTCAAGCTATTTTCAGAGGGTTGAGATGACAGAAAATGAATTTAAGAATCAAGGGGGAAAGCTGGCCGATAAATATATTATTGAGAAGATCCTGATCACCCTACCAGATTGCTACAGTGATAAGATCTTAGTTATTGAAGAGATGTCTGATCCTTCGAAGTATAATAAAGAACAGTTGTTCATCACCTTGCAAGCATTTGAGATGAGAAAGTTCAAGAAAGAATACACAAAAGAAGAAAAGACAGAGACAACATTTAAGGCAATGAAGATTTAAGATGATCTGAAGAGTGATGGTTCATATGCATTGGAAGTGAACTTCACTAGGAAGTTGAAGAAAGGTACCAGAAAGTATAAAGGTATGTTTCCCTTTAAATGTTTTAGTTGTGGTAATATTGGTCATTATGCTTCAAGATGTCTAAATAGATCTGTACATAAGAAGAACAAGGATTACAAAGATAAGGATAGAAAGGATAGGAAATACAATAAGTTGTATTATGTTAAAGAAGAAGTTGGGATCTTTGATAATGAATATGAAAATGAGGTTGATGAAAGTGAATGCTTGTTTTTAGCTTTGGAAAGGAAATTTGTTTCTGCTAACCCTAGAAAATGTGCAAGAAAGAAGGCTCAGGAGAATAAGAAGAATATGATGGAAGGTACTTTGGTTACCACTTTTCATGCAAGACATGATGAAAACTATTGGGTAATTGACAGTGGTTGTTCTAATCACATGACTAGAGATAAAAGTATGTTTACCAAACTTGAAAAGTATGATGGTGGTTTAGTTATGTTTGGTGATGATTCAGAAGCTAAGATTTGTGGGAAAGGTTCAATTAGTTTTTACGGTGTACACAACACTGATGATGTATATTATGTGAAGGGTTTGAGGCATAACCTTTTGATTTTTGGTTAGATGTGTAGCAATGGTTTCAAACTTGTGTTTCAAAATAATACCTATGAAATCAGAAAAGGGTCTGAAAATGGCGATATGGTTGCTACTAGAAGGAGAACTCATGGAAACATCTATCAGCTTAAGGGAGTTGATGGTTAGTTTCTTGTATCTCAATTCAATGAAAGTTGGTTATGGCACCAGAGAATGGGATATGTAAAATTTGATAATCTGGTCAAAATTAGTTCAAAAGAAATTTTTTGAGGTCTGCCTAGAATCTCAAGACCTACTAATACTATTTGCAAAAGTTGTTAATTGGGGAAACAAACAAGATGCAACTTTAAGGGAAAAGAGCACTCTACTACTAGAATGTTGTCCAAGTTAATTCACACCAATCTCTATGGTCTGACTAGAATAAGAAGCTTGAATGGTGAAAGGTATTTCATGATTCTTATTGATGATTATACTCGAATGACATGGGTTTCTTTTCTTAGAGAAAAGAAAAAAGCTCTTGATAGGTTTAAAGTGTTCAAAGAAAGAGTGGAAAATGAAATAAATTTGAAAATCAAGTGTTTGAGATCTGATAGAGGTGGAGAATTCACTTCTAGTGAGTTTAATGCATTCTGTGAGTAGCATGGCATAAAGAGACAATTTTCTGCTTTGAGAACCCCTCAACAGAATGGGGTAGTTGAGAGGAAAACATGACAGTTCAGGAAGCTTCAAGAACCATGATGAAAGAATCAAATGTACCAGATGTGTACTAGAGAAAGGCAATACACACTACTATTTATGTTCTTAATAGAGTTTAGATTAGAAGCAACAACTCAAAGACTTATTTTTAGTTATGGACTGGTAAGACTCTTACTATGAAGTACTTCAAGGTATTTGGAAGAAGATGTTACATTAAAAGAGATGATGAAAATATTGGAGAGTTTGATGTTAGATGTGATGAAGGAATTTTTCTTGGGTAATCTACTACTAGCAAAGCATACAGATGCTTCAATAAGATATTAAGAAATATTGTTGAAAGTGGGTGATCCCACAAATATGGTTTACAATTTCTAGGAAATTCTATTTTTTGCTAAAATCACATATTTTTAGAAAATATAATGATTTAAGCCTTAAAAAGTTCCATTTAAAGCATTCTAATTGAAGAAGGTTTGATTAGACTACCTTAGATCAAACCCCCTTGGATAGAACCCCGCTAGTTTTAAACCATATACCTATAACAAAGTCTCCTATACATCTATCAAAATGCTCATAAAAAACCACTTTTGATTTACCTTTTGAGGGATCAAATGAATTTATTTAAAATTTTTTTTTTTTAAGTAAGTAGTCCTTATTATAAGCTTCCCAAAAAGTATAATTTAAAATAAATTTAATTGTATTATTATATTTATTTTTTATTTCTTGTTAATGTAGGCTTTTCACCAAAAATCAAGCTCTTTGTTTTGCACATGTGGACAAATAGAAGATTATCAATTTTTTTTAAAAAAACATGAGTGCACTAGATATTGAAGTCTGTGATCCAACAAAAAAATGAATTTTGATACATACAAAATAAGTTGTGTTATACATTCCGCCTATGTCTAAATTATAATTGGTTTGACTTCGATACTTGATTAAGGTAAAAAATTTCAATAAAACACTATGAAACCAATTGGAAGCACAAGATATCGTAGTTACAAATCTAAATTTGAAAAAAATAGAATTTTATCCTTCATCGAAAAAATATTATGTGTTATATGGTGAGCGTCACTCCTTAAAAATGGTGTTTACTGAAAAAACTAGTTTTCAAAGAAGATGGAAAAAGAAATGCAATCGGATTCCAAAAATTTTGAAAAAATATATTTAGAATCTATAGACAAAATTTCATAAATCAGTATTTTGTATCATCTTCAAATTCCTCACGGTTTAGCTGCTATAGGTGCCTGAAAGTGAAGATTTAGCTAGAAAAAATCAGTTCAGTGTCTAGTTTGGCCAAAAATTGTAAACTAGTATTACATGGGATCACCCAAGTGCTAATATGAAAGTTGACTAAGACATAGGTAGACCTATTGAGATAAGTGAAGTTGAACCTAATGATCCTATCTGTGGACATGTACCTGAGGAGAATAAAGAGAAAGAAGAGAAAACTAAAGAAGAAGAAGAAGAAGAAGAAGAAGAATAAGAGAATGAACTAGAACCTTTTGTTAAGAATCCTAAGTATGTATAGAAGAATTATCTAAAGGAACAAATAATTGGAGATAAGAGTGAAGGTGTGAAGACTAGAAGTAAAGTGGAAGCTGAGGTAAATTTGTGTTTACTTTCTAAAATTGAACCCAAGTCTGTGAGTGAAGCATGTGAAGATAAGAGTTGGATGAAAGCTATGGAAGAAGAGTTTTAATAGATAGAAAAGAATCAGACATGGGAACTAGTCTCTAGACCTATGAATAAGAATGTAATTGGTTCAAAATGGGTGTTCTAGAATAATTTGAATGAAAATGGAGAAGTTGTAGGGAATATGGCGAGACTTGTATGCAAGGGATATTCACAAGTTGAAGGAATAGACTTTAAAGAAACATTTTCCCTTATAGCTAGAATGGAAGTTATTAGGATGATTTTGGCATTTTCTGCCCACAAGGATTTCAAAGTGTATCAGATGGATGTCAAGTCAACATTTCTAAATGGTGAATTAGAAGAAGAAGTATACATGGAACAACCTAAAGGGTTTCAGTTATCTAACAAATCGAACATGGTTTGTAAGTTGAAGAAGGTGTTGTATGGACCAAAGCAAGCTCCTAGAGCTTGGTATGCAAGATTGGATAGATACCTAACAAAGCAAGGGTTTAACAAAGGCTCTATTGACAACAATCTTTACTTCAAATTGAAAGGTAACAAAATGTTGGTAGTAGTTGTATATGTTGATGATATCATTTTTGGTTGAAATGAAGGAATGTGTAAAATGTTTTCTAAATAGATACAAAAATAATTTGAGATGTCTATTACTGGTGAATTGAATTTCTTTCTTGGTCTTTGTTGGCCTCCTCTAATGGTTTAATAACTAAGCCTTTAGAGTTGTGACTTGGAGATTGGACATCTACACTAAGTAGCTATCTCACTCATCATGAAGGTGCATTTCATTTGTCAACCCAGGGACATAAACTTGAAATGGGTTAGCATTATATGTGCAATAGGACTCCATTGTAATCATCCATAAACTAAGAAAGAAACAATACTGGAAATGAAGTGTTGGAAAGAAATCAACTTAAATACTGAGCATAAATCAACATCTGCACTAAGCATTAAAAAATGAACTGGAAATGAGAGATAGAAATGGAAATCTCAACAAATAGACAAGAAACTACTTTGTTTGCCTTGGCTGCAGAAACATTCACAGAATAGAGTTTCAGTGGTTGCAAGAACAAACAATTGTTGAAAGTGAAACTAAATGCTAAATAGAAAATAACTTCTAAACTAAATGGGTGGAATTCTCACCAAGTGGCCTCCCTTGAGTGAGTCTCCCTTTAGCTGACTCAAATGCAGCAACTCATAATTTCATATTATTTCTTAAAAACATGATTACAACATCTCAGTAATTATGACTGTATTACTAAAACTAGAAAATGAAAGTACAAAATCAAAACATCCAACCTTATCAAAAGGGGCATCTGACCATTATTTATAGAGAGAGAAACTACTGACTAACCTTATCTATGCAGGTAGTCGAATCCATCAAAATAGGATGATGCCACTTTGATAGGGAGGTTGGATGAAACAATCACTCTTTCATGCTCTGGGTCTTGCTTGGAAAACTTCTAGGGTGTTGCACTCCACCACTTGAAACCTATAGGATCTCTTCCTTCTTAGGGTCCCTTGGTTTCTCCTTGCCAACCCAACTATCAACTTAGATCCTCCTACCAAGTCAAGTCTTGGTGCAATCTTGCAATTCTAACCTTAGCCCTTAATCCACCCTAAAGGCTACAATACTCCTAAATCTTGAATTTATCTTTGCAGGGGTGTGAATGGGTTTCTAATGACTTCAATCCATCCTATTTTGGTTCTTGAGGGTCCACTTGACTCCATTTCTTAGTCGCTTCCACCAAACCCTCATTTAGGCCTAAAAAGGCTACTAGCCCTAGGAGCCCCAATTAGGCCTCCTCCAAGAAAATAGGTTAGTTCTCAAAACTTTCCAAATAACACCCAAATATTTTCTTGGGATTCCTAGTTCATATTCCCACCTCTCAAGTATTTTTGTGTTCTTGGGTCTCAGCTGTCCGTACAACACCCTAACTTGAAAATGAGCCAAAACTAGGTCTTTTAAGCCCTTTCCTGGCTACTCTCAAACTGTTAAGTATTCCTCACATTAGATGGATTGATGGAGCTTCCTCCTCCATGCTATATCTTGGCAAGACACTTATCTGACTTCTCCAAGCAGTAATTTGTCAAGGCATTGACACCCCTGCAAATCAAGTGCTTTGCACTAAGGTCTTCCCTAGCCAGACTCTTCCTGGCTCACCTAGGGAAAGACTTCCACAGTAGCTCCCGTATTTTCAAAGGCCCTAAACTCTACCATATGTACATACATGGAGTCTAGTCACTGTTCCCAAAGGGCCATACAATTTGTATGGTGGGAAAGTGAACTAACACTCCATTTTCACAAAACTGCCTAGTTCAGACTAGCAATGGTATGGAAACCAAACTATTTACAAAAAAGCTTGAAATTTAATAAAGAAACTACTTAATGTCACACAATGCTTGAATAAATACTACACTACATTCTACACAAGTTACAACACCATGATTAATGCACTAAAAGCTCACTTCAATGCAAAAATCAAAAAAATCATTTCCAAACACAATTGCTTTCCTTGAATTCACAAAACTTCAAAAAATAACAAATGCTTCCAACCTCACTCCAATGACAAGTAATTCCATAAATAGGGTCCCTAAAACAATTATCCTATTCCTTGGGCTCTTCTTGGCCACTTGTAGCTCTAATTGAGCAATATTTGCAAATATTTTGCAAGAATTCCTAGAAATCCTAAACCTTATTTTGAGCTAGAACCTAATGATACCTATACTATGGTCAACATGACCTTCATCTGATCAAAACCCAACTGAAAATTCCCTTAAGTCTTACATCCAAATGAACTAAATTTGATTGCTTGCTTAGTTGTCCTAGACAAGACTGTCCTAGATAGACCTTCTAAA
The DNA here is from genome assembly GCA_007258455.2 of Sequoia sempervirens. Classification (NCBI taxonomy): domain Eukaryota; kingdom Viridiplantae; phylum Streptophyta; class Pinopsida; order Cupressales; family Cupressaceae; genus Sequoia; species Sequoia sempervirens. The sequence continues at coordinate 1,169,841,142 of VDFB02271358.1, forward strand.
CAACCTATGGTGATCTATGGGTGCTCCTGCACCATTCTCCCCCCTGCACAAACACTAAGGAATGTGAGAGAGATTAGAGATAAATCAATACCTTGCTTTTTGATCTGAGCTTCATCCACCAATGTAGCCTTAGATTTTGGTTTTTCCTTCCATTTGATGAGATGTTTCATGTAGTCCTTATGCCGGATAGACTTCTTCACCCTTGATTCCAAGATCCTCTCTACTTGCAGCTTGTCTTTAGGAGGTAAGGCTATGTTACTCACATCCTTCAAGACATCCACACTTTTTCGATCCAAGTCAGTGACTGGTCCTTTATACCTGATCAAATTAGCCACATTAAACACTGGTGAAATGCCTAAGTCTGCAGGTAGCTCCACCTTATAGGAATTCTTTTTATATTTTGCTAACACCTGACATGGTCCCACTCTCTTCATCTACAACTTGGTTGATGTTCCTTTCTACAACCTATATTTTTTGAGATGGACCATGATATAGTCCCCTATTGCAAATTGTAGATCTTTCCTAGAAATATCCACCTTAGCTTTCATCTTGTGAATAGCCTCTGTAATTATCTTCTTCACTTGTTCCTGAATCTCCTTCATGCTCTGAGAGAAATATTTAACATGGCCGCTCCTATGCTCCATAGCTCCTAAATCTCTAACTTCACACACACCCCTTGGTGCATTCCATACACTATTTCAAAAGGACTTCTTCATGTGGTTCGATTCATGTTGTCATTGTAGGCATATTCAGCTTGTGATATGACCAAGTCCCATGTCTATCCATACTCCTTGGTTAGGAATATGAGAAGGTTACCTAACATCTATTTATCACCTCAGTTTGTCCATCTATCTGAGGATGGTAGGTTGATCCAAAAGACAAGTTAGTACCTAATCTTCTCCATAGAGTCTTCCAAAAATGACTCATGAACTTCACATCCCTATCTGAGACAATGCTCAATGGCAATCCATGGATCCTCACAATCTCTTTGAAGAAAAGATGAGCAATATAGCTAGCATCATGGGTGGTCTTGCAAGGAACAAAGTGACTCATTTATTGAACCTATCTACCACCACATAGACACTATCAAACCCTGTCTTAGTCTTTGGGAGAACTACCACAAAGTCCATGCTAATACATTCCCATGGTCTATTGGGAATGGGTAGAGGTTGATACAAACCTACATTGCTAGCTCCCCCCTTGGTTTTCATACAAACTACACACTGCTCCACATACCTTCTGACATCCCTTGGGAACTTGGGCCAATAATAGAACATATGCACTAGTTCCATTATCTTGTTGATACCAAAATGACCACTAAGACTACCATTATTCTTCTCCTAGATAAGATTCTCTCTCATTGAACCTTTTGGAACACATAAGAAATTTCCCTTGAATAAAAGTCCACTCTAAAATGTATACTCTAAGAATTGACTATGAAAGTGATTCTCAAAATCAGAACATACCTTATATGCCTCCGAGAAGTCTTCATCTCCTCCATAGAGATCCTTGAAACTTTCTATCCCAATGCCTTTATTTGTATCTCTTGCACTATCAACAACGTCCTACTTAGTGCATCTTCCACCTTCTTCAACTGTCCCTTATTGTGTTTGATAGTAAATGTGAAAGCTTGGAGGTATTCCATCCATTTCAAATGTATATTGCTCAACTTCTCTTGTGTGTTGATGTAGCTAAGTTCCTAGTTATCAGTAAACACTACAAATTCCTTAGGTAGGAGATAATGCCTCCACTTTCTAAGTGACTGTACTAGAGCATATAGTTCTAGGTCATAGGTAGAATACTTCTGTTTAGCTTCATTGAGCTTTTCACTAAAGAAAGCTATAGGCCTTCCTTCTTGGCTTAGTACTCCTACTACAATTCCACTAGAATCACATTCCACAGTGAATAACTTATCAAAACTAGGTAATAGAAGGATGGGTTGAGTTGCCACTTCTTGTTTCAGTTTCTCAAAACCCTTCTCTACTTCAAGAGTCCATTTGAACTTAGTTTTTAGGCCACCTTTGAATTTACCAAGTACTGGTGCACATATGCCACTGAAGTTCCTTATAAACTTCCTATAAAACTGAGCTAACCCATGAAAAATCCTTACCTCTGTCTCGGTGGTTGGTGTAGGCCAATTTAGGATAGCTTCCACCTTGCTTGGGTCCATCTTCAATGATCCTTGGTATACTACAAACCCTAAATACACAAGCTCTTGTTTGAAGAAATCACACTTTTCTAGGTTGATGGCTAACCTCTCCTCCTACAATCTTTTAAGAACCAACTCCACATGCTTTAGATGTTCTTCTATTGTCTTGCTAAAGATGAGTGTATCATCTAGATATACCACCACAAATAACCCTGTGAAATACTTAAGCACTTCATTCATGAGCCTCATGAATGTGCTAGGGGAATTTGAGAGGCCAAATGGCATAACTCTCCACTCATATAACCCATCATTTGTCTTAAAGGCTATCTTCCACTCATCCCCATGTTTGATTATGATTTGATGGTATCCACTCTTGAGATCCAACTTGGTGAAAAATTGAGCTCCTCCAAGACAATCCATCAAATCCTCAATCCTAGGAATAGGGAACCTATATCTGATTGTAATTATATTTATAGCCCTAGAATCAGTGCATAACCTCCACTTACCACCTTTCTTAGTTGCTAAGACCACTAGTACTACACATGGACTGATGCTCTTCCTAATTAGTCCTTGGTCTAACAACTCTTGCACTTGTCTAGCTACTTCTAGGTTCTAATCTGGTGTAAGCTTGTAAGTTGCTTTGTTTGGTAATGAAGCCCTTAGTATGAAGTCAATCTAATGACTGATGGCTCTCTTTGGAGGTAAGGTTGCTGGTGTTCCATCACTGACTATGTCCTTGAACTTCTCAAGCAACTTCTGGACTGCTCCTGGTATGATTATTTTCTTAGTCCTATCTTCCTCCTTAGGTTGCACCATGACCACATATCCTTCCCCTCCTTGTTGTAGAGTGTTGATAAAGTCCTTGCCACTCCTTAGCAAGACACTAGGGATATTTGACTATCCTTCTTCCTCATCTGTCAGTGACTACAATTTGAATGTCTTTCCATCCTTCTTGAATGAGATATTGTTCTCCTTTCCATCATAGATAGCTCCTCTGTCATACTCCCATGGTCTGCCCAATAGAAGATGGCATGCATGGAAACACATCACAAATCAACTTGTCCTTGTACCCTCCAATGGATAACTCCACCATTGTCTGCTCATTTATAAGAACACTTTGCCCTTTGTTCAACCATGCCACCTTGTAAGGGCTAGTGTGGGGTACTTTCTCCAACTTCAACTTCCCCACTGCCTCCTCAGAGATAATCTTATCAATAGACCCTGAATCCACTATAACCTTGCACACCTTCCCAAGTATTTTGTATCTGACCCTGAATAAGGCTCTCCTTTGTTTTGGCTCCTCTTTGACTGGTTGTCTGATTAGAACCCTATTAAACATCAAGTTCTCCCCCATTTCTGACTCAATGTGACTAACCTCTGGTGACTTGACACTCATAGTATCTTCTTGAGCATATGCTACTCTCTTTTCTATATTTGAAGAAGATGCTTTCTCTGGGCACCTATAAGCTGGATGTCCTACTTGACCACAGTTGTAACACTTCATACTAGCAAAGTATGAGTCACTTCTACCTACTTCTCTTCCTCTATTTGAACCTCCTTGAGGTGCTCTACCTCTTCCATAGCCTCCTCTAGAAGTTGTTTCACTGCCACGCTCTATGAGTTTAGACTCTCCCTGAATTCTTTGTTCAGTCCCTCTACCTTGGTATCCACCTCTATGTCCTCTTTGATCTCTACCTTTACCTCTCCTCTTAGAAGCTTGGTCTTGTTTCCTCTTACTCCTCTCTTCAATCTTTATAGCCAATTGATAGCATTGGTGCACTGTTTTGGGACTTAGAAGAGTCATCTCCTCTTGAATGTTCCACTTCAAACCATTAAGGTATCTAGCCACCTTAATACTTTCATCCTTGGATACATTAGATCTCATGCAAAGTTTTTGAAACTCCTCTATATAGAAATTCACATCTTTGTCTCTTTGTCTCAAGATCTGTCTTTTCTTGTGCAACTAAATTTCATAATCATCTGGCATGTATGCTTCTCTCACTTTGGCAACCATTCCCTTCCAAGTAGAAATAGGCTTCTTGCCTTCCTTTTCTCTCTTTGTCTGAATGAACTTCCACCATGTCAAGGTAGAACCTCTCAATCTTGATTTGGCCACCTTTACCTTTTGTGCTTTAGTGACTCCATCACATTCAAAATGGTTTTCCATTCCCTCTATCCAATCCATGACTATATTAGCTTCCATTTTCCCACTAAACAATGGTATGCCTTCAAGTGCTTTTCCACTCAAAGGCTTCAATGCCTTCAAGAAATGCTCTTCTTGCAAAACAGGGTTAGGTTCAGGGATCTTGTCTTCCTCTGCAACCTCTTCACTCTTGGGTACCTTTCCTTCCAACCTATCATTGACCTCATCGGTCTTGGTTTGTACATTATTCATTGCTAGCTCAGGTTGAGCTATTCTTTCCCTCAATAGCCTATTGTCTTCATCCTGTTCTTTGACATTCTTGGCCAATTTTACATTTGTCACCATGTCTGTAGAACCAATAGACTCAATCTTTGACATATAATATTCTATCCCAAATCTTTTGTAGCTCTGATACCAATCTAATAGGGAGGTTGGATGAAACAATCATTGTTTCATGCTCTGGGTCTTGCTTGGAAGACTTCTAGGGTGTTGCACTCCACCAATTGAAACCTATAGGACCTATTCCTTCTTAGGGTCCCCTAGTTTCTCCTTGCCAACCCAACTATCAACTTAGATCCTCCTACCAAGTCAAGTCTTGGTGCAATCTTGCAATTCTAACCTTAGCCCTTAATCCACCCTAAATGCTACAATACTCCTAAATCTTGAATTTAGCTTTGTAGGGGTATGAAGGGGTTTCCAATGACTTCAATCCATCCTATTTTGGTTCTTGAGGGTCCACCTGACTCCATTTCTTAGTCACTTCCACCAAACCCTCATTTAGGCCTAAAAAAGCTACTACCCCTAGGAGCCCCAATTAGGCCTCCTTCTCCGAGAAAATAGGTTAGTTCTCAAAACTTTCCAAAGAAAACCTAAATCTTTTCTTGGGATTCCTAGTTCATATTCCCACCTCTCAAGTATTTTTGGGGTCTTGGGTCTCAGTTGTCTGTACAATGCCCTAACTTGAAAATGAGCCAAAACTAAGTCTTTTAAGCCCTTTCCTGGCTGCTCTCAAACTGTTAAGTATTCCTCACATTAGATGGATTGATGGAGCTTCCTCCTCCATGCTATATCTTGGCAAGACACTTATTTGACTTCTCCAAGTAGTAATTTATCAAGGCATTGACACCCCTGCAAATCAAGTGCTCTACACTAAGGTCTTCCCTAGCCAGACTCTTCCTGGCTTTCCTAGGGCAAGATTTCCACAGTAGCTCCTATATTTTCAAAGGTCCTAAACTCTACCATATGTACATACATGGATTCTAGTCACTGTTCCCAAAGGGCCATACAATTTGTACGGTGGGAAAGTGAACTAACACTCCATTTTCACAAAACTACTTGGTTCAGACCAGCAATAGTATGGAAACCAAACTATTTACAAACAAAGCTTGAAATTGAATAAAGAAACTACTTAATGTCACACAATTCTTGAATAACTACTACACTACATTCTACATAAGTTACAGCACCATGATTAATCCACTAAAAGCTCACTTCAATGCAAAAATTAGAAAATTCACTTCCAAACACAATTGCTTTCCTTGAATTCAAAAAACTTCAAAACATAACAAATGCTTCCAACCCCACTCCAATGCTGAGGCATTCCATAAACAGGGTCCCTAAAAA
>VDFB02271358.1:1169847156-1169891658 GCA_007258455.2 Sequoia sempervirens
ATTCACTTTTATTCACCCAAGATTCTTCCCCATCTCCCCAAGGTACTTGGAAGGTACTTGTCCTTCCTCCACCTCATGTACCTTTGGCCACCTCACTTACACCTCATCTCCTCTTAGCCACTTCACCATCCACATGTCAAGATGTGAGGGCTTGTGAGTTCTCAACCCACCATAGCCTTCTTCATCTTGACCTTGTTGGATGAATCTCAACCGTTGAATTCTCTAGAGAATTCAAATTCTTCTATAAATACCCCCTCCTCAAGGGCATTTTCAACACTTTTTCATTTTGAGCAACCTTATGCTGCCAATTTGCATTCTCAAGCATTTGCTACCATTTAGCCATCCATTTAGTCATTTTGCATTATCAATCTTGCATCTAGTAACATCAAAAGCCATCTAAAGAGCATACAAATTCATCTAAATCAAGGGCCAACCAAGGAGTCTTCAACAACAAGGAAGGTATAATCGATTTGCATTTTATTTCATCTATTTTCCTTGTTTTATCACTCTTTAGGCTAATCATTGAAGTGTTCTTAGTATTTTATCATTTGCATTTTAAGATATTTTGTACATTAGAATGGGTAAAATTCAAGGTACAGGAGGTATTCTTTGATGCATGGGATATAATTGACAATAATGTTTGTGGTAATGATACTGATCTAAAAAAAAGAAAAGGAACCATGGGTTTTGGTGAGTCATTTCCTCAAGTAGTTGAGCATATGGCAATATGGCAAGTTTACAGTGCTTAAGTGAATGTGAACACTAGTTTGAAAGCATTCCTATGTATGAACATTTCTCATTTATCACACATGATAAAATTTTATCTAGCATGAGACAAATATCAAAGGATGACTCCAAGGTTCTATATAAACTTTCTAGCAACACTTAGTTTTTAGAAGAGGAATTACAGTGTAGTTTCAGGAGATCAAAATATATGTTCCTAGGTGAGAATCTTGTACAAAGTGTACATGAAAGTTTCTAGTTTGATGTGCAAATTGAAATTGATACCAACCCCTATGGTGCTAATGATCAAGTGGACTATGAGTAATTTCCATTTCCTGTCTAGTTGAATGAGTATCTAGTGGAGAGTAATTCTAAAATGAATAGGGTGAGATGCCACATTGATCTTCAATTTCACTTGATATATAAATACAATTTTTAGTTGAGCAGGGTTAGTGATAATAATGGTAAAATTAGGCATATTTCAATTATGGTTAGTTGCAGTGGCCTCAGTAGGACTAGTTGTTGGACAATTCATGGCGGTATTTTTTAGGTATGGCTGGTTGTTGATAGTAGAAAATATATTTTTTGAAATAGGAAAGGAATGCTCCTAAGTTTTGGGGTTCTGGGGCAACCAATGTAAAGCTGAAGCCTATTGAATTATTGAGTATAGGCTAAAAGCTTGTATATCCAAAGGGGGCTTCTAAAAATTCTGAAGTGGGGAGTAAAATGTACAATTTTCTAAATTTTGTATATGTTGGTTTTCTTTGGTCTGGTTTTTCCTTTCCTTCTAGGCCACACTGCTAAAGATTACAAATCAAAATCTCCTAGAGACTAATGTAGATTGCATACGTGGTGCGTGGTGCAGGTGCACCCTAGCAAGGATATTCCTCCATGAGGAAATTTCAAGATTTTGATTTAAACATGATGTCTTAGTGTTCTAATAAGGCCTAAAAGGACTCAATAAGCATGTAATAGGTCTTAGATTGCAATTTTTGGGTCATTTTGGGCATAATGGTAAAAAGTGCAAAAATTGACAAAATGTTGTCAATACAAAATTGTAAAAATTCAAAAAGGATCAAATAGAGGAAGATGAAAAGTCAAGGTAGTTAAAAATTCAGTTTTAGGAATTAGATAGGATTTAAAAGGGCTTTATGTAACTTCATTCTCTTTGAGGAAGGTTGGGGTGAGTTGTATGAAGAAGATTATAAATGAAAATGTTGTTATTATGTTATTTTTCCTAAAATTTCTAAGTTAGAGGCCATTGTATGACCACATTTTGTGTGATATTCCTCTCCTCCTCCATGGTAGATGTTAGACCTATGAATCTACCTTCTTTTACTTTTTGTTCCATAAAAATCCATTTAGAATTGAGTAATATATCAACATTTTTCTTCAAGTGGGTAAAACCCTGATCTAGGGTTGGCGGTGAGCACTTAAAATGCTATTTCTTCATTTTCCACCATGGGGTTCACCTAAAAATTGGTGAGATGAAAGGATAAGGTGTATTTCAAATTTCTCAAAGTTGTAGTGTCGAAGGTTGAAGTTTAGGGCTGATTTCATGATGCCCTTGGTCTGTATTTTTTGTGTGTGGATTGGTAAACCAGAGAACAATGGGGTTTTTAAAAGTTCTGAGTTATTGTAAGAGTTATTTTTGAATAGTTATTGTATTGAAGGGTTGAACTAATTAATTTGAAACCCTTTCTTGTTATGGTTGAGGGAATTGAAAAGAATTGATTCCATTTAATTTTTTTGACCTATTATGGTAGAGTTGTCTCAGTCCTATGTGGTACAGTATTTGCATAATTGTTATTTTCTTTTCATATTGAATGGAAAGGAAATCATTTGAAGAGTATTTAATTACAGTGTTTTGGATGCCTTGAACCAAGTTGAGAATTGAGAGAATATTTATGGTTGCATAAGTACCTTTGGATGAACATTGTAGGCCTAAAAGCTAACTAGGATAGGCTATTCTTGGGAGTTTTATTTTGTGAGTTGGTTAAGATGATGTAAAGGTTTGGTTCAATCAATTGAATGTTGATTAAGGTGTTTAAAGGTTATCAAGAATTTGGAACTCTCATTTGTGAGTTTGGATGGTTGGATTAAATTCTTGTGAAGAATAAGTGGATTTTGAGGTGAATAATCAGACAAAGAATGTTGAGTTTTGTCAAATGAGAATGAGATTAAGTTGAGTGATTTTCTTCCTCTAGCATTGCATCAAAGTGGTATCAGAGCTAGAATGCTCTAGGAAAAGAGTTTTGGTGTTGTGTTTGTGTGTTGTGGTTTTGTGCAGGTTAAGAAGAACCTGATTGGTGGCCAAAAGACTAGGTTGAGGATAAGTGGAAAGGACCTAGGTGAGGCTAAGAAAGTTGAGAAAAGTGGAGTAGAAGCAAGGAGAGAATTTATTAGAGACCATCTGAAAGATGGAGAACTTGAGAAGGCATTTTCATGTAGAGGAAGAAAGGAAAAAGAGAAAGAGGCAAGAAAAGTATGAAAGAGAGATAACAGCATTGAAGGAAGACATAAAAAGAATAGAGTTGGAATTCCAAATGAGGATGGAGCAGTTGCTTAGAGAAGCACAAATTTGGCATTTGACAGTGAGAAAGAAATTTGTATGGCCCATTAAGAAGATAGTCATGAGGAGAAGGAAAATGAGCCTGATAGAAGAAGAATCATTTGAAGATATAGAAGAAGGATTCATGAATGATGAAGAAAAAGATGTTGCAGCCATTTCCAAGCATGAAGATGAAGATGTAGCAGAGATAAATGACCTAATTTTAGAGAGTGGAGATATTGAGTTGGTGTCAAGGTTGGAAGAAGAAATGATCAAAGATGAATTGGTCTTAGAGATTTGCAAACAATTGAAGACAGATGAAGGTATTGTGATAGAGTTGATGTACCATTTATTTGTTATGCTAATTTTTTGTATGGAGAATAATTTGCAGATCAAGATGCAGCAGTTTGGAGAAGGAAAAAAGGAGATGGAGACAATTCAGGGCATGAATGAGAAGATTCACAAAGAAAGGGAAAAATGGAAGCATGTTGGTATTGACCAACTCAAACCAAAGGTGAAGATGAATCTATTGCAAGGCATAGAAGACTACTAGGAGGAGAATTTAATGATGAAGGCTTGTTGTATTCAATCCAAGAGGACTTGGAATTCTTTTGGTCAGGGAGAATGGTGCAGGTGCACCCTAGCAAGGATATGCCTCCATGAGGAAATTTCAAGATTTTGATTTAAACATGATTTCTTAGTGTTGTAGTATGGCCTAAAAGGCCTCAATAAACATGTGATAGGTCTTAGATTGCAATTTTTGGGTCATTTTGGGCATAATGGTAAAAAGTGCAAAAATTGACAAAATGTTGTCAATACAAAATTGTAAAAATTTAGAAAAGGCCAAATAGATGAAGACCAAAGGTCAAGGAAGTTAGAAATTAAATTTTATGCATTGGAAAGGCTTTAAAAATGCTTGATGTAACTTCATTTTCTTTGAGGAAGGTTGGGGTGAGTTGTATGAAGAAGATTATAAATGAAAATGTTGTTATTCTGTTATTTTTCCTGAAATTTTTGAGTTACAGGCCATTGTACGGCCACATTTTGTGTGATATTGCTCTCCTCCTCCATGGTATATGTTATCCCTATGAATCTACCTTATTTTACCTTTTTTTCCATCAAAATCTATTTAGAATTGAGTAAGATATCAACATTTTTCTTCAGGCGGGTAAAACCCTGATCTAGGGTTGGCACTAAGCACTTAAAATGTTATTTCTTCATTTTCCGCTATGGGATTCACGTGAAAATTGGTGAGATGAAATGATAAGATGTATTTCAAAATACCTTAAAGTTGTAGTGTCGAAGGTTAAATTTTAGGGCTGATTTCATGATTCCCTTGGTAAGTATTTTTTGTGTGCAGATTGGTAAACCAGAAAACAATGATGTTTTTAAAATGTTTTGAGTTATGGTAAGAGTTATTTTTGAATAGTTATTGTATTTAAGGGTTGAACTAATGTATTTGAAACCATTTCTTGTTAGGGTTGAGGAAATTTAAAATAATTGAGTCCATTTAATTTGTCTACCCTCTTATGGCAGAGTTGTCTTAGTCCTATGTGGTACATTATTTGCATAGTTGTTATTTAATTTTCATCTTAAAGGGAAAGGATATCATTTGAAGAGTATTTAATTAGAGTGTTTTTGATGCCTTGAACCAAGTTGAGAATCAAGATAATATTTATGGTCAAGCATGAGTAAGTTTGAATGAACATTGTAGGCCTAAAAGCTAATTAGGACAGGCTATTCTTGGGAGTTCTATTTTGTGAGTTGGTTAAGATGATGTAAAGGTTTGGGTCAATAAATTGAATGTTGATTAAGTTGTTTGAAGGTTATGTAAGAATTTGGAACTCTGATTTGTGAGTTTGGATGGTTGGATTAAATTCTTGTGAAGAATAAGTGTATTTTGAGATGAATAATCAGACAAAGAATGTTGTGTTATTTTCTTCCTCTAGCATTGCATCAATACTCCAAAGAATCAAGTATCTTCTCTAAATATATCTTCTCCAAATGATAATCTAAAGTATCCACACTCATGTAAAATTGTGATGAATGATCATGTAGAGAATGAACAAGAGGTTCAAAATTTTCCCTCACAACAACTAAAGAAGAATCAACTTCATCAAAGAGAAGATGAATACACTCAATAGTGTCTCCCAAATTTGCAATATGTGTCTCCATAAAAATTATGAAATACTTGTTAAGTGATCATCCCAATTTAAATCACTAAGACTATAGATATCTTGTTGCAAGAGTTCATTGGAAGCTTTTGAAGAAGCAACTTTGGACTTTGAAGTAGCAAAAGATGCAAGGACAAAAGAGTGGTCCTCAAAGAGAAGATGTATGTCCTCAATAGTATCATCTAAATCCAAGATGAGGGACACTTAAAAAAGAAAGAAATGTCTAGTAGAAATTGGTACCAATGGATTGAATCTAGAAGACATAAATGATCCTACTATAATGAATCATTGGAAGCTCTTGAAGAAGCACCTATGGAATTTGAATCTATAACAAGTGATGTTGATGTACATAATTTCTCAACTTGAGGATGAGAAGCAGCAGAAGTCTCCATGTCATATAAATGTTCAAGACATGCATAATACTTAAGATCCTCTAAAGTATCATCATCATAGGGTATATTATCTATATCATCAAGTGGAATGAGGTAATCTATAGTAGGATCATTTGGGAATGGAGAAACATGAGGGTCTTAAAACATCTCCAAAATTTTGGTCCAAATTGTGTGGGAACACTCAATGCCCTCTATAGACAATAGAGTGTCATAATCAACATAACAACCAATTATTCCTAATACATGATCAATTTTATTATGCATATTAATTACTTTCTAAGTGTGTCTGGTTCAGACATGAGCCCATAAAGGTAAGACAAAATTTTTAGCCATCTAAGATGGGTTATAATGCCTTTTTTCTTAAGACACATGTAATTAGCCTTATCCAAGATTATCACAAAAGGATGAGCAGAAAATCCCATGATACAATCCTCAAATGATTACCAAAGAACACCAAAAAATAACACTAATACACTCCCACTCTTTTCACTAGTATCAAATATGAAGCCCCAAAATATTATAAGGTTGGCACTTTATAATTCAGTGTGTTTGCAAAGCCTTTTCCAAGATACAATGCTCAATAGGATCAAATTAGCCAAAATTAAAAATTATAATACAAAATGAACCTAAGACAAAATCTGAAAAAATTAGCTTCATAGTTGTGTAGTGATCTTCAAGACCTTTCCAACGCCTTTTTTAAAAAAAAATTGGAGCAACGTAGTGAAACTTATGGCCTATTGAAGAAATTATCACAAAACAGCTTCAACCTACAATATCTAGAAGAAAATATAAAATTTTATTTTCAATACTTCTATGGAGGGAAAGTTCTTGTATCTAGCTTTCCAATGATATCTTGTTTGCAGAAAATGAAAACCATGGAAAAAAATTGTGATTTTTTTATAAAATGGTTAAATTTAACCTGAAGCGATGGCCCTCCCAACAAAAGAAAAATTTACCAAAAACAAAATTCATCTAAAATAGACAAAGTTTATATAAAAATAGGGACTTTTAGGCTTTCTAAATGAAATGGAAAGGTTTGTTTGGACCAAAAATGCTTCAATAAAAAGCTATTCACTAGATCTAAGATTCAAACCCCCGTTTGCAACTATGTCAAATGATCTTTAATTTGGATGAAATAAAAGCCAATATTGACTTTCTTGAGTCTTCTAAACACATTGGAATAGTAAAAAATATTGTCAGTATAACCAAAAAAGTTGTAATCACTCAAATCTCACAAAACACTGTGGATGCTAAATTTGCATTTTTGGCTCAAAAACAAACAAACATGAGTTGTTATTTGAATCAAGCACATAAGATAGAGCATCCCTATAAAATAATTGATCATACTAAAATATGCAAGCTAAATAGAACAAAGATAATTAAATGTAAGCACATAAAATCATGAACAAACCCTATCCCATAGTGGATTGGTGCTATTGTGGAAAATAGCCCTTTCCCAACCCTTGCTAAGATAAGCTAAATGATATAATGCCAATGATGATGATGGAGTAAGATGGGAAAAATCAGTTCTCAAATGAGGAGAGTGACTTTGCATAGGATTTGTGGATGATTTGTGGAGAAGCATCCCTCTATTTAAAGATTTTCAAATTTGAAGAATGCTCATAAGAGAGCAATGTGGGATTAAGTTTGGACAAATGAGATGAGGCCACTTGTCACATTATGATAGGTTGAGGAATGTGCAAGTTTTGGCCAATGTTCCCAAGAGAGGGAGATTCAAATTTGAATTTGAGAGTAAATGTTGAGTGAGGGACATGTAAGAGAGAATTTATTGCAATGTTGGATGCACATGTCCACTTGTTTTTGAATTCAAACTTGAGGGAATATTCCTCAAAGATGCCATGTTGATGGAAAATGCTGATTTTATAAATCAATAAATTGATTTATTGGTGCAAGTGGGAAAAACTAGAGGATGTGACATGCATTAGATCATATTTAATCAGGATTAGATTAGATTAGATGATGATTAGTTGCTTTGACCCATTTGACTTAGTTTTAGGGATTATTTAAACCAAAAGGGGGATGAAAGGTGATTTTAGGCTTGACTAAATAGATATTTGATTTATTTAATCAAAGAGGATATCGTTAGGATCAAGTTGATTTATTTAATTTTAAATTGATGACTTTAGAAGATTGACCAAATAAACTTGATTTATTTGATGAATGGGTGAATATGACCTAATCAAATGCTTTATGCCAATTTTGCATGTCTAAATTTTGACCCTCTTTGAAGCAATGTACTTGCTATGTTGGTTCAAAAAATAAACTTTCCATGATCAAAATTTAAAAAAAAAATGATTTTTTCGGATGCCCCAGCGGAAAGTACACGGGTACATTGCCCCCTTAAGAGATTGAGCAAAAATATTCAATTTGAGGGTCGATCTCATGATAAAGAGGTTCAAAATGGATGGTATGGATGATTGCAATCATGATGCAAATGAGATGATGATATGATAATGCCTATATGATTATGGAATGGATGTTTTATGCAAATATATGATTTATGAGATGTTAGACTAACAAATCTATATTATGATGATGAACATGCATGTTAGATGATATGTAGGATGCTGATGGTTTGTGGATGCATGATGGATGCACTGGTGATGATGATTAATTATTCATGATGCGATGTTAGTGCGGAAAAGAAGAAATTAGATGATGACAATAGGATCCAACAAGTCCATGATTTGACGAGACTTTATTAGAGATGATGATGATGATAGATGATGATTTTATTATCAAGGATTGGGATTTTAAAAGGGCTACTTACCTTATGTTTGATAACACACATAGATACGATGCATCAAGGTATAAAGAACTAGGATGGCGCTGTACCTAGTACGATGGACTTTGACTCAAAAAATAGATAAGAGTATTCCTATTCACACTTGACATACGGAAACCTTGCTAGGACGTACCTAACAAAGCAAGTATTCGCCAAGTTATTTTACAAGAACGTCCAACAAGCACAATAGACAAATGATCATTGCCCCATTCCTATCTCTCTAAATCCTTCGTTCAGATATCATCGAGAGGTCCTTGGAATGAGCACAAGAAGATAAATCAAAAGAAAAAATCAAGTACGCAAACAAGCCAATGTTCTTCATACCTCTAGCCAAAAGGATTTGTTTTGATAGGATAAGAATCCAAGGTGATATCCAAAATGATGTGCATCATTCCCATTGTCAGAACGATATATCCTAGGATTGTATAGGATGATGATGGGTTGAGAAGTTGATTGATAGGCTATTGATATAAGGTTAGCTGACATGTTTGAAAATGATCAAGAGTTTTATTTTGTTTTAAAGGTTTGTTGTTTTGATTTTGATTTTACAATTGAAGCTTGCTTTTGCTGATTGTTGTGGTTGTTTCTGTTTGTTTTGCCAAAGGATGAAGGTGGCGATCAGTTTATTATGGATGACTGATTATTTCAAGTGAAAGCGAAATGGGATGGATGGAATTTTTTAGATATTTGGATGTTTTTGATGTTTTTGAAATGTTTTGAGGCTATTTTTGGGTATGTCCAAGATCGTGATGGGCTAAAAAGTGGCAATATGATGGGTATGTGGCTGACGACTTTTTTTAACCCAAAATTGATGAAATGAAAAGGGTTTTTAAAGGAGATTCTCAGCTTTCTGCCAATATAAATTATGTTTTACTTTGAATTTAATAAGTAATTATTATTCATTTTCTATTCAAATTATGACTAAAGTCCTAATTGATAGACTGATTGAAAGACATCTATAGCTTTCAAAGCAGTTATCACATTTTGAATCCAAAACATGTGTCACATTCTATGCTTCATATACTATAGGATTAAAAAGAAAAAAATTAAATTTCATGAAGTTTTGACCAAGTTAAGGTGGTCAAACATACAAGTTTTTATATTTTTAAAAGTTGTAATAAAACATTCATAATTAATTATTTACTTGGAAAAAAATTACA
Organism: Sequoia sempervirens; assembly: GCA_007258455.2. Lineage (NCBI taxonomy): Eukaryota > Viridiplantae > Streptophyta > Pinopsida > Cupressales > Cupressaceae > Sequoia > Sequoia sempervirens. The sequence goes on from VDFB02271358.1 coordinate 1,169,856,963, forward strand.
AAAAAATATGCATCACATAAGGACATGAGTCCTCTACTTAAATCTAAAATCTTATAAAAAAGTATTATCATTTTATTGTGGTTGGTCAAACGGACACCTACTTCTTATTTTTCCCTAAAATTTAAGTACTATTGCATTGAAATTTCAAATTTTCACCAAATAGATTTTTTTTTTTTTTAAACAAACCTAGTAGTTTAGAAACTACATTAAATTTTCTATAGATTCTATTCTTACATATTTTTGAAATAATATAGATAACTTATTTAAATTTTTATGTCAAGTTGCCTAACTTTGATTTTTCTAATTTTTGCCACTCAATGGCCTGTTTTTTCCATGATGATCTTGCACATACCCTTTTGGTTTTTTCAAGATTTTACAAATGTTTGGATTTTTTATTTTTTCGAATGTTTTGGGCTTTTCTGAGATTTTATGGATGTTTTTGGATTTTGATGTTTTCAATGTTTTTTGGATTTTCTTGGTTTTTTGAATGTTTTTGGATTTTGATGTCGCAGGGGTTGATCAAAGATGAGCCTTGCCTACATTTAAGCTCAGAGACGACGTAGTTCAAATTCCAATGTTTTTGATGTTTTTTCTAACTTTTTGAGTGTTTTGGGATTTTTTGATGTTTTGTATGTTTTTGGATTTTTCACATGATTTTGATGATTTGGATATGGACATGTGTGACGATATCAGTTCTCTGTTTGGGATTTTGTTGAAGACCAAGCTAAGGTTAATTGATTGAATCGATGGATTGATGATGATGATAACATTGTTGAGGATACACAACAATGCAAGGATTTGATTGATCAGGATTGATGATGATAACATTGTTGAGGATGCACAACAATGGAAGGATTGATTGATCAGGATTTGATGATGATAACATTGTTGAGGATGCACAGCAATGCAAGGATAGTGTTAAGAAACACAATGATGGGGAAGGATATCCCAAGATTATGGATTGATTGGATTCGATTGATCAAGATTGTTGAAGCTTGATTTGGAACAAAAGATGTTTTGGATGATTTGATGCGACATTTGATGTGCAAATTAGATGCAACTGATATCGATTCTTTGGATCGATGTTTGATAAAAGATGAATACTAATAAGGAACATCTTCTTGTCAAAATATTCCATGGGCTAGTAATTTGGATTTTTTCTCACAAGTGGTTTGACCAATTTGATTTCACATTTTCCATTGTTCAAATCACCACATAATTGGAGGATATAGAGCAAGATTTATTCTCGAAGCAAGATGCACATATCTTCCCCCAGTGTCTAGTGATGTATGGAATATCATGGATGGATGCCTGGATAGGTGTACGGATGGATGGATATGGTAAGCACACAAAGGATTCCAAGGATTATCTTGTGATAAGATAAGGTGTTTAAATGGGGGAATGCTTCATTGGATAATGCTTCATGGCTTAGTTAACGTTAGATAGGATAGGATCAATGAAAATGACCCATGTCAAGATGTTTACCATATGCAAGTGTAAAGTGTGCCCCAAACTTTCATCAAGATCAAGATAACTCAGAGGATGGATGTAGATATATGCACATGTATGAAAATGGATTGGATAAATGGTTTATGGATGAATGGATTTATTATGGATAAGGTGGATGGAATGCTCGATTTATTACGAATGGGATGAGATGCTTTCATCTAAACTAGCACATGTAGATGCTCGATTCCACACATGACACTTGTTTTCCAGGTTTTCGTCATGGTCTTGCCCAAAGCATTGCACATGCGTTTTTCACTAGAGGACAATTTTTCTCTTTACTATTTTCAATCCTTTTCCTAATTTTTTTGGATTTTCATTTTTTTTTATTTTTTTTTATTTTCGAAAGATTTTAAGCTCATGTTGAATCACAAGGTGTTGCTGACGTAGATTCCCCTGTCATAATGTGCCATTGATATCCTGCTTGAAGAAGCTGCTTTGCTAAGATACATGCACTTGAATGTAATTTTTGGGATTCTTGATTTGCTTCATTGATACTAGAGTTAACTTTGTTTTTGTGCACACATCGCAATAGAGTGCCTTCGAAATCCTTATAATGAAGGGTCGATGCCAATACATGGTCAATGTAAGAACTAGATATCATGCATGCTGGCATGGATGGAGTGTGTTTAGGGATAAGAGATGGATTGGTTGATAGTTTGGAACCTTTGACTCTCCAAACTTGGGAAGATGAGCAATGATGGGTGGATATGAAAGTGTGCATGGACTTAGGACCAACTGCTTGATACACTTTGTACGTTGCTTGAAAAGCCTACTTTTGCTTTTGTGGACATCTTTGATGGATAATTTTCCCTCTTTTATTTCTCCCCATAGTTTCTTTGACTGATGGAGTTTGATAGGGATAGTCTTTCTTTGTATTCTTTAGTATCCATGCATATTTGAATTATCCATTATGCTTCTCAGCTTCTTTTGCTTTGACAACATTCTTCGTACTTTGATTCAAATATTTCCATTGATGTTGGTCCCAATTCGTGGATGGGGTGATGGGTGGATGAAGATTCATGACATTGCTGGTTGTAGTATTGGCATTGGTTTCATCAGAAGGTTTCTCCATGCTCCCTATGTTGACTTTTTCTTGAGGCATAGTTTCCCCCAGTATGGTGGTAGTAGCACCTTCATTCCTTGATTCTACTTGTTTTGAGATGTCTTGTTCATTAAGCACTCTCTGATAAATGACCACTATAGATGACGTTATTTCCATTTGTTGCTATGCTAACTCTGGAATATCCTGTTCTATCTGACTTGTTTCCTTGAGTGGATAATGTTGGATATCTTCATACATGATGTCCTTAGTCTGAATTTGGGATATATTTGATCCTGATTTTGATAACTCAGTTTGACTGTAGGAATTGATACTTTGCTCCTTTTGTGTAACAAAATCTTGTTTAAGATGAAGATCATCTACGTGTCCATCCATAGAAAGCATCTCATGGGTCGATGGAGGAATATGTGCATTATGTATAGATAGGAGAGTGTCCATTAGATCATTGTAGTATCTTGTAGATACAAATTATTGATCTTGAATGATTTTGGGATTGCTTTTGACATGCTTTGGATTAATTTCTTGACATGGATCAATTTCAAAGGATGGATTTCTTACAAAGGGTTCTTGGATGTCGTCATTAGGCATGGTAAGTGGTTCAATATCCTCAAGTGTCGAGTTCAAGGTTCCTTCAGTATATGTAACCATGAGGTCAAAAGGTGTCAACATGTCTTGGAAGGGACCATTGCTAGACTTTAGTGAAAGATTTTGATCATGCTAAGGAATAAAATTTTGAGATATATCCTCTAACTCATAAGGCAATGTAGAGATATTTTCAATATGATCATTGGTCAATGGATCAAAGATTATGTCAAAGGGATCAAATAATTCTAACACTCCTTGAAATAGATCACTGAAAAGTGGTTCTTGATGTATGATGAGTTGATCATCAAATGTGGTGGAAACATCTTGAAGGTGCTCATCGATGGAGAGATCTTGATCATTGTTTTCAACAATTGAGGTGGAGGGATTTTCAAAGTGTTCAACCATAGAGTCAAATGATGTTGACAATTCTTGAATTGGATCATTGTTGGGTATTGTTGGTAGATTTTGATCATGATTGAAAAGTGACTCTTGATGTGCGTTGATTTGATCTTCAAACAAGATAGAAACATCTCCCAGGTGCACTTGGATGGATAGATCTTGATCCTTGTTCTCAACAGTTGTGGTGGAGAGATTTCCAATGCTATCATTATCCGCAATAGTGATTATCTTTTGATCAATCAAGTCTTGGATGATTTTTTTGAGTTGAACACAGTCTGATGTTCTATGTCCCTTTATTCTATGATAATCAAAAAGGTTCTTCTCATTATACCCTAGCAGTTTTATGTCTGGTTCTTGATAGTTCACATAAACGAGGATTTTGATGAGATTTTCTTGTACCAATTGTTGCAGGACTGATTCAATTGGTCTCCCAAGTGGTGGGTATTTTCGCTTATTTCTTTGTGAGATTTGCACTTTAAATTGACCATGTGGTGATTGAATTTGGAGATGTGGTGATTGATCTTTGAGATGTGGCGATTGATCTTCAAGATGGAGTTGATCTTGATGTCCAACTTCTTGACATTGGAAATATTGTTCTTGACGCTGTTGTGGACACAACTTACTTCTTTGATGACATGGATTAACCAATGGATGAGTGTATTAATTTTGGAGTGAAGATATCTCCTGGCTCAATAATTCAATTAGTTTGGCATGTGAAGTAAGTTGCTCTAGCGAAATTTGATCTTGATTTTGAATTTGACTCCCTTGATTTGGATTTTGTTCAAGTAGATTTGGGATGTGCACTTGTGGTGTTTGAATGGGATCATGGACAAATTGATCTTGGATAATGTTTTGATTTTGGATGATGTTCCAATTTGGCATGATAGGTCTAAATTGAACATTGTTGGTGTTGGGAATCACACTACCTTGATTTAGGTAACTTTGATTTTGCATGGTGTTACCTTGACTTCGATTAATACACGGAGTTGTTAACATCTTGTTTGGATTTTGAACAACATTTGTATGATTTGTAAACATATTTATCCCAATGTTTGTCAGATTCATGTTTTGTAAAGTTGTACTTGGTACATTCAAATTTGGCATGTAGGGATTTGATGAGATGACATTGTTCATTTGAAGGCTCATGCATTGGGTGTTTGGTTGATGGATTTGTAGGTTTGAATTTAGATCTACCATTGCGAAATGTGTTCAAATCTTTGATTTGGGCATGCTCACACTTGTTGTACCATTGACATTTTTAGAAGGTAATGATCCCATGTATGGACTATATAAGTGTGAGTTTTGATAATCAATCGGCATTGTAAGGCTTTGATAGTTTGGTTGACTTGGATTACTCCAGATGTATGGATCAAGTTTGTATTCCATGTTCTTCTTGTGTTTTGACCTTGTTGCAAAAGTGACCTCTAAGGTTCTTAGGACCAATGATGAGATGAAGGATGAAAAGGGGAAATGATATGAGTGTTGAACATTTAGGGACTTTGAATCAATGCTATACTTAGGGTTTAATTTTGATTGGTTTGATTTGGGTAATGAACTTGTAAACCCTAAGATGTAAGATGTTATCTTAGGATGAACTTGTTAAAAGGATTGCTAATTCAATTAAATGTATGAGAAAGGATGCATTCCCAAACACCTAACTAAACAAGGTGATTTTGATTTTGATGATTTGTACCCAAGTCTAGAATGATGTTTTCAAAGCTCTAAATTTGTTTGGTGGGATGGGATGATAAATGTTTGGGATGAATGAAGTGTTTGATTTGTTCCTAAATGAACCTAAGAAGGACTTGTTTACTAGGCCAAGATGGTGAAGAACATGCCTTTTCTCTAAGAGTAAGTCAAAAGACCAATGTTTCTATGAAACTATACAACCAAAAGATGCCAAGCACATATGCGGGGTCCAATTGATTTAATCTTTGTTCAATGGATTCTTTTTACCTCAAACATGCTCTTGATTAGATTTTGAATCTAGATGTCTAATGTCTCAACTTTCCCCTTATCCCTCAAAGTGTATTATGCGGAAACCAAGGAAATTTGAGGCAAAAGTTACCTATTGTTGACCTTAGTAGGAGAAAATTGAGATGAAATCCAAATGGTCAGAAGCCTCTAAGGATATGAATCCCAAAGGAAAGAAATAACATGTGAATTTTTTCAAGGATATTTGCTTCTCCTAAAGGGTTTGAGATTTGATGCTCATGTTGAATGTTGGTTTCCCAATGTTCTTGATCAAAGCACAATGTTTTCAAACTGACTCACAAGCAATATAACACCCTAGCTCAATAGGTACATTTTTCTTAGTGGGCTTGCCTCATGCCCTTTGTAGAAGAGATGATTTTACATGCAACCAAGGAAAGAGTATAAAGGTATGTTAAGAATGTAGTCTTAACCTCTATATTTCAACAAAGATCGGACATGGCAAGTAACTTCTTGGAATCTAAGTTCCAATGCACCAGTTCGATAAACTCGGTGAGTGAGTTAATAGGCTACTACAAACAAGGGTTTTATTTTGGACTTTTCGTTCATGGAGATTAACCCATACGGTAAGAGTCCCCATTCAGATCCATCTTGTCGGAATCAACCACATGATATTGGCATTTACTCCAATACCCACATTTATATCCCAGTTGGAAATACTCTTGGCTTTAAAGTGTTACCAGTTGAGTCATTCCCTTGGGTGAGTACTTTTTCCCCAAGGCAGGCCCTCTAGGATAAACAAAAGCAAGTAAAGACAAAATCCGTAACTCGATCAATCTTTGATGACACAAAGAAAGAGAATATACGCGATAATGCCTCCACTCACACTCGCACAAGATATTGTTCAATTTTAAACCCAAATTGAAGTGTGGAGGCAATATTTTATGCAACTTAATGTCATCAAAAAGACTTTTGATTCTGAAGGTCACTAGGAAGCACGAGAGAAGTGCATACACCTTTTTAGATGAGATTACTTTGAATAAGAGATTACGAAACAAGAAAAAAAACATGTTTATTTTAAGCCTCAAAGCAATGATGAATTTTTTTTAAGCACCAAAGAAAGAAGTTTGAAGTTGCTTGTTCAATTTTAGCCAAAAGTAAAAGACTAGTCAGTTTCTAGTGTTCAATTTTAATTAATTTTGAAAAAAATCAATCATTAATCCCCAAATTGATCTAATTGGTGTAAAAGAGAAAGAAAAGCTTGGATGCTCTAATTGTGATAAGCATTTAAAAATTCTTTCAAGTTCACTTTTTCCAACTCAAATTTTGCTTGCTTTTGTTAAATTCCAATGCCAACCTTTTTTATGCATGCCTCCCTACAAACAATTTAAAGAAAAATATTAGAAATGAGATTGCAAGGAATCAATGTAGCAATGCATTACCACAAAGAAATTACTGATCATGCAAAGTTTCTAACAAAAGAAACAATGGTTATAGCCAAAAATAAAATTTGATGAACCTCAAGAAACTATATTTAAGAGACAATGTAAGGCGGTGAAATGGACATGTAAGATTGCAATCCCTTATGTTCAAGATCTAGTATTGTTTGCTTTATTGAAGTCATGTTGTATGATGAAGTCAAAGGAAATTATTCACCAAATGACCATTATGAAGCAATAATTGTTGTGATTTCAATAGTTTGAACACTTCAAAGGCAAATAGTACAAACCATATACCCACTGTTGCTGCCTTCAATAGAGATCAAATTCAAAATTTGAAATAAATAATGCTTTACCATATGTCATCTTGCCTACAATGGTTACTAATATAATGACCAAAAAATATTAGTTATTTAATGCACTAGATCAATATTTAAATCAGATAAATATTTAATGATCAAAAAATTTCCATGTGTGAGAACAAGTATTTAAGGTGATTGTAGATATGTAGAGAATCAATATTAAATGATTCTTTCCTCCCAGCACCAAGGAAAGAAAAGGAAAACAATATCAATAAAAGATATGGAGCTAAAACAGTCAGAACACCAACCAATGTGCAACAAGTGTCATTTCCTAATGCATTTAATCAATAATCGATGAACAAAGACATCACTATATGAATAGCTTAACTATCACTGTTAGAGATAATAGTACCAACCTAAAACTGTGAATGCGCAACAATTTAAAATTCAAAGAAATGCAACAATACCAGCTTGCAAGTCTACCTTTGGAAAATATTATTCATATCATCAAGAAGTGAAATCATGCATTGTGTCAGTAAGATGGGAAAAATTAGTTCTCAAATGAGGAGAGTGACTTCGCATAGGATTTGTGGATGATTTGTGGAGAATCAGCCCTCTATTTAAAGATTTTCAAATTTGAAGAATGCTTATAAGAGAGCAATGTGGGATTAAGTTTGAACAAATGAGATGAGGCCACTTGTCACATTATGATAGGTTGAGGAATGTGCAAGTTTTGGCCAATTTTCCCAAGAGAGGGAGATTCAAATTTGAATTTGAGAGTAAATGTTGAGTGGGGGACATGTAAGAGAGAATTTATTGCAATGTTGGATGTACATGTCCACTTGTTTTTGAATTCAAACTTGAGGAAATATTCCTCAAAGATGCCATGTAGATGGAAAATGCTGATTTTATAAATCAATAAATTGATTTATTGGTGCAAGTGGGAAAAGCTAGAGGATGTGACATGCATTAGATCAGATTTAATCAGGATTAGATTAGCTTAGATGATGATTAGTTTATTTGACCCATTTGACTTAGTTTTAGGGATTATTTAAATCAAAAGGGGATGAAAGGTGATTTTAGGCTTGATTAAATAAATATTTGATTTATTTAATCAAAGAGGATATTGTTAGGATCAAATTGATTTATTTAATTTTAAATTGATGACTTTAGAAGATTGACCAAATAAACTTGATTTATTTGATGAATGGGTGAATATGACCTAATAAAATGCATTATACCAATTTTGCGTGTTTACAAACACATATACAATATGAAGAGGTTATTGGATCTTTGCAAATCCTTACTGATTCTCTAGATCATTTAAAACACAAGAGAACTTGAGCATACGGGAATTTACAAGATCTTTACAATAAACTCAATCTCTCAATCAAGAATCTATGAACATAGATTTTTAAAAACAAAAAATTTGATACCATGTTAGAAATCTGAAATAGATTGAATAACCCAAGGAACTTTTCAAGAGGAAATCAAAGTTACATAAACTAGAAAAACATAAGAATGAAAACTAGGACTCTTAGCTCGATTATGCAATGTTGATATTACAATATTGCATTAAGAGCTTCCAAACTAAATCAATACATGAATGAATGCATGAATCAAAGATGCAAGAGTATGCAAATACAAGCTAGGTCATGAGTTCATATAGCACTTAGGAGAGGAGGTAGGGGGAAAATACAACCAATAGGAATCAACCACGAAAAGGGGAGATGGACCACTAAAAGTAGAGGATGTCACCAGAAGTGGAAAGTGGTTCCACCCTTTAAGGAAGGGGACACCACAAACTTATCTCCTAGTAATAAACTCACATTATTATCCTAAGAAAGCTTAATAAAGTGTAGGAAAAACCTAGGACTAAGGGAAAATAAATTAACCCACTAAGAAAATAAAAACCTACACTAACATTGATTACATTGATTAGTCATGTATTTATAATAGGAAGCCTACTATAGCCTATGTTCTATAATTTTTTATGTTGTTAATTATAAAATGTAGTTTTCATATCCTTCAACAAAAACTAACCTAAAATTTCTATGGGTTGTGGTATACTACTAATAGTAAAATAATAGATTAATATTCTCAACCATCTCCTTCAGTCCTACTCTCAACATAGGTCTCCCAATCTGTCCATCAAATTGAGGGGTTATTGTCTGAAATTTCTTCGTTGGAATGAACAACTTCAACAACAAAATATGAACCTTCATTAGTATGGAATATTGTGTTGTGTTTTACCTTCTTGTTTTGTTTTTCATTCTCCTTGTTGTAGTTATTTAAGAGCTCTACCATTCCTTTTAGAAGGAGAATGATTTTCTCCTTCTTGAAGTCCCAAGTGTTCCCATATATTATTTCCTCAGTGTTTACTTGAACTATACCATCCTCTAACAACCTTAGGAATTTGTGCTTGGAAATTTCCAATGTTGTAGTTACCTGTACAACAACATTGTGAAAGATGAGTTTTTTATTAAACTTAGTAAATGATCTCTTGACACCCTATAGTTTTTCCTCATTCCTTTTGATCCAAATTTTCCATGTAAAATTTTATTTGTAAGTATTAGCCAAAATTGATTGCATTCTTTATATATACCCTCCACATTGCTAAGTAATTTTTTTATCTATTTTATATTACCTTTCTAGCCATTGAGATTAAAACTAAATAAGTTCCAAACCTCTTTTGCATAAAGACTTTCAAAGAAAATATGCTTAACAGTTTCAAGTTTCCTACAAGAGTTGCATAGGTCAATATCAAAACTATTAATATTATAGGTAACTTTTGAAGAATTAATAACCATTTGAACACAAATTTTTTTGGCTCAATGCAATTAGACCAATTTTTTTTAAAAAAATTCTACCACTTTTTAATAAAGAGAGAGAGAGAGAGATTCCATTTTTGGTTAAGATAATCAAACACATCATTGTTGTTGCTTAAGGATTGTAAATTACTTTTGAGTTTATCTTGTGAAAAGGTGTACCATATTTCCATTTAAAAAAAATATAATAGTCTATTTCTTTATTGTATACTCTAGGTAGCCAAAGCACCTCACAAGTTCCTCTAAGCATGGAGTATGTTCTCTAATTAGAGGGGGTAGGCTATATTTTCTACTAAGGTAGGCCCATTTTTTATTTGGCCATCAAACATAATATCCTTAAATAATTTTATTCCTTTGGTTTCCTAGCTTTTTGTTGAGTGGCCTTGCATAAGTGCTAGGGGTTTGTCTTTATGTTTAAGTTTCCACCATGTATGGACCTATTTTTTAAGAAGGTTCTAGTTGATTTCTATGATATCTATGTTTTTGATACAAGAAAAAATGGGTTTTATAGGGACCTGAAACTACAAAGTTTACAAGAAAAAGAAAGATAAAGCATTACAGTACCCAAAAAATAGGAAGGCTGCAAAACAAAAAAATCCAAGAGAAGACCACAGCCACCAGCCCAGAACCAACACAAGCCAATAAAAAAAAAAACCTGCACAAAAAAACACCAAAAACTAGCGTAAGGACTTACCTCACCTTCTAGGTTGCACATATCTTGGGTGCCCTTTTTCAAAGCATGAATCTCTTGGGCATAGAATCTAACTTTCTCTTTAGGTGAGTTCTTATCCTCTTCAAGATGCCAGCCTCCTCAATATTTATTTTCTCCTTATCGACGTCCAAATCCACAACCAGAGATCCCTGTTGGAAATTATTCCTTTTCTCAACCATAGTGCTCATGATAGTGGCGTTATGTTTAGCAATTATGTGGTTATGCTCCATGATAGTTTTCATAGTTTCCCTGATTTTGCTAATTTCTTCCTCCAGGAACTTAACCTTAACCTCATTAAATCCTTCTTCATCTTGTTCGTGAGCTCAACATTTCATTGAAGGATCTCGACCATCAACCTCATATTTTCCTTAGTACACACAACCTCAACAGTATTTTGGGTAGTGCCTTTAGCTTTCATTTCTTCCAACTTACTAGTGAGAGCCCTATTTTTTAAGCTAAGGTCCTTTATCTCATGAAAAACCCACTTCACAATCTTGAGGTAATCAACAACCCCATTTCTAGCAATAGCTAAAATATCATTAGGAAACTCCTGGTCAGGCTTAAAGTAGTGGTCTTTAGGGTTAAAATTTCTATGGAATCTAGGTTTATTTTCTCTATCAATGGCAGGGTGAGAGGTATAGGAATCCTCACTGGCTTTAGGGGCATCAATTTTATCCTTCGAAGAGTCCTCAAAATAAGAGACCAGTTTATTAACAGGGGGGCCCTTATTCTTTAATTTCTCTTTCTGAGCAGAGCCAATGGGGGTTTTCACAAAGCATTCTTTTTAGTCAATGGATTTCTCAAAAGGGTTTTCTTACCTGATTTTTTGAGGGAGGGAGGGTCTTCCTCTTTCCATTCAATTTCTGGGTTATCTTTTTCATCAGACATGTTATCAGTGTCTATGATATCTATGTTACTAATGTTTTCAATGATATTTTCCCAAACCTTCCATATGCTCTTGAAGACTATGGATCTTGAAAGAACTATTGGAAATGTGTCAACTATTAGGTCACTGAATGGGAATGACTTCCATATATTTTCTTGTTTGGGAACAAATAATAAAACCTTATTCCTTATAAGAACTTTCTAGGGTTCATTTCCATTTAGATATTTCAAAATCCACTTGACTTCTAGATCCATCCCATGAATTTTTAAATCCTTTAGTCCCAGACCCTCACTACCTTTCTCCACACAACATCATCACCACTTTACTGATTGTTGCTTTTATTTCCCCTTCCATTTAGCCAAAGGAAGCTTTTGATTTTTTATGTATTATATTTACTTGATAGCTATTAAATAACTACACAAAGGAATAATATAAACTATAAGATGTTAGGATATTTTGGCATACTTGCATCCTTCCTATCAGTAAGAGGTAGTGTTTATCCCATTTATCAAGTTTATTCCCTATTTTCCCCTTAATTCATTGCCATGTGTCCTTAAAAAATAGGTTCACAACAAATTTTATTCCAAGGTACCTTACTTGCTTGGAGGGCCTCCCCGTTGAAATTGAAAATTTCCTAACCAACTTGGCGGGGCATCATGCCATCTCAACATAAAAGACTTAGAATTTGATAGTTTGGCCCATGAATCTTTGTATAATATGTTCAATTTTGTCATTAAGGCATCCATATTCTCATCCTCAAGCCCCAAGAAAGAGTTTTGTCATCTATAAATTATAGATTTAAGAGTTCATCCTTGTTGGGGAAAGAAATGACTCTAATTCTAGAAGAGGTTGAATCATCTCTTAGGAGGTAAAAAATTATATCAAAGAAAATTATAGATAAGGTGAGAGCAAGGGGGAAAACCTGCCTAATTTACCTTCCAAGGATGAAATCTTTATTCAATGATCCATTTACTTCAATAGATGTGCAACAACATCTTTCATGAGAGTCCTTAACAATTGGAAGAAATTGTTTGGGAACCCAAAGGCATTTAATTCCAAGAGCACAAATTCACATTCAACCCTATCATAAGCTTTTTCAAAGTCAAGGAGAAACACAACTACCTTATATTTGGATATTTGGGCCCAATTCATGGCCTTCCAACTGGTTATCAACTTTTCCAAGATGTATCTTCTCTTTATGAAACTAGTTTGGGTATTACATGATTTCTGTTAGGATATTTACCAATATATTTTCTAGTGCTCTGGCTAATATCTTGTAAGAGACATTAAATAGTGTAATAGGTCTCCAATTCTCTAGGATAGCTTTTTCCCCTTACATGGGTAATAGTTTTATTATCCCTTTGTTGATGTTCTCCCCTAAGGATCCTACTAGAGCATCTTCTTTATACAATCAGAGAAGATCTTCACTAATCCACTCTATATTTTTTTTGTAGAACTCCACTGGTAAGCCATCTACTTCTGGGGATTTATCATTATTAAAAGATTTGATGGTATTTTTAATTTCCTCTCTATAGCGATTTCTTTCTCCAGACTAGTGACATGTTCCTTTGCTATTTTCTTTAGGGTGACTTGTTTACATAGGTCTCTTGCCTTGACGGTGTCCATGCTATAACCTTCCAAAGTGAATAGGTTCCTATAAAAATTAAAGAAGGAATCTTTAATCTATTATTGATCCATTATGGCATTATCATCTACCCAAAGTTTTTTCAATATTTTCTTTTGCCTCTTTGCTTTTTAGTATATTTAAGAAGAATTTTGTTCCTCTATCCCCATTCTTTAACCATTTTATTTTAGCTCTCACTCTTAGACCTTGAATTCTCTTAGTTTGGATTCTTATTATTGACTCCTTGATTAGATTATTCTCACTTGAAATATTTATTTTAGCTAGATCATTTTAGCATTTGGATTCAAAGTTTAGTAGGATTTTGTGTAGCTGCAATTATTTTTTCCTACTGTCCATGGATTTTTTCTTACCAAAAGTTTGATAATTAGTCTTCCACCCATTCACATTTTGATCCCATCTTTTGATCATTGTCTTATTGTTTTACATCCATTTGTTAATCTCCCTAAGTGTGAAGATTGTACCATTGTAGTCTTCATCTCTAAGTAGATTGGTGTTAAGTTTGAACATGCTTTCCATTTTGGGGTCACTGATAGCACTTTTATTTAAGAGGAACTTTGCTAATATAAGGTGGTGATTAGATAGAGTTTAGGGGTATACTTTAATAAATTTACCCTCTTCCTATTTTTCAAAACTAAAATAGTGAAAAAGAGGAAAAGGGGGAATAGTGTCACAACCCCCTTTTTGGAATGGCTTTGATTCATTAGGGTTTCCGCACCTTTTTCTTATTTTATTTAATATGTGGATGTGGAATGGAAAATGAATGTAATGATGGATGGGTGATTTTTTGGTGGATTTGATAAGGTATCTGATGGACTTACAGCCTAAAAGGTGAGTCAACCAATCCGTAACCGAATTTGAAATGGATATTGGACTAAAATGTGATGCTAACTAGTCTAATAGTGCAAATTACTATTTTGATGCAAATATAAAAAACACAAAAAGTCACAACCAAATTTGAAGGACAAAGGTTCCTATGGCGTGAGTGTCCTTTTAGTGCTTTTTCAGATCTATCTTTGTAGCCCTTTGATGCTAGATTATGGCTCTTTATTTTTCCCTATAGATCTTTTAGATAGTGTTGTAGGTGATTTTATGTGGCTGGGTGACAAGGGAGCAAACCCGAGACACAAAAATAATGCACACAACTAGAAGACTTTATTATTATTTAATAATGGAAATCTTACATGTAGAAGATCCCAAATTCTCGAGCTCTATGTTAAATCCAAGCTATAGAAGTTTCAGAAAAAAATTACAAAAATTATAGAAAATCCCCATTTCGCAGCATGCGAACTCTTTCCCCAAAAAGCTACCCAAAAATTAGAAACTAGCCCATAAATAGCCCCTTTCTAGTTTGGAGCCAAAAACAACATTTGAGATATGATTTTTGGCAGTGTGGTGCCAAAAATTACAATTTGAAATTCAAACATTGAGTCCTAATTCAAAAATTGGCAATTTTCCAAAAATCAGCCAACTTCCGGAAGCCATAACTTTTGATCCAGGGCTCCATTTTTCGAACCGTTTGTACCGCCAGAAAGGTATCAGAGTGAAAAACATGCTAAGAACCCGCTTTTTTGGTTCCAATGATTTTTGGGCCTGTACAAGATCATTTAGTGCTTCAAACTAGACACAGAAGGTTTTTCAGGGCAAAAAAACAGAAACTAGAACTTGAATAACTTTCAAACCATGAAGGATCTTGACCTGATTCTTTCGCCAAAGAGATTATTTTTCCATCATGAACCTTCCCATAATTTTTTGTCTTCCCATGCCTTCAAATTCACACCTGCTAAAAATAACATTTGAGCAGAAAAAGCATAAAAGCAGTTTTGAAAGTTGTGAACTCTTATTTGATGAAAAGGGTATCCAAAAATACAAAAACATCTACAAAAAGCAAAAAAAAGGAACATAAATGGAAAAGATATTTTTGGGTGATGCAATATTTCTGTCACACCACTGGATGCTCCTACATCACTGGGTATGTGCAGGATCATCATGGAAAAAATAGGTCCTTAAGTGGAAAAATTCAGAAAAATAAGAAGTTAGAACTGACATAAAAATTTGAATAAGTTATCTATATATTATTTCAAAAATATGTAAGAATAGAATCTATAGAAAATTGAATGTAGTTTCAAACTACTAGGTTTATTTAAAAAAAAAATAAAAATCTATTTAGTGAAAAATTTGAAATTTCAATGTAGGTACTTAAATTTCAGGGAAAAAATAAGGTTGTGTCTGACCACCCTAACCACAATAAAATGATAATATTTTTTATAACATTTTAGATATAAGTAGACAACTCATGTCTGATGTGATGCATATTTTTTGTAATTTTTTCCAAGTAAATAATTATTTATGAAATTTTTATTACAACTTTTAAAAAATATAAAAACTCGTGATGTCTAAATCCACCTTAACTTGGTCAAAACTTCATGAAATTCAATTTTTTTTTTAATCCTATAGTATGCAAAGCATAGAATGATGCATGTTTTGATTCAAAAATGTGATAACTGTTGAAAGCTATATATGTTTTTCAATCAACCTATCAATCAGACTTTTAGTCAGTAATTCAAATAGAAATGAATAATAATTATTTATTAAATTCAAAGTAAAGCATAATTTATATTGGTGCTAAGAATCTCCTTTAAAAACCCTTTTTGTTTCATCAATTTTTGGTAAAAAAAAGTTGTTAGCCACATATCCTACAAATACCATCATATCACTACTTTTTGGCCCATCATGATCCTGCACATACCCAGCTTGGAAAGATGTATGATAGCAATTGCAATAATACAAAATGGATCTTCAAGCTTCTTTCGATCTCCTTAAAACCTAAAAACCTACATATTCAAAGAGGGAAAATTTTGGGCCATTTAGGGGCTTTCCTTAGTCAAATCTCATGTAAGTGTTTCCACTTCCACAATGGCATTATCAATGATAAATGATAATGAATAGGAAGGAATGATGAAATCACAAAGTGATGCAACTCTCCTTCCTTCAATGACTTCCTTGAAGGATTGAAGTCATACACATCACCCAAGGTCTTGGATCTTTCTTGCTTGATTTACTTGAATGCTTGAATTTCTTGGACACCTACAAAGGGTCAGCCTTCACAAAAAATATGACAAAATAATATGAACAAACTTGAATAATTGCAATGAATCACTGAAAAATGTTGCTCTTGAATGCTCTTGATTGCTCTTGATAATAATTTCCTCAATAATTTTCTATATGTCTCTTAAATGATGCAATAACTAGGTATTTATATGTAATTAATTTCCTCAAAATTAAACCTTGATAGCTGACTTTAGACAATTGAATTTCAAATATTAAATTTCCAACACAAACATATTTGAATTTGGAGCCAAAATAGGGGGATGCCAATGCCTAGGGAGTGAGTATCTTGACCCTAATTTTTGGGATTTTTGGTGTCAGGGGAAAGGTATTAAATAAATGCATTTGATTCTTCCTTCCAATTCCTCATAAATTGTTAAAAATAGGCAATAGGATGCATAATTTAGGAAACTAAGTACTCAATCAGGTCCAATAAATTAAGGGGGACAAAATATAGTATGAAATTGTTAAGGGTGACAATTTTTTACACTACAACTAGTCTTTATTTACATAGAATCTATCCTTGATATGTAGTAAATATTCCACAAATTCCTCTTTGGAAGTTGCACCAAGTATACCAAATGCCTTTATTTTCTTTCTTATCACAAT
Source organism: Sequoia sempervirens (assembly GCA_007258455.2). Classification (NCBI taxonomy): domain Eukaryota; kingdom Viridiplantae; phylum Streptophyta; class Pinopsida; order Cupressales; family Cupressaceae; genus Sequoia; species Sequoia sempervirens. The sequence continues at coordinate 1,169,873,974 of VDFB02271358.1, forward strand.
ATGGTGGGTCCAAAATATTTTTACTTTTCATCCTTGTCTAGAAGTAGAGTTCATCCCCTTTCCAATCCAATTCCTTACCACCTTTCTTATCCTCCTAATGTTCTATCATGTTGTTGTCAACCCCCAATATCTAAGGGATGTTGTGGAGGTTGTACATCCACTTCCATAGATCAACTCTACCCTTGTAGTCATTGGGGGCATCAACCGAGAATAATCAAAATCTAAATCCATCTTTCTCTATTATTATCTAGGTAGCTCTCTGACAAGGGGATGAGCCATTAACCACCACATATTTAGCCCACTTATTAGATATCAATATAGTTGATCCTCCTTTACCTTTTTCATGATTAGTTAAAAACTAAATTGAGTCTTTCCATATGAAATCAATATTTGTTTCAAGTGTGTATTTGATGGCATTTACCTCTTGTAGGAAGACCACATCTTTCTTCTTTGTTAGATTTAGGAATTTCCTCACTATATGTTTCCTATCAAAGGATTCAAGTCCACTAACATTCTAGGACATACATTGTAAATCCATAAAAAAAAAGAAATAAGAAGTATCCATTGCTTTCCTAAAGCTATCATAGCATTTAGGAACAATACTTTTAGTATCCTTCCTTTTAACCAAGGGGTATGGGGACTCTTTGGTCATTTTCTTTCTTTTGAGCTTAGTGACATTTGAGGTGTCATTGCCAAATGGAGGCTTTTTTTCCTTATTTGAAAATTCAATGCTAAGAAGAGAGTTTTTGGTGGGAGGAGACTTCCTTTCAGTCTCACCTAGGATCAATTAATTTCCAATAGTTTCTACAAGATCTGAAGATAATATTCATTATTTTTCCCTATTGGAGAGGATTCTAAACTTTTCCTAACCTCATTTTTTAGGGCATCAAATGGGCTAAGTTGATTATCTAAGTTCAATTTTATTCTTAGCATAGTACGTTGTTTCAATCTATGTAGACTTCTAATGAGAATTTTTGGGCTTATTTTCTTTTCCAGACTTAGATCCTTAGGTGTCTACACTTGCTCATAATTGAGTTCACAATCTAAACAAGATCTATGATTAATTAATTTATTCGGTGATAAACATTTTGGGTTACCCCTTTCATTTCTATCTTCTTCTCCATGTTGATAAGGTGAACCTACTATGGACCTTTGTAGGTGTCTACTAATTTGATTATTATTTTCAATTTCATAGACCATGCTTTTAACTTTTGAATCATATTTTTTCAAAGGTCAGGAGTTAGAATTCTTAGCAGCCATCAACTCTTCAAAGTATGGAGGCTTACTAGTTATGATATCCTCTCGGTTTTCTAAAACCATGGTGTTGTGCTCTAATTGAGAAGCCTTAGGGTTGCTTCTTAAAGTAATATTTTGATGTATTTTTTCATCACCAATTGTTATGCATTTTTCCTTTTATAATTATTTGTACTGAAGCCAAATTTGTATTAGCCATAATCCTCAGGGTGGGAGTCCCCTACAATTCTATCTTACCATGGGTTAGTTATTTGAGAGAGGTCGGTGTGATAGAGGTATCAATCATCTGCATTCCTTCCATTGTAAGGGTATTAGCCCCCTGCACCTTCATCTTTATTTCCACATTCCTTACCAATATAAGGATTTTGCAGGGTCCACCCTCGAGGGGACTGGATTGTGGTTATCTTCCCCTTCACTTTTAGACATCAAGTACACAACATCATTTTTTATAGGACCCATGCCCAAAAGAGTTGGGGAGCCATATTTATCTTGAGGGGTGGAGAAACTATTCATTTCGGAGTTCCCACTTGGTGAGGCAATGCCATCTCCAATCATGGATTTAGGGTTTCCAACTTGAGTGGGAATTTTTTCCATCTGGTTAGGGATAATACAAGAATTTTTAACTAGTTTGGGGTTAGGGAACTAAGACTAGCTTTTGTAATGTTCATATTTATGTTAATAATAGGGCAGTTTCACTAAAAATTCCCTTCCCTCCTACAAAGATAGCATGCATTTATATGCCTCCTAGGATTTCAAGATCACAACAAATTATAGAATATTGGTTTGGAAACTCTACCCTTTCTAGTATTTCTACACTAGGAAGAAGGGTAATTAAAACCCTACCATCAAGATGCGAGAAGGTAACTTTTGCATCTTCCACCCTAATAACTTTGCCAACTAGAGAGAGGATTTTTGGTAAAAACTTCCATAGAAACGGAGGAAGGTTTTTTAACAATTAGCCACCTTGGGCCCAAGAGGGCTGCAATTTCATCATAAATGGCTTTAGAGACCATTTCAAGGCCCTAAAGGTCCATTTACCTATGTGTAGACACACAAAATTGGCATAATGCATTCGATTAGGTCATATTCATCCATTCAGCAAATAAATCAAGTTTATTTATCAATCTCCTAAAGTCATCAATTTAAATTAAATAAATCAACTTGATCCTAACATCACCCTCCTTGATTAAATAAATCAATCCTTTATTTAATTAAGTCTAAAATCACCTTCCATCCCTTTTTGATTTAAATAAATCAAAATATTCAAGTCAAAGAGGTCAAAGCATCTAATCATCATTAAGCTAAGCTAATCCTGATTAATCTAACCTAACCACCCATCACATCCTCTAGCTTTTCCCACTTGCACCAATAAATCATTTTAATTCATTTATAAAATCAACATTTTCCATCAACGTGGCATCTTTGAGGAATATTCCCTCAAATTTGAATTCAAAAACAAGTGGACATGTACACCCAACAAAGCATTTATGAGCTCTTACATGGCTCTTACATGTCCCTTGCAAAGGTAAAACTAAGTATTAACTCTCAATTTCAAATTTGAAATCTTCCTTTCTTTGGCACATTGAACAAAATGTGTTCGTCCTCCAATCTATCACAAGTTGACAAGTGGACTCTTTTCATTGGCTTGTTTTTGATCCCACATTGCTCTCTCATAAGCATTCTTTCAACTTGAGAATCTTTAAATAGAGATCATCTCCATTGGTTTAATTCTCCACAACCTCCACAAAGCTTATGCAAAGTCACTCTCTTCAATTGCGAACTGATTTTTTCCATTGCATCATCATCATTGGCATTATCAAGGGTTGGGAAAGGGTTATTTTCCACAATAGCACCAATCCAATATGAGATAAAGTGTGCATTATGTATCTTTCATGCTTTCAATTTAGTTTGTTTTGTTATGATGTTTAGGAAATATTTTGCATTATTTCATAGGAGTATTTGTGCATTTATATGAACTAACCTCATTATTAACAAAATGTTAGAGGAATAGCTTTGTGTAAATTTGCAGGTGCTCACACTATGTTCTAGAATTACTTATTGGTTATAGTCTCTTGCATTTTTGGGCTGTGAAAGAAAATAAGGAAGAGCCCTTTCTGGACCATCTTTCATAATAAGATTTTAACCCCAGCATAATAAGATTTTAACCCCAATTTTTTTCCCCAAACATTAATAAACCAATCATCTAAAAATTTTCTTGTAGGAAGTTGGTTTCAAACTATGGCCGCTAGAAAAATTGTAATATTTTTAAGCCTAACTTTTTCATTGTTTATAGCATCAATCATTTTTTGATTTGGATCAAGAGAAATAACATTAAGGTTGTCATTAGATCATTTACCTTCCCCTATTCCATCTCGCCGAATCACTCCATATTTGCATAGGGGACTCGCTGAAGGAGGGACAAGACCAGTTTCCTCTGCCAAAACATCTCAAAATTTGTTGGCCTCCTCTGGATTGATAGAAACCCTATCAGGGATGGTCAGAGGGGGCTCATTCATTTCACCATACAAAATACCAGATAGTGAGATAAGAGTCGAGGGCTCCAGCCAAATTAAATTAATGCAGAGAAAAACACAAGCATAACACACTAACCAGATGCATACAAAATGAGGGTTGTCGAAGGAATAAGAGACCGCTTACTCATGTGAGAGACAAACTATGGGACTCCTCAGTACTCCTAATATGAGGGAGGCACCTAACTCATGCTCCACAATACAAGGTGTACATACCTTACCCCCCAACAAGATTTGAACTTGTGACCTCTCTTTCAAGAGTACAAGTTCTCCAATAAGACCTCTTATACAATGCACTTAAAAATATGAATTGCACGCGGTGAAGAGTAGGTAGCATTGGGCTGTAAATATATTTTCCAGCAGAGGGAAGATTATTAGTTGCAAAAGATCAATTTGAATATTTTTCAATAATGTTTCTACTAATAGTATTTTAGGTTTGATTCAAGGTATTTCTTAAATAATTAAAAAAAATGAGTTTAAAAGAATTACAAAATTTAATTAGTTCGAGTTGATCATTCCTATAAAGAATATATGTAAAATATTATTTATATTTAATTTATTTTAAAACTGAAATACTTATACAAAATAATATAAAATATTTATTTATAAAAAATAGCAAAATAATCTAAATAATATTTAGTTATGACTAATTATTTTATTATAAGATAAAATAATCTTTAAATTTTAATCGAGAATGCAAATTCAATTTTCATGAGGAAAAAAGAAAAGAAAAGAAAATGCTTTAAAATGCAAGAGATTCCTTCATTACAAAAATGGAAACTTTTAATCGAGAGAAAAGCAAAAAAAATGAAGCATAATTTCAAGGAGACATGTCCAAGATCAGGCAAATTTGACGATAACGTCAGATTTCTGCATGTACTGTAGCAAACTGTAAGGAAGTTGTACACAATATTGTGGGTCTGAGAAACCAGTCAATCTTTTCAAATGAAAAGATAACTCTGCTCATTTAAACGTAAACCAGAAAGTCTGTATGTAATTGGGTGTTTAAAATTATATCATAGACTTCAAATAAAAATCTCATATCACTTCCCCAAAGAGCAGAATTCTCTGTGTTGGAGAGAACCAAACGAACCAAACGATTCCAATCTAGTTGACAATCTCCCAATAATCGTAACTCCCTAACAAAATCAGAAAGCTGAATCCAGGCGAAACCATGCTATCATAGACAGAGAGAAGATGGTCGCGCAGCCATTGTAAGAAAAAGCTTCTATAATAGCGGTGCTGTTGGGAGGAGTTCCTATACATGGCGTCTGCAGAGGCGTGGGCCAGAGTAACATTCTGAGTGGAAGGATTCAGGCATGCCATGAAAATGGCGTCATGCATTCCGGTGGGCAATGGAGGTCTGCAACAAACATGGCAGGTGTAAGATGCACCTGGAGGAGCCCGCAAACTTCTCCGCCCGCTTCTGGCTACACTTCTGAAGATCATTCCTTGTATGAAAAAGTGTTCACGAACTGCATCTGACTGTTGTCCATCACCTGCATATTCATAGCGGGATATGTCCAGCCAATTTCGATTAACTTCAATACTGCGTGGCTGAATCTGCTTAAGCGCGTAAATATGTTCCCAAAACTCTGCAATCCCGATGTTAAAATCTGCAAGTACTAAATCCAATGGAAAAATAAGTGTCTTAATAACACTCGCTCCCGCCATCATCAACTCACCAAGTTTATATCAAGGTTATCCAAGAAGGGGAAGACGAGTTGGGTTGGGGCATTGCAGTGCTGTGAATTTAAAAAAATGGAGTGCTCCCAAGAACTGAAGCTGAACGGTGGCAGGCTCATTGTTTTCTTATCGGTTATTATAATAAGTAGTCATTAATTATTGCTATTTTACATCTTTTATATTATTAAGGTTGAAAGTTGTGATGGCAGTGAAGGGATTTTCCAAGGATGTAATTGCTATCTAAATGTTTTTATGGATTTGGAAGGATTATTCTATTCAATTTATTTATGCAGGATTTTATATTATTCACAAGATTGTTTTTGCTATCTAATATGGGAGCATGAGCTTTAGGCTAAACCTCTCCATCTAAGAGTGAAGGATTGAGAGCTATCCATTCCTTCAAATTCATATGGAACACATTTTTTACCTCATTTTTATGGTGTCAAGGTCTTGCACTCAACAAGACTTGATCCTTGGTGGGCTCTTTAAGAACCATTCAACTTCACTAATAGAGTGAAGGATTGAGAGCTATTCATTCCGTCAAATTCATTTGAGGAAAAATCTTGACATGATTTCTTATGGTGTCAAGGCCTTGCACTCAACAAGACTTGATCCTTGGTGGGTTCATTAAGAACCATTCAACTTCACTAACAAAAGGATCAATTAATACAATTTGTTTTTTCAATGAGCTAGCTATGATCAAATTTAATATTTTCATGTCTAAAAATAAATGTTGATTGATTTGACTAAATATGCCAAAATATATAATGAGTTTATTAATGATTATGTTATTTAGTGTTAATTTTATTTTATTTTGTAATGAGTATAATTAGATGATGATGGATTATAAATCACATTTATTGAAAGATTTCCCCACTATTAAAAAAATATGTATTTGAGCACCTTTCCTTCTTTCATAAATATATATAGTTACATACAAAATCTTAAATTAAAATTGATTGTAAAGGTCGAGAAAAATACATATATTATTTTGCAAGAGGCGCATACAAGAAAGTGAGGGACTCTAGATTTATAATTAGAATGAAACCTTTGGTTAATTAGTTTGAATAAAGTTTAACAAGTTTAGATGTAAGAAATCAAATTTATTCTGGACACAAGAACCTAAAGAGAATAAAATTTATTGGTTGATTATAGTCTATAGAAAAACATAATATGCTTTAGAGGTACTGTGTGGATGTAGACTACAAATAACATGTGGCAAATGCTGATGAGCCTAAATTTAAAATGTAGATTTTAAAGCCTTGATTAACCACAATTAATAAGGTAACGCAAGCTTGAAAATCAATGAGGAAAAAAACATGAGAATGTGAGACATGATTTTGCAAGAGAAACATGGTTTTCCAAGATTTTAAAGTTTAGTAAAAAATTGGGGTACATGTGAATGGACCTAGAGTAATACATGTATAAAAATGAGGGATCTAGCCTTAAAAGTGTCACTCAATTAAAATTCATGAGACTTAATGTTTCAATAGAGGTAGAAGAAAGTTAAATCTAGATCTGAGATGCCATATGTAATGTAGTTGACAAAGTTCTTGGAGTTCATAGGTAAAGCAAAGGACGTGCCAAGAGTAATAGGTTTCCAATGTCTAATGAGAACATGTGACATAAATCAAGTAGCTCAATTTAGATGTGGATTCGACATGCCTGGTCAAGAAGAATATTAAAATAATTTTCAAATTTCGGATTGGACCACAAATATAGAAATATATATTTTTTAGAAAAATAAATACACTAGAGTAGAACATAAAGAAAATAATAGGAAGAAAAAAACTTAGAAATAAATTTGTTAACTCATATATCATAGAGGTCAATTCATGAGTTTGGTAGGTATTTTAAATGGGATTTCAATGAGACTTGTGAATTTAAAGTAAAGTAAATTGGAGGGATATATATATATATATATATATATATATATATATATATATATTGTACATATAAAAAAATATCTCTCACAATTGGAGAAAATGAGAAAATCTCATGAGAAAAAATCATCTCCAAAAAAGAGATGTAAAATGTGAAGGAAGGAAGACTCAAGTAGACCTCCTAAGAAAAACATCATTTTGTAGTGTCAAAAATTATATACTTGTGCAATTTCACATTACACCTTAAACTCACCTTAGCCCATGTTTTAATGATAGATTTTAACACTTCTATATGAATGATTTGCCTTAAATTTAAATCTAGTATAGTATATTCCTATCACATGTGTCAAATTTTAGTAGAATTGTCCTAGATGGTAATAGGACAAGAAGACGTCTATGCACCACACTAGCATCTTGAGATTATTTAAAATTCAAAAGTGCATTTTTGTGTGGCTAATTCAAGATGTCATGTAATGCCCAAATAGGAAAGTAATGCCTCTTCCCACTTATTTGAGAAAAAAGTCCACTCTTTACCATTTTTCAAGGGTCTTTTGGAAATTTTCAACAAAAATCTCTTTCTCTCACTTTCTTGGGAAGAATCTATCAAAATATTGGTAGCTAATGCTATGTACTTGTATTATTGGCTCCTTCTTCATAGTAGTTCAAGATTCTCAAGGAAATATACTATTTATTTTATCCATCAAATTTATTTGAGATATTTGTGTTCTTCTAGTGACTCTTGTGTATTTTTCCAATGTGAGACAACTTCTCTAACATAGATGTTCATAAATCTATTATTATCATTATTTTCATCTACATATAATGGTGGTTTTTCCCATAGATTGGGTTAACATCATTATCAACAACATATTTTTGTCTACTTCTTCGAACTAAATCTGCACTTCCATTTATCATTTAAAACTTTCTAGGCCAACAATTGAGTTTCTGCATTAGCTTTGGATTTCCATATTTGTGCACTTATTTGGTCCACTTCTTGGAACTAAATATACACTTCCATTTATGATTGGGATGGGGAATGATCTTCCAATGAGGCAGTGAAAGAAGATAAATCATATTTAGCAAAAGATAACTAAAATGGGTAGAAGACAACCATCTCCAATCCTTGAAAAAATTGCACTCTAGGAGTACATATTTTCATAGATAACTCAAGAGGAACTAATGATTGCACAAATATTAGAGATTCTTTATATTTGATGATCAATCTATACTACTCTTTGATTCTCAACCATTAATCCCATTCAAACATATCAAAATACCAAATTTCTTTAAATTGTCGAACACCATTTTTATACAAATAATAAGCATGCTTTGGAAAAAAATTACAAGCGATTGATTATGGTAATTGACAAGTTTATTCCACCAGATGGATGAAGTAGAAAAGTTGAATCCATGTTTTAGAGAGGAGTCATTCCATTGCAGAAATGGTCAAACCTATTGCCAAGCTGTTCAAATGGATTGTGAGGGAAAGGATGCCTTGACATTGAAGAAGGGAGACATAATAATTTTATCAAACCAATTAACTGATTTCCATTTTTTATTTTTTGCAGCTTGAAAATTTTGGTTACGAACAAGGATTTTCCATGGTTCATCTCTTGCAGCAGCTCTAATAATCCATTTCACAACCAAACACAACCCTTGAGTTTTGGGATCAGTGATTCCTAAACCACCCTTGTATTTTGGTTGAATACAATGAGACCAAGAAGAAGCAATAAAACTAGCATTTCCATCCCATTTTGACCAAAGAAATTTCCCAATTAGTTTGTTCAAGTCTTTATATTTTCTCTTAGAAGGCATCCAACAAGATGAAAAGTAAACATGGGTAGAAATAAAAAATCTATTGGCAACCTAAACTTTTCTAGCTAATGATAAAAATTTGTTGCCCCAATTAAAAAATATTTTTTAAAGTTCATTAATAAACTAGTCCCGCATGTCAAAAAGAGGCACCCCTATATCAAACGAAATTCCAAGATATCTAGTAATCTCCTCATGTTTAATTTTCCTCCACTCCTTAGGAATCCACTTAGGAGTATTGCTCAGATTGAGACATCAAAAAATCAGTCTTATTGTGAGCTAGCTAGGAACCAGAAATGGAATAGTATAGATTTAGGATACCCAAGGTGTTATTTAGCTCTTCTTCAAAATTTGGAAAAAACAACATACTATCATCAACAAAGTGAGAGTTAATAACAACCTTATCTTGGGGATATAAATCCCTTTTATAAGGTTCATCTGATTATGTTTTTGAAGCATTATATATTGTAAAGCATCAGTTGTAAGCACATATAAAAAAGGGGATAATGGACATCATTTCCTTATTGACCATTGAAAATAAAATGGTTCAGTCAAAGAGTTATTAATCACAATTTGTGCATTGGCATCTTGGAACAACATACGAACATTGTTTTGAAGATTAGGCCCAAAATCCAACCAATGTAGCATTTTGAGAATGAAATCCCAAGGGATTTTGTCATAAGCTTTATCGAAGTCTAGTTTAATCAGTAATGCATTTTGACTAGTTTTTTGGGCCCATTCAAGAGTCTCCCAGGAAAGAATTAGATTTTCCAAAATATCTTCCTTTGATAAACCCTGTTTTTCAACTCTAACAATACCTCAAACCACAAGTTTAATCCTAATAGCTAAAGCTTTAGTAATAATTTTATAAGAAGCATTTAATAGCGTAATTGGTCTCCAACTAGCAATAGTGTTATCATCTTTTCCTTTATGAATTATCTTAATTAAACCTCTATTAATGTTTGAACCTAAAGAGCCATTATAAAAAGCCTCCAAATAAAGCATCTAAAAATCCTCCTTAATATGATTCCACATGGTTTGATAGAATTCAGCTAGAAGGCCATCAACACTTGGACTCTTATTTGGTTTCATAGAAAAAACATGTTCAATATATTTCAAAGATAGGATACAATCCAAATAAGAACTATAACCAAGGTCAATTTTACTGGGGATAAACTCCCTAACAATGTCTTCCAAAGTTTCTTGCACATCTGTCCAATTCTTTTCTTCTCTTGTAGTGTAGAAAAATGTATCCCTTTACATTTTCACACTTGTTTGGGCCCGCCTTATTTAAATTTATGCTTCTTTATGCCTTGAATGGTCCTATTTTGCATCCACAAGATTAATCCTTTATTAATTAAATATATTTAATTATTTAATTAATTCTTTTTTCTTTTTATTCTTCCCTTTGATTAATTAAATAAATTTCATTTATTTAATAGTGTCACTAAATAAGCCCCTTTTCCTTTATAATTAAATAAATTATTATTTATTTATTTAATTATTTTCTTTTTCTTCTATAATTAAATAATTATTTTAAATTATTTAATTATTCATTACTTTTTTCTATAATTAAATAAATCTTATTTATTTAATTATTTCCCACTTTCCTCTCCATTAAATAATTTGTTAATATTATTTAATATTTTGTCCTTTCCCCACTTTTGAATTAAATATTATTTTAATTCAAAAGTTAGCTTTTCCCTCTTCTTCTATAATTAAATGGCTCTAGGAAAATTCATGGCCAACAATTCACCCACGGCAGCGAAAAAGGAAAATTCACCACCAAGTAAAATTCATTGCCAGCAATTCACAGAGCGGAAAATTAACCATATTGCCGTGAATTTTCCATGGGTGAATTGTCATAATGAATTTTCCGCATGCCATAATTAAATAATTATTCATTACCCTTTTCTTCTATAAATCTTATTTATTTAATTATTTCCCACTTTAATTGTTTAATATTTTTTCATTTTCCCCCACTTTTTCAATTAAATATTATTTTAATTCAAAAGTTAGTTTTTCCCTCTTCTTCTATAATTAAATAATTATTTAAATTATTTAATTCATTAGTATTTTCTCTCTATAATTAAATAAATGTTATATTTATTTAATTATTTATCCTTCCTTTATCTCCCTAATTAAATAATTATTTTAATTATTTAATTATCCTTTCCCTCTCCATTAAATAATTTTTTTTAATTATTTAATGTTAAACACTCTAGCTTTCCTCTACATTAAATAATTATTTTTAATTATTTAATTATCTAATTATTTGTTCTCACCTTTCTTTCTAAATAAATAAAATCAATATTTTATTTATTTCTCCTATGTTGGCCACTAAAATTAAATACCTTTTAGCTCCTTGATCCATGTCTTTCTTCTCTCAATTAACCTCCAACCTTGATTAAATTATTTTCTAATTTAATCTTGGCCCTTGATCATGATCCTTATTCTAGCCACTCACTTAACTCTCCTCTATAAAGGAGACCTTTCATCCTCATTTGAGGACACACAACAAGAGGACGATCACACACCAAGAAGCTGATCTTACACACTAAGCACTCTAGGTCAAGAGAGAATCTTCAAGAGCATTATCAAGGAATTCAAGGGAAGATTATCAAAGTCTAAATGTAGCAATCAAGGATCCATTATCATGTTGAAGGCCTGCACATTGATATAGGAATCATGTTGATGCAGCATTCAAGATCACTTCAAGTATTCCAAGATTTCATCTTCATGATCAAGAATCACATCCATGGAGATTTCGACATGATGATTTCATTCCAAGGTTTCAATATTGGTATGGTAAGTTGTGACATTGTTATGTTCACTTGTCATTGCTTCAATGAAATGTTTCAATTCATTATCAAGTTTGATTACTAAAATAGGGTTTGACCAAGGAAAACCCCTATCCCCTAACAATCAACATTTTCTTCTCTATGATGTATGATTTACAGGTTTTACGTTGAAGACTTCTGAAGAGAAAGATTTGAAAACACAACTTTAGTGATTGGTACACATCATTCTTACCTCTTGAAACATTGGTTTTTGATTATATGTATGGTTATAATTTAGGTATGCACCCCATATTTCTCATATTTGAATGGAAAATAGAGAATTAGTGATCTCCATTTAGAAGATTCAAATTTTCTATGTTTCATTTTGGTGAACCTGACATTTTGGACATTCATTTTTTTTATTTGGATTTCATTAAGGCCCTAAATCTAGGATGGCATTCATTTTTGCATTACATTTGCATTAGTGAAATTGCATCTAGGGTTCCTAAATATTGAATTAATGAAAGTTTATATAGGTTGCATTTTTGCATCTTTGCATCATCTAAAAAATAGAAAATTGCATTGTTATTCATCATAATTACATTTAGAGTCATTCTTCATTCACTTGAGATTGGAAAATTGCATTCAGACTTGCATCTTTTTTGCATAATTTTATTCATGTTTTAAGCATTGGGCTCTAAACATCCATTTAAGGGTAGTCATTTGAAACATCACATAAGTTGGATAGATCAATTGTCACACAATGTTAGTATCCTTCCTTTCCAAGTATGCCAAGAAAAAGCTCATTAACAAGCATGATAGTCATCCTTCTAATATCTTTCCTAGTTATGAGAGTCTCTTAGTGTAAGATAATGACAATGTTGACATACTCCATAGTTCCAAATCCTTTAATATCTCTTCTATTTGTGAGAATGATGTGATAGAAGAAGATCAAGGCATAGAAAATCATGATAATCATAGTTCCTCTTCTCCCAATATCTCTCCTACATGTGATGAAGATATTTTGGTGCTAGAAGATACACCCATTGAGAATGATGACAATGTTGAAATCTCCTCTTCTATAACCTCTCCTACTTTAGATCTTGATATTATGGCACAAGAGAATGAGATCATAGACATTTCTTAACATCACTCTACCTAGTCTACATTCATCTCCAAACTACTCCCCTATTTGTGAGAATTTTTTGTGAGCAATCATGACAATCACATTATTTGTGGGGTGGATATGTTGGAATTATACATGGTAAAATCTTTAAGACCTATGACAATCCTCTTTATTTTCCTCCCCTATTTTGGAAGACATTATTGGACAAAGGGATGTAATCACAGATAATCATGATAATCATACTTGTTCTTCTCCTAATGTCTCTCCTACTTGTGAAGAAGATATTTTGGGATTAGAAGAACTATTAATTGAAAGTCATGAGAATCTTCTTGCTCCATTTCCCAATGTTTCCCCCATCCAAGAATACATTATTGAGCAAAAGGATTCAATCATTGAAAAACAAGAATGTGATGCTAGCTTTTCCTTCTCTTGATGCCTCCGCTCCTTATGATGAAGTTACTCTATAAGACCTATTCATGGAATGTGATCAACATCATGTTTTCTTCTCTCCTAAGAACTTTCTTACTACAGTAGATAGCATGGTGCAAGAGAATGATAGGATTGATGCTTGTCTTTTAAACAATAGGGAGGTGACTTTGTTAGATGAAGATGATGGAGTGACATTAGACTCCCCTTCACTAAGAGATCATGAAAATAAGGATAAGTCTCTTGAGGTTAAATTCACATTAGATACCCCTTGAAGTACTATCATGAGCCTAAACTTATCATTTATCCACCCTCTCAAAAACCGCAAGTTCAAAAAAAACTCATCCTTATCCTCGAATCACCTAAGAATAATGTTTCACATCAACTCAGTTACAATACCCTTTCTCATACATACAACACTAGGAACAATCTGCAACCAAGACAAACACCTTCAACATCCCTCCCATTGCGTAATCCTATTTTTCCTAGTGCCCCTTGTTTTCCTTTACAAAGTGAAAAGGGGTATGATCTTGTTGAACAACTTAAAAATACTCCTATTAAGACATCATCATGGGACCTTATTCAAGCCTCTCCTCATTTTCATAACATGATTCAAAATTCTTTACAACAAGTTCCTATCCCTTCTAATGCACAACCAAATGAAATAGCATCCCTAATTCAAGGAATAAATGCTAACATTGTTTTCCACCAAAGTGAACTCCCCCCTTTGGAAGTGCAAAAGCAATATGAAGCTTCCATAATAATATCTCGATATAAAAGAAAAGGGATAAAGTGAAGCCTTGTTGACAATGGCTCAACCCTTAATGTGTGTAGTGTGACCCTTTTAGATAGGCTTGGAATCGATAAATAAATAATTCAACCTGACTCTTTATCTATTAAGGGATTTGACAATATCATAATACAACCACTTGGTGTGATCACTTTGCCTATTACAGCTAGGAAGGCCATATTAGAAACACCGATCCATGTTATGCCTCATGATCTTTCATACAATCTCCTTTTAGGTAGATCGTGGATTGATGCAATGAATGGGGTTCCTTCTACTCTTCATCGTGTAATGGAGTATGTCTACAACAACAAAGTGTACACACTCAAAGTTGACCCTGACCCAAATAGTTGTTTAAACATTGAGGAAAACAAGGAGAATCCTTTGGCAACATTAACGCCAACAACACAAGTGGAACCTATACAACAAAAAGAAAAAGAAAAACACATTGAATAAGTCATGAAGCTATTAGAAGATGATTGGGGTTGTTTATTCATGGGAGAATAAAATATCACAACAAAAGATTCTGAAAAAGGGAAAAGAAAAAGCGGTAATGTGAACACAAAATTCGGAAAACCTTTCAAAAGCATCCACCTTCCACTTTAAAAGAAGAAATGTAAATTATACAACAAACTTTGATGAAGCTGACTACCAATAACCACTGGATCCAAAAGAGATGAAGAATCTTTATGGAAAAGGTTAGGGTATGTGTAGGATCATGATGGGCCAAAAAGTGGCGATACGATGGGTATGTGTAGGGTATGTGGTGACGACTTTTTAATTATTGATGAAAGCGAAAAGGTCTTTTAAAGGAGATTTCAGCTTTCACAATATAAATTATGCTTTACTTTGAATTTAATAATAATTATTGTAATTTTCTGTTGAATTGTGACTAAGGTCACGATTATTGGGTTGATTGAAAAACATTTATAGCTTTCAAATGGTACCACATTTTTAGAATCCAAAACATGCATCACATTCTATGCTTCGTATACTATAGGATTAAAAAAAGTAAATTTGAATTTCATGAAGGTTTGACCAAATTAAAAGGTGGTCAAACATACTAATTTTATAATTTTTAAAAGTTGTAATAAAAAGTATAATTAATTATTTACTTGGAAAGTAATTACAAAAATATATGCATCACATTGGGGCATGAGTACTCTACTTATATCTAAAATCTTATAATAAATATTATCATTTTATTGTGGTTGAGGTGATAAGACAAACACCTACTTATTTTCCCTAAATTTAAGCGGTTGTGCATTAAATTTCAAATTTTCACCAAATTAGATTTTTTTAAAAATAAGCCTAGTAGTTTAGAAACTGCATTCAATTTTCTGCAGATTCTATTCTTACATATTTTTGAAATAATATAGATAACTTATTAAATTTTTTACATCAAGTTTCCTAACTCTACTTTTACGAATTTTACTTTATGGGCCCCATTTTCTTTGGTGATCTGCACATACACAGCTATGAAATGATGAAACAACTTGGTTGCCTCAAAGTGGAAAAGGATGTGGTTCTAGAATAAGGTATTCATGTCCCTATGGGCCTCCTTACGCATAAGAAAAGAATATTGTGGTCTTAATTATTTCCCTCAAAAGAAACAAACAAGCCTTCACTCAATATCTTACTATTAAAGAAGTTCCTCTAAAGCCAACTTTAACATTAGTACATCCTAAATTGATAGACACTAGTGTTCTTGATTGTTATCCTTTGAAAGAAACAAATAAGTCCTCACTTAACATTAATTTGTCATCACACAAAACACTTATGATTCGAATTTGACAGATTTTACACACTCTTGTAAAAGAGAGTGCAAAATCTCACAATCTAAAGAGTCTTGTGTAGGTATGACAATTAATACTAAGCAAGAGATATCTTTGTCACAAAATGAAGGAACATCTTCTACTATTGATCAAAAGAGTATCTTGTTGAGACTCCTCCAAGATTGTTTGATATCCCTCCCTCCAAGAACACGAAATAAATTCTAAGTTACAAACATTGAATTTTGTGCATATCATAGAGTTCATGGTCATTCTACTAATGAATGTAAGGCTTTGACAAACAAAATTCAATATATTAAGGACTATGGTGCTCTCCCTTGGGTTGAAGCACCTAGTTCCTCTTTTCATTTTGGCTCATTCTTGTTCCACACTAAGTGGGGGCAAGGGGTTAGATATCCTTGTCCCCATATGTCACTTGCCATTGTCTCTTTTGGCTAGTTGATCACCTTTCATGTGCATAAAAGAGAAAAATTGGGATGTGGATGACATGACTTATTCATGGCGTAGATTATTAGAAACATATGACTTGGCATAGGGATTTCCAAATAAGCTCTCATGTCCTCTTTATTGTTAGCATTTATCCTTTGATACTTTAAAATAATTTCACACAACATGGTGTTTAGAAATTTCTTTAAAGTGGGGGCATACATTGGAATTATTTTGGCATGATTTCATTTGCATTTGCATTTTTTCCATGTTCCTTGATGTGGTTTTCTTACTTCATGCGATGTATTTTTCTCTTTGTAGTGACATTAGGAGTAATTTCCTTTGAGAGCTTGGTCTATCTTAGCATATTACATTCCTCTTAGTGGTGATGCGACACACCGCATTCCCTAAGTTGTGAATCTTTTATCCTTTGATTGGTCCTCTCTTGGAGACATTAGGAATGATGTCCCCTAAGATTAAGACCTTGCATGAACTAAGTGAAACCCCTTCAAACATTCATTTTTTCCTATTGTGTTTCATTTGGTACCTTATCAAAGTCATTGAAGGTATGGCTTTGGTATGGTCTCTTGGGGGCTCACCTAGTGGACAACTAGCTTCACTAGCCCTTGTGAGCATGCATTTTTGTTTGCATAGTGGATAGAATGCTCCAATTGTAAACCTTTTTTGGACAGATAGCCTAGACCTGGTCCACAGCGTGTTGGACAGCCTATCAAAGCTTGATTTGCCACCTTTTTGGATACTCACCCCACAGACAACCTAAATGTCTGTGGCCCCAGAGTGAGTGCATTTTGTGTTTGTTTTTGTTTTTGTTGGGATACTCTCCCTATGGATGACCTAAAGGTATGTGGCCCCAAAGTGATCATTCTTTAATGATGGTTAAGGATTGATCTGACCTAGGACAAATAGTTGAGATCATTGTTGAGGCTTGTCTTTGATGTTGTATTGTGAATATTTGTTAGTACTGCATACATAAGAGTCTTGAATGTCTACTTTAGAGCAAGTTTGAAGCAAGTTCATCCTCTCACTAAAGTGGTGGCTAAATGCAGTTTAGAAAAGTGCATCCCTTTACATTTTCACACTTGTTTAGGCTTGCCTTATTTAGATTTATGCTTCTTTATGCCTTAAATAGTCCTATTTTGCATCCACAAGCCCAATCCTTT
>VDFB02271358.1:1169891758-1170074712 GCA_007258455.2 Sequoia sempervirens
AATCCACCATCACATCCATCCCAATTGTCATCACAGCTGGTTCAACCCATACAATAGCTGGCTCAACCACCACCACCCCCACCAATGGCGTTCTTTCAGAATAACCCCTCTCCATTGGGGACTATTCCTAGAGGTTTCCATGATATGCCCAAGAACCCTAAGAAATTCTTCCCTAAATACATTCATGGGGAGTCAAAGAGTGTTGAAGAACACATATAGGATTTTAAGGATGCATGTGCAAGAGCTCAAATTGCTCGTCATGATGTAGTTTGTAGGTTGTTCCCTTATTCCTTAGGGGACATGGCATACAACTAGTACCTTAATCTTCCTCAAGGCTCTATTCTGACTTGGACATATTTGGAAAATGCCTTCATCAATCAGTTCAGGGTCTATGTGGATCCAGCTCTTTTATATCATTAGTTTGCCACCATCAGGAAAGAGCCCTGTGAATCTTTGCCCATGTTCAATACCAGATTCCAGGGAATGTATAAGAGATTACAAGATCCCTATCTAGTCATTGAGAATAGTGCTATCCATGCATACTTTAGGATTATAGACCCTTTGCTAGGTTTGTTCCTACAAAGAACTTATCAACCAGTTGATATTGATTCCCTATCCAAAGTTTATCACTTGGCTATTAAGCTGCAACAACAAACTAACTCTCAACCAAGTTTGGAAGGAGGTTTTCCTTCACTAGGGTATCATATGTCTAGCCCAACTCCTCTATTTAACACTGTCTCGGGAATGTCTCCTTCCCACTATGGGCCTATATCTGAATTGCAAACTCATCCTCCCATTCCATTCTATGCTAATAGGACTCCTAACCCTTTTCAACAACCACACGTCCCTCAAGGTCCCCAGGGTCTTCATAACCACGTTGGAACCCCAAGTCAGGTTGATCAGCCACTTATTGGTAAGGCCATTGAAAGTGAAAGGATAGTCCAACTTATGAATGAGGTAGAAACCTTGAAAACACTATCTCAAGTTACAAACGACATGGCTTAGCTTTGGTTGAACCCTTCCCAAAACCAAGGGAACTACCCTAATCAAAATAACAACAACCAGGGTACTTATCAGAATAACAACAATTGTAACTAGAGGGGCTATTAGGGCCAAAATTCCTCTAATCAAGGGTACCAAAACCATAATAGAGGGTATAACCAAAGGCCAAACAACAATAGGCAATGGAATACAAGGCCTAATAATGGGGGAGTCTCTCATAAATATCAAGCAAATGAGGAAAGAACACACATTGCAAACATGGCCGACCACAACTTCATGACCAATTGGTGCAGGTTGCATAATACTGCGACCCATTCTGAGGTAAACTACCCTCAAATGGAGAAAGTTGTCAAGATGGCACATGAAGATGCCCATACATTCTAGGGGAATTCAAACAAAGGAGGTGACTCACTGGATACTTTAATGACTTATGATATCTTTGAAGAAGATCCCTCATTCCCAAGGCAAGAGGAGAATGAACCACAGGAAGATTCATATGATGCCCAAGCCTTTCAGTCAAAAGGAGGACACTTCCTGAGAAATCAAGGTAAGGGGCCATTTACTACATCGACACCCCCCTAATCACATGGTGCCTCCAAATCAAGGTGTTGATAATAATCCTCCTCCACCACAAGGTCCACCTGACTTCCATAACAAGGGTAATTCCTTTGATGTTTTCAAAGGTGGTGCGAGTTGTAATACAAAATTTGACATAGTTTATGAGATGCAGAAACATAAAACTTCTTTGTCATATTTTGACATTCTAAAATGGTGCCCTGCTCAAAGGGAGATAGTCTTGAAAGCTCTGGAGCAAGCTAACAAATCAAAAGGAAAGAACAAGGTGGCACCTGTTGGGGACGCGAACGCAACCTTATACAGAAACAAGGTAGGTACTCCACCTTTCCTTTTGAGTTTAAGAATTTCTAGGAAGAACCTACACAATTGTTTGTTGGATTCAGGGGCTTCGGGCAATGTTATGTCATTTTCCATATGTAAGAAGTTAGGATTAAACCCCATTCAAACCAATAAGAAGGTCATTCAACTTGACAAGATAGAGGTTAATGTGGTAGGAGAATTAAGGAACATACATGTGCAAGTAGGATCAAACCCTAGGATCCTAACCAACATAGACATTCAAGTGGGAGACATTCTCGAGACCTATGGTATGCTGCTGATCTGAGATTTGATGAAAAATCTAGGGGGATATCTTTCCCTTAACTTTTCACATATGTGGCTATCATGGAAAGGGATTCCTAATCAGATTAGGATTGAAAGTGAGCCTTGCCTCAAGCATATCATCACGGAATATGATTTCCCTAATGAGGTAGCCTACCTTGAGACTGGCATAAGTGTTTATAAAAGAGAAGAAGATTTCACATTTTTTGTTCTTGATCCTAAAGAGTTGCCCGTACAAAAGCCCTCTGATCTTATGATTGATGGAAATCACTAAGCATTAATTAGGAATGCAACAAGATCAGCTGGTCTTGGGAGAAGGTGTAGATCTGAAAAGTCTCATGCTCCCTAATTGGTGTAGGGTACACTACCAAAGTCATTCTGAATTGACTTGTCCACCTTACATTGACATTTTAAATCATGTTTCCCAAGCTGAGGAAGCTAGCTCAAGTCACCCTAAGATCCTTGCAGACTGCTTCTCACTTGAAGCTAAAGAAGCAACCATGCTAACTAGGGATAGGATACCTTCAACTGAGGTTCCTTCTCAAATTGAACCCACCCCAATTACACTTCCAAATCAGCATGTTTTTGAGGAGCAAACCCAAGATGGAAGTGAATGTCTAGAGCATAACTGTGGGTCACATAATACATCTGTGCAAGAATTAAAAATTATACCAAAGGAACTGGTTGAATACCTGTCCCTTATACCTGATGTAAAAGATCAAGGAGTCCCACCCCTGACTCATCTAGATCAAACCCCCATAACAATTTCAAAAGAATCAACTCCAACCCCCAATCAGTTCTGGACCCTTACCTTTCATGGATCCAAATCTAAGATAGGCAGTGGTGTTGGAATTGTACTAACCAGGCCTCAAGGGAAAACCTTCTTTGCTTCTTATAGGTTGCAATTTGGATGCACAAACAATGTGGCATAATATGAAGCTCTGGCATGGGGACTGATGTTTGCACATAAGAAGAAGGTCATTGCCTTGATGGTCAAGGGAGATTCAGAAATAGTTATTAGGCAAGTGCTCAGCCAATACACATGTCACAACAGAAGGCTGGCAACTTACAAAAATCTGGTATGGAACCTAATTGAGGACTTTGATGGTTTTGGAATTAGCTTAATCCCTAGAGAAGAAAATCAGGTAACTGATTCACTAGTTGTTGCTGCAAGCACCTTGGAACCTATGCAAGGCTCCAAGTTCAAAAGATTCTCAGTAGAACTGATGTCCACCCCAACTGTTCCTGACAATATCAAGAATTTTTAGGTCTTAATGATGATCGACATATTTTGGCCTTCTTAGCAAGCTCAAATGTTTTTTAGGGGAAAATTAGTGATGAGTCCAACAGAGATCAAGGGGATTGGAGCCCTGAGGAATGTGACACAGAAGGAGTTCTTAAGTTAAAGAATAATAACATTCCCAAAGGAATGGTGGCTTTGGAGATAATTTCTGACTCAGATCCAAGGGCTCGAGAGAAAATATCAGTTGAAGAAAAGGGAGGCAAATATGAAACAGTTAACTTGGTCGATGTTGGCCCTAAAAGAAATGTCTATATAAGGAAGGCCTGCCCTAAAGCAATTAGAGAAGAAATACTGAGGGCACTTAAAAATAATATTGTTGCGATTGCATGGGGGTATGAAGACCTCTAGACATTTGATGCTTCTGTTATGACACACTATCCCCTTGAATCCTAAGGTTAAGCCCTTCCGACAAGAGCAGTGCCTTGTCAATGCCCCGATCAAGCCATTGATCTATAAAGAAGTTTAGAAATTGTTGTCTGTGAGGATAATCTTCCCTATGCACCATTCAACATGGGTGGTTAACTTAGTCCCAGTCCGCAAGAAAAGTGGGGAGATTAGGCTATGTGTTGACTTCAGAAACCTGAATAGGGCTTCAGAAAAGTATAACTACCCACTTCCCTCACTGGATGAGGTCTTACAGACTGCCAATGGAGCTCAGATGATGTCATTCTTGGATGGTTACTCTGGATACAGCCAGGTAATGGTCGACTTTGAAGATAGGATGAAGACGACTTTCACTACAAATTGGGGAATGTTTGCATATAGAAGGATGCCATTCAGTCTGATAAATGTTGGAGCAACTTTCCAACATGCCATGGACATAGCCTTCAAGGATCTAATTGGTTAGTGCATTATTGTTTACATAGACAACCTAACAATGTTCTCCAAAGACCGATTGAACCACGCTGCTGACTTGGCCAAGGTTCTGGAATGATGCATCTAGTATGGAGTCTCATTGAATCCAAAAAATGCGTGTTTGGAGTCTCAGAGGGAAAGCTTTTGGGACATATAATTTCAAAAAGGGGAATATCAATCGATCCAGACCGGGTCGAGTCCATTCTTAAAATCATCAGGCCAAGAAGCAAGAAAGAAATGAGGTCTTTCTTTGGGAAAATCAACTTCGTGAGGAAGTTCATCATGGGCTTTGCAGAGATTGTAAAGCGTCTCAACGAAATGATGATAAAGGACGCCAATATAGAATGGACGGATGAAGCAAAGGCCACATTTTCACAAGTCAAATGATCCATCTCAGAAGCGTCGGCCCTTACCAGCCCCGATTACATTAGGCCATTCTACATTTACTCTTTTTCCTCTGAGCATTCATGCGCAGCCGTTTTAACTCAACACAAAGACAAGGCAGAGGAGAGACTGATTGCTTTAATGAGCTCTTCATTCAAAAACTCAAAAATCAAATACCAACCTCTTAAGAAGCAAGCTTTCATGTTGGTGTGGGCTTTCAAAAAGTTCTGGCATTACATCCTCCGAAGCCAAGTCATCGCAGTAGTTTCTGACGCGGCTGTGAAGTCCCTACTCATGCAAAGTGAGCTGGGAGAAAGGAGAGGTAAATGGATGGCCATCCTGCAAGAATTTGACCTAGAGATACACCCTATGAAGCTAGTCAGGGGCATGGGCTTATCTCAGTGCATGGTGAACACTGGCGACAACATCATCTATCAGCAATACACGACCCAGTCTTTCTCTAATGACCCCTGGTATGTTGATACCATATGCTTTATGCTCAACAATCGATGTCCAGAAGAAATGAATGCCACTCAAAGGAAAGCCCTAAGACTGAAGAGTTCTCATTACATGCTTAAAGGAGGGTTGCTATACAGGAGGAATTTTGAAGGAGTATACCTGAGATGCCTTGATCATCAAGAGGCTCAACATGTGATCTCTGAGTTTCATGGGAAGCATGGCACAGGTCATGGGTCTGTAGATTCTTTGGCACACTAGATCCTTCGATCTGGTTATTACTGGCCTTGTGTATTCAAAGATTCCCATCAGTATGTGAGGACATGTCATGTCTGTCAGATTTCTGCACCAAGGGAACACCATGCAGCCATGCCATTACAGCCCATCTATGAGGTGAGGCCATTTGCCCAGTGGGCACTGGATTTTATTGGAGTGATTAACCTAAACTCTTCTGCAAGACATAAATTCATCTTGACTGCCACTGACTACTGCACAAGTGGACAGAGGCTATACCCTGCAAGAACAACACCACAGAGGTAGTGATCAAGTTCCTCACCGAATGCATCACTACAAGGTTTGGGGTACCTTTCGCTCTGGTATGTGACAATGGCTCTGCCTTCTCTTCTGCTGAATTTATTTCCTGGGCATATGATCACAAGATTGTCTTGAAATATTCTTCAAATTATTATCCACAAGGCAATGGAGTTGCAGAGTCAACCAATAAGAATCTCTTAGGGGTCATTAAGAAACTGTTAGAGCATAACCCTAGAGACTGGCATACTTAGCTTAGATTCGCATTATGGGAAGATATGACTAGGATTAAGGCTACTTTAAACACCTCACCATCCATGTTGGTATATGGCCAAGAGCCTATATTTCCTATCCATCTACAAATACCTATCCTTGAGTTCATGCATAAATTCTACTCTAATGACAGTAGGATAGAGGCCAGGTTAGCTTCTTTGTTGAAATTAGAAGAGCAAAGAGATGTGGCCTTACAAAAATTATTTAGGCATCAGGCTATTGTCAAACGATGGTTTGAAAAAAGAGCCAAGATAAAGGCTTTTAAGATATCAGACCTAGTGTTGCTATGGGATAACGCTAGTGAAAAGAAAGGAAATCACCAAAAGTTTGACAAACTCTGGTTAGGCCCTTATCAAATTGTTGAGATCCTAGGGGAAAATGCTTTCAGACTGAGTAGCCTAACTGGGGAACCTGTTCCTTTGCCTATTAATAGGCAGTTCCTTAAGAACTATTTTAAATCTTGAGGATTGTTAATTTCTATTCTGTAAATATTTTTGTTTGTTGTTCTTTATGTAAATATTTTTGTTTGTTGTTCTTTATGTAAATATTTTTGTTTGTTGTTCTTTATGTAATTTTTTTTTTTTGTTGTCTCCTATTTGTAAATAATTTGTATTTTTGTAAATACTTTTTGTGTTTCTGCTTGTCAATAATCTATTGCTCCTTGTGTAGATAATTTACTCTTTGCTTGTAAATAGTTTGATGCTTATTGGTTTGTTCTTTCCTTCTGTCCTTTGTGTTTCCTTTGCTGTTTGGTCTTTGTTTTGTCTTGATTCTTTGGGGTTGATCTATCCTTTCCACTTGAAACTGTGGGTTGTTATCTGAAGCATACTTTGGTTATTAGGAGAGAAGTGGTTTATATATTTTCAAGTTTTTTGATTGGATGATTTTGTCCTCAATTCATTGTTTCATGCTTGTTGTCAATAAAAGTTGTGGAAAGTTTTGAAAACAAGGTGCCAAGTAAGAAATCCTTCTTTAGCTCCCTTGAATCTATCACAAATCATTAAAATCATCTCCTCTTCTAGTAGTGTATTTGTCCTAGGATGATAGTGCTGCAAGATTTGAGTGAAAAATCTGACTTCCAAGTGCTGTTATGAGGTCCATTGTAGTTTTTAACCCAAATCAGATATTAAACATCTGACATATTGAAAATAAAAAGAGGATTAAATGAAATATTTGAAACTTCAAAGAAAAAGAAAAGAATTATCAAAATAAAAAGAGGATTCAATATGAATGGGTGATTCCAGTATCTCTACCGGGGCTATGGATGCCTAACTAGTAGTAGAGCGATGCTGTGAGAAAACTAGAGGTATCTTCGTTGGGGCTATAGACGCATGACTGGCAGGGGAGCAATGCCTAGTATATCATTGCATGAAGGAAATCAACTCATGTAGTTCAGATCTTGCACATTATTGTTCAAAAGATGGAGAAACTTTATGAAAGGATGATGCACAATCAAGCACACACATAGGTTCAGGGGTAGCATTGATTGACTTACATTTGAGATTCTAGCTCTACCTTGCTTGTTATAACTGACCCAACTAGAGTTATGATGTTCATGAACCAGGAGTTCTGGGTAGTTGAATCCCTCAGATTCATGAAAATAGTTAAACCATTTTCCCAGCCGAGTTGCCATTTTTTATGCCTTACATAACTACCCCACTTTGATTTGGATCAAAATGTGTCCCCCTTTCTCTTTTGATTACTCTACTTCTAGTTACTTTCTTTCCTCTTTGGAATTCTTGTGTTTTCCTCCTTTTTTATCTTTTGTTCTATTTTGTCTAATTTTGGTTCTGCCTCAGTTGGAATTCAGGTTTTCTCCTGAGTTCAGGATTTTCCACCCCATCTGGATTTTCTCAGATCTCGCTCGAACTCTGGCTAAACGCTGATTATTCAGGGATTTTTGGTCTTCGCAGAATTCCACGTGGACTGGATTTTCCCGAAATCCCTGAGGCCTCCACGAAAGGTTTCCTTCTTCGCAGATTTCTTTCTCCTTCAGATTCTCCCAGATCTCGCTCGAACTCTGGCTGAGTGTTGTGGTTCAAGGATTTTCAGTCTTCGTGGAAATCCGCATGGACCATATTTTTGCGAATTTCCCCGGAATATGTGAAATGTGAAGAAGTATGGAGAAGTACAACTGGTTAGTAAATGATGGTGCATTTTATGAATAATTGATGCTATTTTGAGATCTCACATTCTGTTTCTTGATTGATAATGATCAGATTAAGTTTCTAGTGGGTGTTTTCATGTTCATTCCGTTGGAATCCGCCTAACTCAGAATTCTCTGAAATTCCTCCTTGGCTTGGATTCCGCAAGTCGGCCTCAAACCTAAACTATTTGTATGATTATTTTGTTTGAAGATTCAGCAGAACCTTACTAACATAGGATTCATTTCAATGATGATTTTGATTAATTAACTATTGTTCATGTGATCTTTACTGTGGTTTTCTTTGTTTAGTGCAGGTTTAAATCGCACACAAGACGATATTTTCCAAGGGAGCTCAGTTGGAAGGCATTCTTCTATCTAGTTGGTCATGAAAATTAGTTAAGGTAAAAGTCAGCAAGACTTTTCTAATCTCTTACCAACTGGTGGCTTGGCTCTGACCGTTTGAAATTTAAAGAATTAGAATACTCCCCATTATGGATCTTATCGGCATAAGATTATCACGGTCTCCTTGACCCATAATCTATTTTGTTTAGTGTGCGTCTATGTTGCTTGTCGGTAAGACCTCGGGCGGGTCACCGCGATACAAGTTCATATGCGGGTCCTTATCGGCATAAGAATCTCTCTCGAAAGGAGGTCTCAATGACTCCGTTATCTCCCATCGACCACAGCCAAAAGGATTCATACATTGGCAAGAGGTTTTCTCCCCGCCAAGAAGTCTTGGCGAGTTCACGAAGTATCCCTAACTAGCAAGAAGAGTCTAATACTTTGGTGGGAGTTTGTCTTCGGGGAGATCTCTCAGCAAAATCTCAAAGTCTTGTCGACCGCTATCAAAAAAAATACTTCGGCAAGACTCAATAGTGGCAGGGTAACGTTTCACCGAGCGGCTCCAGACACACCGACATGGCGTGAAGGATTCTATCAGTGGCTTTCAGTGGGAGAATCAGATTGTCACGGTGACAAAAGGGTGAACTTATAAATCCTTCGACAAGACATGAGGTATCTATAGGATGTCTCCTCGACAAAGGAAGGTTACAGTGACATATGTGAAACGAAGGAATACATGTCAGTATGACTACAGAAAGGTCTCCCCAAAATGAAAGGATCACCAAAAGATAATGGTCTTGGCGAGAAGTCTCGCCGACATGAGGAGGTCATGCCGAAACAAAAGAGAAGCTGGCGCAAGAAGGTCAACAAGAGGAATTTGGGGAGACTCCAAACAAATGAGGGGGCTTCGCTATGAGGTCACGGCGACAAGCGAAGGTCATGCCGACATGAAGCAGGGTCCCACCAAAAAAAAAAAATGGAGCTCGTCCAAGGATTCTTGCTTCGCCAAAAGGTCTTGGAGAAGGAAGAAAGTCACGCCGATAGGTTTTATGAGCTCGACAAGGAGTTCGGGATAAGGTCTCCTTGAAGCATTATGGTCTCCTCGACATCAGAGAGGAGCTCACTTGAGGAATCTGGCATCGGCGTGAATCTTGCTGACAAAATAAGCTCGGGAAGAAAACAAAAGCTCGTCATAAGGTTTGGGCGACTATGGAGAGCTTCACTGAAATAGAATGAACTCGGTGAGAGTGAAAGAAATCACCGAAAGGTCTCGCCGACTATCTTATCCTACGCTGATAGTTGCTAAAAGCGATATAATCGGATCGAGTAGACACAATGAGTGTCTCACCGACATGCGATTCAAGGTAGACCACTTTTGACTGCCTGGGAATTTGGTGTGGCAAATGTCTAACCAATCAGAAGAAGCCAAAGAGTTATTCATTGGTCCCTTTGACCGATTGACTGTTCCTATAAGGGAAGATCAATAGAATGCAAGCAAGATAGACTCCTTTTGAGAACAGATGACGATGGATCAACTCGGGTGATGAAGCTCAGATTTGCAGATAGGATCGACGGTGCTTCCAAAAGACGGTCAACGAACAGAGAAGTCCAGAATAGAAAGGGAGCCGAAGGAAAGAAGAAATTGTGACTCAGAGGGATAGCTGTGGCAACTACTGGCAAGGAGGTAGATCCATATTAATGAAGATATTCTGAGCATTCAAGGTGTCCCCGAACAGAGCTCGAAGATGGACATAGAGATAGGAGAGTAAAGGCTGCAGCTGGAAAAGATCTAAGGTCGTCCCTGGAACAACTTTTCAGCATGGACAATAGGGCTTCACATTGAATGTAGTTTTGACTTTCCTCAGAAAAATCTGAGAGCCAACTCTCCTAGATGCAGATATTTTGTAAACCCTAGTGCAGGGGACAACACATTCCTTTTGGTACATTCTATATATAAGGCATTTTTGCCTCTTTGTAAAGGTGAGCACTTATAGATTAGAACTTCTAGGTTTAGAGAACTTTTACACTAAGAACTATTTAGAGTTAGAATTGTTAGGATTTAGACAGTTAACAGAAGGAGATAGAGTTGCATCTTGATTCTCAGTAATAAGAGCTTCTCTTGTCTTCTTGTTTAGCAGTTAGATTTTGGTATAGACTGTAATGTATTTTCTAAGTTCTCTTAGTGTAGTTGGAAACAATCTGGAGTCTCAGATTCTCTGTACATTGGTGATTGTGCCAATTTTGTAAATATTGCTTATCTATTTTACTAAAAGTAGAAGCAATCAGAGTTTAATCTCCTTCATGTTGTGTTCCTGAATGATATTTGTCTTAAATTGATCATTTTATTTATGAAGTCTTCAAGGAATGAAATATTATTTTGTGTTTTGCTTAAATGGTAATTAAAATTTGTTATGTGAATTAGCACTATGAATGAAAGAGGTTGTGTGTGTCAATCACAAGTTTACTTTGTTCTACAGTTTTGGTTTACAAATTCCTTGAAGTTAACAAGTCTGGTTAAGGTTGGATGAACTATTGTTCTTTTCAGTTTCAAAAATCTGACTTATCTTTTTTTATATTTCTTTAAAAACCCCTGTTAGAGTAAGTTTTATTTTATGCTTGATCCTAGAACAATCCAGAAGCTCAACACCAACAGGCCCCTTGAATATTACTGTTGCATTGACCACTGAGTAACATCAGCACAGTTGAGACCCAACTACAAAGACCTTGGGAGCTAAGGCATCCATGTGTTGCCTTTCTCTTTTAGGAGAAGCAGAATAGCAATATTTTGTTTGCATTGTTGTGGTGCCAAAATCGCCATCAACACACTTCAATTTTGATGCTTTATCATCATGTGCTTTGTGGAGTTGAGGATTTTGTATTACTTTCAGATTTCCAATCATCATGGACGAGTTCATAAAAATGAGGTGGTTTTCGCATGTTTGGACCCACTTTTTGAGGGATTTTCAATACAGTTTGAGTGATCTACAGTTCAGTTATGAGTTGACAACCAGTTGGAACCCGAGTTCACTCATTTTTGCATGAGTTTGAGCTCTTCTTTTGAAGATATTTATTTCTGCTCATATTTTTCCTTGGAGTTATCATTTGCACATTGAGTTTGACTTCCAGTTTGATGTTCATGCCTTTGAGAGGCTTATTGTATAAATTGATATGACTTAGTCATTTTTCACTAGTTCTTATTTTCATCTCCTCTGGCATACCTTTTTGTAGAGAGAAAGATTTGTAACTCAGATTTTTACATTAATACAGTTTTATAGTCTTTACAGGTTATCTTGGAGTATCATTTGCAGAGTGTTCCTTCTTTTGTCATTGCAAGTTTAATATTATCCTTCTTAGATTCAGGTGTCTTGTTTTGTGAATGTTTTGGATACAAATTTAATGTGTTTGATATCAGAACCTTTAAATTTATGTCAACATTCATGAATGCATGTAAATGAAGAAACAAGTTTAGTTGCAGGTCATAAATTGTGTCTCAAGTATATCCATATTTTTAAGTTGTGAAAATAAATTCTTCCTTTATAAAGAATGAATTATCAGGCCTGTTTGTGAATCATTAATGCAGTTAAATTGTTCAATTTGAGTTGTGAAAGTAAGCTTCATAATGAATCAGTTGTGAGTTAATCTATTTTCATAAATATCAATTAGGTGTATCACCGAAGTTTTAGTTTTAGTTCATGCATTCAATTCAGTCCTTCTTACCCTTTTCTCAACAAATCATTCAAGTACCTAATTGATCATCATATAGGAACTAGCCTAGAATCTGGAGGTCTATCTTCACCATAGAAACACCCATAGCCTAAAGATAGTTCCCATGTTTCAATAGATTGCTGAATTTAGTCATTCATGTATTCAAGTGTAATCTGTTTGACAACAATTATCATGATTGTCTATTCTTTGATCTTCTTCTATCATGCCATTCCCACAAATAGAAGAGATATTAGAGGATTTGGAACTATGGAGTATGTCAACATTGTCATTCTCTTGCACTAAGAGACTCTCATAACTAGAAAATATATTGGAAGGATGACTATCATGCTTGTTAATGAGCTTTTTCTTGGCATACTTGGAAAGGAA
This sequence comes from Sequoia sempervirens, assembly GCA_007258455.2. NCBI lineage: Eukaryota > Viridiplantae > Streptophyta > Pinopsida > Cupressales > Cupressaceae > Sequoia > Sequoia sempervirens. The sequence goes on from VDFB02271358.1 coordinate 1,169,904,319, forward strand.
AGATACTAACATTGTGTGACAATTGATCTATCCAACTTATGCGATGTTTCAAATGACTACCCTTAAATGGATGTTTAGAGCCCAACACTTAAAACATGAATAAAATAATGCAAAAAAGATGCAAGTTTGAATGCAATTTTCCAATCTCAAGTGAATGAAGAATGAATCTAAATGTAATTATGATGAATAACAATGCAATTTTTCTATTTTTTAGATGATGCAAAGATGCAAAAATTCAACCCATATGAACTTTCATTAATGCAAGATTTAGGAACCCTATGTTGGAGGTGGGCAGAGGCAAGAAATAATAAACACAAATTGAGGCAAAGAATATATAAAATTTTAATTGTATTTCCTATCCATAACTAAACTACATAGTTCCTTTATATAGAGGAAAATAGATAATCTGGAAACTTTAAAAGAGCCAACATACAATTTCTAGAACTTTCCATATAGCCGACATATTAAGATATTTTAATAAGAATATTCTGGAAACATGTAGAAACTACTACCTATTTCTAACACCCCTCCCTAATTTCTACATCAATAACTATTACACCAATATTATCAATGCCCAAAAAAATTCTCTCAATTACTAAAGTTGCTCCTTTATGGTTGAGACCTTCAAACGATTTTCTTCCAATCCTCCTCCTTTGTTGACTAGAAATATTCTTGGTCTGCGGTTGAGGCTACTCAAGATCCTTGCAACAACAATGATTCCTACTATAGTTCTATTTGCAATTCCATGATCCACGAACTCCTTATTCTTCTACGATGGTGATCTTTATAGAATAGCAATGCTTCGAACAAACTTTCCTTCAATAGTTGTCGATTCAAGTGCTGCAACACCTTAGGGCTTCTCTACAATTTCTTTTCCTCTTTTCTTTTAGCGGAAATTCTTCGATCTATGCTCTTCCTTGATGCCTATTCAATGATGTTTCAAACTGCCAATTCCTTACTCGATACCCACCTCATTCAATAGAACCTCTTAAAACCTTACGTCTGTCACAAATGGTGACATGATCTCCTCCTTAACTTAGCTCTTGACATCTGTCACAAATGGTGACAGGATCACCTCCAAAATCTTGTTTAACTTCCTTCTAACGTCTGTCACAAATGGTGACAAGATTCCCAAATGACCTCCTTGTTTTCTGAATTTGTGATAGTCCACATAGCCATCAATTTGTCTAGCGGTGGATGACGCAGTCTCCTTCTAAACAACTTCCCCTTCCATAGTCTCCCTGGATCGGTCTGCTATATACTTGACTAGATTCTTCTGGCTCTCCAGGTTCCCACCATCGGCTCTGATACCACTTGTTGGAGGTGGGCAGAGGAAAGAAATAATAAACACAAATTGAGGCAAAGAATATATAAAACTTAAATTGTATTACATATCCATAACTGAAGTACATAGTGCCTTTATATAGAGGCAAATAGATAATCTGGAAACTTCAAAAAAGCCGACATATACAATTTCTAGAACTTTCCATATAGCCGACATATTAAGATATTTTAATAAGAATATTTTGGAAACATGTAGAAATTACTACCTATTTCTAACACCCTAGATGCAATTTCACTAAAGCAAATGTAATGCAAAAATGAATGCCATCCTAGAATTAGGGCCTTAATGAAATCCAAATCAAAAAAATGAATGTCCAAAATGTTAGGTTCACCAAAATGAAACATAGAAAGTTTGAATCTTCTAAATGGAGATCACTAATTCTCTATTTTCCATTCAAATATGAGCAATATAGGGTGCATACCTAAATTATAACCATACATATAATAAAAAACCAATGCTTTGAGAGGTAAGAATGATGTGTACCAATCACCAAAGCTTCTTTTTAAAATCTTGCTCTTCACAAATCTTCAACCTAAAACCTGTAAATCACACATCATAGAGAAGAAAATGTTGATTGTTAGGGGATAGGGGTTTGCCTTGTTCAAACCCTATTTTAGTAATCAAACTTGATAATGAATTGAAACATGTCATTGAAGGAATGACAAGTGAACATAACAATGTCACAACTTACCATACCAATATTGAAACCTTGGAATGAAATCATCATGTAGAAATCTCCATGGATATGATTCTTGATCATGATGATGAAATATTGGAATACTTGAAGTGATCTTGAATGCTACATCAACATGATTCCTATATCAACATGCATGCCTTCAACATGATAATGGATCCTTGATTGTTGCATTTAGACTTTGATAATCTTCCCTTGAATGCCTTGATAATGCTCTTGAAGATTCTCTCTTGACCTAGAGTGCTTAGTGTGTAAGATCACCTTCTTGGTGTGTGATCATCTTCTTGTTGTGTGTCCTCAAATGAGGATGAAATGTCTCCTATATAGAGGAGAGTTAAGTGACTGGCTAGAATAAGGATCATGATCAAGGGCCAAGATTAAATTAGAAAATAATTTAATCAAGGTTGGAGGTTAATTGAGAGAAGAAAGACATGGATCAAGGAGCTAACATGTATTTAATTTTAGTGGCCAACATAGGAGAAATAAATAAAATATTGATTTTATTTATTTAGAAAGAAAGGTGAGAACAAATAATTAGATAATTAAATAATTAAAAAATAATTATTTAATTGTAGAGGAAAGGTGGAGTGTTTAACATTAAATAATTAAAAAAAATTATTTAATGGAGAAGGAAAGGATAATTAAATAATTAAAGTAATTATTTAATTAGGGATATAAAGGAAGGATAAATAATTAAATAAATATAACATTTATTTAATTATAGAGAGAAAATACTAATGAATTAAATAATTGAAATAATTATTTAATTTTAGAAGAAGAGGGAAAAGCTAACTTTTTAATTAAAATAATATTTAATTCAAAAGTGGGGGAAAAGTAAAAAATATTAAATAATTAAAGTGGGAAATAATTAAATAAATAAGATTTATAGAAGAAAAGGGTAATGAATAATTATTTAATTATGGCATGTGGCAAATTCATTGTCACAATTCACCCATGGAAAATTCACTACCAACAATTCACTGTGGTGAAAAATTCACCCAAGGAAAATTCACCGCCAAGTAAAAAATATTAATGCGATTAATTTTTGGCTCCGGTGAATTACTGGAGTGAATTTTACTTGGTGGGTGAATTGTTGGCCATGAATTTTCCTAGAGGCATTTAATTATAGAAGAATAGGGAAAATATAATTTTTGAATTAAAATAATATTTAATTCAAAAGTGGGAGGAAAGGACAAAATATTAAATAATTAAAAATAATTATTTTATACTAGAGGGAAAGTGGGAAATAATTAAATAAATAAGATTTATTTAATTATAGAAGAAAAGGGTAATGAATAATTAAATAATTTAAAATAATTGTTTAATTATAGAAGAAAAAGAAAATAATTAAATAAATAAATAAGAATTTATTTAGTTATAAAGGAAAAGGGGCTTATTCAGTAGTGACCCAATTAAATAAATGAAATTTATTTAATTAATCAAGGGAAGAATTAATTAAATAATTAAATATATTTAATTAATAAAGGATTGGGCTTGTGGATGCAAAATAGGACCATTCAAGGCATAAAGAAGCATAAATTTAAATAAGGCAGGCCCAAACAAGTGTGAAAATGTAAAGGGATACATTTTTCTACAGTACAAGAGAAGAAAAAAATTGGACAGATGTACAAACTTTGGAAGACATTGTCAGGGAGTTTATCCCTAGTAAAATTGATCTTGGATATAGTTCTTATTTGGATTTTATCCTATCTTTGAAATATATTGAACATGTTTTTGCTATGAAACCAAATAAGAGTCCAAGTGTTGATGGCCTTCTAGCTGAATTCTATCAAACCATGTGGAATCATATTAAGGAGGATTTTTAGATGCTTTATTTGGAGGATTTTCATAATGGCTCTTTAGGTTCAAACATTAATAGAGGTTTAATTAAGATAATTCCTAAAGGGAAAGATGATAACACTATTGCTAGTTGGAAACCAATTACGCTATTAAACACTTCTTGTAAAATTATTGCTAAAGCTTTGGCTATTAGGATTAAACTTGTGGTCTGAGGTATTGTTAGAGTTGAAAAATGAGGTTTATCAAAGGAAGATATTTTGGAAAATCTAATTCTTCCCTGGGAGACTCTTGAATGGGCCCAACAAACTAGTCAAAATGCATTACTAATTAAACTAGACTTTGATAAAGCTTATAACAAAATCTGTTGGGATTTCATTCTCAAAATGCTACATTGGTTGGGTTTTGGGCATAAGTTTCAAAACAATGTCCGTATGTTGTTCCAAGATGCCAATGAACAAATTGTGATTAATAACTCTTTGACTGAACCATTTTATTTTCAACGGTCAATAAGGAAATGATGTCCTTTATCCCCTTTTTTATATGTTCTTACAACTGATGCTTTACAATATATGCTTCAAAAGTATAATCAGATGAACCTTATAAAAGGGATTTATATTTCCCAAGATAAGGTTGTTATTAACTCTCACTTTACTGATGATAGTATGTTGTTTTTGCAAAATTCTAAAGAAGAGTTGAATAACACCTTAGGTATCCTAAATCTATACTATTCCATTTTTGGTTCTTAGCTAGCTCACAATAAGACTGATTTTTTGATGTCTCAATCTGGGCAATACTCCTAAGTGGATTCCTAAGGAGTGGAGGCAAATTAAACATGAGAAGATTACTAGATATCTTGGCATTTCGTTTGATATAGGGGTGCCTCTTTTTGACATGTGGGACTAGTTTATTAACGAACTTAAAAAAATATTTTTTAATTGGGGCATCAAATTTTTATCATTAGCTAGAAAAGTTCAGGTTGCCAACAATTTTTTTATTTCTACCCATGTTTACTTTTCATCTTGTTGGATGCCTTTTAAGAGAAAATATGAAGACTTGAACAAACTAATTAGGAAATTTCTTCGGTCAAAATGGGATGGAAATGCTGGTTTTATTGCTTCTTCTTGGTTTCATTGTATTCAACCAAAATACAAGGGTGGTTTAGGAATCACTGATCCCAAAACTCAAGGGTTGTGTTTGGTTGCGAAATGGATTATTAGAGCTGCTACAAGAGATGAACCATGGAAAATCCTTGTTCGTAATCAAATTTTTCAAGCTGCAAAAAATAAAAAATGGAAGTTAGCTAATTGGTTTGATAAAATTATTATGTCTCCCTTCTTCAAAGTCAAGGCCTCCTTTCCCTCACAATCCATTTGGACAACTTGGCAATAGGTTTGACCATTTCTGCAATGGAATGACTCCTCTCTAAAACATGGATTCAACTTTTCTACTTCATCCATTTGGTGGAATAAACTTGTCAATTACCATAATCAATTGCTTGTAATTTGTTTTCCAAAGCATGCTTATTATTTGTATAAAAATGTTGTTCGACAATTTAAAGAAATTTGGGATTTTGATACGTTTGAATGGGCTTAATGGTTGAGAATCAAAGAGTAGTATAGGTTGATCATCAAATATAAAGAATCTCTAATATTTGTGCAATCATTAGTTCCTCTGGAGTTATCTATGAAAATATGTACTCCTAGAGTGCAATTTTTTCAAGGATTGGAGATGGTTGTCTTCTACCCATTTTAGTTATCTTTTGCTAAACAAGATTTATCTTCTTTCACTGCCTCACTAGAAGATCATTCCTCATCCCAATCATAAATGGAAGTGTAGATTTAGTTCCAAGAAGTGGATCAAAATGAGTGCACAAATATGGAAATCCAAAGCTAATGCAAAAACTCAATTGTTGGCCTAGAAAGTTTTAAATGATAAATGGAAGTGCAGATTTAGTTCCAAGAAGTATACCAAAATATGTTGTTGATAATGATGTTAACCCAATCTATGGGAAAAACCACCATTATATGTAGATGAAAATAATGATAATAATAGATTTATGAACATCTATGTTAGAGAAGTTGTCTCACATTGGAAAAAGACACAAGATTCACTAGAAGAACACAAATATCTCAAATAAATTTGATGGATAAAATAAATAGTATATTTCCTAGAGAAGCTTGAACTACTATGAAGAAGGAGCCAATAATACAAGTACATAGCATTAGCTACCAATATTTTGATAGATTCTTCCCAAGAAAGTGAGAGAAAGAGCTTTTTGTTGAAAATCTCCAAAAGACCCTTGAAAAATGGTAAAGAGTGGTCTCTTTTCTCAAACAAGTGGGAAGAGGCATTACTTTCCTATTTGGGCATTATGACATCTTGAATGAGCCACACAAAAATGCACTTTTGAATTTAAAAAATTCTCAAGATGCTAGTGTGGTGCATAGACGTCTTCTTGTCGTGTTACCATCTAGGATAATTGTACTAAAATTTGACACATGTGATAGAAATATACTATACTAGATTTAAATTTGAGGTGAATCTTTCATATAGAAGTGTTAAAATCTATCATTAAAACATGGGCTAAGGTGAGTTTAAGGTGTAATGTGAAATTGTACAAGTATATAATTTTTGACACTACAAAATGATGTTTTTCTTAGGAGGTCTACTTGAGTCTTCCTTCCTTCACATTTTACATCTCTTTTTTGGAGATGATTTTTTCTCATGAGATTTTCTCATTTTCTCCAATTGTGAGAGATATTTTTTTATATGTACAATATAAACTAATGCATAAAAATCAAATGGTATTTTTGTTTAATCTAGATTTGGATAAAACAACCTATATTATGATATAACCTAATTTATTTTTTCTCTTTTAATTAGAGATTCTAGATTCTAAACATTTTACAATGTTCTCCCCCATGAGTCACCATTTGTTGTTACTTGTGCAAAACACCCAATATTTACCTTTTACAATTGAGGCCCCCCTTCCTACTTTATGCTTGCAAAATTTTATTCGTATTTCATATATATATATATATATCCATCCAATTTACTTTGCTTTAAATTCACAAGTCTCATTGAAATCCCATTTAAAATACCTATCAAACTCATGAATTGATCTCTATGATATATGAGTTAACAAATTTATTTCTAAGTTTTTTTCTTCCTATTATTTTATTTATGTTCTACTCTTGTGTATTTATTTTTCTAAAAAATATATATTTCTATATTTGTGTTCCAATCCAAAATTTGAAAATTATTTTAATATTCTTCTTGACTAGGCATGTCAAATCCACATCTAAATTGAGCTACTTGCTTTATGTCACATGTCCTCATTAGACATTGGAAACCTATTACTCTTGGCACATCCTTTGCTTTACCTGTGAACTCGAAGAACTTTGTCAACTACATTACCTATGGCATCTTAGATCTAGATTTAACTTTCTTCTACCTCTATTGACACATTAAGTCTCATGAATTTTTATTGAGTGACACTTTTAAGGCTAGATCCCTCATTTTTATACATGTCTTACTCTAGGTCCATTCACATGTACCCCAATTTTTTACTAAACTTTAAAATCTTGGAAAAGCATGTTTCTCTTGCAAAATCATGTCTCACATTCTCATGTTTTTTTCCTCATTGATTTTCAAGCTTGCATTACCTTATTAATTGTGGTTAAGCACGGCTTTAAAATCTACATTTTAAATTGAGGATGGTTAGCATCTACCACATGTTATTTGTAGACTACATCCACACAGTACCTCTAAAGCATCTTATGTTTTTCTATAGAGTATAATCAACCAATAAATTTTATTCTCCTTAGGTTCTTGTGTCCAGAATAAATTTGATTTCTTACATCTAAACTTGTTAAACTTTATTCAAACTAATTAACCAAAGGTTTCATTCTAATTATAAATCTTGTGTCCCTCACTTTCTTGCATGCACCTCTTGCAAAATAATATATGTATTTTTCTTGACCTTTACAAGCAATTTTAATTTAAGATTTTGTATGTAAGTATATATATTTATGAAAGAAGAAAAGGTGCTCAAATACATTTTTTTTAATAGTGGGGAAATCTTTCAATAAATGTGATTTATAATCCATCATCATCTAATTATACTCATTACAAAATAAAATAAAATTAACACTAAATAACATAATCATTAATAAACTCATTATATATTTTGGCATATTTAGTCAAATCAATCAACATTTATTTTTAGACATGAAAATATTAACATTTGATCATAGCTAGCTCATTGAAAAAACAAATTGTATTAATTGATCCTTTTGTTAGTGAAGTTGAATGGTTCTTAATGAACCCACCAAGGATCAAGTCTTGTTGAGTGAAAGGCCTTGACACCATAAGAAATCATGTCAAGATTTTGCCTCAAATGAATTTGATGGAATGAATAGCTCTCAATCCTTCACTCTGTTAGTGAAGTTGAATGGCTCTTAAAGAGCCCACCAAGGATCAAGTCTTGTTGAGTGCAAGACCTTGACACCACAAAAATGAGGTAAAAAATTTGTTCGAGATGAATTTGAAGGAATGGATAGCTCTCAATCCTTCACTCTTAGATGGAGAGGTTTAGCCTAAAGCTCATGCTCCCATATTAGATAGCAAAAACAATCTTGTGAATAATATAAAATCCTGCATAAATAAATTGAATGGAATAATCCTTCCAAATCCATAAAAACAATTCAGATAGCAATTACATCCTTTGAAAATCCCTTCACTGCCATCACAACTTTCAAGCTTAATAATATAAAAGATGTAAAATAGCAATAATTAATGACTACTTATTATAATAACCGATAAGAAAACAATGAGCCTGCGACCGTTCAGCTTCAGTTCTTGGGAGCACTCCATTTATTTAAATTCGCAGCACTGCAATGCCCGAACCCAACTCGTCTTCCCCTTCTTGAATAACCTTGATATAAACTTGGTGAGTTGATGATGGCGGGAGCGAGTGTTATTAAGACACTTATTTTTCCATTGGATTTAGTACTTGCAGATTTTAACATCCGGATTGCAGAGTTTTGGGAACATATTTACGCGCTTAAGCAGATTCAGCCATGCAGTATTGAAGTTAATCGAGATTGGCTGGACATATCCCGCTATGAATATGCAGATGATGGACAACAGTCATATGCAGTTCGTGAACACTTTTTCATACAAGGAATGATCTTCAGAAGTGTAGCCAGAAGCGGGCGGAGAAGTTTGCGGGCTCCTCCAGGTGCATCTTACACCTGCCATGTTTGTTGCAGACCTCCATTGCCCACCGGAATGCATGACGCCATTTTCATGGCATGCCTGAATCCTTCCACTCAGAATGTTACTCTGGCCCACGCCTCTGCAGACGCCATGTATAGGAACTCCTCCCAACAGCACCGCTATTATAGAAGCTTTTTCTTACAATGGCTGCGCGACCATCTTCTCTCTGTCTATGATAGCATGGTTTCGCCTGGATTCAGCTTTCTGATTTTGTTAGGGCGTTACGATTATTGGGAGATTGTCAACTAGATTGGAATCGTTTGGTTCGTTTGGTTCTCTCCAACACAGAGAATTCTGCTCTTTGGGGAAGTGATATGAGATTTTTATTTGAAGTCTATGATAATAATTTTAAACACCCAATTACATAGAGACTTTCTGGTTTACGTTTAAATGAGGGCCTGGCTTAAACGTTACACACTAAGCTTTGACTGCTTAGTGTGGACATGCCGTGGGGCCCCCTCTTAACCGGCCATTCCAAGTGCCGTTTTACTTTTGCCTTTCCCGTCACCTTCACCTGCCTCCGTTTCCGTTTAACTTAGCAGTTCTGTTTACCGCTGCAGTCAGCAGTCAACCGCCCAGTTCCCGCCTATGATTCAAACCAAACAGAAAACTGTTCCCGCGCTGCGAAGTTTGGTAGATCCCTGAAATAAATGTGGTCTCATGGAATGCCAGATAGCAGGATATACGCAAAATGGAATTTTTGAAAGGCTTCAGGAAATTTCAAGCAAATGCAACTGCAGTTGCAAAGCCAGACTCCGCAACCTTTGTCAGTAGCCTCCCTGCCTGTGCGAAAATGGGAGCTTCGGAACAGGTTATGGAATCCATTGGAGGAATTTTTTTAGACGTTGTGGTTGCCGCTACCTTGGTAGACATTTATGCAAAATGTGGAAGCATAGCCGAGGCATGTGAACTGTTTAACAAAATGCCTCAACAGATTGCAGGATACGCAGAATATGGAAGCATAGACAAGGCACGTGTGGACTGTTTAACAGAATGCTGAAATGTATTATCTTGGAATGCCTTGATTGCAGATTATTCACAAATTTGCCTTTTTAAAAGGCTTTAGGAACTTTCAAGCAAATGCAATTGGCAGTTAGGTTTTGCATGAGCTAGTCAGTAAATTAGCTTTCATTATTGTGTTCCTCGCTGCACAATGAAGTATCTGCTGCTATGTGTTGAATTTTTTTTGAGATAATGTATGCAAAATAATGTAGTGTAATTGAGAGGGAAATAAATTTATCAAAATAATTTATACAATAATCTTGTAGATCAAGCGTATCACATATAATTTGTACAAAATGACTTTCATAAAGTTCATAGATTAACTAAATTTGAAAAAATAAATTTATCTCTATATGTCAGATTCATCATAGAGTTAAAAAGTGTAAGTATAAGCACATTGTTTAATCAAAAAGAATTTTATTTTGGTGAGGTTAAACTGGTTAGTGTTGTAGACAAGTGAGACCTTTCTTTGGGTGGGAATTGTTTTCCTATCTATAGAATCATGCTTAAAGAAATTAGTTTGTTATAAGAGATGGTGAGGAGAATAGGGTTGGATTTAATCATAGGGGCTTCTAGTTAATAGTAATAATGTATAGATAATTTTTATTTGGTATATATTTAAGTGATTTTAAAAAAATGTCTTATATATAATAAAATATTACATATATAATTGATAAATTTATTAATTTGTAGTAAAGTTTTAATGTTAATAATTTGAAGAGTTTTTGTTTTATTTTATTAAACAATCTATATTAAAAGTATCATTATATTTTATATTGTTAATTCTATTGAATTTGCTTAAATAAATAGACTATTTTTCATACATAAGTGAAACATATATAGAAATTACAAAAGTGTTCTTTGAACATAATTTTAATTCTTATTCATCAATATTCTCATTTAAAATGCTACATGTATATTTATATAGAATGGTTACATTTTCTAGTGTATTTCAAAAGTTTCAATCTTGAATTATGTTGGCTCTTAATGATTGCATCTCCATTCTTATAAAGAAGCCATTTAATGTCAAGACAACATAAAAGATAAGTCATGACATAAAGGGTAAGATCATCATCAAAGAATTAATTGTACTAGGGCAATTGATAAGAGTCATTAAGCTTTTTCCTCTTTGAGCACTACCAAGCCTAGGATGGTGTTTTCATGATGATTTTAGATAAGACAAAGAAGGGGAAATAATAAGTTACAATCCATCTATTGACTAACCACGCCACATAACAACCAAAATTAAACTATTTGACCTTAATTAGGTAGATAATAGTAGGTATGTGCATGCAACAATTGATGTGAAATTATTTTATACCTTTCAAGATGAGTAATCTTAATTGAACAATGTTTATATGCAATTTACAAATTATACCAGCAAGATCCTTTTAAGATGGTTCAACTTGAATTCAATTAGAATATAAAATGTAATGTTGAATTATATTGGTGAATAAGATGTATCAACTAATTCTAAACTAGCAAACACAACTAAAAGAAATGTGTTTTAATTTTTTTGTCCTTTTACATTCATAATTAGTTCCTATTTGATTGAGGAATAGCATCAAGGATGAAACAATGCAATAATTTGTGTAAACTTGAAATGCAAACTATATTGTGTATTTCTCATTTCAATATAATGCACAAATTTATGAATCATCACAAATTGTAGGTTTAATTTAAATTCCACAATATTTCAAAGATACCCTACTTGTATTAAAAAGCGTATTGTAAGATATTGCAATGACTTACAATATTTTGACACTAGTAAGTCCTCAAAACAAGAATCCGCCAAAAATGACATGAGGAGCTATGATGCACTCTCATGACTTCCTAAAATACCTTAGTCCACTAGGGAGACACCTAAAATATGGGGAGGAAAATCCATTACTACAACCTTTCCAAGTTAACTTACAAATGAATAAGTCTCCAAAAAATAAAAATACAACGTTTAGTTATCTACAATTAATATTTAAGTATTCTCTTGTACATGTGGAATAGATAATAGGCCAATATATTTTACATTGTATCACCATGTATTTATATCATTCACCTCTCTCCCACTCTTGGCATATGGGTGTAGATAAACTTGGAATTTCATGTCAAATCAAAAAAATCCCTATCTTCTCAACACTCTACACTAGACATTCATTTACACAAGGGATTAGATCTATTAAAAATAAAATTGAGAGTAGATAGATATGGGATAATATCTTTCAAAATAAACAAACAACAATTCTAAAAAAATTCCAAGCATGTACATGTATTAGTTTCCTTGCCTTAATGTGTAATAAATCTACCTAGCATGACTTTCCATTCTTATAAACACATGTTATTTTGAAGAAAAGGATAATACAATGATAATGCACCAAATCAAAGACATTGTGCATGAGGGAAAAAGGAAAAGGCATCATTCTAGTTATACAAATGTCATATGCTAGCATATAATAAAATATGTTTCCTACATGAATAAGGCAAGGCCACAAAATATCATTTTTAACTATCTTGTATTAGATAATATATTATTTAATACTTGTAGCCAATAAGACATCATCTTTTATGCATATTAAATCTATCCTTAGTACAAGAACCAACATGAAAAAATTGAGTAAATATTTCTTTCTTGTTGTTGCTCACACAAATGCATGGAATAAACTATAAAATAGGGAATTTTATATTACAAAAAAAAATCATATATTCTTTTATATCCCCACTTTACATGTGTTTGATAAGGCTAGAAATAGGGGATATGGGATGCCATAATTATATTTTAAACATGTGATGGTTTTTCTTCACTTGATGAGAGCTAATGTTATATTAATGGCCATGGTAAATTTCCATATCATATAAAAACCACATTTATTGATATAAGTAGCATGTATGGATTTGGTAGGGTTGTCCAAACCATCCAAACTTGCATACATCCATACACACATGATGTCTCTTTTCATACTATATAAAAACCTAAACCAAGGAAAATATGCATTTTCAAATTTCCATATAAAATAAATTCCTCTATGATGTACCTAGCTTAGGCAAGCCCTCAATTTTAAAATCCATCTCATAAGCCAACCAACCAATAATCACTTATATATAGCTGCATTAATATAAATTATCGATATGTTTTTCCTTGTAGTAAACTGCCTAGTCAATGGACCACAAGGGTAAGGGGATTAAAAAGGGCACCAACCCATAGGTAGGAAGCCAACTCTTGCTCACAAACACCTTCTCCATCTTTCGACTCATCATTTCCCTCGCCACCATCTACAAAATCTCCAAAGCCTTCACCTCCATTGTCCCACCATTTATGGTTTTTGCACCCTTCATCTCCATCATTAAGATGTCTATGGGTGATCATTAATTTGTGTGGTGACTATCAAAAGAGTTTGTTGCTAGAGATATTTATATATTAAAAAATAAAAAAATATTACTTAAATTTGGATTATTTGGATGATTTTTTTATTAATTATTATAACTAGAGAAGATATTTATTTTCTGTAAGACCTACATCTATATTCATTTCAAACTTACTCTTCTCAATAATAGTGGTAATTAATCAAAGCTTATAGGTGTATTAAGAAGAGCTTAGGGTTCAAGGGTTGGGTTTAAGATGAAGTTGGATAAGGTTATTGGAAAGAAACTCATGAAAGATGGAATGGGAGGCTTTTCTAGCTTCATCCAATTAGCATTAACTTGTCTAAAAGGGGAGATAGTAAGTTTAGATGAGGAGCAAGATTTTTTTAGTTACTTTAGTTGATTGTTTTATCAAGGTTGGGTTAAGGAGAAAATTATAAGTTATTGGTGTTCTTTGTAGAATTATTGGTTTCCTGAGAAGAGAATGAGGCTAAACAAATAGAGACATGAGAGGCCAACGAGGAGATGGACTTAAAATAATCTATCACAGGTATGTACAATCATACAAAGTGGTACAAAGTGTTATAAATGTTGAATATTTGTGCAAGAGATTTTGATTCTGATGCTTTGCAAAAATATTCCTAATAAACACACACTCAATATTGAAGTCGAGAAGAAGATAGGAGATCTATGAAAGAATGCATTGATGATAAAAGATAAAATCCATCACCTTCTTATTTATGTCTTGATTGCAATGTATAATGTTGATGAAATTAGCCTACAATCCTATGTTGACTTGAATGAGTTCCATGTAAAGATAAGTGAGATAGAGGAAGGAACCCAAAGAATAGGTAGATAAAGAGTAGAACCATTTTATGTTTTTTTTTTTTCCTTTATGAATTATAAAGCTTAGCTATGAATAGATCATCAAAGAAATAATCAATGCACATTGATCTATAAAGGATTGAACATGCATCTTAGGATTGTTATCCAATCATACAGGTATGTCAATGTTTAACATGATGAACTATGGTTCCTATGGGTGATCTATTATAGCCAAACATATTATGCTATGAAAGAGGTTTAAGGTTTCATCCCCCAATGCATAAGATGATATGAGAATAGATAGCTAGCATTGCATTAATGACAAATATTGAACTAGGTGGTAAATGATAGTACTAGGGGCATAGGTTGGGACATTGAGGGTAGGAGATGTAAAAGAAATAATGTTTTAGTAAGAGTATGGCAAGGGTTGTGAGGTTAATGGTAGGATAGGAGAGGGAGTGACAATAGTGGTAAGAGAGGATCAAGCAAGATAAGTGAAGGGTAAGGGTTGAAAGGGTGGCACATCTAGGGGTAGGAGGTAAAGTGGTTGCCTAAAGGGACACAATCATAGTTAAAAGGAGGAATGAAGAGAGAGACATAAAGTTAGTAATGTGTGTTGGATGAGAAGTAGGCATGAAAATTTAGGTGAAGGAATATGGAGATGTAGGAAAAAGAAAATAAGTTGGCTCTAAGAAGAGAGGGATGGAGGTAGGATAACTCAACTATGAAGGGACATAAGTGTGGACAATATATCCTATACCTTGTAATATCTCTAGCCTCTCAAGATGGACGATGATGATATTTGTTAAGTAGGTGACATCATCAAGTAGGCTACTTTGGAGGAGAGACAAGTGGTGCTCAATTTTGGTGAGTGACAAATTATGAATCATCTAATAGGGATTCATTATCAAAGTGGGTCATCATTGTGAGACATATAGAGTGGAACAACATGTGGGGTGGATGAAAATAGACGAAGGGTAATGGAGGAAGGAAAATAAATGGATAGATTTAAATGGCGATTCTTATAAGAGATAATGTGTGAGGAAGGGATAGTCAAAGAAGGAAGGCTAATAATTTTTATCAAAGAACATCAAAATGATTCATTCTCATATACTATACAAAATTTGAGTAGAAAAATCTAGAGTTTTCATTTTTAGGTGAAAATAAAAGACACAAAGACAATAGCGTATTAAATGGACACTAAACTAATTGTGATAAGGTCTATATGTTGTGACTATGTTTATGTTTACTCAAAAAGAGTTCCGTTGAATGATGAAAAATTGAAAAGTCGAAGTAGAATTAACTAAATTTCAAACATTAGAATGAGAGTTTGTTGTTTATAGAGATATATTCTTTTGAAGATGAAGAAATGAATAAAAAATGAAGGTTAGGACTAACATCAAGTTCACTACAAATATAGCTAGGAGATAGATAACCTACATAATTTAAATTTAGGAAAGCATTTTCAATTATCTATCTTAGGATTCAACTAGCAATCTATCATAAATGAGTTTACTTAACACAAACACACAAATTATCTACCAACTAAATAACAAATTATTTTCATTTCTAGTTAGATTGCTTAACATGTCTTACATAAGCTAAATTCTTAATCTAAATGGTTAGTTTACTAAAAATTAACTTTATGAATGACAAGATTGTTTAAAGACTTTTAAAAGGCAATAAGAATGAAAGGTAGAAACTATATAAACTAGATGATGGAAAATAATAAGAGGGTCTATTGGAAAATTGAGGTTGCTAATAGGAAGAACAAAGTCTAATTTTAGTATAAGAATGTTGTCATAGTGTAGAGTGCAACCATGCCTTTGTTACATGAAATTTTAAAAAGCAAGATAAGATAGATAACAACAAACAAAAGAATGCTAAAAGTTTTGAGACATAAAGATTAAAATAAAAATGTTGAATTCCGATCCCAAAATAGTTCTTACCCCTTGTCTATACTTCCACATTTTACATACATTTTTACTAAAACAATTGGAACTACATCAAACATAATTGCTGACGAGCTCATGGAACGAAGTCAGAATAGTTCTTACCCCTTCTCTATACTTCCACGTTTTGCATACATTTACTGATGAGCTCATGCAATGAAGCCTACCTGCCAATTGCATTTACTTGAAAGTTCCTAAAGCCTTTTAAAAAAGGAAATTTTGTGAATAATCTGCAATCAGGGCATTCCAAGATAACACATTTCAGCATTCTGTTAAACATTTCACGTGCCTTGTCTATGCTTCCATATTCTGTGTATCCTGCAATCATGGCAATCCATTTGACCACATTTATTTGAGGCATTTTGTCAAACAGTTCACATGCCTTGGCTATGCTTCCACATTTTGCTTACATGTCTACCAAGGTAGTTGCAACCACAACATATGAAAAAATTCCTCCAATGGATTCCATACCCTGTTTTGAAGTTCCCATTTTCACACAGGCAGGGAGGCTGCGGACAAAGCTTGCGGAGTCTGGCTTTACAACTGCAGTTGCATTTGCTTGAAATTTCCTGAAGCCTTTTAAAAAATCCATTTTGCGTATATCCTCCTATCTGGCATTCCATGAGACCATATTTATTTCAGGCATCCACCAAACTTTGCAGCGCGGGAACAGTTTTGCGTTTGGTTTGAATCATAGGCGGGAATTGGGCAGTTGACTGCTGAGTGCAGCGGTAAACAAAACTGCTTAGGTAAACGGAAACGGAGGGAGGTGAAGGCGACGAGAAAGGAAAAAGTAAAAACGACACTTGGAATGGCCGGTTAAGAGTGGGACCCACAGCACGTCCACACTAAGCAGTCAAAGCTTAGTGTGTGGCGTTTAAGCCAGGCCTTAAAGGAGCAGAGTTATCTTTTCATTTGAAAAGATTGACTGGTTTCTCAGACTCACACTATTGTGTACAACTTCCTTACAGTTTGCTACAGTACATGCAGAAATCTGACGTTATCGTCAAATTTGCCTGATCTTGGAAATGTCTCCTTGAAATTATGCTTCATTTTTTTTGCTTTTGTCTCGATTAAAAGTTTACATTTTTGTAATGAAGGAATCTCTTGCATTTTAGAGCATTTTCTTTTCTTTTCTTTTTTCCTCATGAAAATTGAATTTGCATTCTCGATTAAAATTTAAAGATTATTTTATCTTATAATAAAATAATTAGTCATAACTAAATATTATTTAGATTATTTTGTTATTTTTTATAAATAAATATTTTATATTATTTTGTATGAGTATTTCAGTTTTAAAATAAATTAAATATAAATAATATTTTACATATATTCTTTTTAGGAATGATCAACTTGAACTAATTAAATTTTGTAATTCTTTTAAACTCATTTTTCTTTTATTATTTAAGAAATATCTTGAATCAAACCTAAAATATTGTTAGTAGAAACATTATTGAAAAATATTCAAATTGATCTTTTGCAACTAATAATCTTCCCTCTGCTGGCAAATATATTTACAGCCCAATGCTACCTACTCTTCACTGCGTGCAATTCATATTTTTAAGTGCATTGTATAAGAGGTCTTATTGGAGAACTTGTACTCTTGAAAGAGAGGTCACAAGTTCAAATCTTGTTGGGGGGTAAGGTATGTACACCTCGTATTGTGGAGCATGAGTTAGGTGCCTCCCTCATATTGGGAGTACTGAGGAGTCCCATAGTAAGCCATCTGTAGACCCAAAAATAGATCGCCTGGTATTGTGGACTATAAAAGGACCTTTCCTTTCCTTATTAGATTGACATGACAACTAGATTTTAGGTGCTAGTCTACAAGTGGGTTGTAAAACCCTAGGAGCCTAGAGTTCGAGGGAAGGTGTGGCAGGCCTCAGCTTTCGGTGGAGGGAGCCTGAGCCTTCCTCCACAAGGTTTGTCTCTCACATGAGTAAGTGGTCTCTTACTCCTTCGACAACCCTCATTCTATATGCATCTGGTTAGTGTGTTATGCTTGTGTTTTTCTTTGCATTAATTTAATTTGGTTGGAGCCCTCGACTCTTATCTCGCTATTTGGTATTTTGTATGGTGAAATGAATGAGCCCCCTTTGACCATCCCTGATAGGGTTTCTATCAATCCAGAGGAGGCCAACAAATTTTGAGATGTTTTGGCAGAGGAAACTGGTCTTGTCCCTCCTTCAGCGAGTCCCCTATGCAAATATGGAGTGATTTGCCGAGATGGAGCAAGGGAAGGTAAACGATCTAATGACAACCTTAATGTTATTTCTCTTGTTCCAAATTAGAAAATGATTGATGCTATAAACAATGAAAAAGTTAGGCTTAAAAATATTACAATTTTTCTAGCGGCCATAGTTTGAAACCAACTTCCTACAAGAACATTTTTAGATGATTGGTTTATTAATGTTTGGGGAAAAAAATTGGGGTTAAAATCTCATTATGTTGGGGTTAAAATCTTATTATGCAGGATGGTCCAGAAAGGGCTCTTCCTTATTTTCTTTCACAACCCAAAAATGCAAGAGACTATAACCAATAAGTAATTCTAGAACATAGTGTGAGCACCTGCAAATTTACACAAAGCTATTCCTCTAACATTTTGTTAATAATGAGGTTAGTTCATATAAATGCACAAATACTCCTATGAAATAATGCAAAATGTTTCCTAAACATGATAACAAAACAAACTAAATTGAAAGCATGAAAGATACATAATGCACACTTTATCTCATATTGGATTGGTGCTATTGTGGAAAATAGCCCTTTCCCAACCCTTGATAATGCCAATGATGATGATGCAATGGAAAAAATCAGTTCTCAAATGAAGAGAGTGACTTTGCATAAGCTTTGTAGATCAAATGGTAAGATTGTGGAGGTTGTGGAGAATTAAACCAATGGAGATGATCTCTATTTAAAGATTCTCAAGTTGAAAGAATGCTTATGAGAGAGCAATGTTAGATAAAAAAAAAGCCAATGAAAAGAGGCCACTTGTCAACTTGTGATAGGTTGGAGGATGAGCACATTTTGGTCAATGTGCCAAAGAGAGGGAGATTTCAAATTTGAAATTGAGAGTTAATGCTTAGTTTGACCTTTGCAAGGGACATGTAAGAGCCATGTAAGAGCTCATAAATGCTTTGTTGGGTGTACATGTCCACTTGTTTTTGAATTAAAATTTGAGGGAATATTCCTCAAAGATGCCATGTTGATGGAAAATGCTGATTTTATAAATGAATTAAAATGATTTATTGGTGCAAGTGGGAAAAGTTAGAGGATGTGATGGGTGGTTAGGTTAGATTAACCAGGATTAGCTTAGCTTAATGATGATTAGATGCTTTGACCTCTTTGACTTGAATATTTTGATTTATTTAAATCAAAAAGGGATGGAAGGTGATTTTAGACTTAATTAAATAAAGGATTTATTTATTTAATCAAGGAGGGTGATGTTAGGATCAAGTTGATTTATCTAATTTAAATTGATGACTTTAGGAGATTGATAAATAAACTTGATTTATTTGCTGAATGGATGAATATGACCTAATCGAATGCATTATGCCAATTTTGTGTGTCTACACAGGTAAATGGACCTTTAGGGCCTTGAAATGGTCTCTAAAGCCATTTATGATGAAATTGTAGCCATCTTGGGCCCAAGGTGGTTAATTGTTAAAAAAAATTCCTCCGTTTCTATGAAAGTTTTTACCAAAAATCCTCTCTCCAGTTGGCAAAGTTATTAGGGTGGAAGATGCAAAAGTTACCTTCCCGCATCTTGATGGTAGGGTTTTAATTACCCTTCTTCCTAGTGTAGAAATACTAGAAAGGGTAGAGTTTCCAAACCAATATTCTATAATTTGTTGTGATCTTGAAATCCTGGGAGGCATATAAATGCATGCTATCTTTGTAGGAGGGAAGGGCATTTTTAGTGAAACTGCCCTATTATTAACATAAATATGAACATTACAAAAGCTAGTCTTAGTTCCCTAACCCCAAACTAGTTAAAAATTCTTGTATTATCCCCGACCGGATGGAAAAAATTCCCACTCAAGTTGGAAACCCTAAATCCATGATTGGAGATGGCATTGCCTCACCAAGTGGGAACTCTGAAATGAATAGTTTCTCCACCCCTCAAGATAAATATGGCTCCTTGACTCCTTTGGGCATGGGCCTTGTAAAAAATGATGTTGTGGACTCGATGTCTAAAAGTGAAGGGGAAGATAACCACAATCCAGTCCCCTTGAGGGTGGACCCTACAAAATCCTTATATTGGTAAGGAATGTTGAAATAAAGATGAAGGTGTGGGGGGCTAATACCCTTACAATGGAAGGCATGCAGATGGTTGATACCTCTATCACACCGACCTCTCTCAAAGAACTAACCCATGGTAAGATAGAATTGCAGGGGACTCCCACCCTGAGGATTATGGCTAATAAAAATTTGGTTTTAGTACAAATAATTATAAAAGGAAAAATGCATAACAATTGGTGATGAAAAAATACATCAAAATATTACTTTAAGAAGCAACCCCGGGGCTTCTCAATTAGAGCACAACACCATGGTTTTAGAAGACCAAGAGGATATCATAACTAGTAAGCCTCCATACTCTGAAGAGTTGATGGCTGCTAAGAATTCTAACTCCTGACCTTTGAAAAAATATGATTCAAAAGTTCAAAGCATGGTCTATGAAATTGAAAATAATAATCAAATTCATAGACACCTACAAAGGTCCATAGTAGGTTCACCTTATCAACATAGAGAAGAAGATAGAAATGAAAGGGGTAACCCAAAATGGTTATCACCCAATAAATTAATTAATCATAGATCTTGTTTAGATTGTGAACTCAATTATGAGCAAGTGCAGACACCTAAGGATCTAAGTCTAGAAAAGAAAATAAGCCCAAAAATTCTCATTAGAAGTCTACATAGATTGAAACAACGTACTATACTAAGAATAAAATTGAACTTAGATAATCAACTTAGCCCATTTGATGCCCTAAAAAATGAGGTTAGGAAAAGTTTAGAATCCTCTCCAATAGGGAAAAATAATGAATATTGTCTTTAGATCTTGTAGAAACTATTGGAAATGAACTGATCCTAGGTGAGACTGAAAGGAAGTCTCCTCGCACCAAAAACTCTCTTCTTAGCATTGAATTTTTAAATAAGCAAAAAAAACCTCCATCTGGAAATGACACCTCAAATGTCACTAAGCTCAAAAGAAAGAAAATGACCAAAGAGTCCCCATACCCCTTGGTTAAAAGGAAGGATACTAAAAGTAGTGTTCCTAAGTGCTATGATAGCTTTAGGAAAGCAATGGATACTTCTTATTTCTTTTTTTTATGGATTTACAATGTATGTCCTAGAATTTCAGTGGACTTGAATCCCTTGATAGGAAACATATAGTGGGGAAATTCCTAAATCTAACAAAGAAGAAAGATGTGGTCTTCCTACAAGAGGTAAATGCCATCAAATACACACTTGAAACAAATCTTGATTTTATATGGAAAGACTCAATTTAGTTTTTAACTAATCATGAAAAAGGTAAAGGAGGATCAACTATATTGATATCTAATAAGTGGGCTAAATATGTGGTGGATAATGGCTCATCTCCTTGTCAGAGAGCTGCCTAGATAATAATAGAGAAAGATGGATTTAGATTTTGATTATTCTCGGTTTATGCCTCCAATGACTACAAGGGTAGAGTTGATCTATGGAAGTGGATGTTCAACCTCCACAACATCCCTTAGATATTGGGGGGTGAAAACAACATGATAGAACATTAGGAGGATAAGAAAGGTGGTAAGGAATTGGATTGGAAAGGGGATGAACTCTACTTCTATACAAGGATGAAAAGTAAAAATATTTTGGACCCACCATATTGTAATATTAAAGAAAATAAAGGCATTTGGTATACTTGGTGCAACTTCCAAAGAGGAATTTGTGGAATATGTACTACATATCAAGGATAGATTCTATGTAAATAAAGACTAGTTGTAGTGTAAAAAATTGTCACCCTTAACAATTTCATACTATATTTTGTCCCCCTTAATTTATTGGACCTGATTGAGTACTTAGTTTCCTAAATTATGCATCCTATTGCCTATTTTTAACAATTTATGAGGAATTGGAAGCAAGAATCAAATGCATTTATTTAATACCTTGCCCCTGACACCAAAAATCCCAAAAATTAGGGTCAAGATACTCATGCCCTAGGCATGGGCATCCCCCTATTTTGGCTCCAAATTCAAATATGTTTGTGTTGGAAATTTAATATTTGAAATTCAATTATCTAAAGTCAGTTATTAAGGTTTAATTTTTAGGAAATTAATTACATATAAATACCTAGTTATTGAGTCATTTAAGATACATCTAGAAAATTATTGATTAAATTATTATCAAGAGTAATCAAGAGCATTCAAGAGAAACATTTTTCAGTGATTCATTGCAATTATTCAAGTTTGTTCATATTATTTTGTCATATTTTTTGTGAAGGCTAACCCTTTGTAGGTGTCCAAGAAATTCAAGCATTCAAATAAATCAAGGAAGAAATATCCAAGACCTTGAGGTGATGTTTAGGACTTCAATCCTTCAAGGAAGTCATTGAAGGAAGGAAAGTTGCATCACTTTGTGATTTCATCATTCCTTCCTATTCATTATCATTTATCATTGATAATGCCATTGTGGAAGTGGAAACACTTACATGAGATTTGACTAAGGAAAGCCCCTAAATGGCCCAAAATTTTCCCTCTTTGAATATGCAGGTTTTTAGGTTTTAAGGAGATTGAAAGAAGCTTGAAGATCCATTTTGTATTATTGCAATTGCTATCATACATCTTTCCAAGCTGGGTATGTGCAGGATCATGATGGGCCAAAAAGTGGTGTTATGATGGGTATTTGTAGGGTATGTGGCTGATGACTTTTTTTTACCCAAAATTGATGAAACAAAAAGGGTTTTAAAGGAGATTCTTAGCTTTCCACCAATATAAATTATTCTTTACTTTGAATTTAATAAATAATTATTATTCATTTTCTATTTAAATTACGACTAAAGTCCTAATTGATAGGCTGATTGAAAAACAAGTATAGCTTTCAAAGCGGTATCACATTTTTTGAATCAAAACATGCATCAAATTCTATGCTTTGCATACTATAGGATTAAAAAAAAAAATTGAATTTCATGAAGTTTTAACCAAGTTAAGGTGGTCAGACATATGATTTTTTATATTTTTTAAAAGTTGTAATAAAAATTGATAAATAATTATTTACTTGGAAAAAATTTACAAACAAATATGCATCACATTAGTACATGAGTCATCTACTTATATCTAAAATTTTATAAAAAAATATTATCATTTTATTGGGGTTAGGCTAGCTAGCAGACACCTACTTCTTATTTTTCTTTGAAATTTAAGTACTCACTGCATTGAAATTTCAAATTTTCACTAAATAGATTTTTTTTTTAAAATAAACTTAGTAGTTGAGAAACTAAATTCAATTTTCTAAAGATTCTATTCTTACATATTTTTGAAATAATATAGATAACTTATTCAAATTTTTATGTCAAGTTTCCTAACTCTTATTTTTCTAAATTTTTTGCCACTTAAGGGCCTATTTTTTCCATGACGATCCTGCACATACCCAATGATGTAGGAGCATCCAGTGGTGTGAGGGAAATCTTGCATCACCCAAAAATATCTTTTCCATTTATGTTCCTTTTTTTTTTTTTCCTTTTGTATATTTTTTGCATTTTTGGATACCCTTTTCATCGAATAAGAGTTCCCAACTTTCAGAACTGCTTTTCTGCATTTTCTGCTCAACTGTTATTTTTAGCAGGGGTGAATTTGAAGGCATGGGAAGACAAAAAATTATGGGAAGGTTCATGATGGAAAAATAAGCACTTTGGAAAAAGAATCAGGTCAAGATCCTTCATGGTTTGAAAGTTATTCAAGTTCTAGTTTCTGCTTTTTGCCCTGAAAAACCTTCCGAGTCTAGTTTGAAGCACTAAACGGTCTCGTAGGGCCCAAAAATCATCAGAACCAATGAAGCGGCTTCTTAGCATATTTTTCACTCTGAGACCTTTCTGACGGTACAAACGGTTCGAAAAACGGAGTCCCGAATCAAAAGTTATGGCTTCCGGAAGTTGGCCAATTTTTGGAAAATTGCCAATTTTTGAATTAGGACTCAATGTTTGAATTTCAAATTATATTTTTTTTGTGCCACACCACCAAAACTCATATGTCGAATGTTTTTTTTGGCTCCAAACTGGAAAGGGGCTATTTATGGGCTAGTTTTTGATATTTGGGTAGCTTTTTGGGGAAATAGTTCACATGCTGCGAAAAGAGAATTTTCTGTAATTTCTGTAATTTTTTTTCTGAAACTTCTATAGGTTGGATGTAACATAGAGCTTGAGGATTTGGGATCCTCTACATGTAATATTTCCATTATTAAATAATAATAAAGTCTTCTAGTTGTGTGCATTATTTTTGTGTCTCGGGTTTGCTCCCTCGTCACCCAGCCACATAAAATCACCTACAACACTATCTAACAGATCTGTAGGGCGAAATAAAGAGCCATAATCTAGTATCAAAGGGCTATGAAGATAGATCTGAAAAAGCACTAAAAGGACACTAATGACATAGGAACCTTTGTCCTCCGAATTTTCTTGTGACATTTTATGTTTTTTATATTTGCATCAAAATAGTAATTTGCACTATTAGACTAGTTAGCATCACATTTTAGTCCAATATCCATTTTGAATTTGGTTACAGATTGGTTGACTCACCTTTTAGGCTGTAATTCCATCACATACCTTATCAAATCCACAAAAAATTCACCCATCCATCATTAAATTCATTTTCCATTCCACATCCACATATTAAATAAAATAAGGAAAAGGTGCGGAAACCCTAAGGAATCAAAGCCATTCCAAAAAGGGGGTTGTGACACTATTCCCCCTTTTCCTCTTTTTCACTATTTTAGTTTTGACAAAGAGGAAGAGGGGAAATTTATTAAAGTATACCCCTAAAATCTATCTAATCACCACCTTATATTAGCAAATTTCCTCTTAAATAAAAGTGCTATCAGTGACCCCAAAATGGAAAGCATGTTCAAACTTAACACCAATCTACTTAGAGATGAAGACTACAATGGTACAATCTTCACACTTAGGGAGATTAACAGATGGATGGAAAACAATAAGACAATGATCAAAAGATGGGATCAAAATGTGAATGGGTGGAAGACTAATTATCAAACTTTTGGTCAGAAAAAATCCATGGACAGTAGGAAAAAATAATTGTAGCTACACAAAATCCTACTAAACTTTGAATCCAAATGCTAAAATGATCTAGCTAAAATAAATCTTTCAAGTGAGGATAATCTAATCAAGGAGTCAATAATAAGAATCCAAACTAAGAGAATTCAAGGTATAAGAGTGAGAGCTAAAATAAAATGGTTAAAGAATGGGGATATAGGAACAAAATTCTTCTTAAATATACTAAAAAGCAAGGAGGCAAAAGAAAATATTGAAAAAAATTGGGTAGATGATAATGCCATAATGGATCAAGAACATATTAAAGATTCCTTCTTTAATTTTTATAGGAACCTATTCACTTTAGAAGGTTATAGCATGGACACCGTCAATGCAAGAGACCTATGTAAACAAGTCACCCTAAAGAGAATAGCAAAGGAACATGTTGCTAGTCTGGAGAAAGAAATCGCTATAGAGAGGAAATTAAAAATACCATCAAATCTTTTAATAATGATAAATCCCTAGAAGTAGATGGCTTACTAGTGGAGTTCTACAAAAAAAATATAGAGTGGATTAGTGAAGATCTTCTTTGATTGTATAAAGAAGATGCTCTAGTAGGATCCTTAGGGGAGAACATCAACAAAGGGATAATCAAACTATTACCCATGTAAGGGGAAAAAACTATCCTAGAGAATTGGAGGCCTATTACACTATTTAATGTCTCTTACAAGATATTAGCTAGAGCACTAGAAAATATATTGGTAAATATCCTAACAGAAATCATGTAATACCCAAACTAGTTTCATAAAGAGGAGATACATCTTGGAAAAGTTGATAACCAATTGGGAGGCCATGAATTGGGCCCAAATATCCAAATAGAAGGTAGTTGTGTTTCTCCTTGACTTTGAAAAAGCTTATGATAGGGTTGAATGTGACTTTGTGCTCTTGGAATTAAATACCTTTGGGTTCCCAAACAATTTATTCTAGCTGTTAAGGACTCTCATGAAAAATGTTGTTGCACATCTATTGAAGTAAATGGATCATTGAATAAAGATTTCATCCTTGGAAGGTAAATTAGGCAGGTTTTCCCCCTTGCTCTCACCTTATCTATAATTTCCTTTGATATAATTTTTTACCTCCTAAGAGAGAATTCAACCTCTTCTAGAATTAGAGTCATTTCTTTCCCCAACAAGGATGAACTATTAAATCTATAATTTATAGATGAAAAAACTCTTTCTTGGGGCTTGAGGAGGAGAATATGGATGCCTTAATGACAAAATTGAACATATTATACAAAGATTCATGGGCCAAACTATCAAATTCTAAGTCTTTTATGTTGGGATGGCATGATGCCCCACCATGTTGGTTAGGAAAATTTAAATTTCAATGGGGAGGCCCTCCAAGCAAGTAAGGTACCTTGGAATAAAATTTGTTGTGAACCTATTTTTTAAGGACACATGGCAATGAATTAAGGGGAAAATAGGGAATAAACTTGATAAATGGGATAAACACTACCTCTTACTGATAGGAAGGATGCAAGTATGCCAAAATATCCTAACATCTTACAGTTTATATTATTCCTCTGTGTAGTTATTCAATAGCTATCAAGTAAATATAATACATAAAAAATCAAAAGTTTCCTTTGGCTAGATGAAAGGGGAAATAAAAGCAACAATCAATAAAGTGGTGATGATGTTGTGTGGAGAAAGGTAGTGAGGGTCTGGGACTAAAGGATTTAAAAATTCATGGGATGGATCTAGAAGTCAAGTGGATTTTGAAATATCTAAATGGAAATGAACCCTAGAAAGTTCTTATAAGGAATAAAGTTTTATTATTTGTTCCCAAAGAAGAAAATATATGGAAGTAATTCCCATTCAGTGACCTGATGGTTGACACATTTCCAATAGTTCTTTCAAGATCCATAGTCTTCAAGAGCATATGGAAGGTTTGGGAAAATATCATTGAAAACATTAGTAACATAGATATCATAGACACTGATAACAACATGTTCGATGAAAAAGACAACCCAGACATTGAATGGAAAGAGGAAGACCCTCCCTCCCCCAAAAAATTAGGTAAGAAAACCCTTCTGAGAAAGCCCTTGACTAAAAAAGAATGCTTTGTGAAAACTCCCGTTGGCTCTGCTCAAAAAGAGAAATTAAAGAATAAGGACCCCCCTGTTAATAAACTGGTCTCTTATTCTAAGGACTCTTCAAAGGATAAAATTGATGCCCCTAAAGCCAGTGAGGATTCCTATACCTCTCACCCTGCCACTGATAGAGAAAATAGACCCAGATTCCCTAGAAATTTTAACCCTGAAGACCACTACTTTAAGCCTGACCAGGAGTTTCCTAATGATATTTTAGCTATTGCTAGAAATGGGGTTGTTGATTACCTCAAGATTGTGAAGTGGGTCTTTCATGAGATAAAGGACCTTAGCTTAAAAAATAGGGCTCTCACTAGTAAGTTGGAAGAAATGAAAGCTAAAGGCACTACCCAAAATATTGTTGAGGTTGGGTGTACTGAGGAAAATATGAGGTTGATGGTCGAGAGCCTTCAACAAAATGTTGAGCTCACGAACAAGATGAAGAAAGATTTAATGAGGTTAAGGTTAAGTTCCTGGAGGAAGAAATTAGCAAAATCAGGGAAACTATGAAAACTATCATGGAGCATAACCACATAATTGCTAAACATAACACCACTATCATGAGCACTATGGTTGAGAAAAGGAATAATTTCCAACAGGGATCTCTGGTTGTGGATTTGATGCCGATAAGGAGAAAATAAAGATTGAGGAGGCTGCATCTTGAAGAGGATGAGAACTCACCTGAAGAGAAAGGTAGATTCTACGCCCAGGAGATTCATGCTTTGAGAAAGGGCACCCAGGATATGTGCAACCTAGAAGTTGAGATAAGTCCTTACAATAGTTTTGGGTGTTTTTCTATGCAAGTTTTTTTTTTTTTGTTGGCCTGTGTTGGTTCTGGGTTGGTGGCTACGATCTTCTCTTGGCTTTTTCTATTTTGCAGCCTTCCTATTTTTTGGGTAATGTAATGCTTTATCTTTCTTTTTCTTGTAAACTTTATAGTTTTGGGTCCCTGTAAAACCCATTTTCCCCTTTATCAAAAACATAGATATCATAGAAATCAACTAGAACCTTCTTAAAAAATAGGTCCACACATGGTGGAAACTTAAACATAAAGACAAACCCCTAGCACTTATGCAAGGTTGCTCAACAAAAAGCTAGGAAACCCAAGGAATAAAATTATTTAAGGATATTATGTTTGATGGTCAAATAAAAAATGGGCCTACCTTAGTAGAAAATATAGCCTGCCCCCTCTAATTGGAGAACATACTCCATGCTTAGAGGAACTTGTGAGGTGCTTTGGCTACCTAGAGTATGCAATAAAGAAATAGACTGTTATAATTTTTTAAAATGGAAATATGGTACAACTTTTTACAAGATAAACTCAAAAATAATTTACAATCCTTAAGCAACAACAATGATGTGTTTGATTATCTTAACCAAAAATGGAATCTCTCTCTCTCTCTTTATTAAAAAGTGGTAGAATTTTTTTTAAAAAAAATTGGTCTAATTGCATTGAGCCCAAAAAAATTGTGTTCAAATGGTTATTAATTCTTCAAAAGTTACCTATAATATTAATAGTTTTGATATTGACCTATGCAACTCTTGTAGGAAACTTGAAACTATTAAGCATATTTTCTTTGAAAGTCTTTATGCAAAAGAGGTTTTGAACTTATTTAGTTTTAATCTCAATGGCTAGAAAGGTAATATAAAATAGATAAAAAAAATTACTTAGCAATGTGGAGGGTATATATAAAGATTGCAATCAATTTTGGCTAATACTTACAAATACAATTTTATGGAAAATTTGGATCAAAAGGAATGAGGAAAAACTATAGGGTGTTAAGAGATCATTTACTATGTTTAATAAAAAACTCATCTTTCACAATGTTGTTGTGCAGGTAACTACAACATTGGAAATTTCCAGGCACAAATTCCTAAGGTTGTTAGAGGATGGTATAGTTCAAGTAAACATTGAGGAAATAATATATGGACACAGTTGGGACTTCAAGAAGGAGAAAATCATTCTCCTTCTAAAAGGAATGGTAGAGCTCTTAAATAACTACAACAAGGAGAATGAAAAACAAAACAAGAAGGTAAAACACAACACAATATTCCATACTAATGAAGGTTCATATTTTGTTGTTGAAGTTGTTCATTCCAATGAAGAAATTTTAGAAAATGACCCCTCAATTTGATGGACAGATTGGGAGACCTATGCTGAGAGTAGGACTGAAGGAGATGGTTGAGAATATTAATCTATTATTTTACTATTAGTAGTATACCACAACCCATTGAAATTTTAGGTTAGTTTTTGTTGAAGGATATGAAAACTACATTTTATAATTAACAACATAAAAAATTATAGAACATAGGTTATAGTAGGCTTCCTATTATAAATACATGACTAATCAATGTAATCAATGTTAGTGTAGGTTTTTATTTTCCTAGTGGGTTAATTTATTTTCCCTTAGTCCTAGTTTTTTCCTACACTTTATTAAGCTTTCTTAGGATAATAATGTGAGTTTATTACTAGGAGATAAGTTTGTGGTGTCCCCTTCCTTAAAGGGTGGAACCACTTTCCACTTCTGGTGACAACCTCTACTTTTAGTGGTCCATCTCCCCTTTTTGTGGTTGATTCCTATTGGTTGGATTTGCCACCTACCTCCTCTCCTAAGTTCTATATGAACTCACTACCTAGCTTGTATTTCCATACTCTTGCATATTTGATTCATGCATTCATTCATGTATTGAATTAGTTTGGAAGCTCTTAATGCAATATTGTAATATCGACATTGCATAATCGAGCTAAGAGTCCTAGTTTTCATTCTTATGTTTTTCTAGTTTATGTAACTTTGATTTCCTCTTGAAAAGTTCCTTGGGTTATTCAATCTATTTCAGATTTCTAACATGGTATCAAATTTTTTGTTTTGAAAAATCTATGTTCATAGATTCTTGATTGAGAGATTGAGTTTATTGTAAAGATCTTGTAAATTCCCGTATGCTCAAGTTCTCTTTTGTTTTAAATGATTTGGAGAATCAAAAAGGATTTGCAAAGATCCAATAACCTCTTCATATTGCATATGTGTTTGTAAACACGCAAAATTGGCATAATGCATTTTATTAGGTCATATTCACCCATTCATCAAATAAATCAAGTTTATTTGGTCAATGTTCTAAAATCATCAATTTAAAATTAAATAAATCAACTTGATCCTAACAGTATCCTCTTTGATTAAATAAATCAAATATTTATTTAATCAAGCCTAAAATCACCTTTCATCCCCCTTTTGATTTAAATAATCCCTAAAAATAAGTCAAATGGGTCAAAGCAACTAATCATCATCTAAGCTAATCTAATCCTAATTAAAACTAATCTAATGCATGTCACATCCTCTAGCTTTTCCCACTTGCACCAATAAATCAATTTGTTGATTTATAAAATCAGCATTTTCCATCTACATGGCATCTTTGAGGAATATTCCTTCAAGTTTGAATTCAAAAACAAGTGGACATGTACATCCAACATTGCAATAAATTCTCTCTTACATGTCCCCCACTCAACATTTACTCTCAAATTCAAATTTGAATCTCCCTCTCTTGGGAAAATTGGCCAAAACTTGCACATTCCTCAACCTATCATAATGTGACAAGTGGCCTCATCTCATTTGCCCAAACTTAATCCCACATTGCTCTCTCATGAGCATTCTTCAAATTTGAAAATCTTTAAATAGAGGGCTGATTCTCCACAAATCATCCACAAATCCTATGCAAAGTCACTCTCCTCATTTGAGAACTGATTTTGCCCATCTTACTGACACAATGCATGATTTCACTTCTTGATGATATGAATAATATTTTCCAAAGGTAGACTTGCAAGGTGGTATTGTTACGTTTCTTTGAATTTTAAATTGTTGCACATTCATGGTTTTAGGTTGGTACTATTATCTCTGACAATGACAGTTAAGTTATTCTTATAGTGATGTCTTTGTTCATCAACTATTGATTAAATGCATTAGGAAATGAAACTTGTTGCACATTGGTTGGTGTTCTGACTATTTTAGTGCCATAACTTTAATTGATATTTTTTTCCTTTTCTTTCCCCGGCACTGGGAGGAAAGAATCATTTAATATTGATTCTCTACATATCTACAATCACCTTAAATACTTGTTCTCACACATGGAAATTTTTTGATCATTAAATATTGATATGATTTAAATATTGATCTAATGCATTAAATAACTAATATTTTTCGGTCATTATATTAGTAACCATTGCAGGCAAGATGACATATGGTAGAGCATTATTTATTTCAAATTTTGAATTTGATCTCTATTGAATGCAGCAACGGTGGGTATATGGTTTGTATTATTTGCCTTTGAAGTGTTCAAACTATTGAAATCACAACAATTATTTCTTCATAATGGTCGTTTGGTGAATAATTTCCTTTGACTTCATCATACAACATGACTTCAATAAAGCAAACAATACTAGATCTTGAACATAAGGGATTGCAATTTTACATGTCCATTTCACCGCCTTACATTGTCTCTTAAATACAATTTCTTGGGGTTCATCAAATTTTATTTTTGGCTATAACCATTGTTTCTTTTGTCAGAAACTTTTCATGATCAGTAATTTTTTTGTGGTAATGCATTGCTACATTGATTCCTTGCAATCTCATTTCTAATATTTTTCTTTAAATTGTTTATAGGGAGGCGTGCATAAAAAAGGTTGGCATTGGAACTTAACAAAAGCAAGCAAAATTTGAGTTGGAAAAAGTGAACTTGAAAGAATTTTTAAATGCTTATCACAATTAGAACATCCAATTTTTGCTTTCTCTTTTACACCAATTAGATCAATTTGGGGATTAATGATTGATTTTTTTCAAAATTGATTAAAATTGAACACTAGAAATTGACTAGTCTTTTACTTTTGGCTAAAATTGAACACTTCTTTTTTTGGTGCTTAAAACAAATTCATCATTGCTTTGAGGCTTAAAATGAACATGTTTTTTTTCTTGTTTTGTAATCTCTTATTGAAAGTAATCTCATCTAAAAAGGTGTATGCACTTCTCTCGTGCTTCACAGCGACCTTGAGAATCAAAAGTCTTTTTGATGACATTAAGTTGCATAAAATATTGCCTCCACACTTTGATTTGGGTTTAAAATTGAACAAGATCTTGTGAGAGTGTGAGTGGGGGCATTATCACGTCTATTGTCTTTCTTTGTGTCATCAAAGATTGATCGAGTTATGGATTCTGTCTTTACTTGCTTTTGTTTATCCTAGAGGGCCTGCCTTGGGGAAAAAGTACTCACCCAAGGGAACGACTCAACTGGTAACACTTTAAAGCCAAGAGTATTTCCAATCGGGATATAAATG
This sequence comes from Sequoia sempervirens, assembly GCA_007258455.2. Classification (NCBI taxonomy): domain Eukaryota; kingdom Viridiplantae; phylum Streptophyta; class Pinopsida; order Cupressales; family Cupressaceae; genus Sequoia; species Sequoia sempervirens. The sequence goes on from VDFB02271358.1 coordinate 1,169,937,278, forward strand.
TGGGTATTGGAGTAAACACCAATATCACACGGTTGATTCCAACAAGATGGATCTGAATGGGGACTCTCGCCATATGGGTTAATCTCCATGAACGGAAAGTCCAAAATAAAACCCTTGTTTGTAGTAGCCTATTAACTCACTCACCGAGTTTATCAAAGTGGTGCATTGGAACTTAGATTCCAAGAAGTTACTTGCCATGTCTGATCTTTGTTGAAATATAGAGGTTAAGACTTCATTCTTAACATACCTTTATACTCTTTCCTTGGTTGCATGTAAAATCATCTCTTCTACGAAGGGCATGAGGAAAACCCACTAAGAAAAACATACCAATTGAGCTAGGGTGTTATATTGCTTGTGAGTCAGTTTGAAAACATAGTGCTTTGTTCGAAAACATTGGGAAACCAACATTCAACATGAGCATCAAATCTCAAACCCTTTAGGAGAAGCAAATATCCTTGAAAAAATTCACATGTTATTGCTTTCCCTTGGGATTTGTATCCTTAGAGGCTCCTGACCATTTGGATTTCATCTCAATTTGCTCCTACTAAGGTCAACAATAGGTAACTTTTTCCTCAAATTTCCTTGGTTTCCACATAATACACTTTGCAGGATAAGGGGAAAGTTGAGACATTAGACATCTAGATTCAAAATCTAATCAAGAGTGTGTTTGAGGTAAAAAGAATCCATTAAAAAAAGATTAAATCAATTGGACCCCACATATGTGCTTGGCATCTTTTGGCTGTATAGTTTCATAGAAACATTGGTCTTTTGATTTACTCTTAGAGAAAAGGCATGTTCTTCACCATCTTGGCCTAGTAAACAAGTCCTTCTTAGGTTCATTTAGGACCAAATCAAACACTTCATACATCCCAAACATTTATCATCCCATCCCACCAAACAAATTTAGAGCTTTGAAAACATCATTCTAGACTTGGGTAAATCATCAAAATCAAAATCACCTTGTTTAGTTAGGTGTTTGGGAATGCATCCTTTCTCATACATTTAATTGAATTAGCAATCCTTTGAACAAGTTCATCCTAAGATAACATCTTATATCTTAGGGTTTACAAGTTCATTACCCAAATCAAAGCAATCAAAATCAAACCCTAAGTCTAGCATTGATTCAAAGTCCCTAAACGTTCAACACTCATATCATTTCCCCTTTTCATCCTTCATCTTGTCATTGGTCCTAAGAACCTTATAGGTCACTTTTGCAACAAGGTCAAAACACAAGAATAACATGGAATAAAAACTTGATCCATACATCCTGAGTAATCCAAGTCAACCAAACTATCAAAGCCTTACAATGCCAATTGATTATCAAAACTCACACTTATATAGTCCATACATGGGATCATTACCTTCTAAAAATGTCAATGGTACAACAAGTGTGAGCATTCCCAAATCAAAGAGTGGAACACATTTCCTGATGGTAGATCTAAATTCAAACCTACAAATCCATCAACCAAACACCCAATGCATGAGCCTTCAAACGAACAATGCCGTCTCATCAAATCCCTACATGCCAAATGTGAATGTACCAAGTACAACTTTACAAAACATGAATCCAACAAACTTTGGGATAAATATGTTTGTGAATCGTACAAATGTTGTTCAAAATCCAAACAAGATGTTAACAACTCTGTGTATTAATCCAAGTCAAGGTAACACCATGCAAAATCAAAGTTACCTAAATCATGGTAATGTGATTCCCAACACTAACAATGTTCAATTTAGACCTATCATGCCAAATTGGAACATCATCCCAAATCAAAAAATTATCCAAGATCAGTTTGTCCATAATCCCATTCAAACACCACAAGTGTACATCCCAAATCTACTTGAACAAAAGCCAAATCAAGGGATTCAAATTCAAAATCAAGATCAAATTTCGCTAGAGCAACTTGCTTCACATGCCAAACTAATTGAATTATTGATCCAGGAGATATCTTCACTCCAAAATCAATACACCCATCCATTGGTTAATCCATGTCATCAAAGCAGTAAGTTGTGTCCACAACAGCATAAAGAACAATATTTCCAATGTCAAGAAGTTGGACATCAAGTTCAACTGCATCTTGAAGATCAATCGCCACATCTCAAAGATCAATCACCACATCTCCAAAATCAATCACCACAAGGTCAATTTAAAGTGCAAATCTCACAAAGAAATAAGTGAAAATACCCACCACTTGGGAGACCAATCAAATCAATCCTGCAATAATTGGTACAAGAAAATCTCATCAAAATCCTCATTTATGTGAATTATCAAGAACCAGACATAAAACCGCTAGGGTATAATGAGAATCACCCTTTTGATTATCATAAAATAAAGGGACATAGAAAATTAGACTGTGTTCGACTCAAAAAAATCATCCAAGACTTGATTGATAAAAAGATAATCACTATTGGGGACAATGATAGCATTGGAAATCTCTCCACCACAACTGTTGAGAACAAGGATCAAGATCTATCCATCCAAGTGCACATGGGAGATGTTTCTATCTTGTCTGAAGATTAAATCAACACACATCAAGAGTCACTTTTCAATCATGATTAAAATTCACCAACAATACCCAACAATGACCCAATTCAAGAAATGTCAACATCATTTGACCCTATGGTTGAAGACATTGAAAATCCCTCCACCTCAATTGTTGAAAACAATGATCAAGATCTCTCCATCAATGAGCACCTTCAAGATGTTTCCACCACATCTGATGATCAACTCATCATACATCAAGAACCACTTTTCAATGATCTATTTCAAGGAGTGTTAGAATTATTTGATCCCATTGACATAATCTTCGATCCATTGACCAATGATCATATTGAAAATATCTCTACATCGCCTTATGAGTTAGAGGATATATCTCAAAATTTTATTCCTAAGCATGATCAAAATCTTTCACTAAAGTCTAGCAATGGTCCCTTCCAAGACATGTTGACACCTTTTGACCTCATGGTTACATATACTGAAGGAACCTTGAACTTGAAACTTGAGGATATTGAACCACTTACCATGCCTAATGACGACATCTAGGAACCCTTTGTAAGCAATCCATCCTTTGAAATTGATCCATGTCAAGAAATTGATCCAAAGTGTGTCAAAAGCAATCCCAAAATCATTCAAGATCAAAAATTTGTATCTGCAAGATACTAAAATGATCTAATGGACACTCTCCTATCTATACATAATGCACATATTTCTCCATCGACCCATGAGATGCTTTCTATGGATGGACACGTAGATGATCTTCATCTTAAAAAGGATTTTGTTACACAAAAGGATCAGAGTATCAATTCCTACAGTCAAACTAAGTTATCAACATCAGGATTAAATATATCCCAAATTCAGACTAAGGACATCATGTATGAACATATCCAACATTATCCACTCAAGGAAACAAGTAAGATAGAACACGATATTCCAGAGTTAGCAGAGCAGCAAATAGAAATAATGTCATCTATAGTGGTCATTTATTAGAGAGTGCTTAATGAACAAGACATCTCAAAACAAGCAGAATCAAGGAATGAAGGTGCTACTACCACCATATTGGGGGAAACTATGTCTCAAGAAAAAGTCAACATAGGGAGCATGGAGAATCCTTCTGATGAAACCAATGCCAATACTACAACCAGCCATGTCATGAATCTTCATCCACCCATCACCCCATCCACGAATTGGGACCAACATCAATGGAAATATTTGAATCAAAGTACGAAGAACGTTGTCAAAGCAAAAGAAGCTGAGAAGCATAATGGACAAATCAAATACGCATGGATACTAAAGAATACAAAGAAATACTATCCCTATCAAACTCCATCAGTCAAAGAAACTATGGGGAAAAATAAAAGAGGGAAAAGTATCCATCAAAGATGTCCACAAAAGAAAAAGTAGGATTTTCAAGCAATGTACAAAGTGTATCAAGCAGTTGGTCCTAAGTCCATGCACACTTTCGTATCCACCCATCATTGCTCATCTTCCCAAGTTTGGAGAGTCAAAGGTTCCAAACTGTCAACCAATCTATCTCTTATCCCTAAACACACTCCATCCATGCTAGCATGCATGATATCTAGTTCTTACATTGACCATGTATTGGCATTGACCCTTCATCATAAGGATTTCGAAGGCACTCTATTGCGATGTGCACACAAAAACAAAGTTAACTCCGGTATCAATGAAGTAGATCAAGAATCCCAAAAATTACATTCAAGTGCACGTATCTTAGCAAAGCAGCTTCTTCAAGCAGGATATCAATGGCACATTATGACAGGGGAATCTACGTCAGCAACACCTTGTGATTTAACATGAGCTTAAAATCTTTCAAAAAAAAAAATATGAAAATCCAAAAAAATTAGGAAAAGGATTAAAAATAGTAAAGAGAAAAATTGTCCTCTAGTGAAAAACACATGTGCGGCACTTTGGGCAAGACCATGATGAAAACCTAGAAAACAGGCGTCATGTGTGGAATCGAGCATCTACATGCACTAGTTCAGATGGAAGTATCTCATCCCATCCGTAATAAATCGAGCATTCCATCCACCTTATCTGTAATAAATCCATTCATCCATAAACCATTTATCCAATCCATTTTCATCTATGTGCATATATCTACATCCATCATCCGAGTTATCTTGATCTTGATGAAAGTTTGGGGCACACTTTACACTTGCGTACGGTAAACATCTTGACAAGGGTCATTTTCATTGATCCTATCCTATCCAATGTTATCTGAGCCATGAAGCATTATCCAATGAAGCATTCCCCCATTTAAACACCTTATCTTATCACAAGATAATCCTTGGAATCCTTTGCGTGCTTACCATATCCATCCATCCGTACACCTATCCAGGCATCCATCCATGACATTCCATACATTGCTAGACACTGGGGGCAGATATGTACATCTTGCTTCGAGAATAATTCTTGGTCTATATCCTCCAATTATGTGGTGATCTGAACATTGGAAAATGTGAAATCAAATTGGTCAAACCACTTGTGAGAAAAAATCCAAATCACTAGCCCATGGAATATTTTGACAAGAAGATGTTCCTTATCAGTCTTCATCTTTTATCGAACATCGATCCAAACAATCGATATTAGTTGCATCTAATTTGCACATCAAATCATCCAAGACATCTTTTGTTCTAAATCAAGCTTCAACACTCTTGATCAATCGAATCCAATCAATCCATAATCTTGGGATATCCTTCCCGATCATTGTGTTGCTTAACACTATCCTTGCATTATTGTGCATCCTCAACAATGTTATCATCATCAAATCCTGATCAATCAATCCTTGCATTGTTGTGCATCCTCAACAATGTTATCATCATCAATCCTGATCAATCAAATCCTTGCATTGTTGTGTATCCTCAACAATGTCATCATCATCATCAATCCATCAATTCAATCAATCAACCTTACCTTGGTCTTCAACAAAATCCCAAATAGATAATTGATATCGTCACACATGTCCATATCCAAATCATCAAAATTGTGTGAAAAATCCAAAAACATCCAAAACATCAAAAAATCCCAAAACACTCAAAAAGTTAGAAAAAACATCAAAAACATTGGAATCTGAACTACGTTGTCTCTGAGCTTAAATGTAGGAAAGACTCATCTTTGATAATCCCCCGAGACATCAAAATCCAAAACATTCAAAAAACCAAGAAAATCCAAAAACATTGAAAACATCAAATCCAAAAACATCCATAAAATCTAAAAGCCCAAACATTCGAAAAAAAAAATCAAAATATATGTTGATCTTGGAAAACACCAAAAGATCATCATGGAAAAAATCAGAAAAAAATCAAAGTTTTGAGCCAAAATTTGAATAGCTATCTATATTATTTCAAAAATATGTAAGAATAGAATCTATAGAAATTGAATGTAGTTTCTAAACTACTAGGTTTGTTTAAAAACAAAGAAATCTATTTGGTGAAAATTTGAAATTTCAATGCAATAGTACTTAAATTTCAGGGAAAAAAAAGAAGTAGGTGTCTATCGACCACCCCAACCACAATAAAATGATAATAATTTTTATAAGATTTTAGATATAAGTAGAGGACTCATGTCCCTATGTGATGCATATTTTTTTGTAATTTTTTCCAAGTAAATAATAATTATGAATGTTTTATTAAAACTTTTAAAAATATAAAAAACTCGTATTCGACCACCTTACTTGGTCAAACTTCATGAAATTCATTTTTATTTTTAATCCTATAGTATACAAAGCATAGAATGTGACGATGTTTTGGATTCAAAAATGTGATATTGTTTGAAAGCTATAGATGTTTTTCAATCATCTATCAATTAGACTTTAGTCATAATTTGAATAGAAAATGAATAATAATTACTTATTAAATTCAAAGTAAAACATAATTTATATTGGTGGAAAGCTGAGAAATCCTTTTAAAAACCCTTTTCGCTTCATCAATTTTGGGTTAAAAGTTGTCAGCCACATACCCATCATATTGCCACTTTTTGGCCCATCACGATCATGCACATACCCAAAAACAGCCTCAAAACATTTCAAAAACATCCAAATATCTGAAAAAATCCATCCATCCCATTTCGCTTTCACTTGAAATAGTCAATCATCCACAATAAACTGATCACCACCTTCATCCTTTGGCAAAACAAATAGAAACAACCACAACAATCAGCAAAAGCAAGCTTCAATCATAAAATCAAAATCAAAACAACAAACCTTTAAAAAAAAATCAAACTCTTGATCATTTTCAAACATGTCAGTTAACCTTATATCAATAGCCTATCAATCAACTTCTCAACCCATCATCATCCTATACAATGCATGTCCTAGGATATATTGTTCCGACAATGGGCATCATTTTGGATATCACCTTGGATTCTTATCCTATCAAAACAAATCCTTTTGGCTAGAGGTATGAAGAACATTGGCTTGTTTGTGTACTTGATCTTTTCTTTTGATTTATCTTATTGTGCTCATTCCAAGACCTCTCGATGATATCTGAATGAAGGATTTAGAGAGATAGGAATGGGGCAACGATCATTTTTCTGTTGTGCTTGTTAGACATTCTTGTAAAATAACTTGGCAAATACTTGCTTTGTTAGGTACGTCCTAGCAAGGTTTTTGTATGTCAAGTGTGAACAGGAATACTCCTATTTGTTTTTCGAGTCAAAGTCCATCGTACTAGGTACAACACCATCCTAGTTCTTTATACCTTGATGCATCGTATCTATGTGTGTTATCAAACATAAGGTAAGTAGCCCTTTTAAAATCCAAATCCTTGATAAGCAAATCATCATCTATCATCATCATCATCTCTAATAAAGTCTTGTCAGATCATGGACTTGTTGGATCCTATTGTCATCATCTAATTTCTTCTTTTCCGCACTAACATTGCGTCATGAATAGTTAATCATCATCACCAGTGCATCCATCATGCATCCACAAACCATCAGCATCCTGGATATCATCTAACATGCATGTTCATCATCATAATATAGATCTGTTAGTCTAAGCATCTCATAAATCATATATTTGCATAAAACATCCATTGCATAATCATATAGGCATTATCACATCATCATCTCATTTGCATCATCATCGCAATCATCCATACCATCCATTTTGAACCTCTTTATCACGATATCGACCCTCAAATTGAATATTTTCGCTCGATCTCTCGAGGGGGCAATGTACCAGTGTACTTTCCGTTGGGGCATCCAAAAAAATCAATTTTTTTTTGAATTTTGATCGCGGAAAGTTTATTATTTGAACTAATGTAGCAAGTACATTACTTCAAAGAGGGTCAAAATGTAGACATGCAAAATTGGTATAATGCATTTGATTAGGTCATATTCACCCATTCATCAAATAAATCAAGTTTATTTGGTCAATCTTCTAAAGTCATCAATTTAAAATTAAATAAATCAACTTGATCCTAACAATATCCTCTTTGATTAAATAAATCAAATATTTATTTAATCAAGCCTAAAATCACCTTTCATCCCCCTTTTGATTTAAATAATCCCTAAAACTAAGTCAAATGGGTCAAAGCAACTAATCATCATCTAAGCTAATCTGATCCTGATTAAATCTGATCTAATGCATGTCACATCCTCTAGCTTTTCCCACTTGCACCAATAAATCAATTTATTGATTTATAAAATCAACATTTTCCATCAACATGGCATCTTTGAGGAATATTCCCTCAAGTTTGAATTTAAAAACAAGTGGACATGTACATCCAACATTGCAATAAATTCTCTCTTACATGTCCCCCACTCAACATGTACTCTCAAATTCAAATTTGAATCTCCCTCTCTTGGGAACATTGGCCAAAACTTGCACATTCCTCAACCTATCATAATGTGACAAGTGGCTTCATCTCATTTGTACAAACTTAATCCCACATTGCTCTCTTATGAGCATTCTTCAAATTTGAAAATCTTTAAATAGAGGGCTGATTCTCCATAAATCATCCACAAATCCTATGCAAAGTCACTCTCCTCATTTGAGAATTGATTTTTCCCATCTTACTCCATCATCATCATTGGCATTATATCATTTAGCTTATCTTAGCAAGGGTTGGGAAAGGGCTATTTTCCACAATAACACCAATCCACTATGGGATAGGGTTTGTTCATGATTTTATGTGCTTGCATTTAATTATCTTTGTTCTATTTAGCTTGCATATTTTAGTATGATCAATTATTTCATAGGGATGCTCTATCTTATGTGCTTGATTCAACTAACAACTCATGTTTGTTTGTTTTTGAGCCAAAAATGCAGATTTAGCATCCACAATGTTTTGTGAGATTTGAGTGATTGTAGCTTTTTTGGTTATACTGACAACATTTTTTACTATTCCAATGTGTTTAGAAGACTCAAGAGATTCAATATTGGCTTTTATTTCATCCAAATTAAAGATCATTTGACATACTTGCAAACGGGGGTTTGAAGCTCAGATCTGGTGAATAGCTTTTTATTGAAGCATTTTTGGTCCAAACAAACCTTTCCATTTCATTTAGAAAGCCTAAAAACCCCTATTTTTATATAAACTTTGTCTATTTTAGATGAATTTTATTTTTGGTAAATTTTTCTTTGGTTTAAACTTTGTCTATTTTAAATTTTCTTAAGACACATGTAATTAGCCTTATCCAAGATTATCACAAAAGGATGAGTAGAAAATCCCATGATACAATCATCAAATGATTACCAAAGAACACTAGAAAATAACACTAATACACTCCCACTCTTTTCACTAGTATCAAATATGAAGCCCCCAAATATTATAAGGTTGGCACTTTATAATTCAGTGTGTTTGCAAAGCCTTTTCCAAGATACAATGCTCCAAAGGATCAAATTAGCCAAAATTAAAAATTATAATACAAAATGAACCTAAGACAAAATCTGAAAAAATTAGCTTCATAGTTGTGTAGTGATCTTCAAGACCTTTCCAACGCCTTTTAAAAAAAAAAATGGAGCAACGTAGTGAAACTTATGGCCTATTGAAGAAATTATCACAAAACAGCTTCAACCTGCAATATCTAGTAGAAAATGGAAAATTTAATTTTCAATACTTCTATGGATGGAAAGTTCTTGTATCTAGCTTTCCAATGATATCTTGTTTGCAGAAAATGGAAACCATGGAAAAAAATTCAAACTCACAAAATAGAACTCCCAAAAATAGCCTATTCTAATCAACTTTTAGGCCTACAATGTTCATTCAAACTTACTCATGCAACCATAAATATTATCTTGATTCTCAACTTGGTTCAAGGCATCCAAAACACTCTAATTAAATACTCTTCAAATGATATCCTTTCCCTTCAAGATGAAAATAAAATAACAACTATGCAAATAATGTACCACATAGGACTAAGACAACTCTGCCATAACAGGGCAGATAAATTAAATGGACTCAATTATTTTAAATTCCCTCAACCCTAACAAGAAATGGTTTCAAATACATTAGTTCAACCCTTCAATACAATAACTATTCAAAAATAACTCTTACCATAACTCAAAACTTTTAAAAACATCATTGTTTTCTGGTTTACCAATTTGCACACAAAAAATACATACCAAGGGAATCATGAAATCAGCCCTAAAATTCAACCTTCGACACTAAAAATTTGAGGTATTTTTAAATACATCTTATCCTTTCATCTCACCAATTTTCACGTGAATCCCATAGCAGAAAATGAGAAATAACATTTTAAGTGCTCAGTGCCAACCCTAGATCAGGGTTTTACCCGCCTGAAGAAAAATGTTGATATCTTACTCAATTCTAAATAGATTTTGATGGAAAAAAAATTAAAAGAAGGTAGATTCATAGGGATAACATATACCATGGAGGAGGAGAGGTATATCACACAAAATGTGGCCGTACAATGGCCTGTAACTCAAAAATTTCAGGAAAAATAATAGAATAACAACATTTTCATTTATAATCTTCTTCATACAACTCACCCCAACCTTCCTCAAAGAAAATGAAGTTACATCAAGCCTTTTTAAAGCCTTTCCAACACCTAAAATTGACTTTCTAACTTCCTTGACCTTTGGTCTTCCTCTATTTGGCCTTTTTTGAATTTTTACAATTTTGTATTGACAACATTTTGTCAATTTTTGTACTTTTTACCATTATGCCCAAAATGACCCCAAAATTGCAATCTAAGACCTATTACATGTTTATTGAGGCCTTTTAGGCCTTACTACAACACTAAGACATCATTTTTATATCAAAATCTTGAAATTTCCTCATGGAGGCATATCCTTGCTAGGGTGCACCTGCACCATTCTCCCCGACCAAAAGAATTCCAAGTCCTCTTGGATTGAATACAACAAGCCTTCATCATTAAATTCTCCTTGTAGTATCCTTCTATGCCTTGCAATAGATTCACCTTCACCTTTGGTTTGAGTTGGTCAATACCAACATGCTTCCATTTTTCCCTTTCTTTGTGAATCTTCTCATTCATGCCCTGAATTGTCTCCATCTCCTTTTTTCCTTCTCCAAACTGTTGCATCTTGATTTGCAAATTATTCTCCATACAAAACATTAGCATAAAAAATAAATGGTACATCAACTCTATCACAATACCTCCATCTATCTTCAATTGTTTGCAAATCTCCAAGACCAATTCATCTTTGATCATTTCTTCTTGCAACCTTGACACCAACTCAATATCTCCACTCTCTAAAATCAAGTCCTTTATCTCTACTACATCTGCATCTTCATTCCTGGCAATGGTTGTAACATCTTTGTCTTCATCATTCATGAATCCTTCTTCTGTATCTTCAAATGATTCTTCTTCTATCAGCCTCATTTTCCTTCTCCTCTTGACTATCTTCTTAATGGGCCATACAAATTTCTTTCTCACTGTCAAATGCCAACTTTGTGCTTCTCTAAGCAACTACTCCATCCTCATTTGGAATTCCAACTCTATTCTTTTTATGTCTTCCCTCAGTGCTGCTATCTCTCTTTCATACTTTTCTTGCCTCTTTCTCTTTTTCCTTTCTTCCTCTACATGCAAATGCCTTCTTAAGTTCTCCATCTTTTAGATGGTCTCTAATAAAGTCTCTCCTTGCTTCTACTCCACTTTTCTCAACTTTCTCAGCCTCACCTAGGTCCTTTCCACTTATCCTCAACCTAGTATTTTGGCCACCAATCAGGTTCTTCTTAAACTACACAAAACCACAACACACAAACACAACATCAAAACTCTTTTCCCAGAGCATTCTAGCTCTGATACCACTTTATGCAATGCTAGAGGAAGAAAATCACTCAGCTTAATCTCATTCTCATTTGACAAAACTCAACATTATTTGTCTGATTATTCACCTCAAAATCCACTTATTCTTCACAAGAATTTAATCCAACCATCCAAACTCACAAATGAGAGTTCCAAATTCTTGATAACCTTTAAACACCTTAATAAACATTCAATTTATTGACCCAAACCTTTACATCATCTTAACCAACTCACAAAATAAAACTCCCAAGAATAGCCTGTCCTAGTTAGCTTTTAGGCCTACAATGTTCATCCAAAGGTACTTATGCAACCATAAATATTCTCTTGATTCTCAACTTGGTTCAAGGCATCTGAAACACTCTAATTAAATACTCTTCAAATTATTTCCTTTCCCTTCAATATGAAAAGAAAATAACAATATGCAAATACTGTACCACATAGGACTGAGACAACTCTACCATAATAGGTCAGAAAAATTAAATGGAATCAATTCTTTTCAATTCCATCAACCCTAACAAGAAAGGGTTTCAAATGAATTAGTTCAACCCTTCAATACAATAACTATTCAAAAATAATTCTTACAATAACTCAGAACTTTTAAAAACCCCATTGTTCTCTGGTTTACCAGTCTACACACAAAAAATACAGACCAAGGGCATCATGAAATCAGCCCTAAACTTCAACCTTCGACACTAAAACTTTGAGAAATTTTGAAATACACCTTATCCTTTCATCTCACCAATTTTTAGGTGAATCCCATGGTGGAAAAAGAAGAAATAGCATTTTAAGTGCTCACTGCCAACCCTAGATCAGGGTTTTACCCACTTGAAGAAAAATGTTGATATATTACTCAATTCTAAATGGATTTTGATGGAACAAAAAGTAAAAGAAGGTAGATTCATAGGTCTAACATCTACCATGGAGGAGGAGAGGAATATCACACAGAATTTGGTCGTACAATGGCCTCTAACTTATAAATTTTAGGAAAAATAACATAATAACAACATTTTCATTTATAATATTCTTCATTCAACTCACCCCAACCTTCCTCAAAGAAAATGAAGTTACATAAAGCCCTTTTAAATCCTATCTAATGCCTAAAACTAAATTTTTAACTACCTTGACCTTTCATCTTCCTCTATTTGGCCTTTTTTGAATTTTTACAATTTTGTATTTACAACATTTTGTCAATTTTTGCACTTTTTACCATTATGCCCAAAATGACCCAAAAATTGCAATCTAAGACCTATTACATGTTTATTGAGGCCTTTTAGGCCTTATTACAACACTAAGACATCATGTTTAAATCAAAATCTTGAAATTTCCTCATGGAGGCATATCCTTGCTAGGGTGCACCTACACCATGTATGCAATCTACATTAGTCTCTAGGAGATTTGATTTGTAATCTTTAGTAGTGTGGCCTAGAAGGAAAGGAAAAACCAGACCAAAGAAAACCAACATATACAAAATTTAGAAAATTGTATATTGTACTCCCCACTTCAGAATTTTTAGAAGCCCCCTTTGGATATACAAGCTTTTAGCCTATACTCAGTAATTCAATAGGCTTCAACTTTACATTGGTTGCCCCAAGACCCCAAAACTTAGGACCATTCCTTTCCTGTTTCAAAAAATATATTTTCTACTGTCAACAACCAGCCATACCTAAAAAATACCACCATGAATTTTCCAACAACTAGTCCTACTGAGGCCACTGCAACTAACCATTATTGACATATGCCTAATTTTACCATTATTATCCCTAACCCTGCTCAACTAAAAATTGTATTTATATATCAAGTGAAATTGCAGATCAATGTGGCATCTTACCCTATTCATTTTAGAATTAATCTCCACTAGATACTCATTCAACTGGACAGAAAATGGAAAGTACTCATAGTCCACTTGATCATTAGCACCATAGGGGTTGGTATCAATTTCAGTTTGCACATCAAACTAGAAACTTTCATATACACTTTGTACAATATTCTCACCTAGGAACATATATTTTGATCTCCTGAAACTACACTGTAATTCCACTTCTAAAAACTAAGTGTTGCTAGAAAGTTTATATAGAACCTTGGAGTCATCCTTTGATATTTGTCTCATGCTAGACAAAATTTAATCATGTGTGATGAATGAGAAATTTTCATACATAGGAATGTTTTCAAACTAGTGTTCACATTCACTTAAGCACTGTAAACCTACCATATTGCCATATGCTCAACTACTTGAGGAAATGATTCACCAAAACCCATGGTTCCTTTTCTTTTTTTCAGATCAGTATCATTACCACAAACATTATTGTCAATTATATCCCATGCATCAAAGAATACCTTCATTTCAGGATCAATAACATATTTCAATTTATCCTTCAAATCATCATTTAACTAAAAGCAGAATGTTTCAAAAGATGGCACAAATAACTTGGGACTAACATAGTCAGTAACAAGGCACTCATGTGTATCATCAATTGATATGTATGATGACTCAAATATGAAGGGTTCCTTACAATCTGAATGGTGTTCATTAGCAATTGAATAAGCTTTTTCATCCCTTCCTTCATCAATACTTTTTTTGTCAAAAAAAATCATGTCCATCCTTGCAACAAAACTTGCACATTCCACTTCTACTTCACATAATTAATCAGGAACAACTAGGAAATGATCCCGCTGGTTAGTACCACAATCTTCATTATTCTTAGCACTATGCCCAGGCTCAGAATGCTGAACACATGCATTCTTGTCTTCAAACTCATCATTCGCAAGGCTAGCACACTCAGATTTTGATATAATTGGATTATATTACAAGAATCATTCATATGGAATTTGTTTATCCACTTGTAAGGGAATATCATTACATCCTTCATGCAAAGAAAATGTTTGCAGATCATCATCATAGAAATATTTATATTCCTTAGAAAAGTAATCAATGACCTCAGTCCCCCCTTGATCATTATTGCAAGGGAATTCATCATCATCGAGGCTATGCTTAGAGTGTTCAGAATGAACACTCAAAATCTCATTCTCAATACCTTGACTATTGACTTATGGTGAGACAACAATGCTTGCCAATGTATCTTCACCCTTATCACCAATGTACTGAGTTGCATATGGTCTATATATAAATTGATTACAATCATTGTCCTCACCCATACCACAAGACCAATGTCTATTCTCCGATTTACCTTTTTCACTTACTTGAGTTGTCCTTTGAATTTTTTCAATACCTGACAATCACCATTAACACTTTGAGGCTCTATACTTTGTGCATAATCACACTTACTTCCTCAACAATTCTTATCCAATCACTTATTTGATCAAAAACCTTGAGGCTTCAATTCTTGTGGTAAAGTTCTCAGTCTTGGCTCAAATATTTCACAAAATAAGTCAATGCATACTAAATCCTTAGGTTTGAACTTCTTGGGAATTTCTAACAAGTCATATAAAAACCTTGCAAAAAGGTCATATGGTGATTCCCCTTGATATATTTTCATATAACTATACAGTCCTTGAACAAAAAAACATTTGACTAGCATTGCTTAACATTTTTTGATGTTCAATCTACAATTCACCATTAGTTGCAATAGGTGATGATGGAAAAATCAGAACAATAGAAGCACCATTATCATGACAGTCATTTCTATTGTCTCATTTATTTGTAAGAGGGGTACTAAGATAGCCTACAATCATACCAATATACCCTTTCATCATTGAGTACCTCAAATTGTTTTCAATGTCCATGACAATTTGATATGCATGATGAAACTTTAAGAGCTCCTTGTCTCTCAACAAATAACTCATTTCTTCATCAAATGCACCCAAATATATGACCAAGTACTTTGCATCACTTGGTCTCATACTTTCAGGAATATCTCTTATTGCTTTTGTAAATCTGAGGTTGAAATTCAAGACCAATTCATTTTCATTCTTTTTAATTTACATGAGTTTTCTCCTGAATAAAATTGGATTAATTCTTTCACCAAAATCTTCTATAAATACTACCATGAATTCATTCCATGAAGGTATAGAATATACTAGCAATCAATCTCTAGCATCTTCATGTAGTGATTGAACAAAAAATTTCATAACAACATCTTCATGACTTATCTCATAGTCTCCCATCAAGTCCATAAAAGTATGTACAAATTTTTATAAGCAAATTCAGAACCTTGTCATGTTTTTGGCACATGTTCCCTAACATTATTAGGAACAAGGCTTGGGAAACCCTGAATACCACTAATGTTTAATGGCCTATATCTCCCAATAAAGAAATTTCTTTGGTGGCATAACAAAGGTTGTACACCCTGTATGTTTTTACTTGAAATTCCATAGGGAGATATAAAGGAATGATATATTACTTATATCCCTTTACAAATATCAATTATTATCTTCATAGCTGATCAATCACTTCCCTACTCCTTGATTTAATTATGACCTTAAAGTGCACAACCCAAATACATCTATGCTTTTAGAACTTTCTAATAGGAAGATGTTAAGGATAAGCATACTTCTTCATAGAAACTTCAAATTAAAACTTAGAAGTATGTAAAATTACCACTACCATTCCCTTTATTTGTGCTTAATTCTCATAATAGGGAACAATTTATTTCTCTTTAAAATCACTCAACATGGTTTTCACAAAAAAATATTACTTCTTGAAAACCAAGGTAGTGGAAATACCTAGATATGTTGCAGTTGCTTTGAATTATGCTTCTAACTGGAAAAATTTGCAAATCTGAAGCTATCATCACCATTCCATCAGGTTCTTTTGCATAGTGTCCCCACCTCCTTTATAGAGGAACAAAATTGAACAATATGAAGCTGCTTTCACAGGTTGATTTTAATTTAAGCTTCCTTAATCGGCAGATTCACACATGAATCCCTTATACTTTTTGCAACACAACCCTTTCCTTGTTTAGGATACTCAAAATCTGAGCCATATGTTTAGATTCAGTAAATTCTTTGACATACTCAAGATAGTACTGGAATCCTTTGAAAATTTCTCTCTAGCTCTCATCATGGTACTCCATTGTAGAGGCTCAAGTCTACCCTATCTTTTATTACCCAAGTTTCATTGTATTTTAATAGGATCTCCTCAAATAATACATACTATTTCAAAGATTTCAGATTCGCCACCCACATCTAGTGAGAAATTATGAAAATATTCATGGAATTATGGTAGATCTTGATAGTATTTTCAATTTTCAAGGGAAACATAATAGATTCTTGCAATATGTGTTAGAGTTAACTCACTGATATCAAAACTCGGCTTTAAATATGAATTTGCTTAATAAAATATTTGATTCTTTGATTGGATAGTCTGTAACCCAATTTCTAAGTGCATTCCCTAGTAGAGTCGCCAATCTATTGGTTATTCTTTTAGAACCAAACTTGATCTCACCATTTACCTATGAATTTTACAAAATCCAATAATAAGTAAAGGAAAGGATTGGCTAACAAAAAAGTAAAGGATTATTAGACCTCTACTTCTACACTTCAAACTCTGTGAAACTGAGGAGGGTGCTCCTAATAATGTTTATATGGTATTCTTTTCCCATTTTTTATCATAAAAATTGAAAGCAAACAAATAATTCCAACATAATTGCTCAACAAATAGAATGTATCAAATGAGTTGTCTTCCCCTTAATAACAGTTCATATTCTGAGTCCAAGAATAGAGAAACTTAACATAATTGTGATCCATTTTGGAAAATTTGATTTAATAAATGGTTTGTTGCTAAATAGATCAATTGAACACAAAATGGTTACCTCACTTAGACCAGTGTCTCATCCTTGGAATAGAGTCAATTCTAACATTTACATGATTCTATAGCAATTTCACACATTACATTATTTGAATCCTTGAGGATACTACATTACAATATCTCAACATTATATCTCAACCATCACTTCTTACAAACATCATAGTACATGATTTGATATAAAATTATAACTAGATTCAAGGATTTACATTATCTCTTTGAATTAATAAGCAAGAATTAAACCATACACCCATTGGAAATCAATAGAGACAAATAAGATAACCCTTGATTATGTTACTTACAATGCATAATAACAATACATAGGAGAGAAAATGGTGTAAAACTTGCACTATTCTATTCTATATTGCCAGTATTACTGTTACATATTTTTTGCCTCAGCTCAAATGGAGGAGCTGGCTGATTATTATTTGCCATAAAGTGAAATTACAGATTGGATTTTAAATGTTGTTTCGTATTATCATTATGCATTGAATTCAGTTATGCATTTTTGAAGTTATGAGTTCCATAGTGGCTTTCAGATGCTCCAAGATGTAAAAAAATATAAATTGAGTACTTAAGAAAAATAGCATTTTAGATGCTTTTATTCATTTCAAAAAGAACTCATATTTTTACAAGGCTTCATTTGATTTCACAACCAAAACAGTATTACAACATTGCATGAGATGCATTTTTCTTTTCAACTGAAAAGCAAAAATGAAATTACAGATCCACACAAGTCATGGATATAACTGTAACTGTCCCGATACATTTCTAACGGAACAATGTACTACTGAAGATGTGAAAGGAGAACATATAAGCAATAACATAGTCATCATTGCCTATTATCGATGCTTGATTTTGAATGGTGCACCTCATCATCTCGAGCTTCGTCAACTTGTAAGAGGGAAAGAAGGGTGTCAATGGCTCCGACTATGTCATAACTCATATGTTGCACCTACAATAGTATAGTATACTATGAGCAATGCATTGAAACAATCAAAGAGAATCAAATGCAATATGAAGAAGTGAACTGAAGGAGAAGTATCAACATCATAATCAACATGTTCCATTTTTTATGCTAACACTGTTTGTTTCCTTGTGCAGGTATAGGTAAAGTCATGGAGCTGAACATTATTCAAAGACCAAGCATGTGGAGTAAAACGGGCTCCCACAAGGGTAGAGCCCGATGTGCTGCCCAATGCATTTAATGGGCTATTTTGAAAGATATTTCATTATATACATCAAACAAAGTGAAATACAACTGAAAGTATAAATAGAATTATCCATCAAGTAATAAAACCAACTGTGCATTCATAATGATCAGCATTTCTTTCTGAAGGTTACAGGTGAATAGTGAGTTTAGTTCACTTAAGGAATTTAACTAAGTGCATTTGCATCATAATTGCTAATATTGCTTCATTTTCTATGCTGATTATAATCATATGTCGTGTGAGTTTCAGTTCATTGTTTCTCTTTTGGATAGTGAATAGGCATACATATGACTTAATAATTTGTTCTAATTTTCATCATCTAATTTTCATCATGAAAGAGAACAGTTTCTGAGAATAGTTTGTGCGGTGAAATATAAAGATGCATGAATAGTACCATGTTGCTCATGAAAAAAAATAGACAGTGCACTTGAGTGTTAGACAAATTTGAGTTATGAGTTGACTAGTGAAGAAATATTGCATTATCAATGGTAATAATAGAGTGATCTTTTCAGGAAAATAACAGAGGAGCAAGTATTTTTCTTTCAGAATAGTTTTGAGTTATCAGTTATACATTTGAACCGGTGTTTAAAAGTGATTCATACTGATGCAATGTTGCAATCCAAGAATAAAAGGTAAAGCCTCTACAAAATTCAAATAAAGAAAATGAAAGTTGTTGTGCTAAAGTTTAGTATTGGTTATTAAGAGCTTCAAGGAAAACAATGGACTCATTTTGATTGTGCCTCAAACGGGATCGTGTGTTGATGATTAGTCAAGGACAACTAAATGTGTTGTTCTTTTATTTTGTTTTCTGCGAATTACAAGTGTCAAGTATGATGTCACTTGTGATTGGTCAAGCTATGAATTAAATATAACAAATATGTAGGATGTTGATCATTTCCAGATTACTTAGTCAAGGCCTTAACATAATAGTGAGGTAAGGTTTTTGTCTACAAGATGAGCACATAATGCAGTTGGGGATCATAATTCGATGTTCAAATTCAAACTTAATACACATGTGAAGTTTTGAATACAAAAAATTCTTTTAGATTTTAGTGCCTGGAGAGTACTCTCAGAAAGTGAATATGGGATTTTCATTTTAAAGGTCAGTCTACAGCTCCATATCAATAACAGTTCCATGAATTGAGCTCAAATATTATAACTATCAAAGAAGATCACATAAATATAAAAAATCACTGGTTATTTGAGTCAAGTTTCTGAAGGAAATGCAACCATGTATACAGTTTATCACCATTTCAAGAAAGTATGAGAGATTGAGCTCTGTCAAAAATTAAAGATATGCTTTTGCTTTTAAAGATTCCAAGAAACCATGAAATTGTTTTGTTTTAGAAGTGTAGGTAAATCACTGTTTTATCTAGCTCGAGCCATATGGATAGAATGAATAACATTTACTTCATAGTTTCAAATTCTTTCAGGACACAAAAAATGCATTTGTCTTCAGATATTTCCAATACCCACATGAGGGTTTGCTCTCAAAGAATACAGAAGATTGATAATTTATGATACCCAGATGGGTTTTTTATGAAGCAGCAGTATAACTACAAATATGAGGAATTCTATGACAAATCAAGCTCAGGAAAGAAAGAGATAGATTTCTTTT
The DNA here is from genome assembly GCA_007258455.2 of Sequoia sempervirens. Classification (NCBI taxonomy): domain Eukaryota; kingdom Viridiplantae; phylum Streptophyta; class Pinopsida; order Cupressales; family Cupressaceae; genus Sequoia; species Sequoia sempervirens. The sequence goes on from VDFB02271358.1 coordinate 1,169,957,620, forward strand.
TAGAAATTTCAAAATACCCACATGTGGGTTTATTTTCAAAATACAGAGAAATGGTGTTTTCTTTTAAAATTTTGAGTACCCATTTCCATGGTTGGTGTCAAAATGACGAGAAAAAATAGCCACAAAAATACCCACATGAAATATGAAGAAAATGGCAAGGATATTCAATAATGTGAGCTCTCAGTTTATAGTCAAAATACAGAAGAAAAATACAATTTATTTTAACTTTATGTGATACCCAGAAAAAGGAATGTTATTAAATTAACACAATGGTGATTTTTTGTTCTGGGTCGAGCCCAAATTCTGCAAGAATGTTTCCTATAGTGCTCTTTTGGCACGACCTATACATGGCCAAAAGTTTATGAAATAAAGAGAGCTTTTAGTGTTTCTACAAAGCAAAAGAAACTTACCAGCTTAAATTTTTGTTAGAATCTAAAGTCGCGGCCATAGCTTCTCTTTGGTTTCCCAAGGCATGATTTTGAAGCTTTGAAGAGTGGCCGAGTTCCTATGATGAGTATGATACACAATGGGGAACACACAGAAATACAATATGAGGTGATAGTAAGTATATTAGCCATGGCTTTAAGGCCGAAATGAAGAGAATACAAAGCCAAAATGGAAGCCATAAAGACCATTAAACTTAGCTTACTATTTGCACACTAAAGAAAACCAGATCACAAGTCGAGCTTTCATGGAGTGGACAATGGAGGGCGAGTTCATACTCATGGTAGCATGAGAAATAAAAGGAAGAAGTGAAAGTCATAAAAAAATTTAGGTAGACCGCGCCCTTAGGGATTTCTGAGGCTCGAAATAATGAAGTGGAAAAGTTATTTCACCTTAGAAAAAGGACTTACCCACTGAAGATTCGGTCAACTGAAGAATAGAGGAGGATTTCTATGCACACCAGCTCGAATCCAACACCATCATAGCGGCAGTTTCTTCTCAGATAGAAGTTTTTTCTTTTCAAAGTCACGGGTGCGAAATGGTGATAATTAGGGTTTGACCCTATTTTGTTCAAATCCCTAATTCGAGCATCATGAACTTTCCAGAATTCCATTTGAATGCACATGTCAAATATCATATGGTGGCCGAACCCCTAGTGTCTTCTTCATGACTTATGAAAACCTAAGTCTAAGTTTAATATTCATGAAAGGCCGAAATTCTATGCTTGGGTGATGCCTTAAATATTTAAGGCTTATTGTTTTACCTTAGGAATATGGACTTTGCCTTAGGGTATTTTTTTGAAATGAAGTGCAATTAGGGTGAATGGTGAATATTTTATGGGAAGGGTCAATCTAACTTTCAGGGTTTTATCTTTTAATTGATTTTAAAGAAATCAATTGGAGTTGTGATGAGGAGATAATGATGACATTGATATATTTTTATAAATTTTTTTTTTTGGGAAAAAATCAATTATTGTAATGGAGAAATAAGCAGTTTTAATTTTGCAAAAGATTTCTAATCTTTGAGTTGCAAAAATAGACAAAATTGAAAAAATTTGCTTCTTGTAAAGCAGAAGCATTAAAGTGATGTTTTATTAACTACTTTATGTTTTCTTGCTATTTTTAGTAGATCTTTGACTGATTTTTCCTCTTGGTCCAATTCCAGACTTATCTTGGAGAGATAAGGTGTTTTTTGAACTTTTAAAGCAGATTTTGCCTATTTTTAGAGGCTTGACAGTGTAATCATAAAAGATTGGTGTTTTTTTTCTGCTTTAAAGTAGTTTTTTAGTTTGTTTGAGGCCTTTTTTTCCTACAGTTTTTTTGAGCTCAGATTAGGGTTTCCTTGAGAGTTGTTTTGATTGATTTAGTCTTTCAACTCTCAATTCTCATCAGTTCTAATTAGTTTCTTGCCCTTACTCATTTCGGGGAGCTTGTAAACCTTTTGATACTTAGTTTGGACAGATTGACACTCTTCCAGTTTTAATAGAGTAGCAGATTTCTCCTTCCCATTTTCTGTCTCAAATTTTGTAATAGCAATCTGATGTACTTGTGTTTTCAAATTGAAATCCTTTTATGTCTTGCTGTTATAGGTGGTGTTTCATAATTACATGTTTCAGGTTGCATGTTGTATTTGTTTTCTAGATCTTCATGCAAATCATTGATGGGATGTGTGCTAATGAGATTGTGGGGATTACTGCAATAGAGAAGTTGTTATGAGTGGATAGGTCTGAATACTTAAGTTTGGTGAATCATCTTTTAGAAATAGGTTTTTATGTTCAATTATTCTTATCCTTTTTCACATAAGCTATTTTAGGATAGAATTCATCATTCAGAGAACTAGCTCACTCTAGAGATTCCTCTTTCACATAAGATCACCCACATCTAAAAGAGGTTTCCATGTTTCAGTAGTTTGCTGAATATTGTATTCAGCAGGGTGTAAAACTATTGATAACAGTTTTTGGCATGCCCGGTGGGACATCTAAAAGAGACTTTCAGAGAAATTTTAATTTTTCAATTCATTGTTTGGTATATGCAGTAGATCTTTTTCAGCCTTCTGGAGGGTATCAATGTATCTAGCGACTCCAATTCTATTTTCTACATGCTAGTACAACCCACGCATAAGAAATATTCAAACAAAATCAAGTTCAAAACCTTTCAAATATCAAGAGCTGTCCCCACCATGAAGAGCAAGCAGGATAGCAAGAAGGCTTTTTGAAGCCCCTAAAAGATCAAAGTCAACACCTCCCTATTTTGGTGCTCTAGTTATGTCACTTGGTGTACCAATACTGATCTCTCAAGTACCACCAATGGCAGCACCACTGAGGCAACATCCGTTCGCACCCTTTAATGGAGGCAGTCTAATAGATATTGCCTAGCATGATGATATTCTAGTTGCAGCACTTAGAGGACTACCGTATTTCATTGGAGAAGACTACACCATGCTAGTTGAACACATCCGTGACGTAGCCACGTTATGTTTAGTGCATAACATTACTCAAGAGAACGTTGCACTAAGGCTACTGGCTGCTTCACTCAAGGGAAAAGATCTACAATGGTTTAGAGGTCTTGTTGCAAACTCAATCAGAACATGGGACACTCTAGGAAGCAGTCTATATCAGCACTTTGCAGATAAATCTGACAACTTATCTTTGTTAGAGCAGTTGAGTACCATTCAAGGGGCACCGCATGAACACTTGACGGATTTCAACTATAGATTCTAGAGGACTTGGGATAGAATCCTGGCAATGGTAAAACCCTTACCGACACATGCATTTCTATTTTATCTAAAGGCTTTAAATAATAAGATTACTGTTATGACTCAGTCTATGGGTGGTTTAATGCTTCTAGATGCTTATAACATTGCTATTAATGCTGAAAATTGCCTCATTCAATCCAGAGACATGGCTCCTAGACCCCCCATGCCCTTATTTCTAGAAATACAGCTGCCCATTCATGCTGCTATACCTCCCTTGGCTGCTATTCTACCAGTTCCAGCAGTAGGATATCATAGTACAGTCCAAGAAATCACTGCCCTAGCCCTGAATCTGGAGATGCAAGAGCTAAAAAACATATTAAAGACCGTCGAGAATGACCTCATGACTATTAAGAAGCACGTTGGCTAGGTACATAAGCCTTATCAAGCCTCATATTAGCAAAACCAGTAAAATAGACCTGCTTTCCAAGGTGATTACCATGCTCAAAGAAGGAATTTCAACCCCCAGCCATTCTAGCCATACAATCCGAACACGACCAGCACGTCAAAAGAGCTTGTGCTGCAAAACAATGTTGCTCAAGATTGTGATTGGTGTTACCCATGCAACCAACCCCACAACCAGTCGATGTGTGCCAACGGAGTGAGAAACTAGGCTTTAATGGTGCATAATATATATGCTGTTTCAGAAAATACTGCAGATCAGAGTCAAGAATAGCAAGATAATAGAGAAGTCGCCTTGCTGAACAAGGAGAGCTCTGAATTCTATGGCGTGAATGGCGAAGATCGACAAAATTCCCCTATTTCAGCCAATACTAGATCTAAAAAGCGAGCTATGGATCTAGGACAATAGGTTGGGACTTTGCAGCAACAGCCACCAGTCAGTAAGTAGCCTATTTCGTTAGAAATTAATGCTACCACTTAGCCTAAAATGCAGATTTTGCAAAGCGGGTAGGAAATTCCTCACAAGGAGCTGTCAAAAACGCATTCTAAGCCTACACAAAAGCAAAATGAAGCCGCTGTTACAAAAAACCATTAGAAGGTGAATGTTTCATCCTTCAATATCATCGAGCATCTCAAGAAAACTACTGTCAACATGTCAATCTTAGATGCTCTGTAGCTTCCAGGACAGAAAAGCTTGCTGCAGGATGCATTAGCTGAGTTGTCTATTTTCAACAAAACCAATCAAGGAGTTGTGAAGGTTGTGTTGGCTAATGACTTGGAGGAGAAAAGTGGTCAGCAGGTAAAAGAGGTAAAACCTCCTCCATTTTACTTAAGTCTAATTAGAGGTGATAAAATTGTGCATAATTGTATGGTCGACTCTGGTGCTAGTAGTTTAGTCATGCCTAAAAGTTTAGCCGACAAATTAGGTCTTGCTTATGAGCCTAACACTCAGAAGGGTGTAGTGCAATTAGATGGGTCTGATGTTAAAACTGCTGGAATTATTAAAAATTTAGCCCTTACCTTGCATGCATCCCCGAGTTTCCCTATCCATCAAGATATTCATGTTATTGACTTATCGACGCACTTCTCCATTTGTTTATCACGTGATTTTATAGCCAAGTTGGGTGGGTTTTTGTCTTCCGATTGGTCTCATCTATTTTTTAGAACAAGGTACAGTACGAATGTTACCATTAAGTTTGAACCTCTCGCCAAAGACCATATCGAACCATACTCCCCGAGCCCTATAAATGCTAATCTCTACACCACCTTTGCAATGGAGGAGCAAACCATGACCTAAGACTGTGGTACCCAGGAAGACTACATCAGTCTCGATGAATGGGCAGCCGAAGATCATGAGCTTGATCCGTTCCAAAACATAGATGAGGTAGGTCTAGGAGTTTATATGATTTGTGAGTTTGATTGCGATATACCTAATCTTTGCAAAGAGAATGAACCATCTACAGAAAAATATGATGAGTTGTGGAAACTTTATTTCAATGGTTCGAGGAGTAGTGTTGGTGCTGGAGGTGGAGCTATGCTGATGTCGACCGAAGGAGATAAGTATTATTCAACCTGTAGATTTGCTTTCAGCCATTCAAATAATATAGTCAAGTATGAAGCATTGGTACATGGCCTTGAGTGGGCCCGCAACCGAGGTATTAAATTCTTGCAAGTTTATGTGATTCAGAGCTGAATATGAATCAGGTCAAAAATTTAAATGCTGCAAAAAATGATTTACTTAAGAAATATAAGCATCGTGTATGGGATTTAATGGAAGATTTTGATGCTTTTAATATCATGCCAATTCCTCAGAATCAAAATAGGCATGCTGACAGACTCGCTGCCATAGGAGCTCAGTTTGACATTCCCAAAGAGATTCATAAAATAGAAGCACGTCAGTACATGAAAATAGTGGTCAGACCTTCTGTACCTGACAATAACGTGAGCTGGCAGGTTTTTGATAGTGATCAGCAAATCGGGAATTTTTTGATTGCTGAAGCTATGTTTGTAGATGGAAATCAACAAAAATGGCAGTAGCAATATGAGGATCAGATCATGCAATTAAAGACAAATAAGCTACCGAAAGGTTTGGTGACATTAGAATCTGTCTTTAATTTAGATGATCAGGTTCGGAAGGACAAATGCAACTTAATAGTTAAAGAGGAACATTATTCAGCTATTGACAATTTCAAAGGCAAGCTTCTCAAGCTGGGTAAGGTGTGCAGTCAAGAGGAGGAGCAAGCTTTCATTCTGTTATGTCAAAAATATAGTGATGTTTTTGCTTGGGAATACAAAGATTTAAGAGGTTTTAACCCTAATTTAGCACAGCATAAAATCGAGCTTGAGCCCGATGCAAAACTAGTAAGGCAGAAGCAAAGACCACTTTATCCTAAGTTGGAGCACCTCATGAAGGTTGAACTGAACAAGCTAGTTGAAAGTGGTATCATTTTTCCTATCAAGCACACCTCTTGGGTGTCAAATTTAGTACTAGTCAGGAAGAAGAGTGGAGAAATCAGGCTTTGCGTCAAATTCCAAAATCTGAATAGAGCGTCTTTGAAAGACCATTACGCACTCCCTTCTATGGAGAAAATTTTACAGGTAGTTTCTGGTTCTGACAGATTTACTTTGTTAGATGGCTACTCAGGTTATAACCAGATTCTAGTTAAACAAGAGGATCAATTTAAAACAGCGTTCACAACCAAGTGGGGCATAATGGCCTATAAGAAGATGCCTTTCAGCTTATCAAATGCTGGAGCAATGTTCCAGCGTGCTATGGATATGGCCTTTCATGGCCTTATGAACAAGTTTGTTCTAGTATATTTAGATGATATAACTATTTTTTCCAGAAATGCTAATGAACACTTGGATCACTTGGAACAGATTTTTCAAAGGTGCAGAGAGTTCGGAGTGTCTCTCAATCCAAAAAAGTGTATCTTTTTGGTGCATGAAGGAAAATTGCTGGGACACATTGTCTCAAAGCAAGGTATTTCAATAGATCCTGAAAGATTTTCTACAATACTCAAATTTCCATTACCAACCCATAAGAAAGGCTTGCAAAGCTTTCTTGGGAGAATAAATTTCGTAAGAAGGTTTATACCAAATATCGCAACTTGCTGCAACCTCTTACTTTTATGCTGAAGAACATGCTATTTAGTTGGACCAAGGAAGGCAAGAGGAGCTTTGAGCAGATCAAAGAGGCACTCGCAGCTACTCCTACTCTCATTAATCCAAATTTTGACAAGGATTTCATCCTGTATGCTTTTGGAGGAGTGGATACAGTTTTAGCTATGTTGTGCCAGCAAAATGAGGAAGGCTTAGAGCAGCCTGTTGCATTTTTTAATCAAGTTCTGCACGATTACGAGGTGAAGTATTCTTTCATGAAGAAACATGTTTTTGCTATTGTAAGGAGTTTGAAGAAATTAAGACACATGCTGTCCAAAAACAAGGTTCATTTATTAGTGGCTCATTCAACTGTTAAAGAGTTTCTGCTTAATAAAGATATTAATGATAAGCGTGCTGGTTGGATCGCTAAAGTAATGGAGTTCGATGTTGACATTAAAGTAACCAAGCTCGTTAGATGCAAAGGCTTGTGTGAACAGATTGCTAGAAGTGAAAATAGCAGTTTAAAAGACGCATCAAATACATAAACAATATTAAATAATGATGTTTTAAGTGTTGTTCAAACACCCCATGTTACATGGTTGCAGCAGATGATACATTATCTGCAAACTGGTGAATGCCCCGAAGGCTTGGACAGAGAAAAAAGAAGGTATCATAGATTACAAGCCATCCCTTATGCAGTTATTAATGGCATTCTTTATAGAAGAGATTTCCAAGGTGTTTTATTACGTTGCATTCATCCTGATCAAGTTGACAAGCTGCTAGTAGAGTTTCATGATGGACCTTCTTGAGGTCACTTTACTGCAAGAACAATAGCTCTGAAAATTATCAGAGCTGGTTAATATTGGCCAGATTTGTTTAAAGATGTTATTACATGGGTCAGAAAATGTGAAAAATGTGCATTATTTGCTGGTAAACAGAGGCTTGCACCGCTGCCCCTGCACCCGATTCAGGTAGAACAACCCTTTGCCAAGTGGGGCTTGGATTTCATTGGTCCTATAAACCTGCCTTTAAGTGTAGGTCATAGGAAGATTCTTACTGCCACTGATTATTTTACAAAGTGGACCGAAGCTGTCGCTTTAAAGGAAGCAAACGAGACTTCAGTACTTAATTTTTATCAAGATCTCATCTCGAGGTTAGGTGTTCTAGATTCAATCATTTCAGATAATGGTTTAGCTTTCATCGGATTAAAGATTTTGGATTGGTCTATCAGAAATAACATCTATCTGAACACTTCATCAAATTACTATCCGCAAGGTAATGGCCAAGCGTAATCCACAAATAAGAATCTGATTCAGATAATCAAGAAGACTATTGAAGATAACCAGAGAACATGGCATGAAAAGTTGAAGCTAGCCCTTTGGGCTGACAAAATAACTCCTAAAAGAGGCACTGGTTGTTCACCTTTTGTTTTGACTTATGGCAAAAAGGCTAAGTTGCCTATTTCAATTGAATTACCAATATTAAGTTATGTTAAAGAACTGGAGTTGCTGAATGAATAACCTCTTGAAGTGAGGTTTGCATAGCTGGTTGAGCTCGAAGAAACCAGAAAGGAAGCTCTGAGACAGCTAGAAACACATCAAGTGCAAATGAAGAATACCTTTGACAAGAGGGCGAAGCCTCCTGGTTTCATTATTGGAGATCTAGTCTTCAAGTGGAATGAATTTAAAAGTAGACCTGGACGACATTCCAAGTTCGATGCAATGTGGGATGGGCCTTATGTGATTATGGAATGTAATGAACACAACAGATTCCAACTTTCCAAGATGACTGGTGAGGTGTTGTCTATCCCAGTGAATGGGATCCACCTTAAGCACTGCCTTTGAGATAAGTTATCTCACTGTTAGGTAGAGTAGTTTGCAAATAAGTGCCTTCCGCACATTTCATTTCAATAGTTTGCTTTCTCTAAGCACTGCTGCGCATTGTTTTGTTGGCAACCAGGGCCTGTTAGTTTGCTTATCAAAACCTAAGTCTAAGTTTAATATTCATGAAAGGCCGAAATTCTATGCTTGGGTGTTGCCTTAAATATTTAAGGTTTATTGTTTTACCTTAGGAATATGGACTTTTCCTTAGGGTATTTTTTTGAAATGAAGTGCAATTAGGGTGAATGGTGAATATTTTATGTGAAGGGTCAATCTAACTTTTAGGGTTTTATCTTTTAATTGATTTTAAAGAAATCAATTGGAGTTGTGATGAGGAGATAATGATGACATTGATATATTTTTATGATTTTATTTTTTTTGGGAAAAAATCAATTATTGTAACGAAGAAATAAGTAGTTTTATTTTTGCAAAAGATTTCTAATCTTTGAGTTGCAAAAATAGGCAAAATTGAAAAAATCTGCATCTTGTAAAGCAGAAGCATTAAAGCGATGTTTTAATAACTGCTTTATGTTTTTTTGCTATTTTTAGTAGATCTTTGACTGTTTTTTCCTCTTGGTTGAATTCTAGACTTTTCTTGGAGAGATAAGGTGTTTTTTGAACTTTTAAAGTAGATTTTTCCTATTTTTAGAGGCTTGACAGTGTAATCATAAAAGCTTGGTGCTTTTTTCTGGTTTAAAACAATTTTTGAGTTTGTTTGAGGCCTTTTTTTCCTTGAGTTTTTTCTGAGCTCGGATTAGGGTTTCCTTGAGAGTTGTTTTGATTGATTTAGTCTTTCAACTCTCAATTCTCATGAGTTCAGATCAGTTTCTTGCCCTTACTCATTTCAGGGAGCTTGTAAAAGTTTTGATACTCAGTTTTGATAGATTGACACTCCCAGTTTTAATAGAGCAGCAGATTTCTCCTTCACATTTTCTGTCTCAAATTTTGTAATAGAAATCTGATGTACTTTTGTTTTCAAATTGAAATCCTTTTATGTCTTGCTGTTATAGGTGGTGTTTCAGAATTACATGTTTCAGGTTGCATGTTGTATTTGTTTTCTAGATCTTCATGCAAATCATTGATGGGATGTGTGCTAATGAGATTGTGAGGATTACTGCAATAGAGAAGTTGTTATGAGTGGATAGGTCTAAATACTTAAGTTTGGTGAATCATCTTTTAGAAATAGGTTTTTTATATTTAGTTATTCTCATCCTTTTTCTTAGAAGCTGTTTTAGGATAGAATTCATCATTCAGAGAACTAGCTCACTCTGGAGATTCCTCTTTCACATAAGATCACCCACATCTAAAAGAGGTTTCCATGTTTCAGTAGTTTACTGAATATTATATTCAGCAGGGTGCAAAACTATTGATAACAATTTTTGGCATCCCTGGTGGGACATCTAAAAGAGACTTTTAGAGAAATTGTAATTTTTCAGTTCATTGTTTGGTATATGCAGCAGATCCTTTTCAGCCTTCTGGAGGCTATCAATGTACCTCGCAACTCCGGTTCTATTTTTTGCATGCTAATACAGCCCGCACATGAGAAATATTCAAACAAGATCAAGTTCAAAACCTTTCAAATATCAAGAGTTGTCCCTACCACGAAGAGTAGGTAGGACAGCAAGAAGGCTTTTTGAAGCCCCTACAAGATGAAAGTCAACACCTCCCAATTTTGGTGCTCTAGTTTTGTCACTTGGTGTAATAGTACCCATTTCCCAAGTACCACCAATGGCAGCACCACTGAGGCAGCATCCGTTCACACCCTTTAATGGAGGCAGTCTATTAGATATTGCCTAGCATGATGATATTCTAGTTGCACCACTTAGAGAAGTACTGTATTTCACCAGAGAAGACTACACCACGCCAGTTGAACACATCTGTGACGTAGCCACGTTATGTTCAGTACATAACATTACTCAAGAGAACGTTGCACTAAGGCTGCTAGCTGCTTCACTCAAGGGAAAAGCTCTACAATGGTTTAGAGGTCTCGCTACAAAATCAATCAGAACATGGGACGCTCTAGGAAGTGGTCTATATCAGCACTTTGTAGATAAATCTGACAACTTATCTTTGTTAGAGTAGTTGAGTACCATTCAAAGGGCACCACACGAACACTTGACAGATTTCAACCATAGATTCTAGAGGACTTGGGATAGAATCCCAGCAGCGGTAAAACCCTTACCGACACATGCATTTCTATTTTATCTAAAGGCTTTGAATAGTAAGATTGTTGTTATGACTCAGTCCATGGGTGGTTTAATGCTTCCAAATGCTTATAACATTGCTATTAATGCTAAAAATTGCCTCATTCAAGCCAAAGACATAGCTCCTAGACCCCCCATGCCCTTATTTCCAGAAATATAGCCGCCCATTCCTGCTGCTATACCTCCATTGGCTATTGTTCCGCCAGTTCCAGCAATAGGATATCATAGTACAGTCCAAGAAGTCACTGCCCTAGCCCCGAATCTAGAGATGCAAGAGCTAAAAAACATATTAAAGACTATCGGGAACGACCTCGTGACTATTAAGAAGCATGTTGGCCAGGAACATAAGCCTTATCAAGCCTCATATCAACAAAACCAACAAAATAGACCTACTTTCCAAGGTGATTACTAGGGTCAAAGAAGGAATTTCAACCCCCGGCCATTCCAGCCATACAATCCGAACACGGCCAGCACGTCAAAAGAGCTTGTGCCGCAAAACAATGTTGCTCAAGATTGTGACTGGTGTTACCCATGCAAGCAACCCCACAACTAGTCGACCTGTGCCAATGGAGTGAGAAACTAGACTTTAATGGTGCAGAATATATATTTTGTTTCAGAAAATACTATAGATCAAATTCAAGAACAACAAGATAATAGAGAAGTCGTCTTGCCAAACTAGGAGAGCTCCGAACTCTATGGGCGTGAATAGCCAAGATTGACAAAATTCCCCTATTTCAGCCAATACTAGATCTAAAAAGCGATCTATGGATCTAGGACAATAGGTTGGGACTTCACAGCAGTAGCCACCAGTCAGTAAGCAACCTGTTTTGTTAGAAATTAATGTTGCCACTCATCCCAAAATGTAGATTCTGCAAAGGGGGCAGGAAATACCTAACAAGGAGCTGTCAAAAACACATTCTCAGCCTGTGCAGAAGCAAACTGAAGCTGCTGTTACAAAAACCTAGTAGAAGGTGAATGTTTCATCCTTCAATATCATTGAGCATCTCAAAAAAACTACTATCAACATGTCGATATTAGATGCTCTGCAGCTTCCAGGACAGAAAAGCTTGCTACAGGATGCATTAGCTGAGGTGTCTATTTCTGACAACTCCAATCAAGTAGTTGCAAAGGTTGTGTTGGCTAATGACTTAGAGGAGAAAAGTGGTCAGAAGGTAAAAGAGGTAAAACCCCCTCCGTTTTACTTAAATCTAATCATAGGTGATAAAATTGTGCATAATTTTATGGTCGACTCTAGTGCTAGTACTTCAGTCATGCCTAAAAGTTTAGCCAACAAATTACGTCTTGCTTATGAGCCTAACCCTCAGAAGGGTGTAGTGCAATTAGATGGGTCTGCTGTTAAAACTGCTGGAATTATTAAAAATTTATCCCTTACCTTGCATGCATCCCCGAGTTTTGCTATCCATCAAGATATTCATGTTATTGACTTACCGCTGCACTTCGCCATTTGTTTATCATGGGATTTTACAGCCAAGTTGGGTGGGTTTTTGTCTTCCGATTGGTCTCATCTATTTTTTAGAACAAGGTACGGTACAAAAGTTACCATTAAGTCTGAACCTCTCGCCAAAGACCATATCGAACCATACTCCCTGAGCCCTATAAACGTTAATCTCTACGCCACCTTTGCAATGGAGGAGCAAACCATGACCTAAGACTGTGGCACCCAGGAAGACTACATCAGTCTCGATGAATGGGCAGCCGAAGATCACGAGCTTGATCCATTCGAAAAAAAGATGAGGTAGGTCTAGGAGTTTATATGATTCGTGAGTCTGATTGCGATATACCTAATCTTTGCAAAGAGAATGAACCGTCTGCAGAAAAATATGATGAGTTGTGGAAACTTTATTTCGATGGTTCGAGGAGTAGTGTTGGTGCCGGAGGTGGAGCTATGCCGATGTCGGCTAAAGGAGATAAGTATTATTCAGCCTATAGATTTGCTTTTAGCTGTTCGAATAATACAACCAAGTATGAAGCATTGGTACATGGCCTTGAGTGGGCCCACAAGCGAGGTATTAAATTCTTGCAAGTTTATGGTGATTCAAAGCTGATTGTGAATTAGGTCAGAAATTTAAATACTACAAAAAATGATTTACTTAAGAAATATAAGCATCGTGTATGGGATTTAATGGAAGATTTTGATGCTTTTAATATCATGCCAATTCCTCAGAATCAAAATAAGCATGCTGATAGACTCACTTCCATAGGAGCTCAGTTTGACATTCCCAAAGAGATTCATAAAATAAAAGCATGTCAGTACGTGAAAATAATGGTCAGAACTTCTATACTTGACAATAACGTGAGTTGGTAGGTTTTTGACAGCGATCAACAAATCATGAATTTTCTGATTGCTAAAGCTGAGTTCGTAGATGGAAATCAACAAAAATTGCAGCAGCAATATGAGGATCAGATCGTGCAATTAAAGATAAATAAGCTGCCAAAAGGTTTGGTGACATTAGAATCTGTCTTTAATTTAGATGATCAGGTTCAGAAGGAAAAATGCAGCCTAATAGTTAAAGAGGAACATTATTCAGCTATTGAAATTTTCAAAGGCAAGCTTCTCAAGCTGGGTAAGTTGTCCAGTCAAGAGGAGCAGCAAGCTTTCATTCTGTTATGTCAAAAATATAGTGATGTTTTTGCTTGGGAATACAAAGATTTAAGAGGTTTTAACCCTGATTTAGCACAGCATACCATCAAGCTTGAGCCTGATGCAAAACCAGTAAGGCAGAAGCAAAGACCACTTAATCCTAAGTTGGAGCACCTCATGAAGGCTGAACTGAACAAGCTAGTTGAAAGCGGTATCATTTTTCCTATCAAGCACACCTCTTGGGTGTTGAATTTAGTACTAGTCAGGAAGAAGAGTGGAGAAATCAGACTTTGAGTCGATTTCCAAGATCTAAATAGAGCATCTTTGAAAGACCATTACCCACTCGCTTCTATGGAGCAAATTTTACAGGTAGTTTCTGGTTCTAATAGATTTTCTTTGTTAGATAGCTACTCAGGTTATAACCAGATTCTGGTTAAACAAGAGGATCAGTTTAAAACAACGTTCACAACTAAGTGGGGCACGATGGCCTACAAGAAGATTCCTTTCGGCTTATCAAATGCTGGAGCAACGTTCCAACGTGCTATGGATATGGCCTTTCACGGCCTTATGAACAAGTTTGTTCTAGTATATTTAGATGATTTAACTATTTTTTCCAAAAATGCTAATGAACACTTGGATCACTTGGAATAGATTTTTCAAAGGTGCAGAGAGTTCGGAGTGTCTCTCAATCCGAAAAAGTGTATCTTTTCAGTGCATGAAGGAAAATTGCTGGGACACATTGTCTCAAAGCAAGGTATTTCAATAGATCCTAAAAGAGTTTCTGCAATCCTCGAATTGCCATTACTGGCCCATAAGAAAGGCTTTCAAAGCTTTCTTGGGAGAATAAATTTCGTAGGAAGGTTTATATCAAATATCGCAGCTTTGCTGCAACCTCTTACTTCTATGCTGAAGAAGAACATGCTACTCAGTTGGACCAAGGAAGGCAAGAGGAGCTTCGAGCAGATCAAAGAGGTGCTCGCAGCCACTCCTACTCTCATTAATCCAAATTTTGACAAGGATTTCATCCTGTATGCTTTTGGAGGAGTGGATACAGTTTCAGCTATGTTGTGCCAACAAAACAAGGAAGGCTTAGAGCAGCCTGTTGCATTTTTTAGTCAAGTTCTGCACGATTACGAGGTGAATTATTCTTTCATGGAGAAACATGTTTTTGCTATTGTAAGGAGTTTGAAGAAATTTAGACACATGCTGTCCAAGAACAAGGTTCATTTATTAGTGGCTCATTCAACTATTAACGAGTTTCTGCTTAATAAAGATATTAATGATAAGTGTGTTGGTTGGATCACTAAAGTAATGGAGTTCAATGTTGACATTAAAGTGACCAAGCTTGTTAGAGGCAAAGGCTTGTGTGAATAGATTGCTAGAAGTGAAAACAACAGTTTAAAAGAGGCTGCAAATACATAAACAGTACTAAATAATGATGTTTTAAGTGTTGTTCAAACACCCCATGTTACATGGTTGCAGCAGATGATACATTATCTGCAAACTGGTGAATGCCCCGAAGGCTTGGACAAAGCAAAAAGAAGGTATTACAGATTACAAGCCATCCCTTATGCAGTTATTGATGGTGTTCTTTATAGAAGAGATTTCCAAGGCATTTTATTACGTTGCATTCATCCTGATCAAGTTGACAAGCTGCTAGCAGAGTTTCATGATGGACCTTCTGGAGGTCACTTTGTTGCAAGAACAACAGCTCTAAAAATTATGAGAGCTGGTTATTATTGACCAGATCTGTTTAAAGATGTTATTACATGGGTCAGAAAATGTGAAAAATGTGCATTATTTGCTGGTAAACAGAGGCTTGCACCGCTGCCCCTGCACCCGATTCAGGTAGAACAACCCTTTGCCAAGTGGGGCTTGGATTTCATTGGTCCTATAAACCTGCCTTCGAGTGCAGGTGATAGGTGGATTCTTACTGCCACTGATTATTTTACAAAGTGGACCGAAGCTATCACTTTAAAGGAAGCAAACGAGACTTCAATACTTAATTTTTATCAAGATCTCATCTCGAGGTTAGGTGTTCTAGATTCAATCATTTCAGATAATGGTTTAGCTTTCATCGGATTAAAGATTTCAGATTGGTCTATTAGAAATAACATCTATTTGAACACTTCATCAAATTACTATCCGCAAGGTAATGGCCAAGCGCAATCCACAAATAAGAATCTAATTCGGATAATCAAGAAGACTGTTGAAGATAACCAGAGAACATGGCATGAAAAGCTGAAGCAAGCCCTTTGGGTTGACAAAATAACTCCTAAAAGAGCCACTGGCTATTCACCTTTTATTTTGACTTATGGCAGAGAGGCTAAGTTGCCTATTTCAATTGAATTACCAACATTGAGTTATGTTAAAGAACTGGAGTTGCTGAATGAACAACCTATTGAAGTGTGTTTTGCATAGCTAGTTGAGCTCGAAGAAACCAGAAAAGAAGCTCTGAGATAGCTAGAAATACATCAAGCGCAAATGAAGAATACCTTTGACAAGAGGGCGAAGCCTCGTGATTTCATTATTGGAGATCTAGTCTTCAAGTGGAATGAATTTAAAAGTAGACCTGGATGACATTCCAAGTTCGATGCAATGTGGGATGGGCCTTATGTGATTATGGAATGCAAAGAACACAACGTATTCCAACTTTCCAAGATGACTGGTGAGGTGCTGTCTATCCCAGTGAATGGGATCCACCTTAAGCACTTCCTTTGAGATAAGTTATCTCACTGTTAGTTAGATTAGTTTGCAAATAAGTGCCTTCTGCACATTTCATTTCAATAGTTTTCTTTCTCTAAGTGTTGTTGCACATTGTTTTGTAGGCCACCAGGGCATGTTAGTTTGCTTTCTATTTAGTTTTCGTTTTCTTGCTATTGTTTGGAGTGTTGCTGTTCATGTTCTCTGAGTTCACAAGAAGGGGCAAATTTTACTCCGCACCCAATGAATTGTTTTAAAAGCCACTGATCTATGCTTAGCAGGCAAGCATATAGCAAAAATCACCAAAATATTACATATTTTTTTCCTCAGCTCAAATGGAGGAGCTGGCTGATTATTATTTGCCATAAAGTGGAATTGCAGATTGGATTTTAAATGTTGTTTTGTATTATCATTATGCATTGAATTCAGTTATGCATTTTTGAAGTTATGAGTTTCAGAGTGGCTTTCAGATGCTGCAGGATGTAAAGAAATATAAATTGAGTACTTAAGCAAAATAGAATTTCAGATGCTTTTATTCATTTCAAAAAGAACTCATATTTTTATAAGGATTCATTTGATTTCACAATCAAAATAGTATTACAACATTGCATGAGATGCATTTTTCTTTTCAACTAAAAAGAAAAAATAAAATTACAGATCCACACAAGCTGTGGATATAACTATAACTATCCTGATAGATTTCTAACGACACAATGTACTATTGAAGATGCGAAAAGGGAACATATAAGCAATAACATAGTCATCATTGCCTGTTATTGACGCTTGATGTTGAATGGTGCACCTCGTCATCTCGAGCTTTGTCAACCTGTAAGAGGGAAAGAAGGGTGTCAGTGGCTACGACTATGTAATAACTCATATGATGCACCTACAATAGTACAGTATACTATGAGCAATGCATTGAAACAATCAAAGAGAATCAAATACAATATGAAGAAGTGAACTGAAGGAGAAGTATCAACATCATAATCAACATGTTCCATTTTTTATGCTAACACTATTTGTTTCCGTGTGTAGTTATAGGTAAATTCATGGAGCTGAACATTATTCAAAGACCAAGCATGTGGAGTAAAACGAGCTCCCACAAGGGTAGAGCCCAGCATGCTCCCCGATGCATTTAATGGGCTGTTTTGAAAGATATTTCATTATATACATCAAACAAAGTGAAATACAACTGAAAGTATAAACATAATTATCTATCAAGTAATAAAACCAATTGTGCATTCATAACGATCAGCATTTCTTTCTGAAGGTTACAGGTGAACAGTGAGTTTAGTTCACTTAAGGAATTTAACTGAGTGCATTTGCATCATAATTGCTAAAATTGCTTCATTTTCTATGTTGATTATAATCATATGTCGTGTGAGTTTCAGTTCATTGCTTCTCTTTTGGATAGTGAATAGGCATACATATGCCTTAATAATTTTTTCTAATTTTCATCATCTAATTTTCATCATGAAAGAGAATGGTTTCTGAGAATAGTTTGTGCAGTGAAATATAAAGATGCATGAAGAGTACCATGTTGCTCATGAAAACAAATAGACAATGCACTTGAGTGTTAGACAAATTTGAGTTCTGAGTTGACTGGTGAAGAAATACTGCATTATCAATGGTAATAATAGAGTGATCTTTTCAGGAAAATAACAGAGGAGCAATTATTTTTCTTTCAGAATGGTTCTGAGTTATCAGTTATACATTTGAATCGGTGTTTAAAAGTGATTCATACTGATGCAATGTTGCAGTCCGAGAATAAAAGGTAAAGCCTCTACATAATTCAAATAAAGAAAATTAAAGATGCTATGTTAAAGTTTAGTACTGGTTATTAAGAGCTTCAGGGAAAACAATGGACTCATTTTGATTGTGCCTCAAATAGGATCGTGTGTTAGACTCTAAAGCCGCGGCCATAGCTTCTCTTTGGTTTCCCAAGGCATGATTTTGAAGCTTTGAAGATTGGCCAAGTTCCTATGATGAGTATGATACATATTGGGGAACACACAGAAATACAATATGAGGTGATAGTAAGTATATTAGCCATGGCTTTAAGGCCAAATTGAGCAGAATACAAAGCCAAAATGGAAGCCATAAAGACCATTAAACTTAGCTTACCATTTGCACACTAAAGAAAACCAAAACACAAGTCGAGCTTTCATGGAGTGAATAATGGAGGGCAAGCTCGAACTCATGGTAGCATGAGAAATCAAAGGAATAAGTGAAAGTCAGAAACAAATTTATGCAGACTGCGCCCTTAGGGCTTTCTGAGGCTCGAAATAATGAAGTGGAAAAGTTATTTTGCCTTCAAAAAAGGACTTACCCACTGAAGATTCGGTCAACTGAAGAATAGAGGAGGATTTTTGTGCACACGGGCTCGAATCCAACACCATCATAGCGACAGTTTCTTCTCAGACAATTTTTTTTTCTTTCCAAAGTCACGGGTACGAAATGGTGATAATTAGGGTTTGACCCTATTTTGTTCAAAATCTCTAATTCGAGCATCATGAACTTTCCAGAATTCCATTCGAATGCACATGTCAAATATCATATGGTGGCCGAACCCATAGTGTCTTGTTTATGACTTATCAAAACCTAAGTCTAAGTTTAATATTCATGAAAGGCTGAAATTCTATGCTTGGGTGATACCTTAAATATTTAAGGCTTATTGTTTTACCTTAGGAATATGGACTTTGCCGTAGGGTATTTTTTTGAAATGAAGTGCAATTAGGGTGAATGGTGAATATTTTATGTGAAGGGTCAATCTAACTTTTAGGGTTTTATCTTTTAATTGATTTTAAAGAAATCAATTGGAGTTGTGATGAGGCGATAATGATGACACTGATATATTTTTATGATTTTTTTTTTTGGGAAAAAATCAATTATTGTAATGGAGAAATAAGCAGTTTTATTTTTGCAATTTAAGATTTCTAATCTTTGAGTTGCAAAAATAGACAAAATTGAAAAAATCTGCATCTTGTAAAGCATAAGCGTTAAAGCGATGTTTTATTAACTACTTTATGTTTTCTTGCTATTTTTAGCAGATCTTTGATTGATTTTTCCTCTTGGTCGAATTCCAAACTTATCTTGGAGAGATAAGGTGTTTTTTGAACTTTTAAAGTAGATTTTGCCTATTTTTAGAGGCTTGACAGTGTAATCATAAAAGCTTGGTGTTTTTTTCTGTTTTAAAGCAGTTTTTGAGTTTGTTTGAGGCCTTTTTTTCCTTGAGTTTTTTTTGAGCTCGGATTAGGGTTTCCTTGAGAGTTGTTTTGATTGATTTAGTCTTTCAACTCTCAATTCTCATCAGTTCAGATCAGTTTCTTGCCCTTACTCATTTTGAGGAGCTTGTAAACATTTTGATACTCAGTTTGGATAGATTGACACTCTTCCAGTTTTAATAGAGTAGTAGATTTCTCCTTCCCATTTTCTGTCTCAAATTTTGTAATAGAAATTTGATGTATTTATGTTTTCAAATTGAAATCCTTTTATGTCTTGCTGTTATAGGTGGTGTTTCAGAATTACATGTTTCAGGTTGCATGTTGTATTTGTTTTCTAGATCTTCATGCAAATCATTGATGGGATGTGTGCTAATGAGATTGTGAGGATTACTGCAATAGAGAAGTTGTTATGAGTGGATAGGTCTGAATACTTAAGTTTGGTGAATCATCTTTTAGAAATAGGTTTTTATGTTCAGTTGTTCTCATCCTTTTTCTCAGAAGCTGTTTTAGGATAGAATTCATCATTCAGAGAACCAGCTCACTTTGGAGATTCCTCTTTCACATAAGATCACCCGCATCTGAAAGAGGTTTCAATGTTTCAGTTGTTTGCTTAATATTGTATTCAGCAGGGTGCAAAACTATTGATAACAATTGCTCTCAAAACTACATATGCATATTAGCAAACTCGATCCTAAGACTTAACTCTAAAATGTTTAGTATATTCTTTACAATCTTCAATGTGTTCTATTCCAAACCAACTATCTCCTTTGTAATTGGCCCTGAATTCCCATTTATAGAATATGGGAGTAGCATGCCTTAGACCAAATTACCATTAGTGTCGTATTTTCATTTGAAATGCATTTATCCTTAATTTCAAAGATTCCCTAGACGGTTATTTTTTCTCATTGCAAAATGGGGGCAAAAGAAAAAAGACAAAAACCCCATGTAGTTCGTTGAAGAAGACCAACCAACCTTCCAAAAGGCGTCATTCATTGTAGTAGTAGTACCAAAACCCCCTTGTCCACGTCGATCAAAGAAGATTCTCGAAGTCAACAATTGAAACAAAAACTTAGTCGTTCGTTGAAGAAGATGAGTCTGCCATTGTGGCGGTGGTGTAATAAAAAAAAATAGAACCATGGTGCTACTCTAACTCTTTAGAGTCAGAATCAGCACACGCGCACCATGTTCTTGTTGAAATTGTAGAAGCTACTACCCCACCATCATTAGAATCCTCTCGAAATGCTAGAGTGAGAAGATAACAACCATACTCTCGGTCAATATATCCATCGCCCGAAGGGCTAGCCAAAACCTCTATGGGAGAGTTATGTTTTCCCATATAAGAATCATAAGTCTTGTGGTACTTGTTTTTCCCCTTCCCACAAGACTTAGCTAATTTTCTACCAGACTTGCCCTGGTCACAACCAACAACTCTATTCCTTAAGTGGTAATTTCTCTTGACACCACCCTTCTTAGTTTTACCACAGGCACTCCTCCTACCCTTTGTTGTTGCAGGAACTCTGGGTGTGTCAAGTTTAGTTTCAGGTGCATTGTACTAGGACTCAAGAACACTGAGTCTCCTAGACCTTCTAACTAGCAAGATAGACTCTCTTGGCTTACCCATTCCCATGGTAACAACTTATGAATTCCCAATTATAGAGAGACCTTACAAATTTGTAAGACAAAGGAATTTCACAACTATTTATAAAGCCTATCAACCAATGTGAATTCCTCGAATAATCAACACCTACAAACCCCAAGAAACTAAATCCTATAGAGCCTGTAATAGAATCTCAAGACTAGCTAATTGATACTTAGTTGACATACAAAAATACTTTATCAACTTACCCAGGATAAACTATCCACAATGTCTCTACAAATTTATGCCAAAGCTCTTCACACCATATTCTTCTTGAACCTAAGCTTAATTCCTTAGCTTCTAATTTCAATTTGTGAAGAAAAATATGGCTACCAACTCTTATTATATCAAGAAACTTGGGCGTGTCGACCATTAATGCGCGAGGAAGGCTTGCACGACTGAGCTAGCAATTAGTCGCTCTATTTTGAATCTCAACTATTGAACATACGTCGAGATGGATCGATAGATAATTCAAATCAAGGTAATTAATTATGAGGAAGTTGACTGCATGTGCTTGTTGCCTTTGTCTAGAATTAGAAAAGCCCAAGTGGATATGCATCCACTTTGTCTGCACACTTAATCATCCATCTACCATTAAAGAAAGCTTGTCATGTCAATATCTCTTGCTTGCCCATGAGAATTAACCCACTTGTACCTTTGATCAACAGGATGATGGAGAGTGGTCAGGATTTAATTTCAATCCACTAACTCATACTTTCTCTTAACACAAACCACCTGTCCACTTGTACAAATTTCTAACAAAAATGATGGCCGACCTAAAAAATACCCATAATATCTCAAACACATAAAAAAGAAATCAATTCTTATTTTGTGCCATTTAGATTTCCTACTATCTTGGAGAATTTTATTTATATTTTACCTTCACTAGTGTCCCTTCATCCTATCAAATTAATCCACGTGGTGGTAGCCCACTTCCCTGCTGAAGAACAAAAGGAATGAGTGGGTCCCACATAGGATAGCAGGGAATGGTCAGGATTGACCCACATCACTTGCTATCAACCATCGATCCTTTCTTGATAGAGAATTTATTGTATTTAAAACCAAGTGGGCCCCTCCATGAAGGGACAGATGTCCATAGATTGCTAGCCCATGGTACTATTTTAATACAAAATGAATTTAGATGGGGTGGTGGGGAGTGGTCTTGTTGTGGCCACATCTTTAAAAAAGAATTGTTGATCAAACCAATTCATCATCCTCCATTCCTACAAAAGTGTTGGGCCTTCCAATGGACATGGCACATGGTATTCATTTGCTAGCCTACTAGAGTATTTAAATAAAGAATAAAATGGAGTGGGGGCATGGGGAATGACTATGACCCCCCCATGATGATCAAACAATCACCATAAAACCTAAGATCTGCACGTGCCAAATTTGTTAGTTTTAAAAGAGGGACTTGAATAGGCACACGATTGATACGGGACATAAGGATTTTGAAAATGAAACCTTAGATCACAGAGGAAAAAATTAAGCCAAACCTAAGACCTAATTTAATTTTAGACATATCTCAACCCATACTAATATAGAGCAACATTTTAAATATTTAATAGCGGGTAACAATCGGGAAAACTAGGATCAAGCGGTGGGTTTATGAATGATGCAAAAGGCATAAGTCATGACTTAAATGATTGGGAACCGACAACAAGAAGTCAATTGCGAATTAGAACATTGGCAAGGACACAAGCTTAAGAATTAATTATGAAGGGTTCTAGCAACACAAACCCTAAGCCCAAAGAGATGGGATTAACCATAATTTTGCAGAATTGCAAGATGAAACAAGAAGTATTTTTAGGGGTTTCATCAATGGATCTTGTTGGGGAAGTATATTCCTCCAGAATAGAGTGAGATCCAATAATCTTAGGTTGAAGCAGACCGATCACAAAGAACAAAAACCAGGACTTGCTTGGACAAGGCAAGGACAAACAAGACCAAAGCAAACCAACATATACAAAATTTACAAAATTATACAATGTACTCCCCACTTTAGAATTTTTAGAAGCCCCCTTTTGATATAAAATATTTTAGTCTGTGGGTATGTGCAGGATCATAATGGGCCAAAAAGTGGCGATATGATGGGTATGTGTAGGGTATGTGGCTAACGACTTTTTTACCCAAAATTGATGAAATGAAAAGGGTTTTTAAAGGAGATTCTCAACTTTCAACCAATATAAATTATGTTTTACTTTGAATTTAATAAATAATTATTATTCATTTTCTATTTGAATTCTGATAAAGTCCTTATTGATAGGCCGATTAAAAATATCATATAGCTTTCAAATGGTATCACATTTTTTGAATCGAAACATGTGTCACATTTTATGCTTTGCATAATATAGGATTAAAAAAATAAAAATTGAATTTCATGAAGTTTTGACCAAGTTAAGGTGGTCGACACGAGTTTTTATATTTTTAAAATTTGTATTAAAAATTCATAATTAATTATTTACTTGGAAAAAATTAAAAAAATGTGCATCACATCGGACATGAGTCCCTCTACTTATATCTAAAAATTTTATAAAAATATTATCATTTTATTGTCGTTAGGGTGGTCAGACAGACACCTACTTCTTATTTTTTCCCTGAAATTTAAGTACTACTGTACATTGAAATTTAAAATTTTCACCAAATAGATTTTTGTTTTTTTTTAAAATAAACATGGTAGTTTAGAAACTACATTCAATTTGATATAAATTTTATTCTTACGTATTTTTGAAATAATATAGATAACTTATTCAAATTTTTATGTCAAGTTGCCTAACTCTGATTTTTCTGAATTTTTTGCCACTTAAGGGCTTGTTTTTTCCATGATGATCCTAAACATACCCCTATACTCAATAATACAATATGATTTAGCTTCACATTGGTGGCTCCAGGCCCCTAAAACTTAGGAGAATTCCTTTCCTTTGTCAAAAACTTTATTTTCTACTATCTGTAGCCAACCATACCTGAAAATACTACCATGAATTATCCAAAAGCTAGTCCTATTCAGGCCACTACAACTAACCATAATTTCCATATGCCCGATTCTACCATTATTATCACTAACCCTACCCAACTAAAAACTATATTTAGATATCAAGTGAAATCGAAGATCAATGTGGCATTTTACCCTATTCATTTCACAATTACTCTCCATGAGATACTCATTCAACTGGATAGGAAATGGAAAGTAATCATAGTCCACTTGATCATTAACACCATAGGGGTTGATATCAATTTCAATTTTCATATCAAATTGGAAACTTTTATAGACACTTTTTTCAAGATTCTCACCCAGGAACATATATCTTGATCTCCTAAAACTACACTGTAATTCCACTTCTAATAACTAAGGGTTGCTAGGAATTTTAAACCTTGGAGTCATCCTTTGATATTTTTCTCATGCCAGATAAAATTTTATCCTGTGTGATGAATGATAAATGTTCATACACATGCATGTTTTCAAACTGGTGGTCACATTCACTTGAGCATTGTAAACCTGCCATATTGCCATATGCTCCACTACTTAAGGAAATTGATTCATTAGAACCCATGGTTCCTCTTCTCTTGTTTCGATCAAGATCATTACCACAAATATTATTTTCAATTACATCCCATGCATCAAGTAATACCTCCATTTCAAGCTCAATAAAATATTCCAGTTTATCCTTCAAATCATCATTTAACTCAAAGCAGAATGTTTCAAAAGATGGGACAAATAACTTAGGACTAACAGAGTCAGTAACAACACACTCATGTGAATCATCAATTGATATGTATGATGGCTCAGATTTGAATGGTTCCTTACAATATTAATGGTGTTCATTAGAAATTGAATAAGCTTTGTCATCCCTTTCTTCATCAATGCATTTTTTGTGAAAAGCAATCATGTCCATCTTTGTAACAAAACTTGCACATTCCACTTCTGCTTCACATAGATAATCAGGAACAACTAGGACATGATCTCACTCAATTAAATCCCATGCATCAAGTAATACCTCCATTTCAAGCTCAATAAAATATTCCAGTTTATCCTTCAAATCATCATTTAACTCAAAGAAAAATCTTTCAAAAGATGGCACAAATAACTCAGGACTAACAGAGTCAGTAACAATGCACTCATGTGTATCATCAATTGATATGTATGATGACTTAGATGTGAACGGTTCCTTACAATCTTAATGGTGTTCATTAGCAATTGAATAAGCTTTGTCATCCCTTTCTTCATCAATGCATTTTTTGTGAAAAGCAATCATGTCCATCTTTGCAACAAAACTTGCACATTCCACTTTTGCTTCACATAGATAATCATGAACAACTAGGACATGATCTCACTGGTTAGTGAAAAAATCTTCATTATTCTTAGCACTATGCTTAGGGTTAGGATGTTGAACACATACATTCTTGTCTTCAAAATTATCATTCACAAGGCTAGCACACTAAGATTTTGATATAACTGGATTGCATTCCAAGAATCCTTCATATGGAATTTATTTATCCACTTGTAAGGGAAAAAACTCATGATCATTTGTATCATTACATACTTCATTCAAAGAAAATGTTTCCAGATCATCATCATAGAAATATTTATATTCATTAGAAAAGTAATCAGAGACCTTAGTCTCCCCTTGGTCATTATTGCAAGGGAATTCATCATCACCCAGGCTATGCTCAGAGTGTTTAGAATGAAAACTCAAACTCTCATTCTCAATTCCTTGACTATTGACTTGTGGTGAGACAACAACAAAGCTTTCCAATGTTCCTCACCCTTATCATTAATGTATTGAATTGCATATGGTCTTAGGGTCTATCTATAAATTGATTACAATCATTCTTCTCACCCATACCAAAAGATAGATGTTTATTCTTTGATTTACCTTTTTCACTAACTTGAATTGTCCTTTGATTCTTTCCAACACCTGACAATCACCATTAACACTTTGAGGCACTATACTTTGTGAATAATCACACTTAGGTTCCTCAACAATTCTTATCCAATCAATCATTTGATGAAAACCCCGAGGCTTCAATTCTTGTGGCAAAGTACTTAGTCCTAGCTCAAAGATCTCACAAAATAATTCAATGCATACTAAATCCTTAGGTCAGAACTTGAGAATTTCTAACAAGGCATCTAAAAACCTTACAAACAGGTCATATGGTGATTCCCCTTGATATATTTTCATACTAGATAGTCCTTGAACAAAAGGCATTTAACTAGCATTGCTTAACATTTGCTGATGTTCAATTTTCAATTCACCATTAGTTGCAATGGGTGATGGTGGATAAATCAAAATAGTAGAAGCACCATTATCATGATAGTCATTTCTACTTTCTAATCTATTTTCAAGAGGGGAACTAAGATAGCCTACACTCATAGCCATATGCCCTTTCAACATTGAGTACCTCAAATTTATTTCAATGTCCATTACAATTTGATATGCATGATGCAATGTTAAGGTCTCCTTATCTCTCAACAAATAACTCATTTCTTCACCAAATACACCCAAATATACAATTAGTCACTTTGCATCACTTGAAATAATACTTTTAGGAATATATCTTGTTGCTTTTGCAAATGTGAGGTTGAAAGCCGGAACCAACTCATTTTCATCCTTTTGAATTTCCATGACTTTTCTCCTTACTAAACATGGATTAATTATTTCACCAAACTATTCTATAATTACTACCATGAATTCATTCCATGAAGGTATATAACATATTGGCAAGCATGAAAACCAATCTCTAACATCTTCCTTTAGTGATTGAACAAAAAATTTCATAGCAGCGTCTTCATGACTTAGCTCATAGTCTCCCATCAAGTCCATTAAAGTATACAAATGTCTATAAGCTGATTGAGAACCTTGTCCTATGAATTTTGGCAGATGTTCCCTAACATTATTAGGAACAAGGTTTGGGAAACCCTGAATACCACTAAAGTTTAATCGCTTATATCTCCCAAAAGAGAAATTTATTTGGTGGCATAAAAAAGGTTGTACACCCTATATGTTTTTACTTGGAATTCCATAGGAAGATATATAGTAATGATACATTACTTATATCCCTTTACAAATCTCAAATATCATCTTCATAGTTGATCAATCATTTCCCTTCTCCTTGATTTAATTATGAACTTAAAGTGCACAACCCAAATAAATCTATGCTTTTAGAACTTTCTAACAAGTATATGTTAAGGATAAGTATACTTATTCATAGAAACTTCAAATTAAAACTTAGAAGTATATAAAATTACCACTACCATTCCCTTTATTTGTGATCAATTCACATAATAGGGAACAATTTTTTTTATTAAAATAACTCAACATGGTTTTCACACAAATTTATTGCTTCTTGAAAACCAAAATAGGGGAAATACCTGGATATACCGCAGTTGCTTTGAATTATGCTTCTTACTTGAAAACTTTGTAGATATGAAGCTATCATCACCACTCCATCATGTTCTTTTGCATAGAGTCGCCACCTCCTTTATAGAGGAACAAATTTCAAGAATATGAAGTTGCTTTCACAGGTTGATTTTAATTTAACCTTCCTTGATTATCAGATTCACACATGAGTCCCTTATGCTTTCTACAACACAACCCTTTCCTTGTTTAAGATACTCAAAATATGAACCATATGTTTAGATTAAGAAAATTCTTTGACATACTCAAGATAATACTAGAAACCTTTGAAAGTTTCTCTCTAGCTCTCATCATGGTACTCCATCATGTATGCTCAAGTCTACCCTATCTTTTTCTTACCCAAGTTTCATTGTATTTTCATTGGATATCCTTAAATGATACATATTGGTTTAGAGATTTTAGAGTCGTTACCCACATCTAGTGATAAATTATGAAAATATTCATGGAATTATGATAGATCTTCATAGTATTTGCAATTTTCAAGGGAACTATAACAAATTCTTGCAATATGTGTGAGAGTTAACTCATTGATATCAAAGCTAGGCTTGAAACATGAATTTTCTTAATAAAATATTTGACTCTTTGATAGGACAGTCTGCAACCCAATTTCTAAGTGCATTCCCTAGTAGAGTTTCCAATCTGTTGGTTATTTTTTTAGAACCAAACTTGATATCACCATTTACCTATGATTTTCCTAGAATCTAATAATAAGTAAAGGCAAGGATTGGCCAACAAAAAAGTAAATGATTATTAGACCTCTACTTCTACACTTCGGGCTCTATGAAACCTACGAGGGTTCTCTTAATAATGTTTATATGATATTATTTTTCCATTTTTATCATAAACATTGAAAAAAATAGACAATTCTCACATAATGACTCAACAAATAGACTGTATCACTAACTCATTTGACTGCAAAATACAAAAAAACTTTCTGACGAAAGATGTATAATTAGATGTATCATCGGGTAACTATGTATTTAATGGAAAAATTTCAATTTTTTTAAAAAATTATGCTCGACGTTCATCGAAATTGTGACACTCCGTGATTTTCATTGCTATTTTGACATACATTTGTGGGCCAATAGGTATATGGTTAGCATTCATTAGGGTTCCGAAAAATGTGTTTTAATAAATAAAAGTGATTTTGACAATTTATCTATACTTGCGACAGTGTTTTGCTATACTTACAAATTTGCTATACTTGTGACAGTTTGTTGAGGTTATAGGACGAATTTTTTTGGTGCAAAATATCATAATTATTGGATTTTGTTACCTCTCTATGATTAAAAATTATTGGAGTGTGAGTTTGATATTTTTTGAAGATCTAATATTCAAGACTGGTAAAGAAAAATCATGTCAGATAATATTAGTGCAAGACAAAATGAAGAGACACTTGCTAGACTATGGGCTAGATTGAAAAGAAAGGGTGATGGGAAATGTTATTGTAGGCAACATGATGATATTGAAGGTCTTAAAGATGAGAAGACTTTTAATCACAACAGTTGAGAAACATTGTAGGTAACATGATCACGTTGAAGGGGGGCATGCTTATTGTACATTGTTAAGTTATTCATTATATGTCTTTATATTGATTGAATTTGTAAATTTTTATATCGTTTTAACATTATATATATATATATAATCACTTGATCATGGTCATGGTTTATTTTTGTCGATCATTATTATAAAGGTGGGATGCCCTAGGGCACATGATATGGATTATCACAGCCCAAAGAATGTGGTTTTCCAAGTGGAGGAACATGGAGCTGTGAATATCGAAGATCAAGTTAATGATCCTATGAAAGAAGATGATCATGTGCTAAAAAACACAGTTGAAGATGATGGTAAAAATACATTGATCCATGACACATTTAGTGGCATAGCTGATCATCATTATAAAGATGACTTTGATGATGTTCATCATTTACCTATACTTGAGAAGGCATACAAGCCCCTTTATGAAGGCTCCCAAACAACTATTCTCTCTGTTGTATTGTTGCTAGTGAACTTGAAGGTTATGAATGGTTTATCCAACATAGAAATCTCAAGGATGTTAAGGTATGTCATCTTTTTTCATCTATTTTTGTTGTTAGTTCATCACTAGTAAATAAAGGATGAAATATGTACCATTAATATTCTTTATATTAACAAATTATTTTTTGTTGTAGATTGATAGGTGAATTTTTGTTACCACCATCAAATATTTTACCTCGCTCATACCGAGATTTATCTGCCATTATGAAAGATATTGGAATGGAGTATGAAGCAATAGATGAATGTCCCAATGATCATATTATATATCATAAACAAAATTAATTTGCAAAAGAATGCCCAAAATGTCATATTAGTAGATATCGAACAGATCAACTAACAAAAAAGGTGCCTCACAAGGTTGTTCGTTATATTCCCATTATTCCATGTATGCAACGATTATTTAGGTATGAAAGCTTAGCATAATTTATGGATTACCATGCACATAATAGAAGTGGAGATGACATTCTTCGAATGCCTGTGGATGGTTCTGCATTTAGGGACATAGAGGAAAAATGGCCACACTTTAAAGAAGAACCTTGCAATCTCAAGCTTTCATTGGCAGCAGACGGTGTCAATCCATTTGGAGAGCTGAGATCTATTTACTCGGTGT
Source organism: Sequoia sempervirens (assembly GCA_007258455.2). NCBI lineage: Eukaryota > Viridiplantae > Streptophyta > Pinopsida > Cupressales > Cupressaceae > Sequoia > Sequoia sempervirens. The sequence goes on from VDFB02271358.1 coordinate 1,169,987,631, forward strand.
GACATGTTTTTGTTATCAACAATAACATTCCTCCATGGATGTCAATAAAGAAGGAGCACATAATGTTGGAAATGATTGTTCCAGGTATTTGTTTACATCAATTTTATTTAATGTAGTAGCATTTCATTTGTCTTATTTGTTGCATAATGACTTATATTTTTTTATTTAATAGTCATGTACATTAATTTATATATATTGCAGTAAAATGGTTATAATAATTATGTAATGTTTATGTTCATTCAACTAGGTAAGTACCAAGTTAAATATATGAATGTATATATTGAGCCTCTGATCGACGAGTTACTAAAGTTATGGAATGGTGTCACTATGTGTGATGTCTCTAGACCAATAGGACAAAGACAATTTCAATTCCATACAATGCTTGTATGGAAAATTCATGATGCCCTAGGGCTAACACATTTTTGTGGTATGTTATAATGTTCAACTGCACTTTAACGATATTTAATTTTATGAAGTAGATATCATGCATGTTTTTTAAATTATCTATTCATTATATATAATTATAAAAATTAGCATATTTAATCCAATTATATATGATCTTGCAGGTCTTCAAACAAAGGGAAAATTTGCATGTCTAGTTTGTGTTCCAAAGATGAAATCTCATCGTTCAACAAGTTTAGGAAAGCAGGTGTTTGATGAGTATAGAGACTTCCTCCACATAAACCATAAGTATCGAACTATTGAAAAACATCTTTTCAATGGGAAAGAAGAGACTACATCAAAACCATGAAGAATGACACCTCACCTATGGAAGTTGGAATATAATAGAATTAATTGTCAAGGTTATACATCGGATCAAATTGTTTATCTATCATATATGATATGTTTAGAATTTATATTTTTATATTGTGTTTTGTTTACTCACGTTGTAATTGACAATTATTGTTGTTGTTAATTTGTTTAACTTATATGCTTCATGAAAGTCATCAAGGCATTAATGACCGGCTTCCACAGGGACTAAAAAGTTATCCCAAACAATTTAGTAGGTTACCCTACTATGAGTAGCTACAAATTGTTCATTTATTTTTTACAATGCATATCATAAAGAATATAATATAAACATTATGGAAAATATTGGATAGAGGGCATGGCAAAGAAAAAATTGTTAAAATTTGTAGTGACATTCAAGAATCCAATCATACAATGAAAAATGTCATTCAATTATATAGCGATGGAGACCAAATTAATATAAGCACCCTTCCTTGGTTATTAACAGAGCAGCAAAGCAATGCTATAAAAGAAGTCATACAGAAAATTTGATTTCCCACAAGATTTGTTGCAAACATAAACAATATCATAACAAAGAAAGGTGAATTTGGGTCAAGGATGAAAACACATGATTTTCATACTTGGGTATGTGCAGGATCATGATGGGCCAAAAAGTGGCAATATGTAAGTGATATGATGGCCCATGTGGCTGACGACTTTTTTTTTACCCAAAATTGATGAAACAAAAAGGTTTTTTAAAGGAGATTCTCAACTTTCCACAATATAAATCATGCTTTACTTTGAATTTAATAAATAATTATTATTCACTTTCTATTTGAATTACGACTAAAGTTGTGATTGATAGGTTGATTGAAAAACATCTATAGATTTCAAATGGTATCACATTTTTTGAATCCAAAAAATGCATCACATTCTAAGCTTCATATACTATAGGATTAAAAAAAAAAAAATCGTGAAGTTTTGACCAAGTTAAGGTGGTCAGACATACGAGTTTTTATATTTCTTAAAAGTTGTAATAAAAAATTCATAATTAATTATTTCCTTGGAAAAAAATTACAAAAAAAATGCATCACATCAGGACATGAGTCCTCTACTTATATCTAAAATATTATAAAAATATATTATCATTTTATTGTGGTTACGGTGGTTAGACATACACCTACTTCTTATCTTTTCCCTGAAATTTAAGTACTACTGCATTGAAATTTCAAATTTTTACCCAATAGAATTTTTTAAAGTAAAATAAACATAGTAGTTTAGAAACTACATTCAATTTGCTACAGATTCTATTCTTACATATTTTTGAAGTAATATAGATAACTTATTCAAATTTTTACGTCAACTTGCCTAACTCTAATTTTTTTGAATTGTTTGCCACTTAAGGGCTTGTTTTTTCCATGATGATCCTACACATACCCACCTTCATTAAGGTAATTATTCTGGTATGTTTTATATATATTTGTATACTGCATATACTTTTTAGTGTATTATGTTTACTAGTTTTGGAAAAATAATGAAAAGATCATTTTATAATTGTTGTAGTATGTTCTACCTCTATCTCTCTCAGACAACTTCAACAAAAATTGCAAGAAATTTATATATGATGGTGGAAAATACATGAGGTAAGTAGTGATATTTGTTCAATTCATTGTATAGATCTTATATTTTCTATTTGTTTTACTTGTTATATAATATATTGTATATTTTTGTTAAATCTCATTAATATATTTGCACCTTGAATCACTTGCAAATGGCAGCCATCTAAAGAAATCCATAAAGAAGACATAAATTATTGGAGGAGAAAAATTCCTCGTCTAATGTGTGAAATGAAAAAGTGTCTATCTTCAACATTTTTCAGTGCACAAGAACACTACCTCATACACCAAGTTGAGGAGATTGAATTGTGTGGACTTGTACACACAAGGTCAATGTGGATGGTTGAGAAGCACTTGAAATTATTGAAGGCTTTGGTTAGACAGAGAGAACATCTTGAGGGTTCTATGGTGGAGGGATATATGGTATACCAAACCATGGTGTACATTACTGAATATCTTCCTAAGTTCACAGCAAAGATCCATGTAGATCACATTTGGGATCCCAACTCCATTAACAAATTCAAAGGGGAGTACCTGATGGGGAAAGGTAGATTGAGGAAAGTGAGAGGTAATTATAAGATGGTCATGGATATTAATTATAATACATTTTACATTTCATTCAATTGCTTGAAAAGAAACAACAGAGAACTAGTCCAAATGAAAGAATCTTCAACACACAAATAGAAAAGTACTGGCATTGTATTACTCCAGAAAATAAGTCTTTCACTGCTAAAAAGTATTAAAATCTTAAAAAGTGTTGATGATAAAATATTACAATTTTAATTTCATATATATAAGAGGAAGACCCAAAAAAGGTGTCTCTTCGAATTGTATTTTGGAAAATAATTAAACTAGTGATCTTAATTAAACTTATAAAACAATTTAATCTTCTCCTAGAACATTGACTTAGCCACTAAGAGATGTTTTTTATACTCCTCCAAGGTATGGTTATCCTCATCATGCACTACATTTCGGGCTTCATATTCGAGTTTTATCATCAATTCCATATGTTTGCATGCTCCATCTAGCAATAAACCTTCTACTTTGACTGTATCCAATGCTTCCTGAAGTATCCTATTGCATTCATCCATCCTGTTAGCTCAAAAAAATGCAGGTTAAATACCTCAAGAGGTTGCCAAACTCTTGGTACATTTCAAGGTAACATACAAGGTCGACTGGTTTATAAATTCTTCTATTTAGGTGTTGCTAGACGTAGGTGGGTACACCTATATTAATGAAGCAGAATTGATTTGTGTTTATTCCCTAAAAACAATTTATCCACAATGGCAAGTGGGAGTGGATAAATGAATTCTTATTTTGGTATAGATTGTATAAGCAATATCAAGGCTAATCTTAATATGTTCAGTTAACAGATATAAAATCTAATATGTTCAACTAACATATGTAAAAGATAAAATGAATGAAACTAAAATGATGGAATGTGAGGGACCGATGCTCTATTGGGTATATGGAGTCAAATAGAAACAAGAGTCAAGTGACTTATAACTGGCAATAATTCTAACTGTTTGACACTTTTATGTTTATAACTTGTATAAACAAGCAAGGGTGTAATTATAAAATTCTTCTTTAATAATACAAAATAATAATTCCAAGTTGTTGTGAATAATCAAGAGGATTTTAATATTTACTTGAAAGACCCAATTAAATATGCCACATAAATACAACAATTGTGCACTAATAAATTGAAAATATGCTTGATATATCAATTTAAACAACAGAGAAATATCAAATATGGATACAAACTGATAATATCTTCAATTAACTTAACAAACAATTATACCAACATAGAGCCACCGAATCAGATATTTTTCATTAACTCCTTCAAAATTTACATGTTCATCTTGGTCCTTTTTGTTGTAAACATTGTATCAATCTCTATTCTCCTACTTCTTCTATCTACTATCTTCTAATCTAATCCCCTCCTTATGGTCTTGGTCTCTCTTATTTATACAAGAGGCAACAAGCTTCAGACCAAAGCACATGGATTTTGATAACAAAACTTAATTGAAAAGATAAAATGTATTTAGAGATAACTAACATATGCAAATCTGTTAATATTCGAGTAAGAAGCACATGGTCATCTAAGACTTGGGAAAGGCTCTTAATTTATGATATGATATGTTTTGCTTTTGATGACGTTGATCAATCTTCATTTGAGCCCAGATATTTTTCTTGCCATTTGCTTATTGTTAAATCATTTGGCCACTTGAATTCCTGTGTAGTAGTGAAATTAGTAAGGTGACTCTTCCATCTGCTATCAAGCAGGTTTTTGGCATCTACAACAAACTTTGTGTAACCATTATCCAACATTATAATTCCATCAAGCATAGTGTGAAAATTTTCTAGATTGATATCACCATCACCTTGAATAAATGTCAAGCATTAAGGAACCATTTGATCAAACTCATTCTTCCATTCATCCACATCTTTGAATTGTTCATCATCTTTGATGATCAAAGGACTGAAACTATGCTTTATTTAATCAAATGAATTCCTTCTGTTCTCCACCTTCTTCTTCATGTCAATCAAATACTTATGCTCATCAATAATTCCCTTAACCATCTCTTTAGTAGGCTTTAATCTTGAAGGTGCATCAAGATCCCTCTGTGTTGCTTTGCATAAAGTATTTAAAATGTGGTAAGTGGGCTGCCATCTTTTATATAATTCCTCTAGGATTGGGGAATTAGTATTTATTTGTTCTAGGGCTTTCACCAAATGACTAAAACCCTCATGGAATCCACTTATCTTCTCTTTTAAAACTCCAACTTTGTGCTTCAATATTTCTTTTAAGGTATCCAAGATGTGTTTCCTGACATCATTCATATTATGTTTCTTCAAATTTTCAATCTCCTCTATCTTCAACTAGAGTAGATGGATGATAGACAACCATTTCATCCCCTTTTACATCTGTGGCTTGTTGCAATTGTTTCTTTAATATGAAACCTTCAATGAATAACATTTATTTCATCATTTGATAACTTGAGTCTCTTTTCACACTCTGTTATCTTCTTCTCCATGTTTTCTACTACATCCTTTGTAAACATGGTAGAGTGCATAGTTATGGTTGCTTCTTCTATTGGAGTAGTGTCCTTCATTTTCCTAACCATTGCAGGCCCTCTCATTTCTTGTACTACATCCAAAAGCCTTGGCTTCCTTGTGTTCTTCTGTTATGTCCACAGGGCAAGGGTCTGGGTGGTAGGATTGTATCCTATGCTTGAGACTCCTTCTGAATCAAATTATGCAACCAATTTTGGACCATCCTGAGCTCTGATTTGATCTAACAAAAATACCTTAGAGAGTTCCATTCCGGGTATGATTAACATCTTACTACTTAGCACCAACTCCCTTGCTTCTTTGGGAGTAATATTGATGTTATCAATATCAAAATCTACCATTGTCTAGGCCTGCACCTCTACATGCTTTGAATCATCAATCCCAATGAGGTTAATTTTCATCCTATCATCAAACTATCTCATTTTAGTTTTTATCAAAAAATATTTGAATTCCCTTGTATGGATGAAATCATCATCCTCCATGAACTGTAGAGAAGTAATTATTCTCTCATCATCTTGTATCTCATCAACAACTTCCTATGATATTCTTATTTTTGGGTCATGAGGCTCTAATTTTTTTTTTTGCTCTGCTACTTCTTTCATCTCAGTCAGTGTCAAGATTGCTTCTTGTTCTTCATCACTCGACCCATAATCAACTAGTGGTTCAACTTTCTGTTTCTTAACAGGTGGCTCACCAATTGGGGATGGAGGAAATTGATGAATTGGTGGAGTTGGTATATGCAATGTGGAGGCTATGGATGAGGGTGGATGGGGTGCAGATGGTGGAGTTGACTTCTCTTCTTGAGCCTTTTTATACATCTCATCAAACTTACCTAGAATCAAGTGCATCCTTTTCATCTTGAATCTGGCTCTTCATCAAAGAAACCCTTGAACTTCTTATCTTTTTCTTTCTTCTAGTCCTTTCATCTCATCATCATTAACTATCTTTTCCTTGTTTCAAACTGTATACCTTGGAATTCCTACTGCTCTAAATGTGCAAAACTAACTAAGAAACATGAATAACAAAATACCAAGGACACCTCAAGATTAGCCAAAAGAGTGGTTCAACAAAAAGGAATGCAAATAAAATGAAACACAAATATTTTTACCTCCCTTGTTGTTGATACCTCTTTGATTGGCCCTTGCTTGGATTGGTTGTGTGCTCCTTAGATGATGGATTGAATGACTAAAATGCAAGCTTCAATATGCAAAATGAGGAACAAAGATGGTTGAATGATTGAAAAAGGCTTGAGGATTCAAATGGACAGCATGTAGTTATGAGAGTGCAAAAAGTTGGAAATACCCTTGAGGAGGGGGTATTTATAGAGGAACTTGAATTCTCTAGAGAATTCAAGGGTCAAGATTGATCCAACAAGGTCAAGATGAAGGGCTATGGTGGGTTGAGAACCCACAAGCCCTCACATCTTGACATGTGGAAGGTGAAGTGGCCAAGGGTAGATGAGATGGAAATGAGTTGTCAAAAAAGTACATGAGGTGGAAAAGGACATGCACCTTGGGGGATGAGAGGATTTCCACAAAAAAAGATTTCTTGTCCCCAAGTGGGAGTGAAAGGGACATTTGAGGAATTTTGGAATTCCTCAAAAATCTACATGGGAAAGTGAAAGGTGGTTGGGGATATAAATGTGAATTAAAAATTCACACTCATAGGATGATCTAGAGGGTAAAAGGTGGGCTCCAAAAAGGTGGGGCTTGGTCACATGTGGAGATTGTGACAAGTCCAAGGTTCTAGAAGCCTTGGGAGAATGGAATGTGAATTAAAAATTCACATTTAAAGAAGAGGAATCTAGAGCAAATAAATGTGAATTAAAAATTCACATAGGAAAGGGGGTTAACATCAAAAAGGAAAAATGGAAGAATTGACCAAAAAGGTGGTGCTAAATTTAGCTAATGATTTTGGTTAAGGTTGTGCAAATATTGGATTAGGCTAATTAATAGAAGAGTAGAGGCAAGTGGCAAATGTAGGAGGATGTGACAAGGAGAGAGAAAGTGAGGAATTTTAAATTGATTTTTAAATCAAAAAGAGGAAGAATGACTAAATTAAATAAATTAGTGTATTTATTTAATTTAGAGCGGAATAAGGGTAAAAAGACAAAGTATTAATTATTAAATTAAATACTTTATCGGTATGGGACAAAGGGTGTAATATTAATTTAATAAATTAATATTAATATGATAGACGTAAATGCAACAAATTTAATCATATGGAAGTGATTAAATTTAGGTGTCTACACAAACACATCTAAAAAGTTAACCAGGTTTCTTATCACATCCTCCTCTGGATCAAATACATGTTTTATTTCCCTCTTTTTAAGTAGGTTCCTTTTGATATTATTGATGTGACCCTTTGGATCACATACTCTCACCTTTCTTGATCTAAGAGAAAAATTGGCTCTTATGAATCTCTGCACTTCTTCCAACATATCTGACCCAACTGATAATTCCTCAAAAACTATTAAGTCAGGAAGGAAAGTCCCCTTTTTCTAATTCTTCATAAGACTATGCTCCATCCAGAGCATTTTCCAAATAAACTCTAAAAATAATACTCTACTAGGCACAAATTTTGGTAAAACATGTGGGGCCTGATCACAACCATACACCCTAATGATGGTATATTGTGGCATTAAAAACCAGTCAGCATAGTTGTGTATGAAACCTTGGTCTAGTTTGTATTGCAAAGGTCTCATAACTTCCATTAAAGATTGTGGTAACCTCTGTTAGAGTAATAAGTTGTTTTACTTAATTAATTACATCACATTGATTAATTAATTAAGTCACTTATTCCTCTTTATTACTTAAGCTAAACTTAGGCACATTTAATAATTAATTATTAATTATTAAGTGTGCACACTAGGGTTTTATTTAGGTTTCCCTTTTAGGGTCTCTTGATCTCCTTCATAAGGATTGATCTATTGTAATAATCGTTTCTCTTAATGCATTTTTACTAAGAGGTTTTACAGAACATCTTCTTTGGTTCTTCGTATCTTTTGCATGTGACAGGTATCCATCTTGCATGCAGGTGATCTTAGATTCTAACATGGTATCAGAGCTCCAGACCTGCAGCTGCCTGTTCGTGATCTGAAGATATGGCCTCTTTGTGAGTTTCAGGTGCAAGGGTTTCCACAGGCATCTTTTCTGCAAGATCTGGGGTTAGCCTATTTTTTGGCTCACAATGGGCTCAAACGGACGTCGCCATCGCGTTCGCAGCGGCCAAAAACCCTAGAAACGCCTGTCAAATCATCGATTTTGGAGCAGTTGGTCCGGGAGGCAAAAATTTTTTGTCTAAGGGGCCGTACGGCCTCCCAACACGCGGATCGAGGCTCGAAAAATTTAAAAAAAGGGGAAAAAGCGTGTTTCTTGCGTTCTGTACCGGCGCTCACAGTTCAGAAAAGAATCCCGCCGCCCGGCGGCCACCAAATCGCCGCCCGCCACCAGCGCATCCGCCCATCCGCCGCCTCCCTCCAGCCCCCGGTCGGCTCTCTGCAGTTCGCCGTCGGTCCTATGGCGACCAGGAGCTACGCGAAAATCGCCGGCCAGCACTCCGATTTCTGGCAAATTTATCAGCATATTCCGGCTCTAAGGGAATATTCCAGCAGGATTTTACCGGCGGCCGAAAATTTTTTCCGCGGGCGAGGCCGAATTTTTGCGGTGACGGCCAGACGACCGTCAAATTTATGCTCACATTTTGATGACGTCATCATGACGTCATCCGTACGGCACCCCTCATATGCCCCCTCCTAACCCTAGTTTTCCCTAAAGAAGCAGTTTTTTTCTTTTGGCCATAACTTGGGCATACGGTATCGAAATCGGGCAAACAAGATATCGCCGGAAAGCTGGTTCCCAGCTCTTTTCAGTAGTGCTGTTTAGTTTTCAGTATTTTTCTGTTTTACTGCATTTATTATTGTTTGAAGTCAGATGTTGTTTTTGGACTTCCGAGCTCATAACTTTTTGCCACGATCTCCATTTTTTGCCTTGTTTGAAGCGTCGGAAAGGTATTAAGGAGCTCTATATTTCTGTCCATGCACTTATTCTGTATCTATCCCAAGTTTATCAGTTAGTCCAGATTTGGCCCGATGGGTTGTTTGGCGATTACTTGGATGTTTTGGCAGTTGGGAGAGTGCATCTTGCATCTTTGCACTTCATTTTATAGTAATATATCATTTAATAATCACTTGTTGCATCATAGATTCCAGAGTTGTTCCAGTTTGGAGTTTTCGAGTGTTCCGTGGCATCGGGGTTTCTGTTGCTTTAATCATGATTCCTTGAGTCAATCAGTGACTCTCATCCGGTTTCAGTAGTATACAGAAGAATATTTCCTTGCTTGCCTATATCAAGTTCCAGTGTTACTCTACAGAGTTCTTCCAGTGCTTCTTTGCAGCATGTAATCTCATTGTAGGGGGGGTTTTGTCCCACTGGGTTTTTCCTTCTCTACTCCTTTTTTGTGTTGTATTGGGTTTCTTGCACATCACTTTGTGCCATATTTTGTACTCGCACTGTATTATAAAGTGCCATGGGGGGTTGTGTAGTGCCTTTGTTTTGCCATCACACCTTTGTCCGGTGAGTGTCCCTCCACGACAACAGTGAATCCAGATGATTCCAGTCTCATGTATGTGTGCTTTATTTTGCACACCACTTTTTCAGTTGCAGGTGCTTTCTTGTGCACTTTCAGATGTTCTTGGTTCCTTTTCATGCACTTCATTTTGCATTGTAAATGGGTACCTGATCAGGCCTAGTTGCCGGGACCCATCTTTGCTTTCATGCATCTTTTTCTAGTGTTTTAGCTACCTCCTAAGTTTATCTTAAGGGGGGGTGTTAGAGTAATAAGTTGTTTTACTTAATTAATTACATCACATTGATTAATTAATTAAGTCACTTATTCCTCTTTATTACTTAAGCTAAACTTAGGCACATTTAATAATTAATTATTAATTATTAAGTGTGCACACTAGGGTTTTATTTAGGGTTTCCCTTTTAGGGTCTCTTGATCTCCTTCATAAGGATTGATCTATTATAATAATCGTTTCTCTTAATGCATTTTTACTGAGAGGTTTTACAGAACATCTTCTTTGGTTCTTCGTATCTTTTGCATGTGACAGGTATCCATCTTGCATGCAGGTGATCTTGGATTCTAACAACCTCGGTGTAGGAAAACCAAGGGCATCAATTAGTCTGAGGGAAAAGTCATCTCTAAACACAATAGAGTCACCTTCAAGGCACTTACAATCCCAAACATAGTACCAATTTTGCATTGGAAGCATAACTCCATTTTCATGTGTGCTCAACTTCATCCTTTTAGTCCACTTTATTTCATTTTGAAATAGATTTAGATGACTCGGTAGAGAATACTTTCTGAAAGTGATAGGGGCCTTAGCTTCCCTAACCTATAATAGACCTTCATGAATTTGTTCCTTGGTGAAAAAAGTAAAATAAAACTCCACATTGGACTCAGGGTGTTGGATAGTCATTGCTATCCTCATCAATCCAATTGACATGTTGTCTTCAACATCAAATCCAAGAATTTGGCATAATGCATAATAGGTGTTTTTGAAATAAGTCTAAAAATTAGACACTAGAAAGGGTTCAACTTTTGAAGAAAGAATATGAAGGAATCTATTCTTGTCACCCCTTTTCATGTGTAGGGGAAGTTCATCAATTCTATAAGTCCTCTTTAATCTCTTGTACTCCTGCTCTAGCCTCCCCAAATCTATCTCTGTGACAGCCTGCTTATTTAGGTCAAAACACCTAATTATAGCCTCCCTGGAGATATCTACCAGACATTGTCCATCTAGGAGCTTAACAACCTTCGACGAGGAATGATATCTGCTAACTAGAGTTTTAATTATCTCAATATCAAAAAACACATTACAAGATATCAATTTTCCCATGTTAAGAGTCCATGGGTTCGATACCAGGACCCCTTCATTCCTATTCTTATAAAAATACCAATAAAGATTCCATCGAGACCATGGAATTATTGGGTCTCTGCACCCTTGAGCTAAATCCTTAAAGACCCCCTTATAACCTTTATCGACTGAAGTAGGTAGTAGTGCAAGTAATGGCGATTATAATGAAGCTTTATTGGATTTTTCTTCTTTTTTAGTCCTTACTTCTATTTTCTTAGGTTTCATTGCTTAAAATTCAATGTGTGGCGAATAGAACTTACCTAGAATATTGCTTTTCCTGAAGAATTCTCCTGACTGTCACATGTTGAGCTCACCTATACTCAACTTTTGTTACCACGAGGGAACAAATTCACAATCTACTTGGTTTAATTCTCATATCATATTGCATTAATTCCATATAAGTTCTACATCATTCAAATCCTTCACACTGAGCTAAATTTCATATTTTGATGTTGATTGATGTGACTGGCCTTCATTTAATGCTCAAACGGTTGATTACCATGCTACCACACGTCACTCCTCACTCCTCTGTAGTACCATGGTATATAATATTTACTTGTTCTTATTATACTGCACTATCACACACTTCCTTGTCTTCCTTAGTGGTACCACGATGTTTATTTAGTATTTTATCTTATATACTGCTTTACCGCAGGCTTTATTCCGACCCCCCATGGTATAGCAGTTCTCCTTTATGTGTATTCTTACTTATCGCTCTACTGCGGGATAGGTATCAACCCTCTGTAGTACAAAGGTAATACGATATACTACCATCCTCTTATCATGCTACCGTGAGTTACTTTGTTGGAGGCCACGATAAGGAGGTAAAAGGAAATGCATATAATATGGTATACTCAAGTATGGCAATGGTATGGCAGTAAAAGGCCAATTTGACTTTGTGGATGGAAGAAACATTAATTTTATGAGAATACTAAGAGAGACCCTTGATTCTACATGACAAAATCAACATAATTTTATGTGAAAATTCTGGTTCCAACACATCCAATCATCTCATTCCTTTAGAAACATGTTCTTATCACATAATTAAGGTTGTATAATGTGGTAATTAACTAATTATATGTCATTTGTGAATTTCTTTTTTTTTATACAGTTGGTCGAGAGTGGGATGCACTACATTTGTACATCACAAATAATCTTGATTGGATGACGATATGGATTGAATGATGTCAACAATTTGCTCACGCATTAACATGGGAAGGTGTGGCTTCATTGGTTAAAGAAGCTCGTCGTAATGGAGATTCCAATGTTACACCAAGGGAAATTGATTTAGCATATGGTTTAAGAGATAAATAGGTACGTATAAATATATTAATCACCCATATTATTTAATTATTTTCAATTATATTGATGTATATATGTATGTTGACTTTTTTCTTTGCATACATTCGATCAAGAATAAATATGTTTATCAACTAAAGATGCAATAATTTTTGCATGTTTGACATATTGCAGGTGAAACAACACAAGGCTATGTGGTGCAATGGTCATAAATTTTGAATCAAAAGGTTGGATGACACGAAGAAAACTTGTGATTCTTGGATAACTACATTCTTTCAGGTGACTAATGTTTCATCTAGAAGCGATATAAATCTAGAAGTATCAGAAAATTGATACTATGGGATTTTGGATGATATACTTGAGTGTGACTTTAATTCCTTCAAATTAGTTATGTTCGTCATCCAATGGTACATGCTACAATTGAATGAAAATGATACCGAGAGAACTGTTATTGAACATGATAATGGATTTACCATGGTTAATATAAGGTCAATCGAGCGAGCTGGAAATGAGCCCTATGTTCTTTCAAGCCAATTTGAGCAGGTATTTTACTCAGAGGTTCCAAGTAAACCGGGTTGGTAATTTGTTGTTAGACATGATCCAAGAGGAAGGACGGTAAAGTATAATGTGGTGGAAGAAGAAGATACCAAAGAACTAGAGATGATGTAGATGATGATTAGAATCAATAGTTAGTTGATGATGTGCCTGACGAAGATGTCGAAGAAGAGGAACTAGATCATAATGATGTAGGAGTTAATGTTCATGAAGATGATATCCATGTGGATGATGACATTATCAAAAATGATATCAATGATGATGATGATGATATGACCAATCCTTACAATGTCGAATCTAGATTGGATGATACAAACAAAGAGTTGGATGAAGAAGAAGATCAATGACATTGAAATGTATGAGTTATGCAATTATATTATCTATTTGATATTGATTTCTTGATAGAATTATATTTGACTTATATCGTTACATAATTAATTCATGATGTTTTTAATTTTTATGCCATTACATAATTAATTCATAATGTACAAGTTTTAATGTTGTTAATTCATGATTTTACAACTATTGTAGCTCTCCTAGAAATTTCCATATGATCAAATCCTAATTACTCTATGAATATTTATGATTAGATATTATTTGATCATATCTTTGGTTATTTCATTCCTAACAAACTAGTGTTTCCTCAAGTTGACCCCGCATAGTGACATGTGAATGGGGCCAACATTGATTTTTTTTTCAATTTGTGCTTGTATGGAGTGAAAATTGACATGGTTAGCCTAGACACATGCATTGACAATATGGGAGGCTTTCGAGACTCAAACATGAGGTCATGATATATAAAGGCATCTCGTCCTTCCTAATAATACAAGTTTCCTTATTCTTCGTCTCTTTCATATATTGTTCTTAGCATTTCTTTGGTTAATGGTTTCAAAAGATGAGGCTCTTTGAGCCTCACCTTGGATCTATTACACATTAGTTTGTGAATTTTCATTAGCAATGAATATTTAGATGATCTTTAAAAAGCTCATTGAATATAAAGATGATAATAGGAAGCTAAAACAATGAGTATATTTTGTTTATGGAACCTAAACCACAAGGTTTGTCACTCTAATGCTAAAACCAAGTCAAATTAACCCCTAACACCTATTTGAAAAGTCAAAACATGCCTTTCTTTCAAATTCACAAGAATGTATAAACCTTTTGAAACCACACATGCATGTTATGAAAGTGTATGGTAATCGTACTTATAGTGGAAGCTCACATGATAAGCTAAGAAATGACACTATATTGGAGGATAAACCCACCTATGGAATTAATTGAAGAGGTAAGGGATGCCTCTTAGTGGAATTTTGAGTCTTGGATTAATCCATAGTGCTAAAATTATTTCTAGTGTTCTTCCCTTGGTGTTATATTTATCTCTATAATTTCCCATACTTAACCATTTCATCATCCCTTTTCCCAAGCTATTTGTATCATAATATAAACTTCGTCCAATCTCACATTAGCCCCTTAGGTAATTATCCATTTCCTCCAAGTTGAATGGAACCTTTCTACCAATGCATCGATGTTTTCCTACCCTAATTGATCAAGACTTGACATCACCTTAACAATCTTCTTTATGTCATAGCATATCTCCGAAGTGCTTTTGGCATGCTTCAGATGTGTCAATATTAACTAGATTGAATATATTAATTTTAAGATCTCTTAACACATTCCATGACAAGAAAATGACTCATTTGGATTAAGGAGTACTTTCCTAAACCATTCCTTCGTATGAATCAACAATTCCTTCTCACACCCACATCATAATTTATATCCATGTTAGTTGTAATGAGTGTTTTAAACCAACAATCAATGAATCATATGATAGAAGAAAACTCGTTATGCATAAGGATAATAATTTAAAAGAGATTGAAAGAATCAATTCACTAGAGATGCTCCCCATTACTGTAATAGACCAATGTAAAAAAACAAGTCATAACAAGAATAGGACAAAAAAAAACTAGGAAAAGAAACCTTGTAGGCTACATTAATAAGACATTGATTGTAAGCATTTCTTCCATGATGTTTAAATGAAAAAATATCAAATAGCTCAATCTTTAATCAAGTAGTATTTCAATCACTGATTCTTATAAATCCATCATGATTAAACATCACATATCATAAGCCTTTTTAACAATCACTAGGACTGTATATAATATTCAATCATGTCATAGGAAATAAATCATCAAAAATTATAAAGAAAGAGAAAACCAACTATATAAGCTCAACAAGCCACCATACAAAACTTATATTTTGTAGAAAATAAAATAAACTATATGTTGACATATCATATATATAAACTATATATTTTGAATTTTGACCCCATGTGCATAGGAGCATGACATAACATATTGCACCGAGAACCACTGCATCCAGCCCCTGAGTGGAGAGTTGTGAAACTTCACTGGACGAGTGTTGCAAGGTCATTGAGTCAAGGAGGGATACTAGGAACCATTTTGTAGGAGGAAAGCCAAAGCGAGAGGTGAGGGAACTCAGAAAGGGAAAATTGATGAAGGGACAATGACTATAAATGATTTTTCCCCCACATTTAGAAATCTTGTTGCAAGTACAGTGATTTAGACTTTGTTTGTTCCCATCGAGTTGTTGCATGCTATATTTTGGTCAATTCAAGCCAATTTCCCATTGACAAACCCAAGTACTACCTAGTACTGGTGTTTGGTTAGTTTGAACAACCAAGCTTTGAGATGTTCAATCAGTTGGGTGGCCATTTTTGGCCTGTGAATTGAAGATTTTGTATATGTCTTAGCATGTTTTTTCTACTATAATATTGAAAGGAATTCCCATCACATAACAACACACAAAGTTCACTAGGGTTCAAATTTCTAAACTTTGATGAAATAAATTTACATATTGAGGTCCACAAATGATCAAAGGGACTGAAACAATACATGGTCCGTGAGTGCAATGAAAAATGCCTAGTGCTTGTCCATAAGAGAGTGTATAGAAGTACATGATGAAGAGTCGGAGGAAGGAAACAAACTCACACAATCTCATTTGACAAGTCACAAATAATGTTTAACTTTCCTTCTTTTGACACACTTATTCAACTATATTTCCCTTCACGAAACTCAACACAAACACTCAACTTTTGCTTTAGAATTCCAAACCATTACCAGACCTTCAAACACCTTAGTCAACTTCATCTTGATAAAAACAAGAAATTACCCAGTCTGCCCTTTCATTTTACCATTAACTCTCTTTATGACTATCCTAAAATTCACAATTTCAACTCAACATAAAGTAATCTGACCCAAAATAGTATTAACACATTCAACCGAACCAAGGTCCTTAAGAAAGACGGTACCTATCTAAAGTATGTGAGGGACCAATATAGGTCACATTTAGAGAAGAACAAAAAGTACGAGTGTCCCCCCATGATTCCGGAGAGGGAGTGGAAGGACCTGGTGTCAGACGGAAAGGAGAAGGCTAAAAATTAAAAAAGAAAGATACCACTAGTCCAAGGAAGGTATGTGATACTATAAAAAATGTAATTATATACTGATTACTTTTTTATTTTTACATAATCTAATGTATTTTAAACTTTTCATAGGCTTCCCGACACATAAAAGGCAACAAAAACTTAGCTCTAGTGGTTAAATGAAATTAGCCGCATGAATTGTAAGTATCAATAAATGAAATATTGCATCCAAATAGTAAATTGCAAACAATTTTGGTTTTAGCACACCATAGAAGAAAAATTCATAATCTTATGCAAAAATGCAGGGCTCTAAATTCAACAGAGTTCCCACAGAAGAGGACTTGAATATTGCCTTCTAGCAAGGCTATGGAGCTGTGGCTAAATGCCTAAGACTCTTGAGTAGGCAAACACAAGCTTCCATTGCATCTATCATGCAGGTAAATAAACTCAATGAAGTTTATTTAAAATTGAATACTTGTGCAATCTATTCAATATTAATTTCCGCCATAAAGTAATTATGTGCCTATTTGTTTTAAATAGGAAAGCAATGATAATAATGCACATGACATTGGAATGCAACCTGGTGAGGGTGGAACACAACCTACATATGAAGTTCATGGTGTGCATCCCGATGCTGGATGTATTCATGTGCTATACAAAATGCAGTATGGATTAATACAATTAAACATCTTTAATTGCAATTGGTGTATTAATTAATGTAACCTTTCATGTTTCAACTTTAGGTGATCAAAATGTTGAGCATGATCAAGCTAGACAAGATCAGGAACATGATGTGGCCCCATCAGGTAAAGAGGACCACTCTAATGTTCTTTTAAACATATTTAATTGCAATTGGTGTATTAATTAATGTAACCTTTCATGTTTCAACTCCAAAGGATTTAGAGGGTATTCAACATGTTGAGCATGAGGCTATAAGACAAGATTAGGAACATGATGTGGCCCCATCAGGTAAAGAGCACCACTCTAATGTTCTTTTAATTAATGAAATACTTGTAACAATAATAATAAAACATATCAATTTAACATTTATTTTTTATTGCAACAGACACCCCCTTGCAACGGCCTCCACGTCATGAGTACACGACTAGGTATACATTAAGATCACAAGCAGAGGGTAGAACAACTAAAGGGGGAACAAATGATTTAGAAAATGATACTCCACTTCTTTTTTTAGCTAAAAAAAGAAACAAAAAAAAAGTGATTGTAATCATATTATGACAACCATATTTTTGATAATATGTTAATGAATGTTAAAAACTAATATTTTTGACAACCATATTTTTGATAATATGTAAAAACTGAAAGAATGAATGTTATATTTTAATGAATGAATGTGAATATGTTAATGAATGAATGTTATATGTTATTAATGGATGGATGAATGAATGTTATATGTTATTAATGGATGAATAAATGACTAATGTTATAAAATCATGTATGGGGAATTGATAGTGATGTGAGGGGGGGGAGGGGAAAAATGAGCTTCCATTGTCATGTGGTTGGCCCTGTTAAGTAGAGAATATTAAACTATTCTCAAAACAAAGAGAAGCTCAATAAGGTAATGCACTTTTCAATATTTCATTATGTTGCACTTTTAAGCTTATGCAATTTACATTAGTTCTCTTTGCTTCAATATGTTACCCTTTGTACTTATTTTACTTTTTAACACATCTCATATGTTACCGATGGTGCTAGGTTGTGTAGTCATTACATTTATGTTAGAGAATAAGAGTAAGTCTATAATTATGTTAATGATTAACATTTGTAGTATTTCAGTGATTGAGGGATCAAATCCATTCTCATGAGATTTTCATTCTACCAATTATGACAAGATTATAGTGAAATGGAATTATCATACATGCCTTCCCATGCTAATGCTACATATGACTTCAAATACGGTGTTCGTTCAATTTAGGTATCATAAACAGGTCCATTTTCCAAGTAATTTGTACTAGTCATGTGAAATGGCTTTTAATTTCAAATTTAAACTTAATGACCTAGTCAACTATACTATTGGCATGTTATGACAACATACTCATCATATTATATGGCTTTTTATTTCAAATATGTAGGGAGGTGGTAGATCTTCGGCAAGAGAAACAATAGGAAGAGTAGCTGCTGGAGTTGTAGCAAAAAGAATTCTTCAGCTAAAAGTTGGGACTGCTCGGTATGGCCATACTACTTATGAGCATCATAATTTACATCAATCCCCACTGCTAAGAACCAACTTAGCAAGAAACACCAATCTCTTCTCTTAGGAAGCACCAACCTCCAAATGAACTTTTTAACAATGAATGATGATCAATTTATTTTCCTTCATAAAGATCTTCTTGTAGATGATACACTTTTCAAAAATTTGATGCAATCATCTACATATAGTTTCCTTCTCAAATCTACATATATTCCTTTTCAAAATTGCATATACTCCGCTTTCAAATCTGCATAAACTCCCCTTTCAAATTTGATTATAACATATTCATAAATCTGCTGCTATACTCAAAAATCTACTCTTTATTGGACTTGCTATAGTTTCCATGTGTGGGTTTTCAACACTATGCCCATATGCTTTGGGACTTGCATTATTGCAGGTCATGTGAGACATATCCAACAATTTCTATGGCATTTTTTTTCCCAAGTCTTCATTGTTGAGTCTTCTACAATTATTCTTATAAGCTATTTACTCACTATATGTATCCAAGACCCATTGTTACACATTTCAAATTAAAGAGATATAATTACCAGTGATTGCATCATTTTTGACCTTTTGGTACCCTAAAATCCCTCTTTAAGCAAAAGAATTTGATAAATAAATCATATCAAAATAAGTGGGTGCAGGTCTCTCCAATCCATAAGCTACTATATTCCAATGTAGGTGGTTTGAACATGTCAGCGAGAGGTCAAGACTATCACACCAATCAAATTTCATAGGAGGACACATATCGGGAAGATATAGCTCATGGTCTCACTGATGAAGATGTTCCCTAACAAGAAAAATACTATTGAAATGAGATCCATAAGTCAATCTGATCATACAAGTCTCATTGATGAAATACCATCAGCGAGATACTCATCCTGTCTCATTGAAAAAGCATGACAAAATTTCCACGGGGAGACAAATACTCTCGAAATGAGTTTGAAATGTCTTCCCATCACGCCAATGGAAGTTCAATTGGAAAGAGTCTTGGTGACACACTCGAGATTGAGGGAATTAAAATTAGGGAGACTTATAGCGTTGGGGAAACTGGAAGATGTTTGAATGAATATTTTAAAAAAAAAAACTGCAGGGTTTTGTCGCAATGTTGACGAACATAGCCCGACGAACCACAAAAATTTGTGATGAGGTTGTTGTACATGTGACATAGTTTTTGTCGTAATGGAAATGACGGTTTTCTCCACCTTGTTAGAGAATGGATGAACGTTTGGTGTTTTTTCGACGATTTCAACTGGGTGTTCTGGAACATTTTGTGATTTTTTGTGTCGATAGATGGATGAAGTTACATTGATGTTGTGATGGACACCACCAACATTTTCCATTGTGCTAACTGATGATGCTGGGTCAAAGTCGGTAAGTCGACAATATTTTGTCGATATGTCACCAAACATTTGTCGAAATTTGCAGCCAAATACAATAGTGTATCAAAGGAGTTGGCTACCCCTTAACAACAAAACAATTTATATTTAGAGCCCAAGAATAGAGAAACTTAACATAATTGTGACCCATTTAGAACAATTTGATTTAATGAATGGTTTGTTGCTGAATAGATCAACATAATACAAAATGATTACCTCACTTAAACGAGTGTCTCATCCTTGGAATAGAGTCAATTCTAACATTTACATGATTTAATAGCAATTTCACACATACCATTATTTGAATCCTTGGGGATATTGTATTACAACATCTCAACATTATATCTTAACTATGACTTCTTACTAACATCCTCTAGTACATGATTTGATATAAACCTATAGATCCATTCAAGCATTTACATTAACTCTTTGTATTGATAAGCAAGAATAAAACCATCCACCCATTGGAAATCAATAGAGGACAAATAAGATAACCCTTGATTATGTTACTTATAATTCATAAAACCAGTAGATAGGATAGAAAATGGTGTAGTACTTGCACTATTCTATTCTATATTGCTAGTATTACTCTGAGAACTACATATATGCATATTAGAAGACTTGATCCTAAGACTTAACACTAAAATGTTTAATATATTCTTAACAATCTTCAGTGTGATCAGTTCCAGAACAAGTATCTCCTTTGTAATTGACCCTGAATTCCCATTTATAGAATATGGGAGCAACAAGCCTTAGGGAAAATTACCATTAGTTTCGTATTTTCATTTCACATGCATTTCACCTTAATTTCAAATATTCCCTAGACAGTTATATTTTCTCATTGCAAAACAGGGGGAAAAGAAAAAAGATGAAAACCCCATTAGTTCATTGAAGAAGACCAACCAACCTTCCAAAAGGCATCGTTCATCATTGCAGTAGCACCAAAACCCCTTTGTCCACGTCAATAAAAGAAGATTCTCCATGTCAGCACTTGAAACAAAAAAATTGTGTGTTCACTGAAGAAGACGAGTCCACCATTGTGATGGTGGTGTCATCAAAAACAAAAATAGAACTGGGGTGCTAGTCTAACTTTTTAGAGTTAGAATCAACACTCCTGATCCGTGTTCTTGCTGAAACTAGAGAAGCTACTACCCCTCCATTATTAGAATCCTCTCCACATACAAGAGTAAGAAGGTAACAGTCATACTTTGGGTTAGTATCTCCTTCATTGCTTGAAGGGCTAGCTAAAACCTCTATGGGAGAGTTATGCTTTACCATATAAGAATCATAAGCCTTGTGGTACTTTTTTTTCCTCTTCCCAAAAGATTTAGCTAATTTTCTACCAGACTCGCCCTGGTCATGACCAACAACTCTATTCCTCATTTGTTAATTGGTCCTGACACCACCCTTCTTAGTTTTACCACAGGAACTCCTCCTACCTGTTGATGGTGTTTTTATGCACTTCTCAACATAGGCAGTGCATAGGCGCACTACCTCTCTTGAAAGACAATCTCCCACATTCAAATTGTAGAACACTATCCCAAGGTCTCTCGGATGTCAGGTCATGACAGTGCTTAGATACCTCAGTAGTTTGATGTGATTTGCTGGAATCACAAGGCGGTCTTATAGAAAATACAAAGTGTGGACACAAAGCATGAAGTTGGATCTTGAAAAGGAGTCCTTAGGATGGGAAGTTGTTATGCACCGGCTGTAGGTTCAAACAACAATCTTGAACTCCATTTAGTTGTTGGATTTGGCTTTACAATGTGAAATGAACCTTAACATAGGTCAGTTACTAAAAAAAAAAAAAGGGCGAAGGAGAGGAAAAGTTCCTAAGTATGAAGCTTGCTATGAATAGTGACAATGGAGTTCCTGCAATGGACAATTTCCCAAAACAATATCCCACTTAACCAAGGATTTCACAGTATCATGGAAATTGTGCTATCTTCTAAGGGCTGCAGATATTTCATCCTTCATCCACCACATACATGCATGAATCAAAAATGAATGTTTGGAGCAACTTTAAAATCAAGTCCAAGCTAACTTTGCATAGCTATCTACCATCAGCAAATAGCAAAAAGTATGGACTAAGGAATTATCAACAAGGCAGGAATTTTCAAAATCACCCAACAACATTCTTAAGATTTATCCAAAGAAATAAAACAGCTAACTAAACAACAATAAGATCTAAGTCAAGCATCTAATATTGGAGAAATGAATCAAATGACATGAGAGAAACCAAGAGAATACACCAAGTCAATGCTATTTCTTATAAATTACTGCATCATGTCTTTACAACAACTCAACTCACTTTGCGAATGAGAGGAGTGCCCTATTTATAGTTTTCCAAAAGTTAAATGAATGGCCAAGATTCATTCTCATTGTGTGGCCAAGATTCATTACAAAATAGGGTTTCACCTATCCCCAAATAGATTACAATTAAAAAATTACATTCCTATCTCTTCCCTATTTCATCCTCTTGTGGATGGCACTGTAGCAGTTTCGTCTTATAGCTGATTGCTATTTTTTGGCTATAGCTACTCCTCAGGAAGGTCTTCATCTTTGGCTGGGCTATCCTTCTACTCCTCAGAAGCTGTGTGTTCTATGTATTTGAGGATGACCGCTTGGAGCTTATCTATTTTGAGGATTTCACATTGTAACACCTGATAGCTCCATTCTTTAGCATTTTCTTCTAGCCTCTTCCAATCTTTGTCATACTTCGAGCCTTGGTCCCTAAATAACTCTGATTGGTCGAAGGCACAGGTAGCAAAATTCAAGAATTCTGTTGTGATTTCTCTAGCTGTCCCGTCCTTCATCTTCTCCTAAAAGTATGGCTTGATCTTTTCTGGATCCATCTGCAACATGGGCATATCATAGCCCGTCATCAGCTTGAGATACCAGGCACATTCCGCCTGGATTTCCTTGATCCACTCGATGTCTGGATCCACCCTGCTGAGGATTTGCTCCAACCTCTCCTTTCGTTTGTCGAAGTCTCTGCACCACACATCCATTAGCCAGTGGTCTTCTTTCTTGAACTCTAGCTTCTTCTCCCACATGGCCTTAGGCATTTGAAGGATAGCTTCGATCCTTGGGAAGGTGGAGTCGTAGGTTGCGGGAAAATTGGTACAGAGCCTCTTCGTGCTCTCAAGAGACTGTATTAAGTCCAAAAATCTATTGGCTGTCCACACAACCCTACTGATTCCCATGTTTTCGACAAATGAGACTTGTCAGATCCAGTCCTCGGTGGTTTTCTCCAAGTTCTTCCTTCTCTCTAGTTTATCTATTTTCTCCTTGGAGAGAAATTGCAGTGCAACCGTGGATGTGGTGGACAGGTCGTCCACTGAGGACCATTGTTGTATATAGTCCGTTAATGCTGCAACCTACGCCTTGAGCTCATCCTTGGAGATTTTGTCCTGCTTTATCAGGTGTACCACTGTGGCCACCAACTCCTCAAGGTGCTTGATCTTTTTCTCTCTGGTTGCTGTCCCCAAGTTAATGGTGGAGATGCTATAACTCACCCCCGCCTAGCCAACTGTAGGCATTGCAATTTATGCTGCTCAGGAGTCGGAAGCATCCATCGTTATCTTGGATCGGACCTTGGGGGTTTTTTCTCCTTCTTCGTTGTGATCTGGGATCGAGCCAAGATGGCTTCCAACCTTGCCCTTGGGTCCTTCAGCACAGGGGTCATCTTCTCAAGTTGCTTTTCCAGCCATTCGGGTAGAGCAGACTTCCCTTTGGGTGAATCATGGCCACCCTCTCCTTTCTCAGTCAAAGGTAAGACTTCTGCCTCCTTTTCATTTTGGGGTTCTTTTTTTTGGGCAACATCCTCCTCTTCTTCGTCGGAATCATGAACAAAAATGAGGTGTTTGATAAGTAGCCTGGTGGATGGCTGCTAGATGGGACTTTCCTCTTTTTTTGCTTCTTCTCCTTTCTCCTTGGTAGCCTTGGCCTCTGGGCTCTTGTCAACATGGATCTCAGCTTCAGATAGATCTTTTTTCTGCTGCTCCTCTGGTGGCTACCCCTCTTCACCAGGTGGTGACTCTTCTACCTCTGCACCAACATCCTTCAGCTGTTGTGCCAACTCTTCCTGAAGGTCCTCATCGAAAGTCTAAATGATTTCCTTAGCACCCAAGCCACCCTCCTCATCTCCACTTTCAAAAGAGCCCATCTCCTCCCCCTCATAGACCACCCTGTCGATGGTTCGGTGCTCGTACCCGGGGTGCTCATGATACTCATCAGCCTCCTCTTTGATAGACTTTGAGGCTTCTTGCTCCCGCTCTTCCAACTCTTTCAAGATTTGCATCGTGGCCTCCATAACTGGCGGCCCTGTCGGCGGTTGTGAAGGTTGAGCCGTTGCGAGGACTTGGGCCAGGGCTGCTTGGAGAGTTGGATCCATCAAGATTTGGGAAAGCTCCGAGGGGAGGTTTTGCATGTGCCTTGTAAGAGCCTCAGGCATAGTGGCAAGGGGAACATGCGATGTTATTGTTGCCAGAGGGAGCAATGTAATCGGTGACATGGCAGTAGAAGAAGAAGGTGGAGTGGTCATGCCAAAAAAGGAGTCGATGATTACTACTGATTCAGCTGGAGGTGAAGGGGAAAGATGGACAGAAATGTCCACTACTGGCGGGGAAGCAGCAACCGCAGCTAGAGAGGTGGGCGGTGCTACAGGAGGGGCAAGGAGAGCCAATGGAGGTTGGGCCTCTTCCGCACCTACTGCCTACTTAAGTCATTTGGGAGATGAACCTCCCATTTCTTTCTTTGCTTGTTCCTTGGGATCTGGAGACTGCGCAGTCTTCGTTCCTTTCCTTTTTTGGGATCTAGTGATGGGAGGAGATTTGGAAGTCCCGCCAGTCGACGCGGTGGCAGCAACATCCTCCAAGGAACTAGGCTCGCTCTTGAGCCCCTCATAGGTTAGGACCAACCCTTGTCGCTTCAGATGTGCCACCTGCCCATCGATCCACTCCTTGGTATGAGTTAGAACCGGCTGGGTGATGGTGTCCAGGTCATTGACCTCTTGTTCATCCCAGTCGATCAATGGTATTGGCAAGTTGGAAACTACAGGGTACCTCGGGTGCATAATGGTGGACTCGTCCTCCTCGACCTAGTCCAGCACCCGGAATGGTTGCACTCTTCTTAGGAATAGCACCGTCAAGTGCATGTAGTGCCTGGCGAGCACTTCTTTGTCATCTTTGCAGTCGGCCCAGAAATCCTCAATGTGGTATTGGTGGGCATACACTGGCCCCAGCGCTTTCCTTACATGGCCATGTAGATCCATCCATGGGTGAGTAGTGTACCAGTCGAAATGGTAATCCTTGAGCTCCTTCTTAGAGTTGCTGGCATATTGGGAATTCTGTAATCGGTACAAGCCCTAGCCAAGGGTCATGGGGTAGGAGATCCCTGCTATGTGCTTGTTGCCAAAGATTGCCTAGATGTGTTGGAGTTGCCGAGAGAGCTCCAAGAGGATGATTCTGTCATTGGGGTAGCGAGGCAATCTATTCGGCCTTTCTGTGAAACTTTGGGTCCAGATGTATGTAAACTTAGGAAACTGGATGAATAGGAAAGCACATTACTTTAGGAGCACCCTGGCGCTATGGGAGACCCTCCTCTCAAAGTCTCCAGCTATCAACCTGATGATGTGGCCGATGATGGCGTCATTGACCCTGCAGTACTCCTTGAAGTTGCGGTATTGGAGCTGCGTATATTTGTCAAATGGCTTGAGCCCTCGCTTCTGCCCCTGATCGGGTGCCACAAATAACCCACTGTATTATCTTCGATCTGCCAGGGAGTAGACAAGGTAGGAGGTCATGTAGAACCTGGAGCTTTTCTTCACGTTAACAAACTGCTCATGGAAGTAGTTGCTGATGATGCCTCCCTAGTAAAATGAGACCTTTGTTGTAACATCCTCATTTCCCCACAGGATCTGCTCAATATAGTATGCCATCCATTCCTGGAAGTAGGCGGCTGTTGGAAGACCCATGACCCTGCTCAACATGGTTACCAGGTCATGGTAATCCTCATGGAAATCACTACGAAAGAGTTCCTAGGGAAACTTCACAGTGCTGCCCCTTTTTTCCTTAAGCCAATGTAGGTTGATTGACTTCTTACACCCTATTGGATTAGCATCCCATACCGCTTGGCATTCGTCTAACGTGGGGACCTCCATCTGTTGGAACGTGGGAATGTGGAATGTCTTAGTGATCCCTTCTGGTGACATGTCTGTGAGGATGTTTCCCTCCTTATCCATAATCATTCTGGTGTCTGCCTGATAGGCTTCTCGGCAAGCCATCACTAATTCGGGTGCCACGAGCGAGGGAGGGAAACCGGTGGCCTTGGCAATTTCGCTCTGCCGTATTAATCTGGTGTTCTTCATTGTCGGGTTGACCTTGACCCTCTGAGTGAATTCATCTATATCAACCTGGCTGATGTTAGTATCTAAAATTTCTTTCCAGTCGGTTGTGACCTTGGAGTGAAGCGGCTCACCTTGGAATTGATACTTCATTTGATCTTTGTCTTCTTTTCCCCGAGGGGTCCTTCCTAACTTCTTGCCCTTATCCTTCTCGGTGGATGCCCCTGAAGTTCCTGCTCCTGATTCCATATATTCTGCAAGCAATGGAAAAGTCAACACAATAAAATATCAAAAGCGTTCATGTTAGTCCATATCTCAAAAATAACATCTACTTCAAATAATCAATCAAGTATATCATATATTTTATCTCCAGATGTTATTGATATTCGTTTCAAGGCATTTGGACAATCCGGGCCCGGAGGGCCAGACTTCCCTGGCAAGAATGCTGTCTGGAAGGGAAAAAGCAATGGAACGCTCCAGGAGACCCTCCTCGGTCGAATTTTGAAATTTTATGAGGCTAATGATGAAAAGGGCCAAGAATTAGCATGTGGGTCGAGGTTAGATTCTAGATTTGGGCTTGCTAGGATTGATCTAAGGAGGTTCGAAGGTTTCAAGCCGGAAAGCTGTCGAGAGATGGCCGTTGGTGACGACGGACAGCAGACGGAAATCCGGCGGTGGAAGTCTGAGGGCCGGGGTTCGGGGAGCCAAAGAATGACCGTCATGGTTTATCGTTTAGGCTTAGCGGAATTTGGCATGCCGGGGCCCGGAGGCCGGGGCACCGGTTGGCCTTTTCTGTTAGCAACAATGGGCGAGAGGCAGACTTTCAAGGGTGGAAGTCTGGATACCAGCATCCGAAGAGCAAATGGCAGATGGGAGCTTGGGGTCTGGCGGCCGGGCAGATGGGGTGAAGTTTCTGACGGCAGGAGAGCGACGAATTTCTGAGATCGAAAGTCTGGTAGCCGAGGCCCGGGGACGCGAAAGTCTCCGTCGCAAAAGAACAAGCCCACGACGGAGAGGAAGGTGGGGTTCGGGGGGTCGGGCGGCATCATAATGTTCACCGAAAGACTTCACCATGGGGAACGGCAGAAAATAAGGCATGGAGGCCCGACATCCGGGGCCCGAAGGCAAAAATGATGGATCAGTTTGAAATTGCTAGACGTTTAAAAAGCTAAAGCATCAGCAGAGCCCGGAGGGCGGGACGCTGGGTGACATTCACCATTTGAAGAAGGCGAACCTTCGGCGGAACTCCAGAGAAGGAACTCCGGGGTTCCGGGCTCGGGACGACCAAAGGACGTGGGTTAGGTTTCAAGCTTTCTCGGTGGAGTAGAGACCAGGATCCGACAGTCGGGGAGGCAGGATGGTTTGGCAGTTCAAGCGCAGCGGAAGACAAACAGAAGCCCAAGTAGGGAGAGAAGGATTACCATCGGTGGGTGTTTGAGGTTTGAATTTTGACGGTGAAAGCGGGTTTCGGGCCCGGGGAGGACGTTTTCCCTACGCGAAGAATAGCCGCGGTAGGGAGAAGTCCCGAATCGGCGGCAAAGGAATTTCATGAGGTTTGCTTGGTTTTCTACCACATGGGTTTGGTGTCCCTCTTGGTGTTCTATCAATCTATGCCTTCCTAACAATTTGTTCATTTATCTAGATGTCTCAAAATCATGAAAACAATAGTCGGGAGGGCGAGTGGATGGCCTACCTCAAAACATGCTAGGGAGGGGACATGGGATCCACTGGTGTTGGATGGAATGATGCAGACGGTGATGATCGCGACGTTGTTGAAGGCGGTGGGCTCCAGATGCTAGCTTCTCCAGTTCGCTCCAATTCCTACTTGTGAAAATGACTTGGGCGGGTTGGGCATTTTATACCCCAACCGCCATGAATTCCTGCATTAAATGCTTGTATGATCATGGGAAAAGTGGTTGGGTTTGAAAATAGGTCAGCGGCGGTGGTGGGAACGCCGGGGCCCAATGGCCGGGAAGATGCGATGTGACGGCCGCCTTAAGATTTTTGCTAATTTGAAAGGTGACGGTGGGGAACTGCCTAGGGCCCGAAGGGCGGGACTCCACCAGTGATCCGCCATCAGGGATAGTGGAACCATCATGGAATTCTAGAAATGGAATTCCGGATGGTCGGGTCTGGAAGAGTCCACGGTAGACAGGCCACGGCGAAGACCCCCGATAGAGACGACAGGGCGGACCCCGAGGTCCGGAAAGACTCTCGGCAAACGCCGCAAGGGACGGCATTTCCAAAAGGAAAACCTGAAGAGGGAACCCCGGACGCTCAGGCCGTTTCAGGGCCCAGGGCCGTTTCACGGCCCAGGGCTGTTTTAGGGCCAAAATGCCAGAGGGACTCCCTGAGGCCCCGGAAGGCAGCAAAAACCAAAAGCAGAGGCATGATCGAATTATGATGGAACTTTGGAGCAACATCGACCATCCGAAACATCAAAAATAGGGGCACGCAAAATGAGGCGGGCCCAAAAGACCCAATAAGGTGAAAGAAAAGAGGGTCCCTGTTCCAAACGGGGCGTGTGTGCTAAGGGAACAACACTACCCTTTGGTGTTGCAGGAACTCCCAGTGTGTCAAGTTTAGTTTCAAGTGCATTGTACTGGGACTCAAGCACACTGAGTCTCCTAGACCTTCTAACTGGCAAGATAGACTTTCCTGGCTTACCCATTCCCATGGTAACAACTTATGAATTCCCAAGTATAGAGATACCTTACAAATTTGCAAGACAAAGGCATTTCACAACTATGTATAAAACGTATCAAGCAACATGAATTCCTTAAATAATCAACACTTGAAAACCCCAAGCCACTGAATCCTACAGAGTCCACAATAGAATTCCAAGACCAACCAACTAATACTTAGTCGACATACAAAAATATTGATATCAACTTACCTGGGATAAACTATCCACGATGTCTTTGCAACTTTATGCCAAAGCTCTTCACACCATCTTCTCAAACTTAAGCTTAATTCCCCAGCTTCTAATTTCAATTTGTGAAGAAAAATATGGTTGGAAACTCTCATTATATTAAGAAACTTGGGTTTTCAATCATTAATGTGTGAGGAAGGCTTGCACAAGCGAGGTGACAATCAACTGTTTGATTTTGAATCTCAATTGTTGATCATACGTCGAGATAGACTAACAAATAATTAAAATCAAGGTAATTAATTATGAGTAAAACAACTACATGTTCATGTTTCTTTTTTCTAATTAGAAAAGCCCAAGTGGATGGGTATGTGCAGGATCATCATGGAAAAAACATGCCCTTAAGTGGTGAAAAAATTAGAAAAACTAGAGTTAGGCAACGTGATGTAAAAAATTTAATAAGTTATCTATATTATTTCAAAAATATGTAAGAATAGAATTTGTGGAAAATTGAATGTAGTTTCAAAACTACTAGGTTTTTTTTTTAAATCTATTTGGTGAAAATTTGAAATTTCAATGTAAACTTAAGTTTTATGGAAAAAAACAAGAAGTAGGTGTATGTTTGACCACTAACCACAATAAAATGATAATATTTTTTATAATATTTTAGATATAAGTAGAGGACTCATGTCCTAATGTGATGCATATTTTTTTGTAATTTTTTTCCAAGTAAATAATTAATTATGATTTTTTATTACAATTTTTAAAAATATAAAAAACTTGTATTTCGACACCTTAACTTGGTCAAAATTTCATGAAATTCTTTTTTTTAATCCTATAGTATGCAAGCATAGAATGTGATGCATGTTTCAGATTCAAAAATGTGATCTTGTTTGAAAACTATAGATGTTTGACAATCATCTTATCAATTAGGACTTTAGTCGTAATTCAAATAGAAAATGAACAATAATTATTTATTAAATTCAAAAGTAAACCATAATTTATATTGGTGGAAATCCGAGAATTTCCTTTAAAAGCCCTTTTTGTTTCATCAAATTTGGGTAAAAAAAAATCATTAGCCACATACCCTACACATACCCATCATGTCACCACTTTTTGGCCCATCATGATCCTACACATACCCGAATATGCATCCACTCTTTCTGCACACTTAATCATCCATCTAGCATTAAAGAAATATTTTCGTGTCAATATCTCCTAATCGCCCGTGAGAATTAACCTACTTGTACCTTTGAACAACAGGATGACATGGAGTGGTCAGGATTTAATTTCAATCCACTAACCTATACTTGTTCTTAACACAAACCACCTGTCCACTTGTACAAGTTTCTAACAAAAATGATGACTGACATCAAAAATACCCATGATATCTCAAACACGTGTAGAAGAAATCAAATCTTATCTTACACCATTTAGCTTTCCTTCTATCTTGGAAAAATAAATTTATACTTTTCCTTCACTAATTTCCCTTCATCCTGTCAAATTAATCCACATGGTGGTCGCCCACTTCCCCATTGAGGAACAAAAGGAATGAGTGGGCTCCGCATGGGATAGTGGGGAGTGGTCAGGATTGACCCACGTCACCTACTATCATCCATTGATCCTTGATTGATAGAGAATTCATTGTATTTAAAACCAAGTGGGACCCTCCATGAAGGGACACATGTCTTTAGCCAGCTAGCCTGTGATATTATTTTAAGACAAAATGAATTTAGATGGGGTGGTGGGGAGCGGTCGCGATGAAGCCACATCTTTAGAAAAACCACTATTGATTAAACCAATTCATCATGTGTCATTCCTTCAAAAGTGTTGGGCCCGCCAATGAAGAGGGCATGTGTCATTCACTTGCCAGCTCGATGGAGTATTTAAATAAAGAATAAAATGGAACGGGGGTGTAAAGAATAAAATGGAGCAGGGATGTGGGGAACAACTATGATTTTCCCACGATGATCAAATGATCACCATAAAACCTAAGATCTACATGTGCTAAATGTGTTAGTTTTAAAAGAGAGGCCTGACTAGGCACATGATGGATGACGGATATAAGGATTTGAAAACTAAAACTTAGGTCACAAAGGAAAAAATTAAGCCAAACCTAAGACCCAACTTAATTTCAGACAAATCTCAACCCATATTAATATAGAGAAATGTTTCAAATATAACGACGAGTAATAATCGAGAAAACTAGGATCAAGGGGTTGGTTTATTAATGATGAAAAAGGCATAAGTGATGACTTAAATGACTGGGAATAGGAAAAAAATAGTCAATTGTGAATCAAAACATTGGTGAGGATGCCAGCTTAAGGATTACTTATGAAGGGTTCTAGTAACATAAACCCTAAGCCCAGAGAGATGGGATTAACCACAAATTTTGTAGAATTTCAAGATGAAACACAAAGTATTTTTAGGGATTCCATCAGGTGGTGTAATAGGATTTGAGAATAAAGAATGAACTAAATCCTTGAGAGTAGGAGAAGAATTTAATGAGCTACCAAGATCATCCTTTTTCCAATACTTAAAGGGATTAGGGTTAACTCATATTGTAAATACTTTATTATTATGGATGAATTTAATGAATTAATGTAGGGTAGATGGGGTTTCACCTATAGTGCATATTCATATTCAATCAAGAATAATATTATACGATAAATCACCTGGAATGACATATACCATGGTAGGTTAAGTAATGGGTCCTAGATAAACATGTAAGATTACCTTGTCAAGAGCTTGTTAACAAATTCTATCAAAACATATGAATAGAGAGTGGTGTAGCAACAAGGGAATCATGGTCTACATGAATAGCTATTTGACTAGGACATTAGTGCATCATTGATATGTCCTCACGTCACATTGTTATACTTTACCAATCAATCTAGAATCTCCCATAACATAGGATATGAAGTCACACAATAACTTTATCTTGAAAACACAGTGAGATGAGAAAACATAAGGGAGTTGTTTAGGGGTTTTCCTCCGTCAAACCCCCATTATGGTCTTTCACTCTCCATTAATAGAAAAAATACATGATTGATAAAAATAAAATTTTAAATCCTAGGTGTATTACGGATTAAAAGAAATTATAAAATAATTTAATCATAAAAATGTTAACCAATCTACAGGAAAAACCACCATTACATGTAGATTAGAATAATGATAATAATAGATTTATGAACTTCTATGTCAGAGAGGCTGTCTCACATTGGAAAAAGACACAAGAGTAAGCTAGTCATATCACTAGAAGAATACAAATATCTCAAAATAGATTTGATGGATAAAATAAATAATATATTTCCTTGAGAATCTTGAACAACTATTAATAATACAAGAACAAAGCATTGATTTCCAATATTTTGACAAAATCTACTGAAGAGAATGAGAGAAATAGTTTTTTTTGAATTTTTTTGTAAATGATGATTTTGGTTTGCCCCTCATAATACTTTACTCCTCCTAGGGTTTTTCACCTAAAAGGAGAGAGGAGATTGAAAGGGGTCCCAAAATGCAATGGTTTACACTCAAATTCTATGTAAATGAGATGTATTATTCCTAATTAAGATGTCCTAATGCTCTGATCTGAAATTGAAATGATCTAATGATACAAAACTTAGAAAATGTAAAATGCTGGAAAACACAATGTGATATGCAGAAATGCCTAAAAATGCAGCTAAATGATGAAATAATAGAACAGAATGAAAGAGGTGCACCTAGAGTCTAAAACTTGATGTTGGGAGATTCTAGAATTCTAAAAAAGTGGCTGAAATGCTGACTAAGACACTTATGCTAGGTGGGGCAACTTAGTCCCTATTTCGAGAAAATTTTCCAGAACAAGAATCTGCTAAATGGGTATCCAAAAATGTCAAAATTAGTTTTTAGGCCTAGATGCGGGACTAATTTTCCACTAGTGGCAACTTAGTCCTCCTGCAAGTATCAAGAAATTCAGGAAAAAATCTTGAAGTATCAGGTCTGCACTTTCTTTTCTAACAGGTTTCTGCACTTGATTCTACATAAAATGGGGTAGAAAATCCTCTCCAAGCTTGAACTAAGGTTGTGTTGACTTGATTGACTTTGTAGACTTTTTGACCACCTTTCAACACCTAGTTTCTTAATAAATTTGCATACAAAAGTTTGTAAACACACATGCAAAAGGGGAAAAATGGTTGAGGGTTAGAGAATAGGGGTTTGCCTTGGTCAAGTCAAACCCCACTTTGGTAATCAAACCCTAAACAATGAAATGAAATGAAAAGAGTATGATAAATAGATAACATGCAAATGTCATAAACTTACCACACTTTTGATGCTCAAAATCTGAAGATATGTAATGAAGTGCTCCAATAGATTGACTTGATAATGCTTGATGCTTGTGAATAACTTGATGAATGCTTGAATGCTTGTAAATTGGGAGAGTGTATGAGGAGATTGTGGGAGATGTAAAATGAGGATAAAATCACTTATTTATACTTGATTTTATTAAAATTTCTTGAAAGTAACACATCACAGGCCGACCTCAAGGGTTAGAGGACAAAATCCTACTAGAATTTGAAAATTATTTTGAGTTTTGTGCCAAAAAGGACTAAGTCGCCCCTATTGGTGACTTAGTCCCACTTAAGAAAATTAAGTGGGTGTCGAGAATTTTAGGGCATTAAAAGTTGTCCAATGGGAGTATCCTCAAAAACACACTTGAAAACGGTCAGGAAGTACATTAAGGGGTCAAATAAAGCATAAGAAAGGTGTAAATAGGGAAATTAAGCCTAGAAAAGTGTGAAATCTTGTTACAAGACTTTACAACACTTTAAAATAGGACTTAATAAGTGATAACAAGATGATTTTTAGGTGAATTTTAGTGAATAGAGTCTAGAAAAATGTAGAAATGTTTTACAACACTTCACAACACCTTCACAAGACGTCATAATTTGAATGTTAAAGACCTAATGTGAATATTTTGATCATATTATAACATTAAACCCAAGAAAAATCAAGCAAAAGTTTATTAGAAAGACTCAAGTGAGCATAAAAAAGTCAACTATACATTTTTTGGCAACACAATTTCTAAAAGACTTTGAAAAATAATAAATAGTTGGTTTTATTTTCTCATATGAGAGGGGAGAGGTGTTACTTTCCTATTTGGGCATTATGACATGCATCATGAATGAGCCACACAAAAAATGTAATTTTTAATTTAAATTTTTTTGAAGATGCTAGTGTGTTGCATAGGTGTCTTCTTGTCATGCTACCATCTAGAATAATTATACTAAAATTCAACACATGTGATAGGAATATACTATACTCTTTAAATGTGAGGTGAATCTTTCATATAGAAATGTTAAAATCTATCATTAAAACATGGTCTAAGGTTAGCTTAATTCATAATGTGAAATTGCACAAGCATGCAATTTTTGACACTACAAAATGATATTTTTCTTAGGAGGTGTACTTGAGCCTTCCTCCCTTCACATTTTACATATTTTTTTGGAGAAGATTTTTTCCCATGAGATTTTCTCTTTTTCTCCAATTGTGAGATATTTTTTCATCTGTACAATATAAACTAATGTATAAAAATCAAAGGGTCTTTTGGTTTAATCTATATTTGGATAACACAACCTATATTATGATATAATATAATTTATTTTTCTATTTTAATTAGAGATTCTAGATTCTAAATATTTTACAATGTTCTCACCCATGACTCATAATTTCTTGTTGCTTGTCTAAGACACATAATATTTACCTTTTACAATTGAGGCACCCCTTCATACTTTATTCTTGCAAAGTTTTATTCAGATTCCATATATATATATCCCTTTAATTTACTTTACTTTAAATTCACGAGTCTCATTGATATCCAATTTAAAACACCTACCAAACTCATGAATTGATATGTGCGATATATGAGCTAACAAATTTATTTCTATGATTTTTCTTTGTTCCTATCATTTTCTTTATGTTCTACTCTCGTGTATTTATTTTCAAGAAAGATATATTTTCTATCTTTATGGTCCAATCCAAAATTTGAGAAATCTTTTAATATTCTTCTTGATAAAAAATATTGAATCCACATCTAAATTGAGCTACTTGCTTTATGCCACATGTCCTCATTAGACATTGTGCACCTATTACTCTTGGAGCATCCTTTTCTTTACCTGTGAACTCCAAGAACTTTGTCAACTACATTAATTATGGCATCTCAAATCTAGATTTAACTTTCTTCTACCTCTATTTTTTTTTTAGCCAAAAGTGGTAGCCCACTTATAATTTTATTTATAATATTTTAATACATATTACTGGTTTAGGCGGACATACTGGCGGGAAAGAGCCAACAAGAAAACCCCCAGTCGTAGTCCGAGTAATAGTTTTTACAAATCACTATAAATACAAGAATGGTCATTTATAATTTACAATTATTTATCCTACCCAATACAACTAAACTAGATCCCCATTGATGACCAAAAAACCCAAGACAAATATACAAACTCTATGTAAAATAGTATCCCTTAAGCCAAAATTCAACCCATTACAGTTGTGCTAAAAAGATGCAAATTTTCTTCCAGCTCTTTGAAAGCCATTAACCAAACTTTCTTTAGTATCCACATGCTTTCATTTATGTTGACGATCATAAGATGGAACTGTTTTGTTAATTTAAGGAACATAATAGTAGCAAAACTTTCTTTTAGCAGCTTGTGAACTAGCTGGGAGTTGTAGATCATGAATACAGACATGACTTCTCAAAAAGGAAATTGCATGGAAATTTATTTTGAAATCATCAATCTCTTCCATAGAAATAGCCAATCTATATTTATTGAGAACCTAATATAGATGCACAAAAGTATCATGCATTGTGGACAATAACATGCCTTGAAAATCCTCTGCATACCTCTTCTTATCGAACAAGAGGTGACGATGAAACAAACCACCTATCAAATCATCGTCCAACGTGAAGTCATACTGTTGAACACTATTTAGCAAGGCATCATTTTCCAAATATGCACTAACAACAAACTTGTTAGCAATAATCTTCAGAACATCAAAATTTTGAAGTAGGTCCAAAATATTTGATAAGAAAATAGAAAGAAAATTCGCAGGAAAAATTATCCTTTGCAACTCCATTTGTAAAATACCCTCCCCAATGATAACTTTGATGCAATTTAAAATAGATTTTCACTTAAGTTTAAATACCTTCTGCAATTCATCCTTATTGATTGAAGCCAAAAAGGGTTCCTCCCAAGATTTAACTTTAACAGGAACTCTGTAATTACGAACTTTAAACTCTGCCAATTCCATACTCTCGAATTCTCCAAAACATTAATAACCTTGAGTAGAATTTTTTGAAACAAATGAGTAAACAGTATATAGCCAAACTTCACGTTCGCACAATGTAAGCATTGGAAAACACCCAGTAAGGATGGCATGGGTGAAGGATAATCAAGGATACATTACAATTTTGAGCTTTCCATACTATAAATGCCACCAATAAAATGACTTTATATCCTTCAGTAGCAAAGTACCATTTTAAGCGTCATAATATTACTGATAGATATTTTTAGCAACACTTCAAACTACGATATCCTTACTGGACACCCAATGCTCCATTAGATTTATACACTCTAGCTTATATTGCATAATGTTTTAGATAGCCACGACAACTAAGGCCACACATGTCATCGTATGACATGAATAACTTGATCAACACAAAATCCTACTAGCTTATCACAATAATCAATCGAGGTACCCAACTGACAGAATAAGTACTAAGGCCACACATGCCATCGTATGGCATAGTTAAATGAATCAACAAAAATCCAGCAATCTTATCACATAAAACATTAGTAGTACCAAGCTGACGAAATACTGCATTTATATTCGACATAAAAGTCCTACCCATATGCAAACTTTCATGTCAAATGTGTATATGAAAACACAATTGCCTTAGAGTACCATGACATCTGAAACTACACATATCAACATGTAATAACTACAAACTTGATATCGTGACCATGAAATTGATGATGCAATAA
Organism: Sequoia sempervirens; assembly: GCA_007258455.2. Classification (NCBI taxonomy): domain Eukaryota; kingdom Viridiplantae; phylum Streptophyta; class Pinopsida; order Cupressales; family Cupressaceae; genus Sequoia; species Sequoia sempervirens. The sequence goes on from VDFB02271358.1 coordinate 1,170,025,100, forward strand.
CATGCTAGCCAAAATACTTAAAGCTGAACAAAGCTACTTAAAAGAAACAATCAATCCAAAGATTGCTAAAGTTTTAGATGCCCTGTTTATCTTGATTAATTAGATCAAGCAAATTTAGGAGTGCCTTTATATCAATGGGAACATTTAAGTCATTAAAATATTTTTGTTCACTTCCCATAGCTGCTAAATAATCAACTTTATTACCTTCACGATATGTATGTGTAATTATTGACCTTTCTATTTTGTCAATTAAGCACCATACTTTTTTAAGCACATATTGAAGATTCCAATTTTGAATTCACCTCATTCTAATTGCATTGATTATAATCAAAGAATCCCCTTCTATATGCAATTTTGAAAAATCTCCTTGGATCGCTAGTTCCATACCATATAATAAAGCTTGTGCTTCAACATAATTATTTGTGGCATTAGACAAGAAAAAAGAATATGATGCTAGCACATCCCATGTTTCATTTCTAAAGCATAATCCCACACCTGAGAGACCTTGGTTACCCTTAGAGGCCCCATCAAAATTCAATTTGACGAAACCCTTTTGTGGAGGGAGCCAGGAGACTAAGGCTCTATTAACTTTTGAGATATCCTTTTTGAAAAGACTACTGTCAAAAGGTAATTTAATGAATTTCCATTCTTTTAGAATTGAGGTGTCCCAATTTGTAAATGAAGAATTTAAAACCTTATCCTGATGGACACAAGAATTAACCCCCTCTGAAATATATTTCTCAATTTTTAATAGTAACACTTCCATCGGGGATTTAATTTTTCTAAAGATCCTCATATTTCGTTCCCACCAAATATTCCAAATCACAAGAGTAGGAATGATGATCCATATGCATGCAAAAACAGAGGATTTGAATAAAACCGGCCATGCTTGGAAAAGGTCCCATAATGAATTTGGAAAAGGAAAACAAATCTGGAGTCTATTTTGGATAAAATTCCAACATTGATTTGCCACTACACATTTAGCAAATAGATGATCAACTGTTTCAGGTTCCTCATCACATAAGGGGCAATTGAAGGGGTCAACAATTCTCAATTTCACAATACGACCACTTGTTAAATTTTTTTTTTGTAAAGTAAGCCATGCAAAACTCCTAGCCTTTGGAAGGACTTTATTATTCCAACAAAATTTGAATGCATGTTGAGGTTCAATTGATAAATTTGATTTTGCTAAGACTGCATAGCCTTCCTTAGCTGAATATGAACCAGCTTTCAAAGTTGGCCATATTAATCTGTCAGCCTTTGAAGATAGATAAACTAATCTATTATTTAGTGAATTATTAAATAAAGAAATTTGTTGATTACTTAATAATGAGGCTAGTGGTGATTTCCAAATTACCTTACCCGATATTTGATTTGAAGACTAAACACATTCCAATAAATTATCCACCCAAGCATGAGACAAAATTTCTTTTGTTCATGAAACTCTTGATTAGAGACTAGAGGAGGCTTACCTAACCATGAATCTACCCAAAATTTGACACTTCTCCCATCATTTACTTCTCAAGAAGAATGCTCTTTTATAAGATTTGTGCTATTTATTATAAAATTCCAAATTGATGATCCCTTTGGAGGATCAGCCACCATGAAAATTCTAAGTGGGTTAGAACTATCCAAGTATTTTTCATGTAGAATTTTCACCCATTTAGCCTCCAGGTTTGTGTACATCTTCCATGCAATTTTTTCCCCAAAGGATTTATTTCTCCACTTGAGATTATGAACCTCTACCCCACCTTGAATTTTTCCTTTTGCCAGACCTTCTAAGGAGATTAAAGGAATCTTTTTCTTTTCATCAATATTGCCTTTCCATAAGAAATTTCTTATTATCTTTTCAATTTCCAAAATAATAGAGGCAGGGGCTTTAAGAATTGATAAGTAATAATATAAGATAGATGATAAAAATGATTTAATCAAAAGAATTCTACCAGCTAATGATAGCCATCTGGATTTCCATGCAAGAATTCTAGATTTTAATCTATCTATGAGCTTATGCCAATAGAAAGGTTTATTCGAATCTTTAAAAAAAGGAATACCCAGATATGCACAAGGTAATTTTGCCTCTTGAAAGCCTAAAAGTCCAACAATTTTCCTTTACAAAACTTCAGGGGTATTGAAAATATAAACTTTAGATTTAGCCTCATTTATCTTCTGACCCGAAACTACTGAATACTTATCCAGAACTTCTTTAACCTCTTGTGCCTTCTTTATTGAAGATTTATTAAAAAATAAAGTGTCATCAACAAAAAGGTTGTGAGTAACTGAGACTAAAGAATTTGGAATTTGTACACCTTGCCATTAATTTTGAGTATGCCTGAATGTAATATATCTACTTAATGCTTTAGCCATAATTATAAATAAAAATGGTGAGAGAGGATCACCCTGTCGAACTCCTTGAGAAGAACTAAAAAATCCCATTGGACTCTCATTTATTATTACAGACAATTTTTCCCTTGAAAGACATGATCTTACCCATCTTCTCCATTGTGAAGAAAAACCAAATTTTAATAGTACCAAGTTTAGGAATTCCCAATTTACTTTATCATAAGATTTCATCATGTCTAATTTAACAATGAATGATGGAAGTCATGATGTGGTTATTGAATGTAATACTTCATGTGCTATTATTGCCCCTTCATGAGTCTCTCTTTCAAGTACAAATCCTCCTTGTTTAGGAGAAACAATTTTAGGAATGAGAGATTGTAATCTCAAATAGATTACTTTTATGAAAATGTTGTATATAGTATTACACAAAGAAATGGGCTGAAATTCAACAAATGTTTTAGGCTCCTTAACTTTGGGAATTATAGCTATGTTAGTGACATTAAACTGTTTTAACATAGATCCCATTCTTCTTGACTCTTCCAGAGCCCATAGCAATTCAAAACATATGAAATCCCAACATTTCTGAAAGAATAAGGTTGTATAACCATCTGGGCTTGGAGCTTTCTCTAGAGGTATTGAGAAAACCACATCCTTTAATTCTTCTAAAGTAAAAGGATTTAGTAAATGATCATTATCTTCATTGGTAATCAGATGAGGAATTGTATCAAGAAGTTATTTTTCATGTTTTTCAACATTGGATTTTCCATCCATTACCTTTTGAGGAGATGAAAGAAGATCATAAAAGAATTTAATACCTTCATTATTAATATCTTCTTCCTTTGTTAACCAGTTACCAGAAGGTATCTCCTGAATAGAATGAATAGCGTTAGAAGCTTTCTTAATCTAAGCAGAAGAATGAAAGAACTTTGTATTACGATCTCCCTCACGAAGCCACAACTCTTTAGACTTTGTCTCCAATAAGACTCTTCCCTTGCACATAATTTTTCCCATTCTGCCTAAAGAGAACATTGTTTTACATACAAGTCTGTATCTAGCCCACTTTTGATAATACTTTCATGTATACCAGACATCTCTCTAAATACTAAATCTTTCTGTTGAAATATGTTCTTAAAAACATGATTATTCTAAATCTTCATTTGGTACTTTATATGTACCAGCTTCTTGTAAAATTGAAACATTTTGGATCCCTCTTCATAAGGTGTATTCTCCCACCATTGCTTTAATACGTCTATAAACTGGGGATCCCTAAACTACATGCTATCAAATTTAAAAGAAGATTTAACCTTTAAGTTAGATATACGTGATATTGATAAAGATATGGCATAATGATCAGACTCAGGATATGGCAAAATGGTAGAATTTAACTTGTATGATGAAGTAAACCAATTAGAAGAAACCACAAATCTATCTATCCTTTTAGCTATTTGCAAAAAACCCTTCCTTCTATTAGTCCAAGTAAATTTTCCAGATTCAGGATGAATATCCCTCAAAGCATTTGCTAGAATGAAATGACTAAAGTCAATCATAACCCTAGCTAGAGGAAAAATACCACCACTTTTTTCCTCCAACGATGTTATTGCATTGAAATCTTCTGCAATAATGATTTTATCATTATGGATTACATCAATATTTGTGGATATTTCATCCCATAGGTTCTTCTTGTCAATTGTGGAAGTAGGACCATACACATTTATAAGCCAAAAATGAAGATCAAATTTTGTAACTTCCACTAGCTGCCAAGATGGCTGATTTTTATGAGGTTTAACTTGGAGTAACTTGGGGTTCCATAATACTATTATCCCTCCCGAAGCACCTTGAGCAGGTGAATGGGAAGATGCCCAATTTTTCCACATAGATATTGAAGACTCAAACACATCTTGTGAAGTTTTTTTTTCCTGAAGTAAAAATATATCTACCCCACACGCATCTATCAAATGTTTGATGTGGGAGCACTTGTCAGGGGAATTAATGCCCCTAACATTCCATGATGAAATATTCATTGAACCCGAGAAGAGCAACATGCTCTCCTCATACGCTTGTTTGACAAAGATTCCTGAATTGTTAACTATGTACCTGATTCTATTTGCTCTTGCATTTTAACAAGATTTGATTTCCTACCTCTCTTCCCAGGGGTTTTCTTGACTTCAGAATTTAAAGGAGACTCCGATAACATTGGTTCCTGTGATTCATTTTCCTTTAGTAAAATTAGAGCCTTAGAATTAAGCAAAGAGTAGGGGATAACACTTTCTTTATCTTTAGAATCAACAAAATCTGAAGTCAAACTTTTATTAAATTTAGAAAACTCTTCAATATCTTTACCCCAAAGGCCCTCATCTACTCCATTATTTCATCAAAAAGATTAGAGCCTACTAAAAACATCAGTTTATTTGCTAAAATTGGAAGTTCCATATCTGTAAGATGAGATGATGTGACTAATTGAAGATTATTTTCCTCAAGATTAGAGGGAACCTTTTCCTCATCAACTACATCCTTAGCCGACCAAGAGGAAAAGTATTACTTTGTGCCTTGAAACATTAGTTTCATATCTATTTCAGATGCTTGATATTCTGAGGAGAGCTTTACTTGAGGGGAATATAAGTTCAAAGAAAGAGTGGTAAATATTTTTCTAAAATTCCACATATTCTTTGGAAGTGATACACTTACTGTTGTTGCAGCCTTTTTATGAAGAAAGATGTCTGCATTTGCTTGCTCCTCAGTGATGTCCTCTGATATTTTCCTTTTTGGAGGACTATGAGTATAATGTGAGTGTTTAGGGTTATTAACATTCTTATCCCTTTCTTCATGACCACATACTTTTCCATTTACACAATCATCTCTTCTTTTGGCATTAGTTAAATGCTTTGATTGGATAGAAGAGATTACCAATGGGCATTGGTCTTGACAATGCCGCTCAATATGAAAATTAAGACAAATAGACTCAGCAGATTCAAATAATACTCTCTGAGACCATTTTCCAAATGTAGAAGACAACATTATTTGCTGAGGAAATTGATTATATACCTCCATTAGAACACATGTCCTAATAGGATTTGAAGGGTCTCTACAAAAATCTTTATCATGCATGAGAAAGATACCCATTTGATTGGCTATTAATTCAATTAACCATAATTCTTTGTATTCTAATGGCAGAGAAGGCATCTGAAACTAGAAGGGAACAAATTCGAAGGATGCACAATCAGGTTTAAAACTTGGGAGCTAGGGTTGCATGCTCAATCCCGCCCCTTTGTAGGACCAATATTTTATTCTAAACACAAAATCCCTATTTTTCTTACTGTCAAAAATAACAGCAAAAACACCCTTATCCAAACCCAAATAAAGGACCTGCTCTACACCAACCCAATCCTCATATACTAATTCCTTAAGTTCATTCAGAGAAATGATAAGATTCCAAAACTTACAGATTATTGCCTTGTCACAAAGGTCTTGGATCTGGGGTAGAAGCATTTCCTCTGAAAAGAAAATGTTAATGAAATTACCTTCCTTTGCATGTAGAGGCTCCATATTTTGATGGGTGGTAGAGGTGATAACAACTTATGTTTGTATTGGTTTTTTAGGCTTCCACTACTTTGATGTCCATTTTTCTTAGAAGCCTTGTTATTCTTTCTTTTTGCTTTTTTTTATTTTAGTGACTTTTTCCCTTGGATATGTGGCGTATTACCATTTTTAGCCCTTTGCTCCTGCGGCACCTTCAATGGCTTATTTTCTTGCTTCTCCCAGATGTGGGATTGTAGATTTGCTTGGAGACCCTTATTCTTATGATACAGATCAGTAACCCTCCATGAACTCAGAGACACATTAGGATTGCCTTGTGCCTTATTATCTCCATGATATGATTTATACCCATGATTTGTAGTTTCCTATTGATAGTGCCTTGAAGGATGATCTTTAACCTTTTCAGCATATTCATGCTTCTCACCATTTTGTCTTTGGGATAGAATAGGGTTTTGGGTAGTCTTTGGATTGAAGGGAGTGTCATTAATATGATACCTATTTTCAGGAAATCTATAATCAGCCCGAGCTTTCTCAAATAAGTTGTCTAGATACACACATTTCTTTTTCGGTTGCCTCCAATCCTCTGATTCTCGCAAAACACCTCTATCATCTTCATAGAGATTGAAGATTGGTTGCTTACCATGCACAAGCCACTTGGAATGGTAGGGTTTCTAGTTAGGTTGTGAAAACCGATGGTGATTAACATTATTATTTTCCCTTACATGCTGTTGAGAGAATTTTGTGGACCTGTGCCGATGGGGGGCCTACTATCAGGATGACAGAGTCGATGCTTGTCCCTATCATGCAGACTATTTCCCCTCTGCAAATTCTAAAAAAATTGACTGTTAGGTTGCCATGTTCGAGCCATATCCATGGAACTTTTATTATAATTTCTTCTACCTCTATTGACACATTATGTCCCATGAAATTTTATTGAGTGGCGCTTTTAAGGCTAGATCCCTCATTTTCATACATATGTCTTACTCTAGGTTCATTCACATGTACCCAAAATATTTACTAAACTTTAAAATTTTGGAAAACCATGTTTCTCTTTCCAACTCATGTCTCACATTCTCCATGTGTTTTTCCTCCTTGATTTTCAAGCTTAAGTTACCATATTAATTGTGGTTGATTGAGACCTTAAAATCTAAATTTTATATTTAGGCTCGTTAGCATCTGCCACATATTATTTGTAGAATACATCCACACAATACCTCTAAAAAATATTATGTTTCTCTATAGAGTATAAACAACCAACGAATTTTATTTTTCTTAGGTTCTTATTGTCAAAATCAATTTGATTTCTTATGTCTAAATATGCTAAAATTTATTCAATCTAATTAATCAAAGGTTTCATTCCTTTTCTAAATCTAGAGTCCCCCACTTTCTTCCATGTGTGACCCTTTGGCCCCTTCCATGCATCTCTTCCAAAGTAATATATGTATTTTTATCAAACTTTACAAGAAATTTAAGTTTAATAATTTTATGTAAGTATATATATTTTAAATGAAAGAAGGAAAGGTGCTCAAATACACCCTTTTTTAATAGTGGGGTAAATATTTCAATTAATATAATTTATAATTCATCATCATCTAATTGATACTCTATTTTGTTAAAAAAAAATAAAACCGAATAATATAATCATTAATAAACTCGTTATATATTTGGGTATATTTTATCAAATCATTCAACATTTATTTTTAGACATTAAAATATTAACATTTGATCATAGTTGGCTCAGTGATAAAACAAATTGTATTAATTGTCCTTTCATCTATTAGTGAAGTTGAATGGTTATTAATGAACCCACCAAGTATCAAGTCTTGTGGTGCAAGGCCTTGACACCATAAGAAATGAGGTCAAGGTTGTGCCCCACATGAATTTGACATAATGGATAGCTCTCAATCCTTCACTCCATTACGGAAGTTGAGTGGTTCTTAACGAGCCTACCAAGAATCAAGCCTTGTTGAGTGCATGGTCTTGACAACATAAGAAATGAGGTCAAGATTGTGCCCTAGATGAATTTGATGGAATGGATAGCTTTCAATCCTTCACTCTTAGGTGGGTGAAATCACAATACTGTGTCTCATGTTTTGGCCAAGATGGACATTTATATCAACATTTTTAACTGAATCCTTACCTTCTAAGACCTATAGCAGCTAAACCATTAAGAATTTGAAGATAATGCAAACTAGTGATTTGTTGAAATTTGTGTGTCGATTCTAAATATATTTTCTTTAAATTTTTTTGAAATAAATCATTAATATTTGAACATCTCCTTTAATAAATAGTTTTAAATAGTAAACAACATTTTTAGAACATAATGTTTATGTCGTCAAACATATTTTTTTTCTAGAAAGGATAAAGTCCTAATTTTTAAAATATAGATTCCTAACATCAATATCGAGGGAAAGGATATTTTTTTCTTAATTATTTTTGCATATTTTTATAATTCATTTTTTAAGTCACTGTTACTATAATTTGGACATAGGTGTATTCCGTCAAACATAACTTGTTGTGTATATATCAAAATGCAATTTTTTTTTGTGAAACGAGGATATTAATACCTAGGGAAAAGGGTTTTTTTGAATTTTTTTTTACAATGGCTTACTATTTTTCCACCTCTATAGAACAAATAACTTGATGTTCGGCAAAAAACCTATGTTTAGTAAAAATTGAAAATTAAATACATGATAAAATGAAAACATATCAAAACTATACTTTTTGGAAAGCTTATAATAAGAGTTATATATCTACAAAACATAATTTCTAATGGAAAAATTTAATCCCTCATTAAGAAAAATAAAATGTGTTTTTTTTCCAACATTTTGATAGGTGCAAAGGAGAGTCCATTATGGGTATCATTTAAGACTAGAGTAGTTCTATCCATGTGGGTTTTATCTAAGGGGGTCTTATATAACCCTCTTTAATTAAAACCTTTAAGATGGAATGCCTTAAGGCTTAAATCATTAGTGTTTCTAAAAATATGTGATTTCAACAAAAAATCAAAATTCCCCGAAAGTGAGACACAATATTGTGATTTCACCTAGGTGGAGATGTTTAGCCTAAGACTCATGCTCCCATAACAAATATAAAATAATATCTTGTGAATGATAAAATCCAAAATAAATAAATTGAATGGAGTAATCCTTCAAAATTCATGAAAAAAATTAAATAGCAATTATATCCTTTGAAAGTCCCTCCACTTCCATCTTAACTTTCAACCTTAATAATATAAAAGATGTAAAATAGAAATAAGACTACTTATTATAATAACCAATAAGAAAACAATGAGCCTACAACTATTCAACTTTAGTTTTTGGGAGCACTCCATTTACTTAAATACAAAGCACTACAATTCCTGAACCCCACTCATATTCCCCTTGTTGGATAAGCTTGATATAAATTAGTGATTTGATGATGGCATGAGCGAGTCTTATTAGGACCCAAGTATTTTTCCATTGGATTTTGTTGCATATTTACACGTTGGGATTGTAGACTTTTGGGAACATATTGATGCGACTTGCTATGCAAATGCACATGACAAACCAAAGTCATATTCACTTCAAGATTATACACTATGTCATGCAAGGAAGAATCTTCAAAAGTATAGCTAGAAGTGGGAAGGAGTAGTTTGATGCCTCGTCTAGGTGCATCTTACCTCTTCCATGTTTATTGTAGAGCTTAATTTTGTTAAACAGGCGAAGGACTACTGAGAAGGGATGGGTGAATCAATTGTCACAAAATTCAAACTTAAAACCTTCAACACTTATCAATTCCACAACCACACTATTATGTTATTAAGTAAGAGCATGAAACACAAATCACAAAAAGTAAATCAACACAACGAACACCATATTTTTAACGTGGAAAACCAAATGAGGAAAAAACCACGGTGAGGGTTAACTCACAATATAAAGATTATAAAATTGAATACATAGGCTCACTGCCCAGAAGAGGACTCACTGTCCAAATACAAAGGCTCACTACCTACAAAAAGGATTCACTATCCAACAGGGAGGCTCACTACCTATAGATACAAAAGAGAAGAAAGATCCACCACAACAATTAACACACATTCGCAACCTTGATCAGAAGATTGAAAAAACCTTCAGCTCACTACCTTTAGGAATCCAACACAATAAAGAACTACTGCCTCAACATACTTTCACACACTTATGCTCTTATAATTTGTGGCTCACTTCGTCACTTTGCATCACACTATCATACAACTCTTCACAATTTGACTTGCATTTATACCATCTTTAACCTTAGAAACTTTCTCCAAGGTCAACCACATAAAATTTATTTGATAAATTCAAATTAGGTTGGCAACTCAACATTCCCGTGGTGGAAAGGAATGAGAGTGGACCAAAAATACTTAACCAAGACCAAAAAGAAAATTTCTTGGATCAACCACACACTTCCTTAATTAAATTTTATTCTTCGAATGAAGTGTAAACAGCGGGTTGACCAAACCTAATGAAAACACAAATGAACATTGATGTACATGCTTCCCAACAAGAAGATGACACACGAACACCACAACACACTTCATTATGCACGAGAACACTTCTCAAATTTACTTCAAATACATATGCATCAAGTGAAACAATCTTCGAACATTGAACACCTTCCACCAGTCTATTCAGACTATGAAAAAACACACAAAAACACTTAAACATGACTTCTAAACTGCCAAAATTAAAACTTCTTTTCTAAAACCCATAAAAAACCTTCAAAATAAATATCCCAAATCTGCAAGATCTAAAACAAAACAGTGGAGGACTGTGGAGTAGAAACATTTCTCCCAGTCCACAGAAGACCAACTCTGCCAAAACAATTCACACACCGATGAATGTAACTTTCACATACCATTACACCAGAAGCTAGAACTCAGGATATATCACCATAAGATTACCATTTGAAAACCTTCAGATCCGCACAAGCAGAGGATCAACACAGGAGAAATGCGGAGCACATGCTAGAGTAAATTTTGAACACATTCATTACTCTGACTTCATCTTCTTTATTAATTTTCTCAAAAGAACTTGGAAACTCATCAAACCATCACATCTGGAACATCATAAAGATAGCTCCATGTACACACAACATTTTAGAAGCATCTCAACTATACATGTACAATCTGCAACATATTGAAATATGTTGACATCAATGAAAATATTAATGACAACACCACCAAACTTGCTCATACTTGCAACAATCTCCCCCTTTGTCATTGATGAAAATGCACGATGTGAAAAACCATGAAAGACAACATCCTTCACAATATTCTGAGAGAACACCTTCTCTTCCTTTGCAACTATTTTTCACATGACTTTCTCTCCCCCTTTGACATCAATGGAAAAGATCAGAAACTCTGTTCACTCCCCCTTAGGAGTGCACTCATACTACAACAAAAAAACTTATCTACTCCCCCTATGGAGTAGACCCATTTATCAGTCTAGATAAATGAAGAATCTATGAATTCACTAGAGTGATGGACCTCCATGTGCACCTAGTTCAGAAGGCCAATGACCCCGAAAATCTCCCTAAGATGCTCAAAAGTATACTTCAGAACAACCTTAGTAAATATATCTGCAATTTTTTCTTTTGTTGTCACACTCCAGTCTAACTTCATTCTCCAACACCTTTTTTCTCAGGAAATGATATTTGATAGATATGTGTTTTGTTCTTGAATGCATAACTGGATTCTTTGAAATATTTATAGCACTCGTGTTGTCACCGAAAATAGGAATAGGTTCATCACATATCACTCCAATGTCTTTCAGAGTTTGCTTCATCCACAAAACCTGTGTGCAACAGGATGTTGCAACAATATATTATGCCTCTGTAGTGGATAAAGAAACCAAGTCTTGTTTCTTACTCAACCAAGAAACAAATCTTCCACTGAGAAAGAAAGCACCTCCACACAACTAGCCCAATTTGCATTGGTATAAGAATTCAAGGTGAAATCAACACCCTTAGGATACCATAAACCATAATCTAGTGTACCTTTAAGATATCTAAATATCCTATTTACAATTGTAACATGTGCCTCATTAGGATCTGCTTAAAATTTGGCAACTAGACATACTGCATGCATAATATCTAGTCTAGTAGCAGTAAGATACAATAGTCCACCAATCATAGATCTATATTTTCTTTGATCAGTTTTAATAGATTCATCATCTTTGCTTAGTTTACATTTGGTTACCATAGGAGTACTAACTGGGTTGGAATCATCTATCCCAAACTTCTTCAACAACTCTCTTTCATACTTAGATTGTGAAATGAATATCCCTTTATCAGTTTGATTCACTAGAAGATTGATGAGCCCAATTAATGGCTCAATTTTGATAGGATCTATTATCTATTTGTTGTTGCTATCATAGAATTTGACACTTGGTTGTTGAAATTTTATATGTTATTCTCTTAAAACCATAGAGCTTGGGCATAAGTTTATCCTTGTGATTTTTAATGACATTATCATGCTATGTGAATTATCTATGTTGACTTTACAAGTGGTTGAATGAATGTTGCTAAGGTAATTATAGATATGTAGTTGTTGTGCATGTTAATGTTGATGCCAATGAATCCTACCAAGTGGGAGAAACTCTTGCCAGTTGGTCGGTTACCAAGAAGTCAAGAAGATGATCATTAAGAGGTCAAAGGAGGGAAAACTTTCATGGAGGGAAATTCCTAATTTGAATAAAAGAATGCAACTACGTTTTTAATGGTCATATTCATTTGTTGAGAAAATATAGGAAGTGCGTTGTGCTAGATTCCCGTTGGAGCAAGCCTGATTTGACCAATTTAGCGCATGCATAACTTCCTCCATCTTTTTCTATGCTTCCAATAAGTGGAATCCTCCTATTTTGATGGAGTCGACTGCCTAAGTAGTTAGGGTTAGTCAGTAGTTTCTCTCTCTATAAATAATGGTCAGATGCCCCTTTTGATAAGGTTGGATGTTCTAAGTTTGAACTTGCATTTTCAAGTTTTAGTAATATGTCATAATTACTAAGATGTTGTAATCATGTTTCTAAGAAATAATATGAAATTTTGAGTTGCTAAATTTGAGTTAGCTAAAGGGAGACTCACTCAAGGGGTACCACTTGGTGAGAATTCCACCTATTTAGTTTAGAAGTTATTTTCTATTCAGCAGTTAGTTTTAGTTTCAACAACTGTTTATTCCTACAGCCATTGAAATTTTGTTCTATGACTGTTTCTATAGCCAAGGAAGACAAAGTAGTTTCCTATCTGTTTGCTGAGATTTCCATTTCTATCTCTCATTTCCAATTTAGTTGTTAATGCTTATTGCAAATGTTGATTTATGCTCAGTATTTAATTTGATTTCTTTCTAGCACTTCATTTCGAGTATTGTTTCTTTCTTAGTTTATGGATGATTACAATGGAGTCCTAGTGCACATAAAATGCTAACCCATTTAAAGTTTATGTCCCTGGGTTGACAAATGAAATGCACCTTCATGATGAGTGAGATAACTACTTAGTGAAGATGTCCAATCTCTAAGTCACGGCTCTAAAGGCTTAGTTATTAAACCATTAGAGGAGGCCAAATTTTTTGGCGATGTTGTCGGGGATGGTGTCAAACTAGGAAATTTGTTGGAGTCATTGATAGCTTCTTTCTTGTTGTAGTATTTCTATAAGTTTTCTCTTAGTATACCCATCACTTAGGAAAATTAATGACCCACTTTTCTTTCACCAATTATTTGTGTGAGTTGGCTGATACTGAGTTGATACCACATGCATAGAGGAAGGAGAAGAGATGCTTATGGGAGATTCCTTAATAATGATCCTGATCCTTTTGAGCTAGAAGAGCTTCCAAATCTGCTAAGAGATGAAGGAGAATAAGATGCACCCCCTATTGCTGATGCATTTCCCAATTTGAATAGTTATGAAACTTCCTCTAAAGACCAAAATCTCATTGAGAACCCATTTTCTTAGCAACTCCATTAGGGAGGCATGGGTGATGCTAGTAGAAACATACCTAACTTTCCAACTTTTCCATTCCCCATTGCTCATCAGAATGATGTTGAAAACCTTAAAAATATCCATGCTTCAATCCTTCCTAAGTTTTATGGGATTTTCACAGAAGACTGTGATACTTTCTTGTTTGAGTTTGATATCCTTTGCAAAAGTTATGACTATACCACTGATGCTCATAGGGTTAAGTTGTTACCTACCACCTTGAAAGAAGCTACATTGAGATGGTTTATGAGCATAGGTAGGAATATTGTTGATACTTGGGATGGCATGAAGACAAAGTTCCTTAAGACGTACAAGGAATATTGCAGGGGTAGTGACATGAGAGGAGATGACATCTTTAGGATGCAACAGAAGGAAGATGAGAGTTTGGATGATTATATTTCAAGGTTTCAATTTTTCCTATAGAAATATCCACATCATACACTCAATGAAGAGTCTCAAAAGCTACTCTTCTTGAGAGGAATCAATGACAGTTGCACTGATGCTTTGGACCTGATGGGAGGAGATATCAGACAAGTTCCTTGGGATGATATTAAGAAGATATGTCAGAACTATTCCAGGGTAGCTTCAAAGAAAGAAAGAGGTTACCAATCCTTTATGGGTAAATCATCGACCAATGGAGTTTCAAGGATGGATATTACTCACTTGATGGAAGATTTCAAACAAGACATCATAAGCAATCTGGCTACTCAACTAGATACACTTCAAGCAAAGAAGGAACATTAGGAGGCAGAGGTAACGTTGGCAGAATATTTCCCTCATTGCAGACAAAAGAAGAAGGACTACATATGCAAAATGGTGGCTAATATTGATAGTGAACAGATCCCACCTGAGTTCAATCCAATCCAGGGTGATGATGATCAAGTCTAATACATTGCACAGAGGAGACAATGGGCTCCAAGACAAGGTATGCCACCAGATCCATTATCCTTTGTTGGGCCTTACTTCAATTCTTATGTATCTGGTAACCAATGGAACCCTGATATCCATCCAACTATGGAGGATATCTACCACAACCTTGGAATAACCCTCCAAAGACCTAGCCCAATCACTAAAACTCTCCACCCTAGTGACAACAACCTTAGGGGAATTGGCAGCCATCTCTAGGGAATTGGTAGCAAACGTCCCAATGGAGGGGAGGAGAACAATGGCCAAACTAGAAAACTAGTTACATGCATCCACCTTCTCAACCACAACAACCTACTATCATGCCTCGTACTAGCTCAAGTTCAAGCACACCTAGACCTACTAAGTTACCAACTCTGCCCACACCTAACCCTAATAATAAACCACAACAACAACTGGTCCATTATGTAGATCCTAATCAATTCCCTGCATATGCTGTGAGCATAAGTGATATCCATCCACATTCAGGAACCACTTTTCTAGCTCCTTCTACCCCCATCATAACTGAGCTTCCTGTAGAAGAAGAAGAACATCAAAATATTCCCATTCAGCCAAGTGTGCCTAAAAATCCTGAACTAGTTTAGCAGACCGACCAAGATCCACCATTTCCTCAAAGGTTATAAATTGTTGAACAAAAAGAAGAGGAGGAAATAACCTTTGAAGTTTTGGATCAGTTGAAACATATATGTGTCAAGATACCTTTATTTCAAGCCATCAAATATTTCCCCATATATGTCAAAGCAATCAAGGAAGAATGCCTCAAGAAGCCAGGGAGGAAAAAGAAAGACCCCACTACAGTTCATGTGGTGGAACAGCTAGCCGACATCATGCTTGGGAAAGTGACTGTTCCCAAATACAATGACCCAAGTAGTCATATGGTAGGAGTTGTTATAAATGGGATCCAAATAAAGAATTCTTTGATTGACTTGGGAGCAACAATAAATGTGATGACTAAGGATATCCTGTAACAACTAAATATTGCAAGCATGAGGCCTACTCCTACTATCATGCAGCTTGTTGATAGTTCCACTGTTAAACCTGATGGTGTAGTATAAGACCTAGTGGTAACTCTAGACTGTTGGGAGTACCCAACGGATTTTTTGATCCTTTCTCCTAAAGCTACACTGGGAGGGTATCCTATTGTATATGTATAAAATTGGTCATGTCTAATCCTTGCATTTAATTAAATATTTTATTATTTAATTAATTTCTCTAAAGTCCTCTACATATGATTAAATTTAATTAATTTAATTATATTGTTCATTCAATTTATTCTTTTGTCATGATTAAATAAATCAATATTTATTTAATTATTTCACATCCATATGTCTACTTGATTAATTAAATAAATACCATTTATTTATTTTAATTAATTATCACCTTTTTGAATTTAATTAAGTCCTTTGATTTAATTAAATTTAAATATTTATTTTCTCCTATTAAAATCTTTCTTCTAATTAATTAAATATTTTATTTAATTGATTTCATCCACATGTCATTTCTTAAACAATTTAATTAAATATCTTTCATATCTTTTCAAATCATAATTAAATATTTTATTTAAATATGAAATCCTTCATTATTCTTCAAATCTTCAATAAATATTCTATTTTAAGAAAAAATCTTCCATGTCACCAGTAAATGAATAATTGAATTTAATAATTCATTATTTATCTTCTTCAAAATCTTTCCAAAATCTCACAAAAAGATGATTTTTACAATTCTCATCTTATCTCTTTTTCGAAAAAGGAAACAAAGCTTGCTTTCTTTTTTCTTCTATTTTTCTCTTCAGTCTTATCCATCTTCGATCGTTTGATCTGCCAGGAATTTTCATAGCGATTGATCACCTTAGCCAATCAGAATCCTTCGAGAACTCTATAAATATCTCTGTGAATCCAAGCATTGGTTACACCTACAACTTATAACACATATAGATTATAGATTACTTGCATTCTAGCATTCTAGAATCTTTAGCATTGTCATTATCATCTTTAGCTTTCATAGTATTGTAATCTTGCATTTTTATAATCATAGCACGTTAATCTTAGCATAGAATTTGCATGCATTCATATTCAATCTCGTTCTCTAAGAAGACTGTTTGTTGAGCCTAACATGCAAATTTGAGAGCAAGTTGGAATCGACAAAAACACTGGAAATAGAGGACATTAGGACGACATCAACTATGAAATACTGAGTTTGCATCTCAATTATTTTTAATATTCTATTTTGATTTAATGTTCTATTGGTGTGTTTTGATTTGTTTAATACACATTTGATACACTTCTAAAATTGATCACACATTTCTAGTGCCCATCCTGGGGACTTGCCCCATTTTTAACATCTACTTGCGAGTTTTTTGACAGGATTTCGCGTTATGGAACTCAGATTTTTGACAAAAAATTTCATTTTAGTGCATCTGTGGGTTTCTGTAGTGCATCTGTGGGTTTCTGTAGTGCATCCAAGATTTCTTTCAGCGCTTTCGTAGGTCTTTTGGCGCATTTCGAAACTATTTCAGTGCATTTAGGGAACAAAACGACACTTATAAGGAACATAATGGCACATATACTCAGCTCGGTTTATTAAAAAATTTGTAAAAAAAAAATTGCATTTTCTTTTAGCACATTTAGGAGTTCTTTTGGTGCATTTAGGACTTTTTGCACTGCTTATAGGATCTATTTTAGTGCATTTACTTGTTTTTTGTGGCACATATATAGGATCTTGTAGCACATATAGGTTGTAACTAAACAAGGTTCTGAGTCTGATGCCTTCCATAGATAGAACCTTTTCTGACTTAAAAATAACCAATCTAGGATAGTCACATCTAGTTTAAGAAAAAAAAAACAACCCTAGGGTAGACATGGATTAAAATGAAGCAATCTAGGATAGTCACCACACAATGATTTTTGCGATTAAAATTGAACAACTTGTTTTTGTGAAGCAACATCTTCACATAGTTTAGATCATTGTGATTTGGGCTCTAAAAAGAACATTGTCTACTGTGTTTGTGGCAGGAGGTCTATGCTCTCCTTGTAACTGGGTGATCAGAATACCAGACTTGCCTTTTACATTTTTGCAATTTCTAATGCTTTATTACATCCTGTAGAGGGACTGTTCTTGTGGGAAAAAGTACTCAGCCAAGAGGAATGACCCAAGTGGGTTCAAGCCAAAGCCAAGCTATTCTACCCCACTATAAAATTTAAAGCGAATCTAGGGAAACCCACTTTTCTTGGTAGTGAGCAAGATAATCATCCTAAAATCCTTTGTTCTAAAGGTTGGGAGGTCTCCTGAGGGAGTTTATTATTGCCGCACCAAATGGAAACCCTTACTAGGAACCTAGTGTAGTAACCAATCAAAGTTAGTTTTCAAACATCCTAATAATTACAAGGGGAGGGAAGAATTTTCCCCAAAGACACTCACCATATAACTACTAAGGACCATTTTCTTAGGGGATCCGGTATCCACTTTAGTCATGTTGAGTACGCACTTAGAAAAGATAAAAACATGGGTGCCCCTTAGAGGGTGACACGGCTGTGTGAGTCGACGTAATTCTAAGATGTGGGTTATGGTTATTATGATGACCTACTTGAGCACTAAGAGTGAGTCTGCTTGAATTTTCTATTATGTGTGAAACCTGTGTAAACACTTTTTGAAAAAAAAATTTGAACATACACTTGATGTTTAGCATAGGACTTAAAAACAACTATTTTTCAGAGTGTTTGCTATGTCTTCAATCACATTAATTCAGACAAAGGATCATCCAAAATGAACATGCAAAATTTCAATAGAAAAATGTTCTAAACTATTTAAAAACTGCTTTGGAAAACTGTTTTAGTGCATATAGGGCCTGTTCTAGCACATTCACTGGCTAGTTCAACACTTTTGGAGCCTATTTTAGTGCATAAACTAAATATTCTGCAAACAGTTTGTCACTATCATTTTTTTTTTGTAGCGCATATAGGACACAGAGTAGCACATACAAGGTCTATTATAGCACATTTAACTATTTCTCTAGCGCATATGCATGTTTGTGTAGCACATATAGGGTATAGAGTAGTGCATCTATCACTTTTCCATAATTGTTGTTTTTGCTAGATCTAAGTTTATAGCACCCTCAGTCCAATAGCATCTTGACATCTATCCCATGCTTAGAGAGTGGAAATCAACCAAAATTTTCAAGAAATAGATTTTCAATAAGATCAAGAAACCTAAGAAACATTTAGGTTACAAGAAAACCTTATAATGTAGAAAGTTTTTGTTTAAGAGTCAAAACGTCTTGCTCCATTATCGTAAGTTTCTCCATAGATACCAATATTTTTCTAGGGGGTTTACTGACAAGTACACTGTGGAACCTTTATATTCACGAGCATATTTCTAGAGAAGAGCTCTATCTCAACAACACAATCACAATCAAGCTCTTGAGTTTGATTATCTACCACAACCTTCTATTGAATATTCAACACATCCCAGTCAAATCCTTCAATTATCTTAATTAAGCTATTTTGATATGTTTATTATTCTTCAAAAACTAGGATCAAATCTTAAAATTGCACCTTTCAAACAAATTTCTAATTATTGATTCAACTTCCCCAACAGGATTCTGATATCCTTTATCATTGGAAGCCACAATCAAGAATTAGGAACATATTTTGGTCATATCATAATATTTTCATCTTATCAGATCAAAACATCATCATCTACGCACTTATCGAATTGTGATCTAAGTCTAGAAGAACGTTTCAACTCTATATGCCTATTTTTACAAGATCTCAATACAATAAACTGAAAGAAGATATTCAACAAGAAGATCATACCCAAAGAACTCAAGAAGAAGGTGAGAATAGTATTCCCCTTTATAGTTTGAGTCGAAATCCCCTCTTTAACAACATGGTTGAAAGAGAAGAAAATCCATTCCACAAATACAGGGATATGAGAAAAACTCTTGTAGATAGTGATGATGAATGGGATAAAGAACGTCTTAGAGAGGCTAAGCAAGATCCAAAATTTCATAAAGCCTTAGAAAATATTTTGGAGCATAATAAAGAAAAATATTTCTTGTATCTAGCTGACAAAGGAGCTAAATTTCCTCATGATTTTGATACTGAAAACATAAAGAACAATCTTGATGAAACATCCTTGTTTGATATTAGTGCCTTGTCTCAACAGATTAAAGCACTACAAGGAAAAATTAAAGATCTCCAAGGGGGAGCCACAAAAAAGACATACGCTCTTGATGACATCTGTCCTTATCCTTTTGACCAACATCTCAATATGATCCCATTTCCCAAACATTGTGAAATCCCAAAGTTCAATCTTTACAATGGGAAATCGGATCCAATTGATCATATTGGAGACCTCTAAAATATGAATTTAGAGTTTTCTCATGAGGACACATATTTGATGTGTTTGTTCCCTAGAAGTCTTGGAGGCCAATCTATGGAATGGCTATCAAAAATCACACTGCCTGTCAAGACATTTGAGGAATTGATTAATGAGTTCATATCACAATATTCATACAACATACAACATCAAATAACCATGATTGATCTTTGAAAAGCTAAACAAAAACCCGGTGAACCATTCATTACATTTCTTCAGAGATGGAGAAGATTGTTCACTAGATACCCATGTCATGTTCCTGAAAAGGAAAAGATCACCACTTTCATAAACAACTTAGATCAAGAAATGAGCTATCGTCTTAATCTTCATTTTCCTCCCTCTTTTTAGAAATTGATTGAAAAATCCACCACCATTGAGAGTTCCTTGGTCCAGAGAGGGATAATAAAAATTGATAAGGACAATCCTAGCTCTTCAAATCACCACAATGAAAAATCTAAGTTTTGAACTCGCAACAAAAATGTGGTGAATGATGGTGTTGTAGATGCAAATCATATCTCAACTAAGCCATTTGTTCTTAGTGTTCCTCGCAACAGTAACTATAACAATGTCAACTCAGTCACCAATCAGGGGAACAATCCTCCTCCTCTAAGGAATAATGTGAATCAAACTTCTACCCCCAATCAAGGAAATGCTGCCAATCAAGGTTACCATGGAAATGATAACAACAAAAATTCCTTAGGCAATACCTTGAACACAAATCCATAATGATCTTCATTCTTCTCTAGCAGAAATACTTTTACTACATTGGGTGAATCCTTAGAATCGACATTCAAAGAATTGATGGCTAAGAATGCTCTTACTTTGTTGCCTCAATGCAATTTTGAACCTAGTGTGAAGCCTCCATCATGGAATGATGCATACTATTGTGATTATCATCAGTGCAAGGGCCATCACACAAATAATTGTCAAGCCTTGAAAAATAAAGTCCAAGACTTAATAAAAAATGGCACCATCACAATAGAAGGACACCAACAATCAAACGAAGACCACCAAGCATTTCACAACCCTTTTCCCAACTACCAAAAGGGTGAGTCTTCAGTAAAAAGTGTGAATCATATCAATGATCATATAATGAATCATATCTACACTGATGACGAGTGGGTCAATGTTATAAAAGTTGAGGAAAAGATGGAACATAGAGAAGTCAACGCAACAACAAGAGCACAAGCTAAAGTTGTCTTAAAGGAAGCTTCTTCAAAATCTAGTGTGCCCCTACCTCAACATCAATATGAATTAGTCAATCAACTTGGAAAAACTCCTACTCAAATTTCTATCTTAGAATTCCTGAAGATTTCCCCAGCACACAAGGAAATTCTAGAAAAGGCCCTCATTGAAACAACTGTATCCACCGATCTAGATGTGGACCAATTTCAAGCCATGGTGGGACACTTGTCCTCACCCACATGCCTCTCATTCTCTGAAAAAGATGGTTTTTCCATGACACATCCCCATAATTCATCGCTATACTTAGAAGTCATGATCCACAAGTTTCGTGTCAGATGTGTCCTAATAGATGGAGGTGCTGGTTTGAATATATCTACTATGAAGTTAGTTCAAGCTTTAGGATTTTCTAAGGACTCCGTTGATCCCAAAAGAAAGATTAATATTAAATCCTACAATGATGAGGAAAGAGTGTCCAAGGGTTTAATCATGCTACCAGTCAGAGTGGGACTTGTTATCAAAAATGCTTTCTATAAAGTGTTAGATCATGATCTTGCATACAACATCTTGTTGGGTCACCCTTGGATCCACAAAATGAAAGCTGTCCCATCCACATATCATTAATGTCTTAAGTTTCCTTATGATGGACAGGAGATCACAATACTAGCTAATAATTCAAACAGTCAAACTTGTGTCAACATCAAAGCTAGTCAAGATACTTTGGTTCCCAACAATCGAGATGCTCCCGCTAATACTTCTCTCAAAGTTGATATGTAAATCAGATGGTTAACCAAAATATTTGACAAGAAACTATGATTCAAGGACAATGGATTAGGGGAGTACTCTCTCTATCTTTCTAATCTACCTATATCACCTCGATCACATGGACAACCCTCTATTTCACAACAACATATATATGTAGCATCCACATCAACGCAACCACCAATAGAGCCAAATACAAAGTTTAATGGATAATTTATCAAAGAACAATTCCCTATGGAAGATTCTGAGGATAGAGAAGTTTTAAGTTGGCTCTATAAAGATGAAGATGAAATAGTTTTCAATATCAAACTACCAACTGATCAATATGGTAAAGGATATTCAATCATGCAAAAGATGGGCTATGATGGTAATGGTCCTATTGGAAAGAGAAAAGGAGTAGTTGAGCCTATTCACCTTCTAGGACTTGCTATAAAAGATAAAACAGGGCTAGGCTATGATACCAACTCCAAAGAAGTAATATCTAAATAGTTGCATGATACTGTTCTCACATTGCAAGAAGGGTTGGATGTAAGGGAATCCTATTTGACAGCAATTCATAATTTCGTGGATAATGATTCTGACACAGATTCTGGTGAATATGAATGGGACACTACCCACAATGATGAGTTCTTGAGGGACAAAAAGGTTGATGTGGTACACAAGTACACCCCAACTCTAATTGAAGGTGAAGGGTCAGGGTCCCAACTACAAGAATCTGAACTACAAGGTGACTATGATTCTAGTGATACCAAGTCAGATTTTATCGAATAAGATTATCGTGATAATAGTACCATCATTGATTTGCCTCATACCTCAGATCCTACAGAAAACTATGTTATCACCTTAACCATAGCCGATCGCATGCAACCTAATGACCCTCTACCACTGATCCATCTCGATCTCATTGATTGGGATTCATCTGGACCTATTGATCTACCTATGTTCCCAAGTGACGAATCTATCGTGAACTTCCTTTCCACAGATGATACAAATGATTGTTCCACTAGCGATTTTCAGCACAAAGTCTTTAATCAGGAGAGTGTAAAGTCTCCTAGCTGCAAAAATAAAAGTCAAAAAGAAAGATGTAATGGTGAAACTAGAATCTGGTAGTATTAGATAAAACAAAAGATAAAATAAAGAGCATATCAAATGGTGAAAACCTTTTTAAGGAACCTAATGATGGGATATTTGACACTCTCTTGGAACATTATCATGAGCGATTGCCTATCTTGATTGAGCCTAAAAACTTGCAGTTAATTTTGAAACTTTAGAAAAACCAAAGATTCTACAGTTAGTTGCATCAGTGACAGATAAAGAAATACCTAAATTCATGGAATTTCTCAAAAAAAATCAAGTCAAATTTTCCTAGTCTTACACAGACATGCCAGGTCTTAATCGTGATCTTATAATGCATCACTTGTCCATCAAAGAAAGAGTTAAACCAGTGAAACAAAAACTCAAAAAAATGCATCCTCATGTTGCGCTACTGGTTAAAGAACTCAAAAAACTCCTTGATGTGGGATTTATAAGATTGATCAACTATGCAGAATGCATCTCCAACATCGTTCTGGTGTCCAAGCCTGACAAAAGTGTTAGAGTGTGCATAGATTTCAGAGATATTAATAAGGCATGTCCTAAGGATGACTTCCTGCTTCCAAGAATTGATACTATAGTTGATCTAACATCTGGCCATGCCATGTATTCACTAATGGATGGTTTTTCTAGTTACAACCAAATCAAGATTGTACCTAAAGACCAGGATAAAACAACATTTACATGTCCATGGGGAACTTACTGTTGGAATGTCATGCCTTTCGGTCTAAAGAATGTCGGGGATACTTACCAAAGAGCTATGACTACAATTTTTCATGACATGATCCACACATTCATGGAAGATTATGTAGATGACATATTGGAAAAGTCATACACAAGAGAAGGACATTTTGAAGTGTTATCCAAAATATTTGCAAGATTGGAAAAGTTCAAAGTTTGCCTCAACCCCAAGAAATGTGTTTTTTGGGTCACATCTAGGAAGCTTTTAGGATACATAGTATCAACAAAAGGAATTGAAGTGGATCCTGTCAAGGTGCAAGCAATCATGGAAATTCCTCCACCAAGGAATATCAGTCAGTTGAGGTCATTACAAGGATGACTTCAATCTATACGAAGGTTCATTGCATAGCTGGCCAATAAAATCCTACCTTTCATGCATCTATTACATAAGAATGTTCCTTTCAAATGGGACAATAAGTGTGAATTGGCCTTTCAACAGATCAAGCAGTACTTGATGAACCCACCAGTTCTCATACCACCAAATTTGGACAAACCACTAATCTTATATATTGCCACAACAAAGACATATTTGGGGGCATTATTAGCACAAGAAGACTCTACAGGAAAGGAACGTGCAATTTATTACATCAGCCGAACATTAACAGGTCATGAACTCAACTACAATTTCATCGAGAAGGCTTGCCTAGCAGTAGTCTTTGCTTCACAAAAATTTTGACACTACATGTTAACTCATACAATCAATATTGTTGCAAAGATTGATCCACTTCAGTATCTGTTAAGCAAAGCTACATTGACAAGAAGGCTAGCAAAATGGGTTATGATCCTAAGTGAGTTTGACACTCATTATGTCGATTGCAAAGAAATCAAAGGAAAAGTTATCACTAATCAACTAGCCAAAGCACCACTATAGGCAGAGCATCCCATGCACGTTGAATTTCCAGATGCTGATGTCTTCACTATAGAATCAAAGCAACCTTGGTCTTTATACTTTGATGGATCTTTCACTCAACATGGATCGGGAGCAAGCATACTCTTTGTCACCCCTCAAGGAAATACCATTCCTCGGTCATATAGGCTAATGTTTCCATGCACTAACAACATATCCGAATATGAAGCTTTAATCACTAGACTCAAGATAGCATTGGAATGGAGGATCACAAAACTACAAGTTTATGGTGACTCATAGTTAGTCATTAATCAGATTAATGATGATTATCAAACCAAAGATGACAAACTATTGCCATATAAGAAAATGGTTGACGATTTCAAGAAGTACTTCATAGATATCAAGTTCATATAGATTCCAAGACTTGATAACAAAGCAGTTGATGCTATGGCCATGATTGCATCATTGCTACAACTCCCAAAAAATTAGGCTTGCTATGAATTTTTGGTGGAACAATTGTTTGCACCCGCCTATGACACACTTGAAATCCAAATCATTTGCCACTTAGTAGGATCTGATTCACCTTGGTATGGCAAGATTTATGCCTACCTAAAAGATGACATCTTACCACTTGACTTATCTTGTAACCAAAAGCACAATTTTATCCTCCAATCCTCTCGCTATACTCTTATTGCTGACACCCTTTATCGTCGTGTTCTTGATGGTACTTTACTTCAATGTATTGAATGTGATGAATTTGACAAGGCTTTACAAGAAGTTCATGGTGGAATTTGTGGTACTCATTCAAGTGGACTAACCTTATCCAAGAAATTGATTAGAATGGGCTACTACTAGCCGACTATGGAGAGGGAATCATTCACTTTCATGAAAAAGTGCTTTAAATGTCATATTCAAGGGAATCTCATTCATGCTCCTGCACAAGAACTTCAACTGTTCACACCAACCTGCCCATTCACTCAATGGGAACTGGATCTAGTTGGAAAGATTCATCCTTCATCATCGAACGAACACAAATTCATCATCACAGGGATAGAGTATTTTACCAAATGGATTGAGGTAGTACCTCTGACTAAGGTTACTGGCAAATAGATCTTATCATTCATACTCAACTATCTCATTTGTCGGTATGGCATTCCCAACTCCATTATCACAACTAATGGACGACCATTCAAGAATCATGATGTTGATGAACTTTGTGAGAGATTCCATATTCAGCACAGATATTCAACATGTTACTATCCACAAGGGAATGGCCAAGCAAAGGCCTCAAACAAAATGATACTGAAAATCTTGAAAAAAGACTGTAAATGATGCAGGGAAAGATTGGCATGTTCATCTTAATCCCACATTATGGGCCTACAGAACTAGCATCCGAACGCCAACAGGATCAACACCATTTGCTCTTGTCTATGGAGTAGAAGCCATTTTGCCACTAGAGGTTGAGATTCCATCACTAAGGGTATCCTTAAAGGGTCTCACAATAGATGATGAATACAAAGTTTCTCGACTGCAAGAACTAGAACTCCTTGATGAGAAGAGATAACGAGCAGCTGATCATTTGAAATCATATCAATAGATGATGTCTCGCAGTTATAATCATAGAGTCAAACCACATATCTTTCAGGTTGGTGATGTTGTTCTAAAGGAGAACCCATGCAATCAACAAGACAGAGTGAAGAAAGGTAAGTTTGAACCAAATTGGTTGGGTCCTTACGTGATCATTGTTGTATACGGTTCAAGAGCATACAAGCTATCAATGCTAGAAGGGGACTTGTTTGACAAACCTATCAACAACATGCACCTGAAAAAGTATTATGTCTGAAGCAGTCATCATCATCCAAAAAAGTTCTAAATTTTTTTTAAAAAAAATAATAGAAAAAGTCTAGAAAAAATCACAAAAACAGCTGAAAAAGTCCTGAAGAAACACAAAAACAGTAGAAAAAGTCCTGATAAATTTAAAAAAAAATCAAAAAAATCATCATAGGGGTGAAAACCTCGACAATAGGTAGTCTATTGACAAGAAAAATACAAAAAAAAAAAAAAAATCAAAAAAATGCAGTTAAAAAAATAGTGAAAATCTTGCAAATAGACGCTATTTGTACGCCTCCATCTATTAGTTCATGTTCTGCACTTACTTTCTTAGCCTTCATTTCATGCATCTTTTCACCATCATCTTAGAATCATATCAGCATCATACTGCCATCATTTTCCTAGAGTGATAGCATCTTACCATGGCTTGATCATTGTACATATCTATTTCAGCAAGTTGTGTCAATAGTAGAGGCAAACGTTGACAATACTAGGGGTGATCAACTTTCAAGTTCTACCAAAACAGCTAGACAGTGACAGAATCCAATCATGCAAACAAACAATCAAATCCTATGAGCAACTATCCAATCATTGATCCATAGCACAATAATTTTCAGCTAAGTACCATATCATGACTCATATCTGGATGATCTAAAATCTGAATTTTTTTTGGAATAGCAGTATTATATTTTGAACAATGGTTGTTTGATTTTTGATATCATCTCTCTAGAGCACACTCAATGATGTACTAAACTAGAGTGGTGAGGAAAGAGGATGATTTTTCTTTGTTTGTTGTCTTGAGGTTAACTATCAATTTGGTTCAAATATGTCACGAAACATGATTTCTACAATGTATCATTGATGACGGTTCCACATTTGCATCAAAAAATGGTTAGTCTTTTTCTATTTATGCAAGAAATGCTCAAGTCATCTCGATTCAATTATACCTCGATGCTTGTGTTCACTTGCTATATCAAAAATCATGAAAGTTGTACTCAGGTCATCATTGGTGCTCATTTCCCCTCTGATGCTTGTACATACTTCCAGCATTTTAAAACATTCTATAATGATTCAAGAAAGCTAACAAAAGGCTCAACAAATGGTTGGTTTCATTTAGTTGCATTTTATTTAGATCAATGTACATATCTACATACTAGATTTGTATTAGAGTTTTCAAAGGCTGAACAAAAACATCAATGACTTTCATGTCTCTTTGGACTATTTGTGGAGGACATTCGAACATTTGTTTCATCATCATCTTTCATTCTCATTTCATTAATCATTATCATTTCATCTAGGTCCTGTACATATCATCTAGTTCATCATTTATCATTCATTTTCATATCATTTAAGTACTTTATCATTTAGTTATCCATCATTATGCATTATCATTTGATTTGGAATTTTTCATATCATATAGTTTTATTGCATGCCATTGATTAGTCTAATATCATTAATTTGCATGTCATTTAGATCCTTTCATTTATCATTCATTTATCCATTTCATATCATTTCCATTTTCATCTTATTTATTATCTTCATATCATTAACTTTTATCATTTCCCTTCATTTTGTCATTTCATTTCATTTTCATTATCATTTCATTACACTATCATTTAATTACATTATAATTTCATTACATTATCATTTCATTGCATTATCATTTCATTGCATTAACATTTCACTACATTATCATTTCATTTTATCATATCATTTCATTTCATTTTTATCATTTCATTTTTATCATTATCATTTTATCTCAATTCATATCATTATCATTGATCATTTATCATCTCATCATCATTACAGTTATCATTTTATTTTCATAACATTTCATTATCCCTTTATCATCATTATCATTTCATCTCCTTATCATTATTATTTTATCATCATGTCATTACATTTCCTTACATTATCATTTCATTACATTTCACTACATTATCATTTATCATTTTATCATTTCATAACATTTGTGCTTTATCCTTTTCACTTATCATTTCATATCATTTTCATTTATCATTATTTTATCATATCATTCTCATTTATCATTTATCATTTTCACTTATCATATCATTTCATTACGGTTATCATTTATCATTTCATCATCATTTTCATTATTATTTTATCATTATGCTATTCCATCATACATTTCATCCCATTATTGCACTCATCTATCATTTTCATATCATTTATTTATCATGACATTTTTTCCATAAACATTTGACTCATTTCACATATCATTTATTTTCCTAAATCATATACATACTACAAATTCATGATACATTTCATAGACTCAACATTCATTCTCCATCACATCATCATTATTTATTGCATTTGAAAAATGCAAAAACAAAAAATTTCATACATACATTACATTTCCACATCACTTGCCAACACATTACAAACATTTCAAATATGTCATTGCATATTTTCATTAATCACATTATAGGTCATCCACCTGCATGACATCATTAGTATGCATCATAAATCATCATCATAAGCATATCATAAATCATCATGTCTATCATGTTAGTCATTAAATCATTAACTTGCATCTCATCACACATACATATCCATATCATCACAACATAAAAGAAACACATCATCATTCCATATCATCGCTCATCAAAATAAATACAAATGTCCAATGTCCAATGAAATTAAACAGTATAGAGAGATACATGAGATATGATAAAAAACAATATACTTGCTCAGATACATCAATAAAATCCTAAATCAATGGCTCAAGGCTGGCTGGTCTCACGGATGATGGCCTACCACTCGTCCCTGCATCGGGATCCCGTCGAGGCCCTGTTACCCCTCTGCTCTATGTAGCCATCTGTGATATGATCTTGGTCCTACTATGAGACCGAGGGTAAGGCTCTCTATAGTCAGGAGGACACAACTCCTCATATGTCACCCGATAATACTCAGCCTCCCTCGCCATCTCGAATCCCTCTGCAATGGCCTCTCACAAGGATGCACTCTCAACAGTGCCCATGAGTCTCTATGCCACACCCTCTACCTCTACTGCCCATCATCTGAAGGAATCCCTCTCTGATGCCAACTGGGCCACCTGTGGGTCTAGAGTAGGAGGAGGTACATGTTCCTATACCTTTGCCTATGCCTATGTCTATGCTAACTGTGTCTATAGCTGTGCTACCAAACCCTGAGCCTAAGATAACTAGCTTTGTAACTATGTCTGCTACCCCTGCAGTGTCTGCACCTGGGCCTGTAGAATATCTATTTGCACATGTTGCACTAACGAAGTGACCCCGATCACTGTCTGTCATCCTGTACTGCTCCTCAGCCTCTGTATACCCTAAGAACTACTTGCAATATCAGTCCTCTATCTCACTGACCTCTAATCCTCTCGTCCTCCATCTCCACCACCATCTGAGCTCTCCTCCTCTCCACTCTCCTCCTCATCTCCACTATCCTCCTCCTCTCCTCCAACAACTATTTTCTCACCACCTGCCACATCCTCCTATCTCCCTACTCTTAGCTGTAGTACCACCAAAATGGGTGCTGGCTCATTTGGACATGTAAACGGCAGAAATGGGTTTGTGTTGTAGTAAATTGAATACTCCTCTAACATGCCGACATCAACAATATCAAGTCTAGGATCCCATACCTCCAGCTTTAATGCCACATACTCAGTATACGCGACTTGGTAAGCAATGCAAGGACCCCATCCAAGATCATTCTTCCACCGTCCATAGTGTGCAACGCCCTGAAGCATACCCTATGTGAAACTGAACTGCCTCTATACTCGCAAAGCCAAAAATATCTCTATAATAAATGTTGTGCGACCTATCAAAAACATGGGTATACCTACAAATGGCATCTCGAAGAGATCTGTGTCCCATACATCACAATCAATATAAGGCCTCCATATCACTGCATCCATGTCATCTAAGGTCTATCTCTAATATTCCACCTTGCCCAGCTTGGGCTAGAAAAGTGCATACACATATAGCTTGCCTAGCAGCTTAGCCCTCAGAAATAGCGGTCTAGTCACAACAATATGCTCCCATGCCCAAATCTAGTGCAGCGTAACACCACATGATAAACTCGGTGATCCTCTATATACTACCTGGTGTAGGTCATGATACAAGTGAGCTAGCATGCAGCTCCCCTAGGCATATCTCCTTGGCTGACCCATCATCTAATCGATGATCCTCCCCCATCCAACTAATAGCCCCTTTGACCTGCGATCCAGACAAAGGAAGCCTCCAATAAAAGCACCCAACACTGTAGGTAAGGCCGGATATCCTCTGAAGTCTGCCCATGGCACGTAGTATCCTACTATATGTGCATCTCCAAATACTCTCCTGAGGGCATCTATCCCACCCACCTCCTTGTGATCATAGAACATAAGGGCACCTACCACCGGGATCCCCAAAATCCTATATACATCCTCTAGGGTCACCGTCAGCTCACCAGTCAGAAAATGAAAGGTATTATGCTTTGAATGCCATCTCTCTGCTAACGCAGTCAACAAGCCCCTGTTGGCCTAAATAGGTAGCATCAACAACAATGAACCCAACCCACAACTCATTATCAACTAAACATCAGCCGGTGTCAAATCTCGTATCCTATCCCAACCCGTAGGGAAGCGCTCTCTAATCTAGAGGTTTTTTAAAACCTCCTATTTTTGGTCATCACAAAGACAATCAATCAGACTCATATCATTGACTCATATCAAATCAGTCTATCTACCTCAATTAGATTCATATCAAAAGACCAATATCAATCAAATCACACATATCAGACTCATATCAAATATAATATTATGTGACCCATATCAAGTATTCTAATCTTAGGAAATCATATCAGGACATCAATGCAAAATCTATCTATCTGCACATCAAATCAATCTACTCTATGATCATTTACTATTTGTTTTCGTTTTTAGGAAAGCAAATTTATCACACATTCATAATCATCATCCTATTTTTACTTCAATGACGAATGCAAATCTGTTTTCAATCAAATCAATCATCTACTATTTGTTTTCTATTGCAGAAAGAAAATCAATCATCTACTCTTTGTTTTTCATTCTTTGGAAACAAATTTATCAGCTATCTACTCTTTGTTTTCTATTTCGAGAAGCAAAGTTATCAACTTATCAACATGATGACATGACAATTTTCCTATCTATTGACCAAAGAAGCAATAATTCGTCATCTTTTTCATCAAAACAACATTTTGTCTAAATTTTCCTAGAAGCGCTACTCTGTCGCCTCAAAGCACTCAAACCCTACATGCACTGAAGTTTCCCCCCAAAGGGGGAAAACTCCAGATGCATTGTTCTGTGCCCTGAATGCGCTACATCAATTTCTATATGCGTTGTTTCCTCACATGCACTAAATCCCTAATCGTATGCACTATTTCATCTACTCTATGGGAAACAACCCTAAAAGCGCTAATTTGTTTTTAATATGTGCTAATCTACCAAATTTCCTATAGGTAGCCTATATGTGCTACTTCATTTATCAAATGTGCTATTCTATCAAAAACCTAAAAGCACTATTTTATGACCTATATGCACTAATAGAAAACTCAAATGCACTATTCTATTTCCTAAAAGTGCTAAAATGCATCAAAATCTGACTAAAAACAAAAAAATTCAACATACGAAGGTTCAAATTGACTCACTAGTGGTCCATACGTGGCTGGTCTCTGATATCAACGGGACTACTCAAATCTATGTCTGTGATATGGGATCTCCATCGCGCCAAGTCAGTGTCAAAGCAAAAGGTTTGTAAAAGTCAAGTGAAAATGACTTGCCTTTTTACCCTTTTACCTTTTAAGGGTCAAACAAAGTAGGTTTTTGGTGGCATTTTTTTCAACTGGGGCATCTTTTTCATCAATTATTGGGAGCTAAATCACTGCGTCCCTTTTCTCATTTGAATGTTTTCTCATCAAATCAACGTTTTCTCATCATCAGTGATTTATCTCACGAGGGGGCATCATTAATATTGACATCATCAAATATTAGAAACATATCAGAGTCAGATCAGGGGTATATCAGTTAAAAATGACAAAAAATCAAAAGCAGGAATATTTTCTTTGAAGCAATACATTTCACACATCACTTCAAAGAGGGGCAAAATGTATATGTATAAAATTGGTCATGTCTAATCCTGGCATTTAATTAAATATTTTATTATTTAATTAATTTCTCTAGAGTCCTCTACATATGATTAAATTTAATTAATTTAATTATATTGTTCATTCAATTTATTCTTTTGTCATGATTAAATAAATCAATATTTATTTAATTATTTCACATCCATATGTCTACTTGATTAATTAAATAAATACCATTTATTTATGTTAATTAATTATCACCTTTTTGAATTTAATTAAGTCCTTTGATTTAATTAAATTTAAATATTTCTTTTCTCCTATTAAAATATTTCTTCTAATTAATTAAATATTTTATTTAATTATGAAATCCTCCATTATTCTTCAAATCTTCAGTAAATATTCTATTTTAAGAAAAATCTTCCATGTCACCAGTAAATGAATAATTGAATTTAATAATTCATTATTTATCTTCTTCAATATCTTTCCAAAATCTCACAAAAAGATGATTTTTACAATTCTCATCTTATCTCTTTTTCAAAAAAGGAAACAAAGCTTGCTTTCTATTTTCTTCTATTTTTCTCTTCAGTCTTATCCATCTTCAACCATTCGATCTACCAAGAATTTTCATAGTCGTTGATCACCTTAGCCAATCAGAATCCTTTGAGAACTCTGTAAATATCTCTGTGAATCCAAGCATTGGTTACACCTACAACTTATAATGCATACAGATTATAGATTACTTGCATTCTAGCATTCTAGCATCTTTAGCATTGTCATTATCATCTTTAGCTTTCATAGTATCGTAATCTTGTATTTTTATAATCAGAGCATGTTAATCTTAGCATAGCATTTGCATGCATTCATATTCAATCTCATTCTTTAGGAAGACTGTTTGTTGAGCCTAGCATGCAAATCTAAGAGAAAGCTAGAATCGACAAAAACACTAGAGATAGAGAATGAGAGGATGGCATCAACTACGGAATGTTGAGTTTGCATCTCTATTATTTTTAATATTATGTTTTGATTTAATGTTCTATTGGTGTGTTTTGATTTGTTTAATATAAGTTTCATACACTTATTAAATTGATCACACACCTATTATTCTAGGAAGGCTATGGCTAGCCATAGGAAATGCCTACATCAGATTTTGGTCAAGAGACATGACTATTTTTGATGAAAAGAGCACCAAAAATCTTGTTTTCTACCCTCTTGATCAACCATCCCATGATATGGATAACACCATATGGCCACATGTTGGAGAAGAGGCTAAGGAATTCAATTCAATGGAACAACTCATGATGTTAGGCAGAAGTTCTTTCATGTAGCTTCAAGAAGAAGATGAAGTGTTGTCCAACATTATTCAGAACCATTGTGAGGTGCATGAAGCATCATCCTCTCCAGAATCTGGTTTTGTAGGTCTAGTGAAGACACTTCTGCCCACTCTTCCTACAACTAAACTTCCTACATCAACTGATATGTTTCACACATTGTTTCTACATGAACTAAAAATGCCAAGTATTATTGAAGTAGCTATGATAAAGTTAACCACATAAGTGCAAGTGTCAGAAGGAAGATATCTGAATATTAAAACAAGAAGTTGAGTCAAGAGCAACAATTGTCCTTGACAAGCCCATTAAAGACCCATCAACATGCATTTGCATGGGACTACCATGAAATGAAGGGATTGTATCCCAATCTCTATACTCATAGGATATATCAGAGATGATTGCACACCGGTGAGGTAGCCATAGAGGAGAATCAACCTTGCATTGAGGGAAATTGTAAAAGGGGAACAACATAAATTATTGGATGCTGGATTTATCTACCCCATCTCAAACAACCAGTGGGTGTCACCATTGGTGATTGTACCTAAAAAGGGAGATAAATGGAGAATTTGTGTTGACTATAGGGAACTCAACTCTGCCACCAAAAAGGATCATTTTCCCCTTCCTTTCATAGACCAAGTACTGGATTCCTTTGCAGGAAAGCAATATTTTTCTTTTCTAGATGGATTCAGTGGCTATAACCAGATACAAATTGCACCCAAGGATCAAGAGCAGACTACATTTACCTATCCATGGGGGACCTATTCCTACTCAGTGCTCCCATTTTTCTTATGCAATGCACCTACAATTTTTCAAAGGGAAGTCATTAGCATATTTTTCAGATATCTCACATGATTGCATGAAAATTTATATGGATGATTTCACTACCTATGGTGTTGATTTTACAGAAGCACTAGAGAATCTAAGGGAGGTTTTATAGAGATGTGAAGACCATAATTTGTCCCTAAACAGTGAGAAATGCTTCATAATGATGCAGGAAGGAGTAGTCCTTGGCCACTACATCTCTCAAAAAGGAATTCAAGTAGACCCCACCAAGATTGAGGTAATTACCAATTTTCCTATTCCTAGAAAACAAAAAGATGTTAGGATTTTCTTGGGACATGCAAGTTATTATATGTGTTTCATCAAAGATTTTAGTAAAATGGAAACACCATTGTACAATCTCCTAACTAAAGATGTTGAGTTCCAGTGGATAGAGGACTGTGACAAGGCATTCTCTAATTTGAAAGAAGCTTTGACCCATGCTCCTATCCTTAAAGGCCCTAATTGAGAGCTTCATTTTCATATTCATATAGATACATTAGACTATGTTATAGGAGTTGTCTTGGGACATAAAGAAGGAGCAATTGAAAATACAATCTATTTTGTCAACAAAAACCTCCAAGGGGATGAATTTAATTATATAGTGACAGAAAAAGAAATGTTGGCAGTCATCTATGCCCTTAACAAATTCATACACTACATAATAGGCTATTAGATATTTGTGCATATAGACCATGCAACAATAAGGTACCTCATGAATAAGCCTTTGATTTCAAGAAGGCTAGCAAGATGGTTGTTCCTGATGGAGAAGTTGACATGACCATTGTTGATAAACTAGGAAAGGAAAATGTTGTACCGGACTTTCTTTCTAGGATGACTACATCAGAGGACACTCAAGTCATTGATGACTCTTTCCCTGATGAACATTTGTTTTCCATTAGTGTGCATACACCTTGGTATGCTAACATAGCCAATTACCTAGTTACAAGGAGAGTTCCTCCTCATTTCTCTCCAAAAGAGAGAAGGGTACTCATTGAGAAAAACTTTCGTTTCTCATGGATTGTAGGATGCTTATTCTACACTGGACCAAACCATGTCATGAGGAGATGTGGGTATGTGTAGGATCATGATAGGCCAAAAAGTGGTGATATGATCGGTATGTGTAGGGTATGTGGCTGATGACTTTTTTTAAACCCAAAATTGTTGAAATGAAAAGGGTTTTTAAAGGAGATTCTTAGCTTTCCACCAATATAAATTATGCTTTACTCTTAATTTAATAAATAATTATTATTCATTTTATATTTGAATTATGACTAAAGTCCTGATCAATAGGCAGATTGAAAAACATCTATAACTTTCAAACGGTATCACATTTTTTGAATCTGAAACATGTGTCACATTCTATGCTTCACATACTATAGGATTAAAAAAAAAAAATTCATGAAGTTTTGACCAAGTTAAGGTGGTCAAACATATGAGTTTTTATATTTTTAAAATTTGTAATAACTTTTTTATAATTAATTATTATTTGGAAAAAATTACAAAAAAATATGAATCACATCGGGACATGAGTCCTCTACTTATGTCTAAAATATTATAAAAAAATATTATCATTTTATTCTAGTTAGGGTGGTTAGACATACACCTACTTATTTTTTCCCTAAAATTTAAGTGCTAGTGCATTGAAATTTCAAATTTTCACCAAATAGATTTTTTTTAAATAAACCTAATGGTTTAGCAATTAGATTCAATTTGCTACAGATTCTATTCTTACATATTTTTGAAATAATATAGATAACTTATTCAAATTTTTATGTCAAGTTGCCTAACTTTGATTTTTCTAAATTTTTTGCCACTTAAGGGCCTATTTTTTCCATGATGATCCTACACATACCCATGTGTAAGGGAAGATGATACATATGATATATTGCATGCATGTCGCAATGAACCCTGTGGAGGGAATTTTGTAGCCAAGATGACAATAATGAAGATTCTTAACATAGGTTATTACTGGCCCACACTCCACAAGGATGTAGGAAAGTATACTAGGAAGTGTGATAGATGCCAGAGGATGGGAAGGCCAACTAAGTTTGATGATATGCCTCTTTACCCCCAATTAGTCATCACTCCATTTGATAAATGGGGACTAGATTTTGTAGGTACCATTGATCCTCCATCAAATGGTAAATCCTACATCTTGGTTTACACTGACTATGTGACCAAGTGGGTTGAGGTTAATTAAATGAAGCATGAAAGAGATAATAAGGTTGCATAATTTCTTTATTAGGAAATCTTCACTCATTATGGGTTCAAAGGGAGATAGTGACTGGTCAAGGGGCTCAATTTACATCCACCCTTGTTAAAGCACCGGTTAATGAATATAATATGAGGCATAGGAAGTATACCCCTTATCATCCTCAGGCCAATGGCCAGGTTGAGGTGACCAATAGGGAAATTGGGGAAATTCTGACCAAAACAGTGGCTATTCATAGGAAAGACTGGGAAAATAGGTTTTCAAAAGTTGTCTAAGCCTATAGGACCACTTGGAAAACAACATGTTTCACTCCATTTGAATTACTGTATGGGAAGACAACTATGATGCCCATTGAATTTGAGCATAAGAATCTTAGGATTATACTAGATCTTGGGATGGAAATATTTGAGGCACAAAAGGACATAATCATGTAGTTGAATGCTTTGGATGAGATGAGAGAAAAACCCTGCATCATACTGAGGTAGTGCAGAATCAAAGGTTCAAATGGAATTATAGGCACATAAAGGAAAAGAAGTTCCAGCTTGGTGACTAGGCACTCCTTTATAACTCTAGGTATCAAGATAATGCAGGAAAATTGCAAACTAGATGGTTGGGACCGTATGAAGTTGCAGAAGATTTTCCCAATGGTGTTGTACAACTCACTACCATTGACCCTATCAGATTCAATATTTTGGTCAATGGTCACCATTTAAGGTTGTATCATAAGCCAATGTACAAGGAGGAATTCATGCAACAATTTAACCAACACCCAACCCCTGAACTTCCTGTACCCGAAGGAAGAAGACCTAGTGTCCCTCCTTCTGACTGATCCGAGTACACATGCAATCACTTGATAATAAATATTTCCACTTTTGTGGGAGTCCACTTCTTTATTAATCCACCCATCTGCCCATCAATCTCCATCTTCTCTCTCTTCCATAACTCCACCATCACTCCACTTTTCCATCACTTCATTCCATCACCACTCCATTAATTGCTCAACCACACTTTTTAAAGGTAACTGGTACTTTCTCCATATTTTTTGAAAAGAAACTCCATGTTTTTAGGTATGTATGTGACAAATTGTTATCTCTTCATTAATTTTAGTGCATTTCTTTAATTACTGTAATTTAATGTGGATATTTGACATAGCATAAGATTGTACTTCGCCCTATCAAATCATAATTAACACCCAATCTATGTGGACACATGCTGAAATTTAGGTTGGGGGGAGTCTCAACTCATAAGTCCACGTGTCATCCATATCAAATAATTTGAAATAAGCCAATTTAAATGATAAATTGAAATGACAGCTTGCATGTGTGAAATGTCACTAAACTGCTGCCATTTTTCTTGATAATACCCTTCATTTATTGTCCTTTATTTCCTTAGGAAGAATCTTAAATGTCACCCAAAAAGGTAAATTGGTGAGCTACATGATATTACTATCAGGACTACAGAAGAATTGCAGGAAGAAGAAGTTGGGGTTTTTAGAGAGAGATTGCAGGAAAAGGAAATTTAGCTGAAGTGCTTGTTTGATTGCAGACAACTGAAACAATGTGAGGACAACTAATTAGGAATTAACCTACAGTTCATGATGTGGTAATGCAGGATGCACCTTTTTTGGCATAGTTCAGAAACTATGGGTTCCTGGATTACTTCTTTAAACTTGATAGATACAATGAGGACATTTCCCAAGAATTTGCATAGACACACTCTAAAGGGAAAGAAATAGTAAAAGGGTTGGAGGTAATTGCTACTGAGGAAAGAATTGCAGAGGTAATGGGTTTACCTGCTGATGGTGAGCCACACCCTACTACCAGAGATGCAAGGTCGACCAGGGCTGAATTTACTGAACCCAGTGACACTCCATTGGTTGTGGATAAATAAGGTACAAAGAGAACTTCTTTACCAGAGCCATGGAAACAAATAGTTGTCCACATTGTCAAATATATTACATGTGATGTCCATCAGTCATGCCTCCATTCGGTACACTTCAAGCTCTTGAACCATATGAGGCATGGAAGAAGAATGAACGTGCCCAATGTACTATACCACCTCCTTGCCATCATGGTGGCCAAAATGCAGAAAGGTGGGGATAATTTTGTCTCTCACCATTGTTTAATAAAATTGCTAGTAGAGAAATCTTTGCAAGAGGTGTCTAATATGACATGGGAGGAGTTTGTAAATATTGTTCAATTTAGACCAAAAAATGTACATCCTAGAGGTCATTCTCAACCTCGTAGGGTTTGTAGGAGAGAGAGGGTTTGTGAAGCCACTCTTGGAGCATCAACCTCTGGTGCAAACCCTAGTTCACACCCTCCTGCAACCGAGTAAGCTATTGAAATTGGTTCTTTTGAGTCAAAATATTCAGATGAGGAAAGTTCATCCTCAAATTTTGATGATATTGTTCTTCCCAAAATCCCAATTCAAACTAGGGCTTCCTTTAGGAGAGAGGAAGCATAGATGAAAGAAGCAGAAATGAGAAAGGGGAAGGCTAAGAAGCAAGTGATAGAAAAAGAAACACAAAGCCCTAGGAAACGAAAGGTTGATAACACTGTTCTTCCTATAGCCGAAGAGAAGGATAAAAACCCTCCTATGAAATCAAAACCAGCTAGGCTAGCTACTGGTGTACCTCCAAAGAGAAGCCCTAAGCTTAGAAAAAAATCTAGGGAAGAAGAAATAGAAGCCCCAATGGGGCATGTGAATGTTGAAGAAAAAGATATTTTTGAAGAACAAGCAAGTATAAGGTTAGAAGAGCTGGTTGCCATCATAGAATAGGTTGAGAATCAAGAGTGGGATGAGGACCAAGAGCCACATGAGAATCAAGAAACCCTGCAACAAGAACAAGATGTGAATCAAGAATTCCTACATCCAGAGCGCGATGAGCAGGATGAGCAATCAAAATCAATGCAACTAGTGTTGTATGAACAACAAGAATCATTTCCAAAGAAGATTTTGGTAGGGACACATAAACCTCCTAATTTTTCATGGAAGGATGTAGCTTTGAAGCTATGGAGTGAGATGCAAAGAAAAGAGGAGGAATGGAAAAAGGAGAAACATAAACTACAAGATGAGATTAAAAAGAAAAATACAAAGATTGAAGAGAAGAATACAAAAATTGTTGCTTTGAAAGAAAAGGTGGATAATGTGGTAGATTTAATACCCAAAATGTTGGCATGAAGAACTCCTCCAAGAGTGTATGCCTTGCATTTGAAGGAGTGAAATATTTCCTTTAAACTATCAAGGATTATTTCAGGTTTGAATCCTTCTCTTGATACTCCACACGAATTTTTACAGGCTTATTAGATTTCCCCTCCTGATGTTAAAAATATGTTGTGTGAACTATACTTGCATAATTATGTTGTGCCTAATGATGATGAATAGAATCCATTATTGTATATTGGAGATCTCTATTTAAGAAAAATTTATGTCTTGGATTCACAATGAAATTAGTTGTGGGAAACATTTTAGAACCCACAGAGAAAGAGAATTACATTCTCCCTTACCTATTAGAGCTGAATCTAGTAACCCTGCAAACATTTTCCAACACATGGCACAAATTTCTTTACAGCCCAAGCTACAACAAGAGGATTATGCCTCGTTACAGAGGATACCTACAAAGAATATGAGAAGGTAGCTAGAACTATAGGAAAATCAGTGATAGGTTACTTATCACAGAGGTAGAATAGTTTGACTGAAGAGTTGCAACAAGCTGAACCCCACTCTTTACAAAACTATGTTGTAACATGCAAAAGAGTTGACATGTACATGTAGATTGGAAGGTTGAAATAGTAGTTTTGGCTTCCATTAACATTTCAACCACCTACTTTATTGTGGCATGTGCTAGACTACAGATATTATCGGTATGACATTGTTGTAGAAAGGGCAAGATGGAACAGATTGGAGAGAAATCAAGGACTCTACTGGGATCATAATTTGGACACTGCAAGGAGTGATGTGGGACAACTAGAAGTTGCTGACTTTAGGGAATTGACTGGGAAAAAGAATAGTGCTTCCTTTGTTGGAGGACCAACAAAACGTTAGGTTGGGGGGGAATGATGAGCCCAATTAATGGATCAATTTTTATAGGATCTATTATCTATTTTTTGTTGCTATCATAGACTTTGAAACTTGGTTGTTGAAATTTTCTATGTTATTCCCTTAAAACCGTAGACCTTGGGCATAAGTTTATCCTTGTTATTTTTAATGACATTATCATGCCATGTGAATTATCTATGTTGACTTTACAATTGGTTGAATGAATGTCTCTAAGGTAATTATAGATATGCATTTTTTGTGTGTGCTAATGTTGTTATGTAGGTTTCCACTAAAATGTTGATGTCAGCAAAGCCTGCCAAGTGGGAAAATCTCTTGCCAACTGGTTGGTTACCAAGAATTCAAGAAGATGATAATTAAGAGGTTAAAGGAGGGAAAAATTTCATGGAGGGAAATTCCTAATTCCAATAAAAGAATGTAACTACCTTTTTAATGGTCATATTCGTTTGTTGAGAAAATCTAGGAAGTGCATTGTGCTAGATTCTCATTGGAGCAAGTCTGCTTTGACCAATTTAGCACATGCATAAATTCCTCCATTTTTTTCTATGCTTCCAATAAGTGTAGTGTAGGAGCACCCATAGATCACCATAGGTTGTTTAGAAGGTCTGTCTGGGACAGTCTTGTCTAGGACAACTAACAAGCAATCAAATTTAGATCATTTGGATGTAAGACTTAATGGAATTTTTGGTTGGGTTTTGATCAGATGAAGCTCATGTTGACCATAGTATAGGTATCATTACATTCTAGCTCAAAATAAGGTTTTGGATTTCTAGGAATTCCTACAAAATATTTGCAAATATTGCTCAATTGGAGCTACAAGTGGCCAAGAAGAGCCCAAGGAAGAGGATTAGTTTTTTAGGGACCCTATTTATGGAATTCCTTAGCATTGGAGTGGGGTTGGAAGCATTTGTTATGTTTTGAAGTTTTGTGAATTCAAGGAAAGCAATTGTGTTTGGAAGTGAATTTTTTTATTTTTGCATTGAAGTGAGCTTTTAGTGGATTAATCATGGTGTTGTAACTTGTTTAGAATGTAGTGTAGTAGTTATTCAAGAATTGTGTGACATTAGGTAGTTTCTTTATTCAATTTCAAGCTTTGTTTGTAAATAGTTTGGTTTACATACTGTTGCTGGTCTGAACCAAGCAGTTTTGTGAAAATGGAGTGTTAGTTCACTTTCCCACCATACAAATTGTATAGCCCTTTGGGAACAGTGACTAGACTCCATGTATGTACATATGGTAGAGTTTAGGGCCTATGAAAATATAGGACCTACTGCGGAAGTCTTGCCCTAGGCGAGCCAGGAAGAGTCCGGCTAGGGAAGACCTTAATGCAGAGCACTTGATTTGTAGGGGTGTCAATGCCTTGACAAATTAATACTTGGAGAAGCCAGATAAGTTTCTTGCCAAGATATAGCATGGAGGAGGAAGCCCCATCAATCCATCTGATGTGAGGAATACTTAATAATTTGAGAGCAGCCAAGAAAGGGCTTAAAAGACCTAGTTTTGGCTCATTTTCAAGTTAGGGCATTGTACGGACAACTGAGATCCAAGAACCCAAAAATCCTTGAGAGGTGGGAATATGAACTAGGAATCCCAAGAAAAGATTTGGGTGTTCTTTGGAAAGTTTTGAGAACTAACCTATTTTCTCGGAGAATGAGGCCTAATTGGGGCTCCTAGGGCTAGTAGCCTTTTTAGGCATAAATGAGGGTTTGGTGGAAGCGACTAAGAAATGGAGTCAGGTGGACCCTCAAGAACCAAAATAGGATGGATTGAAGTCATTAGAAACCCCTTCACACCCCTGCAAAGCTAAATTCAAGATTTAGGAGTATTGTAGCCTTTAGGGTGGATTAAGGGCGAAAGTTAGAATTGCAAGATTGCACCAAGACCTGACTTGGTAGGAGGATCTAAGTTGATAGTTGGGTTGGAAAGGAGAAACCAGGGGACCCTAAGAAGGAAGAGGTCCTATAGGTTTCAAGTGGTGGAGTGCAACACCCTAGAAGTCTTCCAAGCAAGACCCAGAGCATGAAACAATGATTGTTTCATCCAACCTCCCTATCAGATTGGTATCAGAGCTACAAAAGATTTGGGATAGAATATTATATGTCAGAGATTGAGTCTATTGGTTCTACATACATGGTGAAAAATGCAGAATTGGCCAAGAAGGTCAAAGAACAGGAGGAAGACAATAGGCTATTGAGGGAAAGAATAGCTCAACTTGAGCTAGCAATGAATAATGTACAAACCAAGATCGATGAGGTCAATGATACGTTAGAAGGAAAGGTACCCAAGAGTGAAGAGGTTGTAGAGGAAGACAAGATCCCTGAACCTGACCCTGTTTTGCAAGAAGAGCCTTTCTTGAAGGCATTCAAGGCTTTGAGTGGAAAAGCACTTGAAGGCATACCACTGTTTAGTGGGAAAATGGAAGCTGATCTAGTCATGGATTGGATAGAGGGAATGGAAAACCATTTTGAATGTGATGGAGTCACTAAAGCACATAAGGTAAAGGTGGCCAAATCAAGACTGAGAGGTTCTTCCTTGACATGGTGGAAGTTCATTTAGATAGAGAGAGAAAAGGAAGGCAAGAAGCCTATTTCTACTTGGAAGGGAATGGTTGCGAAAGTGAGAGAAGCATACGTGCTAGATGATTATGAAATTTAGTTGCATAAGAAAAGACAAAGCTTGAGACAAAGAGACAAAGATGTGAATTCCTATACAGAGGAGTTTCAAAAACTTTGCATGAGATCTAATGTATCCGAGGATGAAAGTCTTAAGGTGGCTAGATACCTTAATGATTTGAAGTGGAA
The DNA here is from genome assembly GCA_007258455.2 of Sequoia sempervirens. NCBI lineage: Eukaryota > Viridiplantae > Streptophyta > Pinopsida > Cupressales > Cupressaceae > Sequoia > Sequoia sempervirens. Next base: position 1,170,069,035 of record VDFB02271358.1, read on the forward strand.
CATTCAAGAGGAGATGACTCTTCTAAGTCCCAAAACAGTGCACCAATGCTATCAATTGGCTATAAAGATTGAAGAGAGGAGTAAGAGGAAACAAGACCAGGCTTCTAAGAGCAGAGGTAAAGGTAGAGATCAAAGAGGACATAGAGGTGGATACCAAGGTAGAGGGACTAAACAAAGAAGTTAGGGAGAGTCTAAACTCACAGAGCATGGCAGTGAAACAACTTCTAGAGGAGGCTATGGAAGAGGTAGAGCACCTTAAGGAGGTTCAAATAGAGGATGAGGAGCAGGTAGAAGTAACTCATACTTTGCTAGTATGAAGTGTTACAACTGTGGTCAAGTAGGACATCCAGCTTATAGGTGCTCAGAGAAAGCATCTTCTTCAAATACAGAAAAGAGAGTAGCATATGCTCAAGAAGATACTATGAGTGTCAAGTCACCAGAGGTTAGTCACATTTAGTCAGAAATGGGGGAGAACTTGATGTTTTGCAGGGTTCTAATCAGACAACCAGTCAAAGAGGAGCCAAAGCAAAGGAGAGCCTTATTCAGGGTAAGATGCAAAATACTTGGGAAGGTGTGCAAGATTATAGTGGATTCAGGGTCATTGATAACATTATCTCCTGAGGAGGCGGAGGAAGTTGAAGTTGGAGAAAGTACCCCACACTAGCTCCTTACAAGGTGACATGGTTGAACAAAGGAAAAGTGTTCTTGTAAATGAGTAGACAACAGTTGGAGTTCTCCATTAGAGGGTACAAGACAAGTTGATTTGTGATGTGTTGCCCATGGATGATGCCATCTTCTATTGGGCAGACCATGGCAGATGACAGAGGAGCTATCTATTATGGAAAGGAGAACAATCATCTCATTCAAGATGGAAAGACATTCAAACTATAGTCAACGATAGATGAGGAAGAAGGACAGTCAAAGACCCCAGTGTCTTGTTAAAGTGGCAAGGATTTCCTATCAACACTCCACAACAAGGAGGGGAAGGATATGTGGTCATGGTGCAACCCGAGGAAGATAAGACTAAGAAAACAATCATACCAAGAGCAATCCAAAAGTTTCTTGAGAAGTTCAAGGACATAGTCAGTGATGGAACACCAGCAACCTTACCTCCAAAGAGAGCCATCAGTCATCAGATTGACTTCATACCAGGGGCTTCATTACCAAACAAAGCAGCTTACAAGCTTACACCAGATAAGAACCTAGAAGTAGCTAGAAAAGTGCAGGAGTTGTTAGACCAAGGACTAATTAGGAAGAGCATCAGTCCATGTGCAGTACTAGTGGTCTTAGCAACTAAGAAAGGTGGTAAGTGGAGGTTATGCCTGAGTCTAGGGCTATAAATAGAATTACAATCAGATATAGGTTCCCTATTCCTAGGATTGAGGATTTGATGGATTGTCTTGGAGGAGCTCAGTTTTTCACCAAGTTGGATCTCAAGAGTGGATACCATCAGATCGAATCAAAGATGGGGATGAGTGGAAGATAGCCTTTAAGACAACTGATGGGTTATATGAGTGGAGAGTTATGCCATTTGGCCTCTCAAATGCCCCTAGCACATTCATGAGGCTCATGAATGAAGTGCTTAAGGACTTCACAGGGTTATTTGTGGTGGTATGTCTAGATGATATACTCATATTTAGCAAGACAATAGAAGAATATCTAAATCATGTGGAGTTGGTTCTTAAAAGATTACAGGAGGAGAGGTTAGCCATCAACCTAGAAAAGTGTGATTTCTTCAAACAAGAGCTTGTGTATTTAGGGTTTGTAGTATCCCAAGGATCATTGAAGATGGACCCAAGCAAGGTGGAAGCTATCCTAAATTGGCCTACACCAACCACCGGGATAGAGGTAAGGATTTTTCATGGGTTAGCTCAGTTTTATAGGAAGTTTATAAGGAACTTTAGTGGCATATGTGCACCAGTACTTGATACAATAAAGGGTGGCCTAAAAACTAAGTTCAAATGGACTCTTGAAGTAGAGAAGGGTTTTGAGAAACTGAAACAAGAAGTGGCAACTCAACCCATCCTTCTATTACCTAGTTTTGATAGGTTATTCACTATGGAATGTGATTCTAGTGGAATTGCAGTAGGAGGAGTACTAAGCCAAGAAGGCAGGCCTATAGCTTTCTTTAGTGAAAAGCTCAATGAAGCTAAACATAAGTATTCTACTTATGACCTAGAACTATATGCTCTAGTACAATCACTTAGAAAGTGGAGGCATTATCTCCTACCTAAGGAATTTGTAGTGTTTACTGATAACCAGGAACTTAGCTACATCAACACACAAGAGAAGCTGAGCAATAGACATTTGAGATGGATGGAATACCTCCAAGCTTTCATATTTACTATCAAACACAAGAAGGGATAGTTGAAGAAGGTGGTAGATGCACTAAGTAGGAGGTTGCTGACAGTGCAAGAGATACAAATAAAGAGCATTGGGATAGAAAGTTTCAAGGATCTCTGTGGAGAAGGTGAAGACTTCTAAGAGGCATATAAGGTATGTTCTAATTTTGAGAATCACTTTCATAGTCAATTCTCAGAGTATACATTTCAGAGTGGAATTTTATTCAAGGGAAATTTGTTATGTGTTCCAAAAGGTTCAATGAGAGATAATCTTATCCAAGAGAAGCATAATGGTAGTCTTAGTGGTCATTTTGGTATCAACAAGACAATGGAACTAGTGCAGAGGTTCTATTATTGACCCAAGTTCCCAAGGGATGTTAGAAGGTATGTGGAGCAGTGTGTAGTTTGTATGAAAGTCAAGGGGGGAGCTAGCAATGCAGGTTTGTATCAACTTTTACCCATTCCAAATAGACCATGGGAATGTATTAGCATGGAATTTTTGGTAGGACTCCCAAAGACTAAGACAGGGTTTGATAGTGTCTATGTGGTGGTAGATAGGTTTAGTAAAATGAGTCACTTTGTTCCTTGCAAGACCACCCATGATGCTAGCTATATTGCTCATCTTTTCTTCAAAGAGATTGTGAGGATCCATGGATTGCCATTGAGCATTGTCTCAGACAGGGATGTGAAGTTCATGAGCCATTTTTGGAAGACTCTATGGAGTAGATTAGGTACTAACTCGTCTTTTGGATGAGCCTACCATCCTCAGAAAGATGGACAAACTGAGGTGATAAATAGATGTTAGGTAACCTTCTCAGATTCCTAACCAAGGAGTATGGGAAGACATGGGACTTGGTCATATCACAAGCTGAATATGCCTACAATGATAGTGTGAATCAAACCATAGGTAGAAGTCCTTTTGAAATAGTGTATGGAATGCACCCAAGAGGTGTGTGTGAACTTAGAGATTTAGGAGCTATGAAGCATAGGAGTGGCCATGCTGAATATTTCTCTTAGAGCATGAAGGAGATTCAGGAACAAGTGAAGAAGACAATTACAGAGGTTACTCACAAGATGAAAGCTAAGGTGGATATGTCTAGGAAAGATCTACAACTTGCAGTAGGGGACTATGTCATTGTCCATCTCAACAAATCTAGGTTGTAGAAAGGAACATCAACCAAGTTGCAGATGAAGAGAGTGGGACCATGTCAGGTGTTAGAAAAATATGGAAAGAATGCCTATAAGGTGGAGCTACCTGCAGACTTAGGCATTTCACTAGTGTTTAATGTGGTTGATTTGATCAGGTATAAAGGACCAGTCACTGACTTGGATCAAAAAAGTGTGGATGTCTTGAAGGATGTGAGTAACATAGCCTTACCTCCTAAGGACAAGCTGCAAGCAGAGAGGATCTTGGAATCAAGTGTGAAGAAGTCTACCTGGCATAAGGAATACATGGGACATCTCATCAAATGGAAGGAAAAACCAAAATCTGAGACTACATGGGTGGATGAAGCTCAGATCAAGAAGCAAGGTATTGATTTATCTCTGATCTCTCGCACATTCCTTAGTGTTTGTGTAGGGGGGGAGAATGGTGCAGGAGCACCCATAGATCACCATACATTGTTTAGAAGGTCTATCTAGGACAGTCTTGTCTAGGACAACTAAGCAAGCAATCAAATTTAGTTCATTTGGATGTAAGCCTTAAGGGAAAATTTTGGTCGGTTTTTGATCAGATGAAGGTCATGTTGACCATAGTATAGGTATCATTAGGTTCTAGCTCAAAATAAGGTTTTGGATTTCTAGGAATTCTTGCAAAATATTTGCAAATATTGCTCAATTGGAGCTACAAGCGGTCAAGAAGAGCCCAAGGAAGAGGATAATTATTTTAGGGACCCTATTTATGGAATGCCTTGGCATTGGAGTGGGGTTGGAAGCATTTGTTATGTTTTGAATTTTTGTGAATTCAAGGAAAGTAATTATGATTGGAAGTGAATTTTTTTATTTTTGCATTGAAGTGAGCTTTTAGTGGATTAATCATGGTGTTGTAACTTGTGTATAATGTAGTGTAGTAGTTATTCAAGCATTGCATGACATTAGGTAGTTTCTTTATTCAATTTCAAGCTTTGTTTGTAAATATTTTTGTTTCCATACCGTTGCTGGTCTGAACCAGGCAGTTTTGTGAAAATGGAGTGTTAGTTCACTTTCCCACCGTACAAATTGTATGACCCTTTGGGAATAGTGACTAGACTCCATGTATGTACATATGGTAGATTTTAGGGCCTTTGAAAATACAGGAGCTACTATGGAAGTCTTGCCCTAGGCGAGCCAGGAAGAGTCCAGCTAGGGAAGACCTTAGTGCAGAGCACTTGATTTGCAGGGGTGTCAACGCCTTGAAAAATTAATTCTTGGAGAAGTCTGATAAGTGTCTTTCCAAGATATAGCATGAAGGAGGAAGCTCCATCAATCCATGTGATGTGAGGAATACTTAACAGTTTGAGAGCAACCAGGAAAGGGCTTAAAAGACCTAGTTTTGGCTCATTTTCAAGTTAGGGTGTTGTACGAACAGCTGAGACCCAAGACCCCAAAAATACTTGAGAGGTTGGAATATGAACTAGGAATCCCAATAAAATATTTGGGTGTTCTTTGGAAAGTTTTGAGAACTAACCTATTTTCTTGGAGAAGGAGGCCTAATTGGGGCTCCTAGGGCTAGTAGCCTTTTTAGGCCTAAATGAGGGTTTGGTGGAAGCGACTAAGAAATGGAGTCAGGTGGACCCTCAAGAACCAAAATAGGATGGATTGAAGTCATTAGAAACCCCTTCACACCCATGCAAAGCTAAATTCAAGATTTAGGAGTATTGTAGCCTTTAGGGTGGATTAAGGGCTAAGGTTAGAATTGCAAGATTGCACCAAGACTTGACTTGGTAGGAGGATCTAAGTTGATAGTTGGGTTGGCAAGGAGAAACCAGGGGACCCTAAGAAGGAAGAGGTCCTATAGGTTTCAAGTGGTGGAGTGCAACACCCTAGAAGTCTTCCAAGCAAGACCCAGAGCATGAAAGAGTGAGTGTTTCATCCAACCTCCCTATCGAAGCAGCATCATCCTATTTTGATGGATTCAACTACCTACATAGCTAGGGCTAGTTAGTAGTTTCTCTCTCTATAAATAATGGTCAGATTCCCCTTTTCATAAGGTTAGATGTTTTGATTTTGTACTTGCATTTTCTAGTTTTAGTAATACAGTCATAATTACTGAGATGTTGTAATCATGTTTTTAAGAAATAATATGAAATTCTGAGTTGCTGCATTTGAGTCAGCTGAAGGGAGACTCACTCAAGGGAG
>VDFB02271358.1:1170074812-1170215110 GCA_007258455.2 Sequoia sempervirens
AGACAAGACTGGAGAGAAGAAAAAGAAAGGGAGGAAGAAGACACTTTAGGAGGCCCTAAAGCAGGCACAATCATTTCTTCCTCCTTCCTTTGCGAGGCAGCCTACTTAGCCAAGAGAGCCTTTCTTCGACACTTATGTTCACACGCAAGGCGGTTTCTATGACTCTTGGAGTTAGAGGTAAGGATTTGCAAAGGGACAAAAGGCTTCTGCTCAACCATAGGAATGTCCACTACAACTGTTTATGGCGAAGGGATAGGTTCATGTACAGGAGCAGGAGGAACAAGTTGAGGAGCAGTGGGAAGAGTTGACTCGAGAGCCTCGACAATGAGCCTCTTTCCATTCACTACCTTGGGAGCAGGAGTATTAGGAGGCCATGAAGGTCAAGACAAATAGGACTCTCCATGAGAGATCTTCTTCTTGTTATACCAAACAGGTCTAGGTTTCGTCGGCAGAACAGGAAGTTCAAAAGAAAGACACTTAGGCTTCTGCCAAGTAGGCACCATAGGATTCTCCTGCAAATGAGGAGCAAGATCTGATGGTACCACATCAGAGTGAGAAGAGGCACCAAACTGACCAGTAGAAGAGGAAGGAGGGTCGCAAGACCACTTCTCTTCTTTCTTCTTTCATGCCTTAGTAGCATCGCTATTAGCTTCTAACTAAGCCCTATGTGAAATGGTGTAAGGCGAGGGAGGATATCTCACTTTCGGCCTTAGGCACCCTTTCTTATAATTCTGATATGTTTGGTGTAGAAAGTTCATCCTAGGCAAAAGAGGACCAACGGGCACTAGCCAAGAGTGGTCCAAGGAGTAGCTGCCACTTGCAACTAGTGGTCTATAATAGGTGTTGTGGATTGTGTACAGAGCGTCTATGGATAAATTTTAGACATTTATGCATGGAGGGTACCGCATTCATCGCCACCAACCAAGGGATGCCCAATTTTACCCTAAAAATTTTAGACCCAGAGATGATGTCAAACAATAGTTTGATAGGCTTAGGTCCAACTAAGACTGACATGACAATACTACCCAAAGGGGGTACCGAAAGGCCTTCATGTGTGCGGATGGTATTCACTGGAGCATCGTACCCATCCTTATGTAAGAAATTTATTAGCATAATCTCCTCTATTATTATGTTCACTTGTGATGTCAAATCAGTGAGAACACTTGCTATGATGTTTCCATTGATTCATGCAAGAATGTAAAGAGGAGATGGTTCTCTATTAAAACCCATCGATAGATCCTATGACGTGAAAGTTATACCGGGACCACTATCCATAGGCTGTGTAGAGGGGATGGGTTGGTGCAAGAAGGAGGCCATTATGCACACTAGATAATGCTTTCAAAGAGTCCCTAAAGGTTAATGGATAGGATGGTGACCCAATTAAGGTTTCATCATGCAATACCTTTGGAACCTTCCAACTATGCTAACTAGGGATCGTAGGCTGGGTTGTAAGGTGAAAACCTCACAACACTCACACCTACAATGCTCCTAGAGTATGAGAAAAGGAACTATTAGGATCGCAAGAATGAAACCAAAATGGTTCATGTCAGGTTCACTAAAAATGCAATAGAGGGGGACCATTGCATGCAAGACCCTAGGTCATGGAGGGTCAAGATGCAAGAGGCTACCCTAACTTACCTCAACTAAGTGTAAAGTTGAAGAAATGCGAGGTGAGAGTAATGAGGACTATGGGGCCTCTTAGTCACTCTGCCAACCCAAAAATAGGAAAAGGCTAGGCGAGCTAGTTTCTAGGTCTAACACTATATCTCAGAAAGCTCTCTGTTTGAGGACACAAGCGCGATCTCTGGACGTCAGTGCAGTGCACTAGCATCTCAAAAGTGTGTTCTTGTTTGTATGGCCAAATAACAATAAAGATGAGGTCAAGCCAAGAAAAATAGCTAACAGCCCAACTGACTAACTAAAGGGCCAAAATGATATGACTAGATAAATCAAATATTCTCTAATATTATAAAGAAAATATGCAAGAGTGACAAAAATAAGGAGAATCTCACCAAGGAACTCATTCACCAGTTGGTTCTCAAAGAAGCACGCACACCTACACATAGAAAGAGGGAATATTTTGGGTGGTTGTATAGGGGCCTGCCTCAGTCAGACCCCCGTATAGGTGTTTCCACCTCCACAAACAACAAAGGAAACAAGATAAAGAAATAATATAGTAAAAAGAAAATAAGCACTACAAAATAGTGTTATACTACTCAACCAAGTGATAGAGGAGAGGAGAGGGAAGTTTACCACCTCTAACAAGAGCACTCAAGGCTTCTTAGGGGAGAAAATAAGAGTACTCGAGCCTTTGCTGTAATGGTGTGGTCCCAAACTTGCTCTACTAAAGTGATGTAGTGTTGGTTTTGCTACAATGGAATGCTTGGAATGCTGCTTGAGAGCTTGAGAGTGAGTGTAAGAGTATGGAAGAAGCTTGTGAATGAATTATAGAACCTCAAATTCATGTTGAAGGGATGAATTTGAAGAAGGAATGAAAGGAATGACCATACTCGGGTCAGTCGGCTAAAGGGGGCATTACAGTTTCACCTCCACTGAGAAGAGTAACGCCTTTGCAGGTTCAGTCGTACGAATCTACTAGGGACATAAGTGTGCCACGTGAATGTCTGTGCACCACACAAACATCCCTAATAGAAACACCTCCAACAACACTCAAAACATGTGCCAAGTGGGATGCAAGTAGTGGGTTTAGGTGGAATTAAGCCTCTGAACTTGGTTTTCTAAGGTGGGTAAAGGAAAAAAGGGGATTTGCACATGGGGTAAAAATTCACTCGTATATAGCAACATGATAGGATGAAAATAAGTATCAATTAGAGGAAGTAGGTGCATCGACACAAGGAAGAGCACCACAATGTTTAAGATATTGAATTTTATCACTCAAAGCCTTACATTCATTATTAGAATGACCATGAACTCTATGATATGCACAAAATGAACTATTATAAAATTTATTTCATGTTTTGGGAGGAAGAAGAATCAAGTAGGCTTTGAGAAGTCTCAAAAGATACTCTCTTGATCAATAATAGGGGATATTTCTTTCTTAGCACAATATACCATATACATAGTAGATGATAAGGCCTTAGATGAAGATGGAGATAAAGGTGGTAAACTTAGAGATCTTTCTTGAAAAGGTGTGGTATTGACTTTCCTTGTCCTCTATCATTTTTCTCAATGTTTTCACTATATCCATGCTTAGAAAGAGGTTTGTATCCATAATAATAACATTCTTCCAACTCAGATGAAGGGGTTTTATGCTTCAAAGAAGGATTGGCTTCTTCACGAGAACACAAATTCTTTTTAAGTTTCTTAAAGTTATACATCATCCTCTCATGAGGGATGGGAATTGGAGAGCCCTCATAACCACCATGGGTTGATGGTGTTTATGTAGAACCAAGTTGAAAAAATGAAATAAAAGACTGTTTTGGTTTAGATTTTGATATTTGTACTCTCCCATAAAGGAGTGTGAAAAATCTAATGAACCCCAATCATCACTAAAGCATGTGTTTGAAAATGAATCATTTGTATATGACTCTTTAAACTTTAAGGGTGAGATTTTGGACTCTATATTGAAATGAGGTGTAAAATATAACGAATCCTAATCATCACAAAAGATTTTTTTTGTAGGTGAAAGAAAATGAGGATTAACATCAACTTGTATAGGTTCTACTTGGGAAGTTGCAATCAAGGTATTAGGGGAATTGGAAGTGTTACATATGATCATGTTTAACTTAAATTGATTTATAGCTTGGTTCATCTACTTCAATTGTGTATATCTTATTGTTGTATTCAAATTTCATTTCACAGTGAAGAGTAGATGGGACTCCTTTAATAACATGAATCCATGGTATCCCTAGGAGAAGGTTATATGAAAGAGGTCCTAGCATTATATGGATAGGGGTAGGAAAAACTATAGGTCTGACCTCAATAGGTAATGTGATCATTCCTAATGGTTGCATATTAACATTGTCAAAGCCACAAATATTAACATCATTAAGTTGAATAAGCCTCTTTTTCATACCAATTTTATCTAGGAGATCAATTCTACAAACATAAGACCTACTCCAATTTCTATGAGTGTGTTCCTAACTATGATTTCATTGATGATCACCTTTATCATTAAAGCTTCATTTTTATTTTGTATCTCAAGCGAGCGTAATTCATGTTTAGGGAATGTGATTTCTGAATTTTTCACTTTCATACAATCAAAGGAGGATACTACATCATTCAATTTCATAGAATATTGGATATTATTCTTCTTTATCTACAAAATTTCTTGGAGTATCCAATTGTATATAGGTGATGTTTGAACAAGATCCCATAAGGATATCTTAGCAAGAGTATTTTTAAGTTCTTCAACTAAACCATACTCCTTTCCACCATGTAAAGGAAAACAATGAACACTAGGAAAAATATGTTCATCCAATGGTAATGGAGTGGGAGTGGTTTGTGGTTGCATTTGGTTCCATGTATTTGAAACATAGACAAAGAGGTTCACCAAAATGGGGATTGACCAAATGGATGAACCTAAATTTTCTTATGTTTTATTTAATTATGAGGGGTAGAATTCATAAAGAAAAATTAGAAATCAATCCTACCTATTATAACAGTAATAAGAAAGGTTTTAAGATGACAAAATGATGTGTACCTTGCTAAAAAAGTGCTATTTCAAGGGCTCCTTAGGACTCATTTTCCCAGTGGAAAATTGTTCCCTGTTAGGATTCTATCACTTTTGAGGTCCTATTCCTTGATATCTACACTCTCAAATCCTAGGTGATAAGCTCCCAAAAAGTCAGAAATCAATACTGTAGAGCACTTTCTGTGATCTTGCAAGTAGGATGAAAACTTTTGTTACTTTTCAATCTTGAAAAAATTTCTCCAATCTTGCTCTTCAAAGACCTTCAATCTAAAACCTACAATCACACATTAAGGAAGAAGGAAAATTGTTGATTGTTAGGGATTAGGGGTTTTTCTTGATCAAACACAGGATTTAGGTAATTAAACCTTATGATGAAACAATGAAACATGAAACAATGATACCTTGGATGAAGTCTTGTAATGCAAATAAAAAATATAGCATGAAGTGGCTATGAGAAATGTAGATCTTGATCTTGAATGAGGATGTAAAATAGTGCTTGACTTGGAACTTCAATGCTACATCAATACATAATCCCAATCACATGCATGATGCACTATGCCTTTGACATGATGATATGATCTTCAATTGCTGCAGTAAAACCTTGATAATTTTCCTTTTAATGCCTTGTAATTTCTCTAAAAATGTTGTATAATTCTCTTGTAAATTCTTAGAATGCTTGCATAAATTTACTTAAAAGTCTTAGGATGAAACTATGTAAAACAAGCTTATATTTATACTAAACTTAATATTTAATCCTGAAATCCAAATATCACTTGAGCTAACATTAGATCTAAGGTTTGAATTTATTAAAATCCCACCCAAATAGACCCTAAAAGGGGTGTCCTATGTTAAGGAGGGCCTATTCTCCATCTTGGGCGAATGGGTCCTAGCACAGTTAACTAGGACCAACTTTGGGGATTATGAAATATTATACAAAAAGGGGGTCCTAGGACATAGTGAGGACCCAATTTCCAGGTGAAGAATGGGTCCTAGATCACTATCCTAGGACTCAAACCTTTCCAAATTAAGTGTTATGCAACATTATTAATGAGTGTCAAGATTTATACCTTAGAAAATGCAATAAAAAAGGCTTGGATTTGAATTTAAGGGGCTAATTTTAAGATCTAATTAAACTTAATTAATTAATGAAGCTCTCTATTAGTGTGAAAGTGTAAGAAAACACTTTATAACACCATAAATAAGGAACAAGTAAGTCCATCTTATCATTAATTACTCATTCCCAAAATAAGTGTGAAAAATGGTTACTTTTTTTTACACTACATTTTTCCCCCACTTTAGTGAGAGTTTTCCCCCATGAAAAAATCACACTAAAGTAGACATTCAAGATGCTTAAGTATGCAACGATAAAAAAGATACATAACCATACCCTATTAAGATCACGAAAAATAAATTAAAACAAAGGATCAAGCTTTGACCGTTCCAACACTATGTGGAATGTGGTTGTTTATCCAAAACAAGGATCAAGCTTCGATAGTCTGTCCAACATGATGTAGACTAGGTCTAGGTTGTTTGTATGTAACATGTGTTCTCACTCTGGGGTAGTGGAACCTTAGGCTATCCACTAGATGAGTTGTCCCAAATAGGTGGGAAATGAGAGAATCATATTAGCCTCCCATACCATACTAAAGTTATCCTCCTGACAACTTCAATAAGGCACCACAATGCTATGCTTTTGAATGTTATGTTTATAGGATATTTTTAAAGGCGTTTTTCTTTTTTCATGTAAGGTATTCTTCTTAGGGAACATCGTGCCTAATGTCTCCAAGAGAGGACAAGTCAAGAATATCAGATCGCCACTTATGGGATGCCTCATTCCCATCATGCCACTAAGGGGAATATTATGCTTAGAAATATTGCAGTCTTGGAGGATATCAAACCCAATGACACCACCAAGAAAATGAAACATCACAAGAAAAAGAAAATAATGCCGTGAAATATGAAAAATGTCAAAATATTTCATCGATATATGCCTCCACTTTAAAGCGGTTGCTAACACCATTATTTTGAGCAACTTCTTTAAAGTAACCAATAATTTTCTCCTAATACATAAGAGATTTCCTCAGAAAACCCTATTCCAAGTCATAAAGCTATGTCATGAAACAGGAGGGATGGGTTGCCCCCAAGAATGCATAAGGGATCTATGGATTTGGAGTCAGTATGTCTTTTCTACAATGTTCAAGAGATCAGAAATTTCATCATTCCCCAAATACTCATAGAACTTGAAGAATGACACAAAGAGAATGGAAACAAAGAAAAATCCTTCGAGTCAACATGGAAGAGACCTAAATATCTCAACACCTTGTGTCATCCCCAAAAGGAAAACACAAGAAAAAAAAAGACAAAGTGTTTATGACATAAAAAAGAATGTAGGTACATATAGAGCATTGTACATAAAGAGGGAAAGACATCAAACAAAAAAAAATAGGGGATCACATTACACACATGCAATCACATACAAGAAACATAAAAAAAAAGTCAAAAGACTAGTAAGGCACATGTGATTCAACCTATAGAAGGTCATCCACATCCCAATCGTAGTTGGTATAAATGGAAGGTTGACAACTAGCCAAAGGGGCAACATCAAGTGTCAAACTAGGGGAAGCACCAATCTCAACACTCTTTCTAGGAGATTTTTCATCCAAGCTCATAGAAGAGGAAAATAATGTATTCCATTCATTATGCACTTGTTCATCAATCTTTGTAATCTCAATGTCACCATATAGATTAATCACAATAGGAGGTCTAATGATAATGTCCATGGAGGGTTCTTGTCCATGTTGTGGCAAGGGTATAGATTCATCATGCATTGCTTCAGGTATGTTCAGATTTTTATTTTTAGTATTGTTCTTTTCTTCTTGATTTTGTAACATACGAGCAATATCATGACATCTATGCCTACACTCTCTACCATTTCGATTTCGTGTCAATATATAATTACCAAAGGGACAAAATTCATGGAGCGAAGCCATGAGTAGCCTAACATGACATGAAATTGGTCTGATTTCAGGATATTTGTGAATGAGACATTTAATGTTTTCAATCCAACTTTTAAAGGGATATCTATCGAGCCCATCATAGGACAAGCAAAACCATTATGCATCTTGATCCATGCTTTCAGTTTGTCATATGTATCTTGATAGAGTTCATGTACAAACAAAAATTCTCTAGTGATCACATTCTCTCCATAGATGGAATCAATTAATATCCCATTAGAAGGCTTGTTATTGATTCTTCCAACTATGTAAAGAGGACAATCTGGTGCATGTTTAAGTATTTTGTTTTGTGAGAAAGCAATATCAATAGGCCTTTTATTTGAGCCCTTATAAGGTCTAGCTTCGATAAATGCTATTATTTCTACTTGTTCATCTATATTTTCATCTTTTATGATTTCATCATCCGTGCCAACATTCATCACATCATTCTTGGTTTCACTAGCTTTGAAAAATGAAATAGTGTGGTTTGGCATGGGATTGGTAAAGATTTATAAATTTTGGTTAGGAGGGGCTATAGACTTATTACCTTGATCATTCACACCCCCAATTTGAAGTTCATTATTGTCAATAAGGTCTAAGAATCTTACAATAATCCATACGATGTCCATTTTTTTGGTGATAATGGCAATAAGATTTTTTTTGAAAGCCTATGGGAAATTTTATATTAGGATCACACTCTTTAACAGGGGGTAAGGTATGCATATTCTTTTCAACAAGTTGCATCATGATATTGTGAAGGCTATTAGGTAGAGGAGTGAACTCTCTATTCCTATCCCCAAAATATTTTTTTGTCTTTATAGCATCGACTTGGTTATTAGTTTGTTGATTTGGTTGAGGGGAGTTAAATTGTAAAAATCCCCTATTTTTCTTATTGAAAGGTTGGTAACTATTTTGAGTTGTGGATTCAGATATTTTGGCATGGGCTAGGGGGATTTTTCACATCATGACCACAAGTCATATTTTGATAATCATGAAGGGTTGTACATAACTTTGTAAAGGATGGAAATCTCAACATTTCAAGTTTGCTTTGGAGTTTGTTTTGTAAGTTGGAAATATACATTCATTGAAGTTCGGAATCATGAATTTTAATGTTTACTTGTGAATAAAGTGTTTGGTATCTTGCTACGAAATCAATCACTTTCTCATCATAATTTTGTTTGCATATTATTAAATCAGCTAGGGTCATCTTGGGACCCATGTGAATGTGGAAGTGGTTGTAAAAGGCATCAAAAAGTTCATTGAATGATCGAATTGAATTATTTGGTAAAGAAGAGAACCAATCTAAAGCAGTATCCTTCAAGGATCTAGGGAATAGTTTAGCCAAAAGTTTGTCTTCAAAGATGAAATCACTACATAAAGTTGTAAAAGCGGAAACATGGCTAACATGATCTCCTTTCCCACCATAATTCTCAAACCTAGGAACCTCTATACCTTGTGGCATTTGTACTCTCAATATCTCAAGGGATAATGGATTGTTTTGATGTATTGTGAAGGTTGAAAATCGTTGTTTTGATTTAGGGTTGCAACTTGTTGAAGTGATGTCATGCTTTGTAAAATTGTGTTAAGGAGAGCATCATTGTTATTGTAAGGTGGAGCAGAATATGGTGGAGTGGTATATGTATGCAGAGGGCAAGTGAATTGTAGGTTTGTGAGATAGGATGGTTGAGGAGATATTGTATTCGAATGCACAAAGCTAGAAGGATTCCTAGTGTAAATTCCTAGGAAAGTGTCCACACTGCTAATAGGTTGGATTTTTGTGGTAGATTGAGTACTAATGCATGTAGGAATGGAACTAGGTATTGTAGAAGAAGGGATTGAAGTCCCACCTTGGCTTTGAGTACACCCCAAAGCTTCAATAGAACTAGTGATGGTTGGGATGGTGTTGTTAACATTAAGCACATTGGTTGTAGGAAGTCAAGTCATGGGAAATGAAGTATGCACACTATGATCCATAAAGGGTTGATTATCAACACTATCAGAAAGAGAGCTAGAAAACCCAAGATCCATGGTGAGTGATATATCATAGAATGACATGAGCCTTGAACTACGTCTAATAATAGTATTGCTAATAGGACACCAAGTTGTAAAGCTCATACAAGTTTTACAAACTTAGTGTGCAAACCCAAAATGGAAAGAGGCAATGCAATGGCCTAGAATGAAATGCAATTTTTAGATTCTAAACAATGCAAATTACTGATTACACAATACAATAAATTAAAAATGAAATATTTTAAATGAAAATTTGAATTTTGACAATGCACTAAATAAAGAAAATTAAGCTAAATCTAATGAAATTAATGAAATAGAAAATCAAGAAAGTGAAATAGAGATATAAGAACAACAAACAAAAGCATAAAACATAAGTTTTTGGATTTCAAAAATTTAGATCAACACCTGATCAGAGACTCATTCACCCTAGGCCGAATGGGTCCTAGATTAGGGCTTTGAAATTGATTTTTACTAATTTTTAAGCTTTTTTTCAATGAGTTTCTGATTCCGGTATGTACTAGTAAATTTTAGTTTCAAATTTCCATAAATGTATGATGAAATGCAAATTAAAAATTGTAACAGATTTTGGCACCTTAGGACTTTCTTGCACTTCTAGGGTTTTTCATCTAAAAGGAGAGAGAAGGGCCAAAATAGGAAATGTTACACTCAAGATTAATGTAATATGGAAGAAATATGTATAAATGTAATATCCTAAATGCATAAAACTGATAAAATATATCAATTATTGAATGAAAACTAAAGAAATGTAAAGTGTTTG
Organism: Sequoia sempervirens; assembly: GCA_007258455.2. Lineage (NCBI taxonomy): Eukaryota > Viridiplantae > Streptophyta > Pinopsida > Cupressales > Cupressaceae > Sequoia > Sequoia sempervirens. Next base: position 1,170,085,248 of record VDFB02271358.1, read on the forward strand.
AAAAGATGTGATATGCAAAAAGACCTAGAAAGATGAAGTGAAATGCAAGTAAAACAAAACAGAAACCTGTAAAATTGAATGTGTGCACCTGTAAACTTGCTAAGGACTAGAAATGACTATGAAATTCTAAAGATGTTGATTTTTAGCCCAGGTTGGACTCATTCTCCATTCTAGGCGAATTAGTCCCAGTTCTGGAAAACTATACCAGGACCTATTTCAGCCAAATGGGTGTCCAAATCTACAAAAATCTTCAAGATATAGGTATAGTGGGACTCATTTGCAACTCTGGGAAAATTAGTGGGTATGTGTAGGATCATGATGGGCCAAAAAGTGGCGATATGATGGGTATGTGTAAGGTATGTGGTTGAGGACTTCTTTTTTACCCAAAATTGATGAAACAAAAAGGGTTTTTAAAGGAGATTCTCACCATTCCACCAATAAATTATGATTTACTTTGAATTTAATAAATAATTATTATTTGTTTTCCCTTTGAATTATGACTAAAGTCCCATTGATAGGATTTTAAAAAACATCTATAGCTTTCAAACAATCACATATTTTGAATATGAAATATGTCAAATTATATGCTTCACATACTATAATAATATTAAAAAAAAAAATCATGAAGTTTTGACCAAGTTAAGGTGGTCGACATACAAGTTTTTATATTTTTTAAAGTTGTAATAAAAAAATTCATAATTAATTATTTACTTGGAAAAAATTACAAAAAAAATATTCATCACATTGGAATATGACTCTACTTATATCAAATAAATTATAAAAAAATATTATCTTTTATTGTGGTTAGGGTGGTCGAAACACCTACTTCTTATTTTTCCTAAAATTTGATCGCTGCATTGAAATTTCAAATTTTCACCAAATAGATTTTTTTTTTTAAATAAACCTAGTAGTTTAGAACCTACATTCAATTTTCTATAGATTCTATTCTTACATATTTTTAAATAATATAGATAACTTATTCAAATTTTTACATCAAGTTGCCTAACTCTGATTTTTCTAAATTTTTTGCCACTTAAGGGCCTATTTTTCCATGATTATCCTGCACATACCCTAGTTCACTTTGGCTTTTTTGGAAACTAAAAAATGAAATCTGAAGCTCCAAGTTTGTTCAATCTACACCTCTAGGTGTCCGGATCTGAAACCTGGATTTTTGAGGCTATAAATGACCTTTTGTGTAGATTTTAACCTTGTAAAAGTGGAGATGATCTCAACAAGTTTGCAACCAAATATTCAATCATGTCCAAGCCATCCAAGAGCCTAAATATGGGTATGTGCAGGATCATGATGGGCCAAAAAGTGGTGATATGATGGGTATGTGGCTAACAAATTTTTTCACCCAAAATTGATGAAACGAAAAGGGTTTTAAAGGATGTTCCCAGCTTTCCACCAATATAAAGTATGCTTTACTTTGAATTTAATAAATAATTATTATTTATTTTCTATTTGAATTACGACTAAATTCCTAATTCATAGGCTGATTGAAAAACATCTATAGCTTTCAAACGGTATCACATTTTTTGAATCTGAAACACACGTCACATTCTATGCTTTGCATACTATAGGATTAAAAAATAAAAAATTGAATTTCATGAAGTTTTGACCAAGTTAAGGTGGTCGACATATGATTTTTTTATATTTTTTCAAAAGTTGTAATAAAAATTCATAATTAATTATTTACTTGGAAAAAGTTACAAAAAATTATGCATCACATCTGGATATGAGTCCTCTACTTATATCTAAAATATTATAAAAATATTATCATTTTATTGTGGTTAGGATGGTTAGACATACACCTGTTTCTTATAATTGTTTCCCTAAAATTTAAGTACTACTGCATTGAAATTTTGAACTTTCACCAAATAGATTTTTTTTAAAATAAACCTAGTAGTTTAGAAACTACATTCAATTTTCTACAAATTACATTCTTACATATTTTTGAAATAATATAGATAACTTATTCAAATTTTTACGTTAAGTTGCCTAACTCTGATTTTTCTGATTTTTTTGCCACTTAAGGGCCTGTTTTTCCATGATGATCCTTCACATACCTATCTGCAATAACACAAGAGAAGAGAGAGAAAATATTTATTGTTAGGGCATGGGGGTTTTCCTTGGTGAAACCCCTTTTTAGGTAATTAAACCAAATGAAGAGATAAGATTAAGCATGAACATGAAATGAAGGAATTAGTACTTTTCCATGGTGATAGATCTTGGATTGCTGCAACAATATGAAAAATCTTCCCTTGAATGTTTGAAAAATGCTATCTAGATGACTTGGAATGATGAAACACTAGCTTGCTTAAGAACATGATGAGTGATGAATGAATAATGAATGTGTTATGAATTAGGGGTTAAAGACTTATATTTATAGGCAATTCACCTTATTTACCCATTAATTGGATCCCTAAGACCGACATGGAGAAAAAATAAACTTAAAACCTATTTTTTTCCACTCAAACCTTGAAAATGGCTCAAATGGGACTCATTCATCATCAAGGGTGAATGAGTCCCACTTGGATGGGACTAATTCACCCCTAATGGCAAATGGGTCCCATAGGGGCCATTTTTGCTAGCTAGAACGCTAGGAAGTAAGAAAATCAGGTTTATATGATGACTATGCCGATTATTTCGTCAAATTAAGCCTTGAGATGCACAATATGGGGTCATAGGGCCCTATTAATGATGATGTAAAGGTCAATTAGGGATTGGGACACAAAATTCAATGTGAAAGTGTGATTAAATACACTTTACAATACTAAAATGAGGTCCGCATAGCCTAGAAAGACACAAAATCTAATGTGAATGTGTAAAAAACATTACAACACTAGATTGACATTAAGATTATTTTACAAGCCTTCTAGATTAATGTGATAATTCAATTAAATATATTTTACAATGTTGAATTAAGGGGAAAATAGGTCCATTAGACTTGAATACTTATTAAGAGCCTAGAAAAGTGTGAAAGTCATTCACAACACTTTACACCACCTTTACAAGACATCGTTAAGTCCATTTTATTCAGTTTGCAAGGGTCAAAGACCTAGTGTGGATGTGAAAAACACCTCATAGCACTAAATCAAGGCTTGATTAAGTCTAATTTTTCGTCAATTATTCCCATATCAAGCAAGAAATACTTTTTTCTATGGTACAAAAATAATTAAAAAATGATGAATGAAAAGACCTAGTTTGATATGCAATTTTGTTTTTATTTTCAAATGCAAATTTATATGATGATATGCAAGATGATTGATTTTTTTATATTTTTCAGATTTAAAGAATGCAAAATAGGCAATCCTAATCCCTAGATGAAATGCAAATTTGAATGCAAAGTAGGACACCCTAAATGAGATATAATTCAATGCAAATGAATGTAAATGAATGCAAGATATAATCTAGGATGAAAAGAAAGACTCCCAAAATCAGAAAACTACAATGTTTAATATGTCGGGTTCACCAAAATGAAACATAGAAAAAAGAGGTTCCTGCAAATGGGGATTGACCAAATCGATGAACCTACTTTTGCTTATGTTTTATTTAATTATGAGGGGTAGAATGCATAAATAACAATAAAAAATCAATCCTAATTGTTAGAACAATAATAAGAAAAGTTTTAAGATGCCAAAATGATGTGTACCTTGCTGAAAAAATGTTATTTCGGGGGCAACTGAGGACTCATTCGTCCAGTGGAAAATGGGTCCATGTTAGGGTTTTGGAAAATCACTTTTGAGTCATGTTGTTTGATGTCTGCACTCTCAAATCCTGGGTGATTATCTCCTAAAAGTCAGAAATCAATTTTGTAGAGCACTTTTTGTGATCTTGCAAGTAGGATGACAACTTTTGCAACTTTTCAATCTTGACAACTTTTCTCCAATCTTGCTCTTCAAATATCTTCAATCTAAAAAGTAAAATCACACATTAAGGAAGAAGAAAAATTGTTGATTGTTAAGTATTAGGGGTTTTCCTTTGTCAAACCTTGTTTAGGTAATTAAACCTTATGATGAAACAATGAAACATGAAACATGAAACATGAAACAATGATACCTTGGATGAATTCTTGTAATGAAAATCATTAATATAGCATGAAGTGGCTGAGAAATGTAGATATTGATCTTGAATAAGGATGTGAAATAATGCTTGACTTGGATCTTCAATGCTACATCAACACATAAGCCCAACTACATGCATGTTTCACTATGCCTTTGACAAGATGATATGATCTTCAATTGCTAAAATAAAATCTTTCAATAATCTTCCTTTGAATTCCTTGTAATTGCTCTTTAAATTCTCTATAATGCTCTTGTAAACTCTTAGAATGTTTGCATAAATTTTCTTAAAAGTCTTAGGATGAAACTATGTAAAACAAGCTTATATTTATACTAAACTTAATATTTAATCCTGAAATCCAAATATCACAAGCTGACATCAAATATAAGGTTTTAATTGGTTAAAATCCCACCCAAATACACCCTAAAAGGGGTGTCCTATGTTAAGGAGGACCCATTTTCCACCTTGGGCGAATGGGTCCTAACATAGTTAACTATGACCAACTTTGGGGATTATGAAATATTATGCAAGAAGGGGGTCCTAGGACATAGTGAGGGCCCATTTAGCAAGTGGAAAATGGGTCCAAGTTCACTATCCTAGGACTCAAACCTTTCCAAATTAAGTGTTATGCAACATTATTAATGATTTTTAGGATTTATCCCTCAAAAAATACAATAAATAAGGATTGGATTTGAATTGAAGGGGCCAATTAAACTCTAATTAACCTCAAATAATTAATGAATCCCTAGATTAGTGTGAAATTTTAAGAAAAGAATTTACAACACCCTAAATAAGGCACAATTAAGTCCACTTTATCATTAATTAATCATTCCCAAACTAAGTGTGAAAAAGGGTTACTTTTTTTGACACTACAATATTATATGTGTGAGCAACAATATTGTAACTCAGTTGCTGAAAAAAATTGTTACTAGTAAGTTTCCATATTGATGATTATTTTTTAGGTGATTCTATGATGGGAGGTGACTTAGGAGGCTTAATAATTAAAGGAGATCCAATTTGTGTGTTCAAAAACTCAACTGAGTTACCTAGATGACCTTCTAGTAAGGGTGAGTCTAATGTGAACTTAGCATATTCATCTATTCCATCCACCTTAGTGTTCGTTGAGACAAATGTAGCATTAAAAGAGGGACAAAAAATATTCTCGTGGCATTCAATAATTGGGTCTTCTAACACCAAAATACATGTTGAACCAAACAACTAAGAGGGGGGTGAATCAATTGTAACAAATTTAAACTTTTAAATCATTCACCAGAATTTAGATCAATCGCAAATCCTTAACACTACTAAAATGATTAAATATTAAGTGCAAGTGTAGAAACTAAAAACTATTACACAAACACATCAGCACTAGATTTACATGGAAAACCCAATAAGGGAAAAACCATGGTGAGGATTAACTCACACTATAGAGAATATCAAAATCGATTATAAAGGCTCATTGCCAAAGAAAAGGCTCACTGCCAAAACCAGGACTCACTGTCTAGATCAAGACTCACTATCCAAGTAGGTCAACCACTCAGAGGGCTCACTGCCATAGAGATACAAAGAAGATAAAAGAGATATGTTATAGAGAAGAAAATCTCAATGCAATAGAGATTTCCACCACAATTTTCTCAACCATTTGGAGACATGCATGAATGATAGAGTACACCTTCAACTCACTGCATCCAAAAACTCAGATATTTAGACTTCACATTAATCTACCACAGTCACATCACACACATCCACTGATTTGAATCTATTTCAGCTCTATCTACTCTATTTCTTTGTACTTATCTCTTTCTACATCTTTCATCAATAACTTGTCTTGTATTTATACTATCTTCAACTTTGAAACACACACAAAGTCGACCAGCCATCATTAAATTCAAATTAGGTCAACACCAAAATATACTAGAATGGAATTATCTAAATGAGGGCAACCCAAACACATGCTTGACGAGAACCCAAATAGGTCACAACACACTTCATCAACTTCAAAGGTAGTGTTCAACACAAAGTCGACCATACCAGTGTAAAACACATAGAAGAATTAAGCATACACAACCCTTAGCATGTTAAAATATTTCCAAAAACAAAAATTATCTTCAACACGATCATAACAACTTAAATCTAGAATCACAAGTTATAAGACTTAGCCAAAAGGAAAAAAAGAACAACATTTCTCCCGAACCTCAGCCAGATACAAAGAAAACCACAATTCACAACTGGTGAACATAACTCACACTGTACAATGAATCAAAAGCTAAGAATTTGGATATAGCAGCTTCCAATAACCATGATCAACATTTCTAAACCACACAAACATAGAAGCAAATCTTGGAGGAAAAATTAGAGCAACCACTGAACACCTACAACCTTTCTTCATTACAATTTTCTCAATACCTCAACATAGCAACCAATAACCTACATCCATGACATTAATGACAATAGAAACCATGTGATAACCAATTGACCAGTTGACATCAATGAAAAAACCTTCATTCTTCTAGCAATACCTTTGTCACAAATAGGAGAGGTATTGGGAGAAGAGAAACTATGGTTGTCATGATTGTATATCCTTACATTCTCTTATTTCAAAGATTTAGTGGATGATCTAGGTGAGATGAAGTACTCCAGGGATTCATCTAACATGTCAAAGTCATCACAACTATAGGGTTTGAAGAATAGGTTTTCTCCAAGGTTAACTATTTTTTGTTTGTTTTATTTGATGTGTTTGATTTTTTTAATTTTGTTTTCTAATGTTTGCAAGATGTAAAATAATCTATCTAATGGTGCAATGATGCTGAAAATGAAAGAAAAGTATAGAAATATAATACTAAATTTAGCTAAAATATGCAAGATTTTTTTTCCAAAAATGTTCCAAGATCTATCTAGATGAGAAATACTTTGTCAATTGTAGATTTTTGGGTAGGATTTATGGGCTACTCTTGCACTCTTAGGATGTTTCACCTAAAAGGAGAGAGATAAACCCCACTCAAAAGTCTAGGTGGTTCGCTCAAATTAAGATATATGTATGATGAAATTATATCTAAATATAGTGATGTGGATGCAATTAAGTATTGAAATTGATTCATTAAACATGAAAAACTAATAAAATGTGACTTGTTTGAAAATACATTGTGTAATGCAAGAACACCTAGAAATGAATGCAAATTGCAACAAAACTTGACGAAATTGAAAGTGTCCACCTGAAATATGGATGGAGATTGGGAATGGATTCTGGAATGTTGCAAATGCTGATTTTTAGGCCTGGTGGGACTCATTCGCCGTTCTGGGTGAATTAGTCCCAGTTTTGTAAAACTGAACTAGAGCCCATTTCAGACAAAAGGGTATCCAAAACTACAGAAAACCAAAATTAGGCCTAGAATTGGGACTCATTCACCACTGATGGTGAATGAGTCCACTTTTTAATTTCTAAAAATTTAAAAGTGGAAACTGAATTTCTCGATCTACTCTTCGGCTCCTGATAGGTGTCTACCTCTAAAAGTCTGATTTTTGAACCTGGAAGTGATTTTTTGTTGATATTTTTCCTTATTCAATGAAGAGCTAACTTGAATGATTTTACAACTTGTTCTTCAATGATTTATAAGCTTCCAAGATGTCTAAATTTGCATACACACAAGACAAGAGAGAGAAATGGTGAATGCTAGGGCATGGGGGTTTGCCTTGGTCAAACCCCTTTTAGGTAATTAAACCAAAATGATGAAAGAATGGAATGAAACATGTAATAATGGAGTTGATTACCTTTCCATGATGTTTGATCTTAAAATTTTGCAACAAAACATGAAGAATTTTACCTTGAATGTCTAAAAATTGATCTTAAGTGACTTGCAATTTTAAAACCCTAACTTGCTTGACTTGAGATGGAAGGATGATGGATGAATGAATGATAAGAGATGTGAATTAGGGTTAAAAGACTTATATTTATAGTAATTTCACCTTATTTTCTCGTTAATCAGATCCCTAAGGCCGACATGTAAAAATAATAAACTTAAATCTCACTTTTTTCCACTCAAAGGTCAAAATTGGGCCAAATGGGACTCATTCGCCACCCATGGTGAATGGGTCCCACCTTGATGGGACTGATTCATCATGCATGTTTAATGAGTCCCACAGGGGCCATTTTGACAACTAAGATGCCAGAAGATAAGGAAATAAGGTTTATATTGCAACTTTGTCAGTTATTTGATCAATTTAGGCCTCAGGATGCACAAAGCGGGTTAATAGGGGCCTATTAGTGATTATGTAAAGGAAAATTAGGGCTTGGGACATATAATTCAATGTGAAAGTGTGATTAAATGCACTTTACAACACTAAAATGAGGTCCACATAGCCTAGGAAGGCACAAGAACCAATGTGAATGTGCAACACACATTACAACACTAGTTTAACATTAAGTTTGTTTTAAAAACTTTCTAGATTGATGTGATAATGTTATTGAACACATTTTATAATATTGAATTAGGGAGAAATAGGTTCATTAAGTCTAGAAAAGCATGAAAGTATCTTACAACAATTTACAACACCTTTACAAGACATTGTTAAAATTTTGTTATTCAATTTACAAGTGTCCAAGATCTAGTTTGGATGCATAAAATGCCTCACAACATTTAGCCCTGACTTTAGTGAGAGGATGAAATTTCTTCAAAGTAACACTAAAGTAGACATTCAAGAGATATCCAAGTGTATAGATGTAGATGACAAAGAATGACAAAGATAAAAGGAGGTAGTCAAGCCCCCAGGATCCAAGATCCTAAGTCAAATTGTCAAGATACATAATCATGCAATGAAAAGAACAAGAAAGATGAAAATGAAAATGGGGGATCAAGCTTCGATCACTTGTCCAGCTAGATGTGGATTAGATTTAGGTTGTTTTTTTGAAAAGGAAAATGCATACTCACTCTAGGGTGATGAAACTCTTGGTTGTCTGTTGGGTGAGAAAGCCCAAAAGGTGAGAAACATATGTTGGTTGGTATGTACTGACACATAGGTGGCTATGGGGAAAGTCATGCCTTGGAATGGGCTTTCTGCTCAACCATACCAATGTTATATATCTTGATAAATTTAATAAGGTGCCATAGCGGAAAATGATTTTTGAGCTCTATGAAGTAAGCAAAAATTCATATGCTTGATACTCATAGACATTGTTAATGCAAAATAGTGTAAGGATTGCTCAAAGGGATTTTGATTTGTTCATGCAAGGTCTCATCTTAGGGAACATCATGCCCAATATCTCTAAGAGAGGATGTGTCAAAATAAATATCACACTCTTGGAGGGAATCATGCCCAATGACTCCACCAAGAAAAGGATGCATCACAAGAAGAAAGAAATCATGCAATGAAATGTGAGTGGTGATGTATAATGCAGATCACAAGAATAAATAAATCGTGCAATGAAATGTGAGTGGTGATGTATACCCCCACTTTAAAGGGATTGTGAACACCAATACTGTGAGCAATTTCTTTAAAGTAGAAGAAGGAGAACATGAGAGATTACTCAGAAAGCCCTATGCCAAGTCATAGGTTTCTAATAAGCTATGTCATGAAAAGGGTAGTATGTGACATGCGAGCCAACTTAAAGCACATCATCCACATCCCAAGATTTCTCTTATATTTTCATGAAAAGTTAACGACTAGCTAAAGGAGGCAACGCCAAGTGACACACGAGGACAAGGCTACTAAACCCAGTGCCCCGACTGAGTGCAAGACAAAGATGAGCCGAAATGATTAATGAAATGTAGGTGAGAGTGAAAATCAATATCAATTAGAGGAATTATGTGCCCCCATAGAGGGAAGCATACCAAACTCCTGAAAATGTTGGATTTTATGACTCAAAGCTTTACATTCATTAGTGGAATGACCATGAACTCTATGATAGGCACAAAATGGAATCTTGAAATAACATTTCTTTCAAGTTCTTGGAGGGGGAGAAATCAAGTGATCATGGAGGAGTCTCGACAAGATACCCTCTTGATCAATGGTAGAAGGTGGCATTGTGGTTGGTGTCAAAGATACATCTTGCTTAGTATGAGTTGTCATATATGCAAGTTTCTCTAGATTGCGAGATTTTGTTCTCTCCTTTGTAGGAGGGTGTAAAATCTAATGAATTCAATTCGTGAGTGTTTTGCGTGATGACATTGTCATTAAGCGAAGGTGCATTTGTTGGTTTCATATTTTGTAAAGATAATTTGCAAGACCACTACTGTTGATGAGTTTAGGATGGACGACTATTAAGAATGATTTAGGACAATGTTGTGTGAGATTGTTGATGTTGAGTGAAGGATTGGTTGTCTCGATCAAGGAACAATAACTAAGACCATGAGTCGTTTGTTGTGTGTGAAGCTCTAAAGGGTTGTGAATACATTTTTCTTGAGCACCACATCCTTTGCCACTATATCCAAGTTGTTTCATGAGGTCATAACCTTTTCCATAAATCTTCTTCATTATTCTTGGATAGGGCGGTGGTTGTGGATAAGCGTTGTCAAAGGTGACTGTGTAGTTTTCATCTTTGTCTTGAGTGGTTGAGGCAGAGGCTTTCAAAAGGTCGTCTGAATTTTGTGTTGACATTATTGTTGGTTATTCTTGTTTCTCATCATTATTTTGTGTGATTATGTATTTTCTCATAAATGATGGTGTGAATTTTAAGGATCCCCAATCATCACCAAATAATTTAGACATCAATTGCTCATTGTTTTTTTCTATTACAAGAGAGTCTATATCGGATGTTGGAATCAATATTTTCAAAAAACTTGTAGCTCCTTTTTCAAGGTGTAAGAAAATTTCAAGCTTGGGGTCTATTTCAACTTGATAAATGTTATTGTTATAGACATATTTCATTTTATGATGAAGGGTTGAAGGCACTGCATTCATCTCATGAATCCATGGTCTTCCTAAAAGAAGATTATATGAAAGATCATAAGGCATGACATGAATAGGAGTTTGCAAAGTAGCCACCCCAACTTTAATAGGAAAAGTAATTACACCAAGCGATTGCTTTGTTGTATTATCAAATCCTCGAAATAGATAAGGAATCAGGTATTATTTTGACTTGTCAACATGCAATCTATCAAGGAGAGTCACACTACACACATTAAGACTAGAACCATTATCAATAAGGGTTCGCTTTATCCCTATTCGACTGTATTGAGCAATGATCATGAAAGCTTCATTTTGTTTTTGCACTTCCAAAGGGGGAAGTTCACTTGGTGGAAAACAATGTCAACATTTATTCCTTTGATCATGGTTGTGATTCCATTTGGTTGTGCATTAGAAGGAACATGAACTTGTCGCAAGGCTGATTGAATCATGTTGTGATAGTGAGGGGAGGCTTGAATAAGGTCCCATAATGAAATTTTAGCAGGAGTATTATTTAATTGTTCAACAAGATTGCACTCCTTTCCACTAGGAAGACCTGGTAAGATAGGTCTAGGGGGAGAGGATTAGGAAAAGGTAAGGGTGTTGGGGTTGGTTGCAGTGGTTGTGGATTATTTAGAGTGTTATATGTATGAGAAATGGTATTATAACTCAGTTGTTATGATACATTATTCTTAGGTGGGTAGAGGATGAGTTTGGGTTTGGTTTGAGTTGGAGGTTTATGTGAAGGGGAGTAAAGGATGAGTTGAGATTGAATAATGTTAACATCCCTTAGCAAGTGAGAGTCTATATCATTATTGTGGTTCTTGTCTTGCATCATGATATCCTTCCTAGGAGGAGAGTTTTTAGAAGAACTACAAACCGAATTTTCTTGACATTCTAAGGTGGGTTCCTTGAAAAGGACTTTATTATGAGTAGGAGAATGCTCAATGGTTGAATTTTCTTGCCCAAGAAAGGTCTTGTTAAGTGAAGAGGGACAAGAAATATTCTCATGACCATCATCTATTGCATTCTCTAACAACAAAGTATCTTCTTCACAACTAGGAGAGATACTAGGAGAAGGACAAGTGTTGTTGTCATGATTACCTATGGTTTTATTGTCTTGTTTAAGAATAATTTTGTGAGGTGAAGGGGGACAACTAATATTCTCATGACCTTCATGGAATAAGTTTTCTATCATCAAAGTATCATCTTCACCACAATGAGAAATAATAGGAGAAGAAGAAATTGTAGTGTCATGATCATCTAGGGTTGTGTTATGTTGGTTGTGAATGTTTTGTCCACTAAGAGAGGTAAAAAGAGAGAAACAACTAGGATTTTCAAAACTCTCATTAATTTATTCTTCTACTAAAATACCTTCTGCACCAAGAGGGAGATATTATGAGAAGAACAAGTATGATCATTGGGAATGGCCAAAGTTGTAGTCTCTTTCACTAAAACACTCTCATAGGGAGGGGATAGGAAATGTTTCTTAACATGTCTACATATGTAAGGTACTAGGATTTTTTGAATAAGAATGAAAAACACATGTTACCATTTCATGCAATGTTTCAATAATATGAACAATGTATATGCAAAGATACAAAACACTCTTATCCAATGTATGCAACACCTTAAGAATGTAAACAATGTATATGAAAGAATACAAATTAATTTTACCAAAATAATGCAAAGCTTTATGAAAACGAACATTGTATATGCAAAAGTAAAAAGTACTTTTATCAATGTTATGCAAAATTGCAGAAATGGAAGCATTTTCAGATGTAAGGATGTGTGCAAATGTAGTGATTTGAAGAATGAGTAGTCTAAAATGATGTTTTTGAGCTAGATGCATAAAATAAATGTTGTAGAAACTTTCCAGACTTATACCATATGATACTAGGAGGCTTAGGAAGCACATAAATAAGGTTTATGATGTTGTTACAGTCAGTCATAAATTTGGACTGGGATTGATTCGCCCAACATGGCGAATGAGTCCCAGTACTAGTTTTTTGCAAAATTTTCATAAATTGTGAAGTGTTTTTGATATGTTTGATGTTGTAAGGTGTCGACCTAAGGCGGATTTCAGATATTAAAAAATAATATGCAATAATGCCAACTAAATGGCCTTTTCACTAATCCAAGAATTTGAAACCCTACATGCAAATTAGCCAATGCAACATGCAATGCAAAGCTAATACAAGAAAATATAGGAAATAAAGGACTCTAAATAAAAAAAGAAGGTGTTTGAAAAGCAGGTTCACCAAAATAAACTGTAGATTTTTGGGTAGGATTTATAGGCTACTCTTGCACTCTTAGGATGTTTCACCTAAAAGGAGAGAGATAAACCCCACTCAAAAGTCTAGGTGGTTCATTCAGATTAAGATATGTATGATAAAATTATGTATAAATACAGTTATGTGGATGCAATCAAGTATTGAAATCGATTGATTAAACATGAAAAACTAATGAAATGTGACTTGTTTGAAAACACATTGTGTTATGCAAGAACACCTAGAAATGAATGCAGATTGCAACATAACTTGACAAAATTGAAAGTGTGTAGCTAGAATATGGATGGAAACTGGAAATGGATTCTGGAGTGTTGTTGATGCTTATTTTCAGGCCTGGTGGGACTCATTCACCATTCTAGGCAAATCAGTCCCAGTTTTATAAAACTGAACTAGAGCCTATTTTAGACAAAAGGGTATCCAAAATTGTAGAAAACCAAAATCAAGCCTGGCAGTGGAACTCATTTTCCATTGATGGTGAATGAGTCCAATTTTGAATTTCTAAAAATTCAAAAGTGGAAACTGAAGTCCCTGATTTGCTCTTCGGCTCCTAATAGGTGTCTGCCTCCGAAAATCTGATTTATGAACTTGAAAGTGTGTTTTTGTTGATATTTTTACTTGTTCAATGAAGAGCTAACTTGAATGACTTTACAACTTTTTCTTCAATGATTTCTAATCTTCCAAGATGTCTAAATCTCCATACACACAAGACAAGAGAGAGAAATGGTGAATGTTAGGGCATGGGGGTTTTCCTTGGTCAAACCCCTTCTAAGTACTTAAACCAAAATGATGAAAGAATGGAATGAAACATGCAATAATAGAGTTGATTACCTTTCCATAATGTTTGATCTTGAGATTCTACCACAAAACATGAAGAATCCGCCCTTGAATGTCTAAAAAATTGATCTTAAGTGACTTGTAATTTTAAAACCCTAACTTGCTTGACTTGAGATGGAAGGATGATGGATGAATAAATGATAAAAGATGTGAATTAGGGCTAAAAGACTTATATTTATAGGCATTTCACCTTATTTTCCCATTAATCGGATCCCTAAGGCTGACATGTAAAAATAATAAACTTAAATTTCACTTTTTCCCACTCAAAGGTCAACAAAATTGGGACAAATGGGACTCATTTTCCACCCATGGTGAATGGGTCCCACATGGGCCATTTTGATAGCTAAGATGTCAGGAGATAAGGAAATAAGGTTTATATTGCAACTTTGTCAGTTATTTGATCAATTTAAGCCTTAGGATGCACAATGTGGGTTAATAGGGGCCTATTAGTATTGACGTAAAGGCCAATTAGGGCTTGGGACACAAAATTCAATGTGAAAGTGTGATTAAATGCACTTTACAACACTAAAATGAGGTCCACACAACCTAGGAAGGAACAAGAACCAATGTGAATGTGCAAGACACATTACAACACTAGTTTAACATTAAGTTTGTTTTACAAGCCTTCTAGATTGATGTGACAATGTTATTAAACACATTTTATCATGTTGAATTAGGGAGAAATAGGTTCATTAAGTCTTGAAAAGCGTGAAAGTATCTTACAACACTTTACAACACCTTTACAAGACATCGTTAAAAGCCTGTTATTCAATTTGCAAGGGTCCAAGATCTAGTGTGGATGCATAAAATGCCTCACAATACTTGAATCAAGGCCTCATTAAGTTCAATTTATCATGAATTATTCCCATTTCAAGCAAGAGGTCCATTTTTCTATGGTACACTTTGAATGCACTAACAAGTTGTTTTATAAATTGAATTCATAGATCAGAAAACAATAACATAAATTCAAACCAGAGAGTAAAAAATACCCGTAAATTAGCCTAAAATGTTTGTACATAGACTCATTATTCCTTGGGAGAATGGGTCCCAGGTCAAGGTCTTAAAAAGGTGAGAAATGCATTTTTTGAGTTGTTTTATGTGTTTTGTATGCCCAATTTCAAACTGTAACTTTTGTGGATTTTTTTTTTAGAATTTGATGACCTAATGTAAGTGAAATGAAGGAGAATAGATGAACTATATGAAATTTTTTTAAATGCAATTTTGACTCAATTTTAAATATGAATGATAAAAAGTACACTAATATGCAAACACTATGCAAAATGAATGTAATATGCATACAAATTTTTGAATTTTTCAAAATTAAATAATAGAAAAATGTAAATTTGAATCCCTATATGCAATGCAAAATAATGCAATTTTGAAAACCCTAAATGAGATGCAAAGTAATGCAATGCAATGCAAACTTATGCAAATCCTAGATCTAGGGTTTAATTACACTCCAAATCATAAATTAGAATGTTCAAAACTCGGGTTCACCAAAATGAAATGATGAAAAATAGGGGTGTCCATAAGGTTTCCCAAAATGGAAAAGGGGATCCAAAGAGTGAAAAGGGGTCCTAATTCTCTCGATTCATTAAGAAATGAGATCCAAATAACAAAATGACAATCAAACCTTAGGTGAATCAAGTCAAAGTGTGAATTTGCAAATTTCCCTTTTTTTGCTAGGACAGGGCTATGAGTCAAATAACACTTTGGGGAATAAGATATTAAAAATAGCAAAACAACTCCAAATTGAGATCTACAAAGTGAATTTAGGAGATTTAACATAAAAAGAAGGAACCAACAAAATTTAAGGAGAATCTGGAAGGGATAAATGTTGTGTACCTCCCACAAAAAGTTATTTTTTGAAGCCAACTATGGACACATTCACCCTATGGTGAATGGGTCTTGGCTAGGGCTCTATAAAAATGGTTTTTTGGGTTCTCTGCTACTATGTTTGCACTCCCATATTCTCGATTTTCAAAGTTGTATAGTCAGAAATAAATCCAAAATTTGAGTTTCTGTGAAATGACAATAAAGGTCACAACTTTGACAACTTTACAATTTTCCACTTTTGATACTTTCAACCTTTCTTCAACCTACAAATTTACAACACACAAAGAAAGGGGGAAAATGCTTGTTTTTGGATGAAAGTGGGTTTTCCTTGGTCAAACCCCGGTTTGGTAATTAAACCTTGAGATGAAATGAAATAGCATGAAGGAATGATGAATAAACAAATGTAATGTTGCAACTCGCCAAACCCTTAATTAAACCATTAAAGGACTGAAATCTTGATGGTGATCTTGTATGAAATGGTTTCAATGGATGCTGATCTTGATGCTTGAATATTTCTTTGAATATTTGACTTGAATGCTTGGATTAGATCTTGAAACCTACATCACAATGTGAGCTCCAAAAACATGCATTACTGAACACAGCTTTGACATGATTCTTGAGATCTTGAATGCTATTATAAATCCTTGATAAATCTACTCTTGAATGTTCTTGACAATAATCTTGGCTCTTGTAAAGTTCACCTCTTGATAGCTTACTTGAATTGATGAAATAACTTTGTATTTATAGATACTTATCCTTAATTTCTTGAAATTTAAATTTCACAAGTTGACATTGATATATGGAATTGAAAAAACTGCCAAAAACATAATATAAATTAGCGTCCTAGATCTAAGTGAGGACCCATTCACCCTATGGCGAATGGGTCCTAGGTCATTTACCAAGGACACACAATCTTCAAGGATGAGTGTTATGTTTATCCAATAATGAATGTCAGGTTTCCTCTTCGGAAAATGTAATTAATTAGGCTTGCATTTGAATTAAAGGGGCAAATCAAGGGATAATTAAGCTCAATTAATTAATAAGGCCCTAGATAAGTGTGAAAGTGTAAACATACACTTTACAACACCATAAATAAGGCACAATTAAGTCCATTTTATTAAATAAGATCCTAAACTTAATTTGAATATATAAAATACATATAACGGCATTAAATTAAGGCATAATTAAGCTCATTTTATTATTAATTATTTATTCTCAAATTAAATGTGAAAAATGGTTACTTTTTCCTTCAATACAACATCAATTGTATTCTACTTGATTATGAAACTAGGTATTCTATATTAGAGAAATAATGTCTTGCTATCATATTTGTGATGCAAAAGCTAAGATATTATCTCCTTCATATGGAAACTCATGTGAATGTAAAGTTTGATCCTCGAGTAACTAAAAAAAAATGAGGGACCAAAAAGTGCCCACTCCACGTTTTGGTCTCAAAAAAGTGAAAATTAGAGCATGTTATATGAAATATGCTCACATTATGGGTTGGCAATGACTGATCCTAGGCGTGATCATTACCAAGCCATAATGTGAGAACATTATAATGTGCTCATGTTATGGTTTGGTTTGCACATAATGTGAGTGTGTTAGAATGTTCTTTCATTATGTGAATGATTTCACAAAATGTGAGCATGTTATAATGCACTTGTGTTATGTGATTACATAAAACATGAGTGCATTATAATGTGGTCACATTATGTGAATGCTTTCAAAAAATGCAAGCATGTTATAACATGCTCACATTATGTGATTGCACAAAATGTGAGCACATTATAATAGACTTGTGTTATGTTCTACATTGAAAATGCTTCTCTTTCATTTTTCTTTCTCATTGTCTTTCTTCTTCTCTATCAGGGAAACTATATACATAAAATAAACATTTAAGATGATATTTACATGGACTATTATTTCTTATACTTTAAGTTATATTTCATGTATATAGGTTCATGATGTTTAAGAGTGGTTTCAGATCTCTAGGAGTTATAATAAAAATCCTAGTTTTTAGATCTTATAATTTTTTAGACTTAGTAAAATTTCAGTAATCAACATGTCAAATTTTAGTAATCAGGAGGTCAAATTTTATAAATCAACAAGTTGTATCATCTTTCTCTCTATCTCAATCATTATTTATCCTTTATACTATAGAACTCTCTCACTATCTCCATCCCTTAAGCTCAATAAATACCTCTCTCTCTCTCATTCTCTCTATCTCACTTCTCTCTCCCTCTCTCCCTCGCTCCCTCCCTACTTCCCTTTCTAGTCTCTATCTCTCTCTCCCTCCCTCCCTCCCTTCATCTCTACATATCTCACCTCTCTCTCCCTCTCTCTCTCCCCTTGCCTCTCTACTCTCTATCTTTTAATTCTCTATCTCTCTCTATCTTCATTCATCCCACCCACCATCCATCTCTACTTCTCTCTATCACATCTCTCTCTCTCTCACATGATCATTGTTATCACTTATTTTCTAGATGTCTCTCTCTCACTATATACATCCCTTTATCTAAATTTATCCCCATTGAGATCAAGAACTACCTCTTTATCTTTCTCTCTCTCCCCCTCCCTATCTCTCTCTCTCCTTCCCTCTCTAATTCTCTCTATCTCACTTCTCTCTCTCTAGTCTATTCCATTCCCTCCCCCCTCCCTCTCTCTCCCCTATTTCTCTCTCGCATTCCCTCTCTACTTCTCTCTATCTCACCATCCTCTCTCTCTCACCTTTCTATCTCTAGTTTTATATATCTCACCTCTCTCCCTCCCTCCTTCCCTCCCTACTTATCCCTTGTAATGTGCCATAGTTAAATAACACCATTAAGTCAATTATGACATTATGAATAATAAATTAAAAAATATAAATCGAATAGCTATTTTCTATCATAGAAAAATATGTCCAAATAATAATTTATATTCATTTCCAAATGTCAAGTTGATCAGATTACATAGTTTGACTATTCTAACATTGTCACTTAGTGTACTCAAATTTTACATCAAGTAGTACAAAGTACAATAGTCAAAGATGGAATTCAATGTGATTCCTCTCCAAAGATCATTGCATCTAGTGGATGAGAACATGGTTCAGGTACTTTTCCACCCAACCACAAAGCTACGCCTCCCTATAATTCTTCCTAACTCAAAGAATACCTGACCCTACATACTTAGCAAGAGAAAACGATATGCAAGGTGGAACCTAGTGTGTGCCTAACATAACTACAAGCATTTCTTAACCAATCAGAACATGCAAGATCAATGTTGGCAAAGATTCACATTATAAAATTAGTCCATTCTATGTTATGGGATATAAATTCTTGGCCAAGCATATATTGTATACAACTACAAAATGATAGATTTTAGAAAACAAAAATCTATACTCTCTGTTAATCCATTTTCAACACCCATCCGAGAAGGTAAGTTTCTACATATAAAAGGAAATACCCTTTCATTCTAATCATTAAGTTTGCAAACATGCAATCTATTTATAATAGGTTATTCTAACCAATCTCCTCATGATATTAAATCAAAACATTTGTATAAACATAATCTATGTATGTTTCACTTGAGCTATCTTAGATTCAATAGTTTAATGCAAAGTAAACTATCTAGATTTACTAATTTTGTACATTATACACCAAAAAATTAGCCATTGTAACATGTTCTTCATTTATCCATTGAAATTCACACATGCATCAACATACATATTTTTAAATATTTCCTTACTTCTTCCTACACAGAATTAAACTTATAATATCCAATTAAGGAAAATATGTAAACTATTTAAAGAAGGTATATCACATGTATGTGTATATACATAATTGTTTTATGTATATTCATGTATATATGGTCTTCATTATAGTAATAAGTATGCATATACATTATTTTAAAATAAGAATAGAAATTGATTTCATTTGCAGATAGTTTGTTACAAATTTTATTACCTTGAAAAGTACAAAAAAGAAGTAATATCTTACAAGAAAACCATTTTCCAAAAAAGGATTTGAATCAAACATGTATTTTTATGGATTCCGCAAGTATACTCTATTTCAAAAGTACTGAAAGGATTATCATAAAAATTTGCATAAAGAATTCATAAGATTGTTCTTGTAATCCTTAATTATTAGCACTACTCTCCAACATATAATGACTGAAAAAATTACTACATTTGTAGTGTTTCAAAACTTTAATGTCATTGAAGTGTTTATTCATATAGGCCTATCAAGATTTTTCTAACTGTTCAAGAGAAAAAAATTTAATGACACAGAGTCGGCTTCCCAAAACATAAGAAATCGGGTTGCACTTAACAAAGTCTCGAGCTTCATATAACATTGATTTTAGACTCTTCATAGTTAAGGAATTTTGGTGTCACACAACTGATGGGTTTGGGCTTCCCATGAGAAACAACAAAAATATAACATAGTAAAAGAATCAGATTCACATAAACAGTGAATCGATAACATCTCACAAAGTGATTGGGTTTCACATCATCAGTGAAACAATGTCTTACTACAATGAATCGGGTTTCACACTAATAGTGAAAAAATTACATATCACATTGAAATTGGGTTTCACACAATAATGAACAATAACATAACATAATGATATTAGTTTTCACATTAATAGTGAAATGATATCACAATATTATGTAATCGAGCTTCATATTCATAGTGAAAGGGTATATACAATGAGATCAAGTTCATATTAATAGTGAACAATAACATAACGCTATGAAATATGGTTTCATATTATCAAAGAAAAGATAACATAACATTATGATATCAGTTCACATTAACATTGAATTGATAACATAACATTATGTAATTAGGTTTCACATTATCAGTGAAATAATTACATATACAATGATTTGAGTTTTTATTAACAATGAACCAATAACATAATACAATGATTTTAGGTTTACACTGAAATTGATATGTTAACATAATACAAATAATATGTTTCACATTAATAGTGAAATGATAATATAATAGAATGATTTAGGTTTTCATTAACAACGAAAAGATAACATAATATAATGAATCAGGTTCACAATAACAATGAACTAATAGATTATCACAATGAAATCAATTTTCAAATACATGTGCAAACCACAAGAATAAGAAGGTTTATGATCATAGAACCCACATCTGATTCATAACATTTATTGTTTAAACACTATTAGATGTGTATGAGATTGATATTAATTATCAAGACAAAAAATGCAGTCGAAATAAGCTGCAACCAATAAAAAAATGGGGTTTCCCCTAATCATGGAAACAATAAAAGCCATATTCAAAATAAGGGCATGACATGGATTCATTCCAACTCTACGATGGACTCAGCCATTACCAATGTACAATGCAATACAAATACTATTGAAATGTAAAGGTAGATTGCACAGAACGACTAAGCCAAAGGTAAAATGCGGGAATGAGGGAATAAATCAATCATTGATTAATTCAAGCAAAGCTCCAAATCAACGATAGTTCATACCTCAAAATATTTCTAAATAATCGACCAGATATATTGGAGAAGCAATGTAATTGATGCTTTTTCCTTAATTACACGACCCTCTATCTTCTTTCTTTGAAATTTTACCACCTCCTTTTCTTTTTCCTGCAAAATCACCTCCCTTTTTTTCGCCAAGCCTCCTATACTTGTGTGTGATTCCCTTCATTTCCAAAAATCTGCATTTTTTTCCATTTTAAGATTATGTTTAACTACCTAATTTATCCTTTTCATGAGCTTCCCTGATTGGTTGTCTTACAAAATCTTTATTTTGCAAGGGTTATGGGAAGCTCCCTCCATATTTACTTTCCATTTTCAAATTTAAAAGTAGAGAAATATGTTGAACAACCTATCGTGGTTGATAGAAATTTTTTATGAAAGATATTTTAGTTAAAAATTATTCATCTTTCTATCTCATGCTCATATCTATCTGTATATATATATAAGATCTATATATGTGTGTGTATTTTCTTACATGATTAAAATCCTTTATAAGGTAGAGGAAGAAACATCATATTGTCTTAATTTTAAATCATATAAATTATAATTCTTAAGTCTACTCACATAATTACTTATACACATATATCTATATACATGCTTATATTTATATATTCACCTTTTCTTTTGAATTCAGAGGAAAAAATGAGTATTAAATATACAAGTTAAACCGAAGGAACTAATAAATTTTATTGTTCATTAGTTTAATTATTTAACCATCGACACAACTTCCATTATCCTTTAAGAAAGAATAGAACATTCACATCAAATTCATATTTCATATGCAAATACTATGATTCTTCGATGGTGTATGATTCAGATTCCAACAAGCTTATCAATTTTCATCTGGCTAAATACTCTTACCTCAACCATGTTCTCATTCTTCAACCTATTCCTGCATTCACACACTTGCACTTGCATATTTTCATTAGTAACCATTAACCAATGCTCAAAATAAAATGATTCCATTACTACTTCATAACATTCATCCTTCATATTCAATCATAAAGTTTACATGGATAAACATTTCAAATGATGTAGAAATTTTAAATTTATCACTAATCAAAACTAAAAATTTCATTTTTCTAAAAATATATAAATAACTTATCAGTATTAAATGTAACAAAAATTTGAGATGTGGCATCCCTCCCTCTCCTCTCTCTCCCTACATATCTATTTCTCTCTATCTCCATCTCTACCTCTCCCTCCCTCCCGTCTCTCTCTCTCTCCCTCTCTTAATCTCCCCTCCTTCCTCCTTCCCTCTCTTATTGTTTCTATATCACCTCTCTCTCCCCTTCTCTCTTTAATTCTATCTATCTCATCTCTCTCTTCCTCCCTACCTCTCTCTTCTTCCCTCTCTACTATCTATCTCACCATTCTCTCTCACTCTCTACTTCTCTTGATCTCACCATTCTCTCTCTCACTCTATACTTCCCTCTCTACTTCTCTCTATCTCACCATTTATCTCTCTCTCACTACCTCCCTCTCTCTCTCTCTCTCTCTCTCTCTCTCTCTCTCTCTCTCTCTCTCTCTCTCTCTCCCCCCTTCCCACTCCACTTCTCTCTATCTTCTCATTCTCTATCTCTCTCTATATTTCTTTATCTTCATTCATCCCACCCACCATCCATCTCCACTTCTCTCTATCTAAACTGGATATGTGTAGAATCATCGTAGAAAAAATAGGCCCTTAAGTGGTGAAAAATTCAAAAAAAATAGAGTTAGGTAGCTTGACATAAAAATTTGAATAAGTTATTTATATTATTTCAAAAATATGTAAGAATAGAATCTATAGAAAATTGAATGTAGTCTCTCAACTACTAGGTTTATTTAGAAAAAAAAATCTATTTGGTGAAAATTTGAAATTTCAATGCAAGTAGTACTTAAATTTCAGGGAAAACATAAGTAGGTGTCTGTCTGACCACCCTAACGACAATAAAATGATAATTTTTTTATAAGATTTTAGATATAAGTAGAGGATTCATGTCCTGATGTGATGCATATTTTTTTATAGTTTTTTTCCAAGTAAATAATTAGTTATGATTTTTATTACAACTTTTAAAAAATATAAAAACTTGAATCTCCAAGCCACCTTAACTTGGTCAAAACTTCACTTGAAATTCATTTTTTTTTAATCTTATATTATGCAAAACATAGAATGTGACACATGTTTTGGATTCAAAAAATGTGATACCATTTGAAAGCTATAGTTTTTTTCAATCAACCTATCAATTGGGAATTTAGTTATAATCCATCCATTCAAACTCCAGCCTCTTCATTCCATATTCCAGGTTAAGTCTCCACTAATTTTGGATTCCATCTTCCTTCCCTTGTCCACCCTCTTCCGTCCCCTCTCACCAATCTCCACTCCCTCCTCTCCCTCCTTCCTCCACCTCCTTCTCCCCTCCCCTCTCTCTTTACCCTCCTATTTCTACCCCATCTCCATAAACCTATCCCTCCCTCCTGTCTCTCCCTCTCTCCAATATCCACAGCCTACTCCCTTCATCTTCTTCTTTTTCTATATCACCTCTCTCCCGTTCTCTTCTTCCTCTATCTCCTCCCTATGTCTCTTCCCCCCCTCATTCTCACCATCCACCTCTATCTCCACCATTATCTCTCTTCCTTCCATCTCCCTTCCCTTCCTTCTCTCTCCATCTTTCCATTCCATCCACCATCCTCTATCCTTCCATTCCCTCCTTCCTCTTTCAGTCTCTCCATTCCCTCCATTCTATCTATCCTCCACCATTGTTTATCCTTTATGTTCCATGCGTTCTCTGTGTCCATATCCATCCACTATATTTTATTCATTTCCATTCCTCTACCTATCCATTCATCTCTATCCTCCTCTTTTATCTTCCATTTTTGTCTCCACCTTCTATATCACCTTTCCTCTCCTCCCTCCTTCTCCCCCTCTCTATCCCTCCCTTCACCTCTCGTCGCCAACTATCTGGCTTCCCTCTATCTCCATCTCTCCCTCTCCCTCCCTCCTATCTCTCTCTCCCCCTCTCCCAATCTTCCCACCTTCCTCTTTCCCTCTCTTCCTCCCTACCCCTATCTTCAACCCTCTCTATTTTTGTGTATCTCACCTCACTCCCTCTCATTTCTCTCCCCTTCCCTATCTACTAGAGATAGATAGAAGTAGATAGGAAAGGAGGGATGGATAAGTAGGGAGGGAGATAGAAGGTGATAGGAAGGAGATATAAGAAAGTAAGGGGTGGAATGAGGAGTGGGAGAGGTGAGAATAAAGAGGTTCAGAAGTGGAGTAGAAAAATTGAGAGGAGAGAAAAATATAGAGAGTGGTAGGGAGTGATGGAGGGAGGGAGAGAGAGATAAAAGAGAGTCGAAAGGATCGATCATCAAAAATCGAAATGGGCATCGTCGGCGAATCGCGTCGGAAGTCCGGAAAATCGTCGTCAGAAATCGTCGTCAAAAATCGAAAGAAGAATCGTCGATAAATAATCATCACTCATCGTAAACTTCTCCGCCAGCAAAGCAATAAATGTCATCCGTCCGGCGTTAACCATCATCGGTGTCAAAATAAACCTTGGTGGTGTTGTCATTAATGTTGTCATTGATGTCAACACAACTCAGTATGTTGTAGATTATGTAAATGTATAGTTGAGATGATTCTGAGATGTTGTGAGTACATGGAGCTATCTTTATGATGAAAATGTGATGGTTTGATGAGTTTCCAAGTGATTTTGAGAAAATCAATAAAGGAGAGAAGTCAGAGTGATGAATGTGTTCAGAATGTGCTCCGGTATGTGCTCCACATTTCTCCTTTGTTGATCTTATGCTTGTGCAGATCTGAAGGTTTTCAAATGGTATCTTATGGTAATATATCCTAAGTTCTAGCTTTTGGTGTGATGGTATGTGAAAGTTACATTCACTGGTGTGTGAACTGTTCTAGTAGAGTTGGTCTTCTATGGATTGGGATAATTTTTTTTGCTCTACAGGCCTTCATTTTTTTTTTTAGAACTTGTGGATTTGGGATATGTCTTGTGAAGGAGTTTTCTAGGTTCTAACATAGAAGTTTGAAGTTTGGTAGTCCAAAAGTCATGTTTCAGTGTTGTTGTGTGTTTGCACAGTCCAGATGGACTAGTGGAAGGTGTTCAATCTTTGAAGATTGTTTCACTTGCTGCAGATGTATCTGAAGTAATTTGAGATGTGTTCTCATGCATAATGAAGCATTTTGTGGCATTCACATGTCATCTTCTTGTTGGGAAGCATGTACATCAATGTTAATTTTTGTTTTCATTAGGTTTCACTGACTTGGTGTTTACACTTCATTTGAAGAATAAAATTTAATTTTAAAGGAAGCGTGTGGTTGATCCAAGACATTTTATTTTTGGTCTTGGTTAAGTATTTTTGGTCCACTCTCATTCCTTTCCACCGCAAGAATGTTGAATTGCCGACCTAATTTGAATTTATGAAATAAAGCTTATGTGGCCGACCTTGGAGAAAGTTTCTAAGGTTAAAGATGGTATAAATGCAATTCAAATTGTGAATTGTTGTATGACACTGTGATGCAAAGTGATGAAGTGACCCACAAATCATAAGAGAAAAATTGTGTGAAAGTGTGTTGAGGCAGTACTTTATTGTGTTGGGTTCTTGAAGGTAGTGAGTTGAAGGTTTCTTCAATCTTCTAATCAAGACTACAAATGTGTGCTAATTGTTGAGGTGGATCTTTTGTTCTCTTTTTTATTTGTAGGTAGTGAGCCTCCCTATTGGACAATGAGTTCTTTTTGTAGGAAATGAGTCTTTGTATTTCGATAGTGAGTCCTCTTCTAGGTAGTGAGCCCTTGGCAGTGAGCCTCTATATTTAGTTTTATAATTTTTATATTGTGATTTTAACCCTCACCATGGTTTTTTCCTCATTTGGTTTTCCATGAAAAAAATCAAGTGTTCATTTTGTTGATTTACTTTATGTTATTTGTGTTTCATGCTCTTACTTAATAATAGTGTGGTTGTAGAATTGATAAGTGTTGAAGGTTTTAATTTTGAATTATGTGACAACTGATTCACCCACCTCTCATTTGTCTTGAGCTTGTTTAACAATTGGTATCAGAGCTTTGGTTCTTTGGTGTAGAGCTTAACCGCTTAAGGGAGATCTGATGGTGCATAAGTTGGAAATCCCTATGTTCGATGGATCTAATTACAGTTATTGGAAAGTGCAGATGGGAGGATATATTGTTTCTCTTGGTTACAAGGCCTAGAAGGTTGTTAAGATGAAGTATACTACTCTGGCGAGTGGTCCCTCTTCTGCAGATGATATTTCTGCTTATGAGGAGAATGAGAGAGCAAGGTATGCTATTTTTAGTGCTTTATCTAAAACTTAGTGAACTAAGGTTCTTTTTCTAGACACTGCTCATGAAGATTAGAAGAAGTTGGAAGAGCTGTATGAAGGAAATGAAAGAGTAAAATTGATAAAGAAGTTAGCAGCAAATCAAAATTTTGAAAATGGAAAAAGGTGAAGAGTTTTCAAGCTATTTTCAGAGGGTTGAGATGACAGAAAATGAATTTAAGAATCAAGGGGGAAAGCTGGCCGATAAATATATTATTGAGAAGATCCTGATCACCCTACCAGATTGCTACAGTGATAAGATCTTAGTTATTGAAGAGATGTCTGATCCTTCGAAGTATAATAAAGAACAGTTGTTCATCACCTTGCAAGCATTTGAGATGAGAAAGTTCAAGAAAGAATACACAAAAGAAGAAAAGACAGAGACAACATTTAAGGCAATGAAGATTTAAGATGATCTGAAGAGTGATGGTTCATATGCATTGGAAGTGAACTTCACTAGGAAGTTGAAGAAAGGTACCAGAAAGTATAAAGGTATGTTTCCCTTTAAATGTTTTAGTTGTGGTAATATTGGTCATTATGCTTCAAGATGTCTAAATAGATCTGTACATAAGAAGAACAAGGATTACAAAGATAAGGATAGAAAGGATAGGAAATACAATAAGTTGTATTATGTTAAAGAAGAAGTTGGGATCTTTGATAATGAATATGAAAATGAGGTTGATGAAAGTGAATGCTTGTTTTTAGCTTTGGAAAGGAAATTTGTTTCTGCTAACCCTAGAAAATGTGCAAGAAAGAAGGCTCAGGAGAATAAGAAGAATATGATGGAAGGTACTTTGGTTACCACTTTTCATGCAAGACATGATGAAAACTATTGGGTAATTGACAGTGGTTGTTCTAATCACATGACTAGAGATAAAAGTATGTTTACCAAACTTGAAAAGTATGATGGTGGTTTAGTTATGTTTGGTGATGATTCAGAAGCTAAGATTTGTGGGAAAGGTTCAATTAGTTTTTACGGTGTACACAACACTGATGATGTATATTATGTGAAGGGTTTGAGGCATAACCTTTTGATTTTTGGTTAGATGTGTAGCAATGGTTTCAAACTTGTGTTTCAAAATAATACCTATGAAATCAGAAAAGGGTCTGAAAATGGCGATATGGTTGCTACTAGAAGGAGAACTCATGGAAACATCTATCAGCTTAAGGGAGTTGATGGTTAGTTTCTTGTATCTCAATTCAATGAAAGTTGGTTATGGCACCAGAGAATGGGATATGTAAAATTTGATAATCTGGTCAAAATTAGTTCAAAAGAAATTTTTTGAGGTCTGCCTAGAATCTCAAGACCTACTAATACTATTTGCAAAAGTTGTTAATTGGGGAAACAAACAAGATGCAACTTTAAGGGAAAAGAGCACTCTACTACTAGAATGTTGTCCAAGTTAATTCACACCAATCTCTATGGTCTGACTAGAATAAGAAGCTTGAATGGTGAAAGGTATTTCATGATTCTTATTGATGATTATACTCGAATGACATGGGTTTCTTTTCTTAGAGAAAAGAAAAAAGCTCTTGATAGGTTTAAAGTGTTCAAAGAAAGAGTGGAAAATGAAATAAATTTGAAAATCAAGTGTTTGAGATCTGATAGAGGTGGAGAATTCACTTCTAGTGAGTTTAATGCATTCTGTGAGTAGCATGGCATAAAGAGACAATTTTCTGCTTTGAGAACCCCTCAACAGAATGGGGTAGTTGAGAGGAAAACATGACAGTTCAGGAAGCTTCAAGAACCATGATGAAAGAATCAAATGTACCAGATGTGTACTAGAGAAAGGCAATACACACTACTATTTATGTTCTTAATAGAGTTTAGATTAGAAGCAACAACTCAAAGACTTATTTTTAGTTATGGACTGGTAAGACTCTTACTATGAAGTACTTCAAGGTATTTGGAAGAAGATGTTACATTAAAAGAGATGATGAAAATATTGGAGAGTTTGATGTTAGATGTGATGAAGGAATTTTTCTTGGGTAATCTACTACTAGCAAAGCATACAGATGCTTCAATAAGATATTAAGAAATATTGTTGAAAGTGGGTGATCCCACAAATATGGTTTACAATTTCTAGGAAATTCTATTTTTTGCTAAAATCACATATTTTTAGAAAATATAATGATTTAAGCCTTAAAAAGTTCCATTTAAAGCATTCTAATTGAAGAAGGTTTGATTAGACTACCTTAGATCAAACCCCCTTGGATAGAACCCCGCTAGTTTTAAACCATATACCTATAACAAAGTCTCCTATACATCTATCAAAATGCTCATAAAAAACCACTTTTGATTTACCTTTTGAGGGATCAAATGAATTTATTTAAAATTTTTTTTTTTTAAGTAAGTAGTCCTTATTATAAGCTTCCCAAAAAGTATAATTTAAAATAAATTTAATTGTATTATTATATTTATTTTTTATTTCTTGTTAATGTAGGCTTTTCACCAAAAATCAAGCTCTTTGTTTTGCACATGTGGACAAATAGAAGATTATCAATTTTTTTTAAAAAAACATGAGTGCACTAGATATTGAAGTCTGTGATCCAACAAAAAAATGAATTTTGATACATACAAAATAAGTTGTGTTATACATTCCGCCTATGTCTAAATTATAATTGGTTTGACTTCGATACTTGATTAAGGTAAAAAATTTCAATAAAACACTATGAAACCAATTGGAAGCACAAGATATCGTAGTTACAAATCTAAATTTGAAAAAAATAGAATTTTATCCTTCATCGAAAAAATATTATGTGTTATATGGTGAGCGTCACTCCTTAAAAATGGTGTTTACTGAAAAAACTAGTTTTCAAAGAAGATGGAAAAAGAAATGCAATCGGATTCCAAAAATTTTGAAAAAATATATTTAGAATCTATAGACAAAATTTCATAAATCAGTATTTTGTATCATCTTCAAATTCCTCACGGTTTAGCTGCTATAGGTGCCTGAAAGTGAAGATTTAGCTAGAAAAAATCAGTTCAGTGTCTAGTTTGGCCAAAAATTGTAAACTAGTATTACATGGGATCACCCAAGTGCTAATATGAAAGTTGACTAAGACATAGGTAGACCTATTGAGATAAGTGAAGTTGAACCTAATGATCCTATCTGTGGACATGTACCTGAGGAGAATAAAGAGAAAGAAGAGAAAACTAAAGAAGAAGAAGAAGAAGAAGAAGAAGAATAAGAGAATGAACTAGAACCTTTTGTTAAGAATCCTAAGTATGTATAGAAGAATTATCTAAAGGAACAAATAATTGGAGATAAGAGTGAAGGTGTGAAGACTAGAAGTAAAGTGGAAGCTGAGGTAAATTTGTGTTTACTTTCTAAAATTGAACCCAAGTCTGTGAGTGAAGCATGTGAAGATAAGAGTTGGATGAAAGCTATGGAAGAAGAGTTTTAATAGATAGAAAAGAATCAGACATGGGAACTAGTCTCTAGACCTATGAATAAGAATGTAATTGGTTCAAAATGGGTGTTCTAGAATAATTTGAATGAAAATGGAGAAGTTGTAGGGAATATGGCGAGACTTGTATGCAAGGGATATTCACAAGTTGAAGGAATAGACTTTAAAGAAACATTTTCCCTTATAGCTAGAATGGAAGTTATTAGGATGATTTTGGCATTTTCTGCCCACAAGGATTTCAAAGTGTATCAGATGGATGTCAAGTCAACATTTCTAAATGGTGAATTAGAAGAAGAAGTATACATGGAACAACCTAAAGGGTTTCAGTTATCTAACAAATCGAACATGGTTTGTAAGTTGAAGAAGGTGTTGTATGGACCAAAGCAAGCTCCTAGAGCTTGGTATGCAAGATTGGATAGATACCTAACAAAGCAAGGGTTTAACAAAGGCTCTATTGACAACAATCTTTACTTCAAATTGAAAGGTAACAAAATGTTGGTAGTAGTTGTATATGTTGATGATATCATTTTTGGTTGAAATGAAGGAATGTGTAAAATGTTTTCTAAATAGATACAAAAATAATTTGAGATGTCTATTACTGGTGAATTGAATTTCTTTCTTGGTCTTTGTTGGCCTCCTCTAATGGTTTAATAACTAAGCCTTTAGAGTTGTGACTTGGAGATTGGACATCTACACTAAGTAGCTATCTCACTCATCATGAAGGTGCATTTCATTTGTCAACCCAGGGACATAAACTTGAAATGGGTTAGCATTATATGTGCAATAGGACTCCATTGTAATCATCCATAAACTAAGAAAGAAACAATACTGGAAATGAAGTGTTGGAAAGAAATCAACTTAAATACTGAGCATAAATCAACATCTGCACTAAGCATTAAAAAATGAACTGGAAATGAGAGATAGAAATGGAAATCTCAACAAATAGACAAGAAACTACTTTGTTTGCCTTGGCTGCAGAAACATTCACAGAATAGAGTTTCAGTGGTTGCAAGAACAAACAATTGTTGAAAGTGAAACTAAATGCTAAATAGAAAATAACTTCTAAACTAAATGGGTGGAATTCTCACCAAGTGGCCTCCCTTGAGTGAGTCTCCCTTTAGCTGACTCAAATGCAGCAACTCATAATTTCATATTATTTCTTAAAAACATGATTACAACATCTCAGTAATTATGACTGTATTACTAAAACTAGAAAATGAAAGTACAAAATCAAAACATCCAACCTTATCAAAAGGGGCATCTGACCATTATTTATAGAGAGAGAAACTACTGACTAACCTTATCTATGCAGGTAGTCGAATCCATCAAAATAGGATGATGCCACTTTGATAGGGAGGTTGGATGAAACAATCACTCTTTCATGCTCTGGGTCTTGCTTGGAAAACTTCTAGGGTGTTGCACTCCACCACTTGAAACCTATAGGATCTCTTCCTTCTTAGGGTCCCTTGGTTTCTCCTTGCCAACCCAACTATCAACTTAGATCCTCCTACCAAGTCAAGTCTTGGTGCAATCTTGCAATTCTAACCTTAGCCCTTAATCCACCCTAAAGGCTACAATACTCCTAAATCTTGAATTTATCTTTGCAGGGGTGTGAATGGGTTTCTAATGACTTCAATCCATCCTATTTTGGTTCTTGAGGGTCCACTTGACTCCATTTCTTAGTCGCTTCCACCAAACCCTCATTTAGGCCTAAAAAGGCTACTAGCCCTAGGAGCCCCAATTAGGCCTCCTCCAAGAAAATAGGTTAGTTCTCAAAACTTTCCAAATAACACCCAAATATTTTCTTGGGATTCCTAGTTCATATTCCCACCTCTCAAGTATTTTTGTGTTCTTGGGTCTCAGCTGTCCGTACAACACCCTAACTTGAAAATGAGCCAAAACTAGGTCTTTTAAGCCCTTTCCTGGCTACTCTCAAACTGTTAAGTATTCCTCACATTAGATGGATTGATGGAGCTTCCTCCTCCATGCTATATCTTGGCAAGACACTTATCTGACTTCTCCAAGCAGTAATTTGTCAAGGCATTGACACCCCTGCAAATCAAGTGCTTTGCACTAAGGTCTTCCCTAGCCAGACTCTTCCTGGCTCACCTAGGGAAAGACTTCCACAGTAGCTCCCGTATTTTCAAAGGCCCTAAACTCTACCATATGTACATACATGGAGTCTAGTCACTGTTCCCAAAGGGCCATACAATTTGTATGGTGGGAAAGTGAACTAACACTCCATTTTCACAAAACTGCCTAGTTCAGACTAGCAATGGTATGGAAACCAAACTATTTACAAAAAAGCTTGAAATTTAATAAAGAAACTACTTAATGTCACACAATGCTTGAATAAATACTACACTACATTCTACACAAGTTACAACACCATGATTAATGCACTAAAAGCTCACTTCAATGCAAAAATCAAAAAAATCATTTCCAAACACAATTGCTTTCCTTGAATTCACAAAACTTCAAAAAATAACAAATGCTTCCAACCTCACTCCAATGACAAGTAATTCCATAAATAGGGTCCCTAAAACAATTATCCTATTCCTTGGGCTCTTCTTGGCCACTTGTAGCTCTAATTGAGCAATATTTGCAAATATTTTGCAAGAATTCCTAGAAATCCTAAACCTTATTTTGAGCTAGAACCTAATGATACCTATACTATGGTCAACATGACCTTCATCTGATCAAAACCCAACTGAAAATTCCCTTAAGTCTTACATCCAAATGAACTAAATTTGATTGCTTGCTTAGTTGTCCTAGACAAGACTGTCCTAGATAGACCTTCTAAACAACCTATGGTGATCTATGGGTGCTCCTGCACCATTCTCCCCCCTGCACAAACACTAAGGAATGTGAGAGAGATTAGAGATAAATCAATACCTTGCTTTTTGATCTGAGCTTCATCCACCAATGTAGCCTTAGATTTTGGTTTTTCCTTCCATTTGATGAGATGTTTCATGTAGTCCTTATGCCGGATAGACTTCTTCACCCTTGATTCCAAGATCCTCTCTACTTGCAGCTTGTCTTTAGGAGGTAAGGCTATGTTACTCACATCCTTCAAGACATCCACACTTTTTCGATCCAAGTCAGTGACTGGTCCTTTATACCTGATCAAATTAGCCACATTAAACACTGGTGAAATGCCTAAGTCTGCAGGTAGCTCCACCTTATAGGAATTCTTTTTATATTTTGCTAACACCTGACATGGTCCCACTCTCTTCATCTACAACTTGGTTGATGTTCCTTTCTACAACCTATATTTTTTGAGATGGACCATGATATAGTCCCCTATTGCAAATTGTAGATCTTTCCTAGAAATATCCACCTTAGCTTTCATCTTGTGAATAGCCTCTGTAATTATCTTCTTCACTTGTTCCTGAATCTCCTTCATGCTCTGAGAGAAATATTTAACATGGCCGCTCCTATGCTCCATAGCTCCTAAATCTCTAACTTCACACACACCCCTTGGTGCATTCCATACACTATTTCAAAAGGACTTCTTCATGTGGTTCGATTCATGTTGTCATTGTAGGCATATTCAGCTTGTGATATGACCAAGTCCCATGTCTATCCATACTCCTTGGTTAGGAATATGAGAAGGTTACCTAACATCTATTTATCACCTCAGTTTGTCCATCTATCTGAGGATGGTAGGTTGATCCAAAAGACAAGTTAGTACCTAATCTTCTCCATAGAGTCTTCCAAAAATGACTCATGAACTTCACATCCCTATCTGAGACAATGCTCAATGGCAATCCATGGATCCTCACAATCTCTTTGAAGAAAAGATGAGCAATATAGCTAGCATCATGGGTGGTCTTGCAAGGAACAAAGTGACTCATTTATTGAACCTATCTACCACCACATAGACACTATCAAACCCTGTCTTAGTCTTTGGGAGAACTACCACAAAGTCCATGCTAATACATTCCCATGGTCTATTGGGAATGGGTAGAGGTTGATACAAACCTACATTGCTAGCTCCCCCCTTGGTTTTCATACAAACTACACACTGCTCCACATACCTTCTGACATCCCTTGGGAACTTGGGCCAATAATAGAACATATGCACTAGTTCCATTATCTTGTTGATACCAAAATGACCACTAAGACTACCATTATTCTTCTCCTAGATAAGATTCTCTCTCATTGAACCTTTTGGAACACATAAGAAATTTCCCTTGAATAAAAGTCCACTCTAAAATGTATACTCTAAGAATTGACTATGAAAGTGATTCTCAAAATCAGAACATACCTTATATGCCTCCGAGAAGTCTTCATCTCCTCCATAGAGATCCTTGAAACTTTCTATCCCAATGCCTTTATTTGTATCTCTTGCACTATCAACAACGTCCTACTTAGTGCATCTTCCACCTTCTTCAACTGTCCCTTATTGTGTTTGATAGTAAATGTGAAAGCTTGGAGGTATTCCATCCATTTCAAATGTATATTGCTCAACTTCTCTTGTGTGTTGATGTAGCTAAGTTCCTAGTTATCAGTAAACACTACAAATTCCTTAGGTAGGAGATAATGCCTCCACTTTCTAAGTGACTGTACTAGAGCATATAGTTCTAGGTCATAGGTAGAATACTTCTGTTTAGCTTCATTGAGCTTTTCACTAAAGAAAGCTATAGGCCTTCCTTCTTGGCTTAGTACTCCTACTACAATTCCACTAGAATCACATTCCACAGTGAATAACTTATCAAAACTAGGTAATAGAAGGATGGGTTGAGTTGCCACTTCTTGTTTCAGTTTCTCAAAACCCTTCTCTACTTCAAGAGTCCATTTGAACTTAGTTTTTAGGCCACCTTTGAATTTACCAAGTACTGGTGCACATATGCCACTGAAGTTCCTTATAAACTTCCTATAAAACTGAGCTAACCCATGAAAAATCCTTACCTCTGTCTCGGTGGTTGGTGTAGGCCAATTTAGGATAGCTTCCACCTTGCTTGGGTCCATCTTCAATGATCCTTGGTATACTACAAACCCTAAATACACAAGCTCTTGTTTGAAGAAATCACACTTTTCTAGGTTGATGGCTAACCTCTCCTCCTACAATCTTTTAAGAACCAACTCCACATGCTTTAGATGTTCTTCTATTGTCTTGCTAAAGATGAGTGTATCATCTAGATATACCACCACAAATAACCCTGTGAAATACTTAAGCACTTCATTCATGAGCCTCATGAATGTGCTAGGGGAATTTGAGAGGCCAAATGGCATAACTCTCCACTCATATAACCCATCATTTGTCTTAAAGGCTATCTTCCACTCATCCCCATGTTTGATTATGATTTGATGGTATCCACTCTTGAGATCCAACTTGGTGAAAAATTGAGCTCCTCCAAGACAATCCATCAAATCCTCAATCCTAGGAATAGGGAACCTATATCTGATTGTAATTATATTTATAGCCCTAGAATCAGTGCATAACCTCCACTTACCACCTTTCTTAGTTGCTAAGACCACTAGTACTACACATGGACTGATGCTCTTCCTAATTAGTCCTTGGTCTAACAACTCTTGCACTTGTCTAGCTACTTCTAGGTTCTAATCTGGTGTAAGCTTGTAAGTTGCTTTGTTTGGTAATGAAGCCCTTAGTAT
Source organism: Sequoia sempervirens (assembly GCA_007258455.2). Taxonomy (NCBI): domain Eukaryota; kingdom Viridiplantae; phylum Streptophyta; class Pinopsida; order Cupressales; family Cupressaceae; genus Sequoia; species Sequoia sempervirens. The sequence goes on from VDFB02271358.1 coordinate 1,170,121,029, forward strand.
GAAGTCAATCTAATGACTGATGGCTCTCTTTGGAGGTAAGGTTGCTGGTGTTCCATCACTGACTATGTCCTTGAACTTCTCAAGCAACTTCTGGACTGCTCCTGGTATGATTATTTTCTTAGTCCTATCTTCCTCCTTAGGTTGCACCATGACCACATATCCTTCCCCTCCTTGTTGTAGAGTGTTGATAAAGTCCTTGCCACTCCTTAGCAAGACACTAGGGATATTTGACTATCCTTCTTCCTCATCTGTCAGTGACTACAATTTGAATGTCTTTCCATCCTTCTTGAATGAGATATTGTTCTCCTTTCCATCATAGATAGCTCCTCTGTCATACTCCCATGGTCTGCCCAATAGAAGATGGCATGCATGGAAACACATCACAAATCAACTTGTCCTTGTACCCTCCAATGGATAACTCCACCATTGTCTGCTCATTTATAAGAACACTTTGCCCTTTGTTCAACCATGCCACCTTGTAAGGGCTAGTGTGGGGTACTTTCTCCAACTTCAACTTCCCCACTGCCTCCTCAGAGATAATCTTATCAATAGACCCTGAATCCACTATAACCTTGCACACCTTCCCAAGTATTTTGTATCTGACCCTGAATAAGGCTCTCCTTTGTTTTGGCTCCTCTTTGACTGGTTGTCTGATTAGAACCCTATTAAACATCAAGTTCTCCCCCATTTCTGACTCAATGTGACTAACCTCTGGTGACTTGACACTCATAGTATCTTCTTGAGCATATGCTACTCTCTTTTCTATATTTGAAGAAGATGCTTTCTCTGGGCACCTATAAGCTGGATGTCCTACTTGACCACAGTTGTAACACTTCATACTAGCAAAGTATGAGTCACTTCTACCTACTTCTCTTCCTCTATTTGAACCTCCTTGAGGTGCTCTACCTCTTCCATAGCCTCCTCTAGAAGTTGTTTCACTGCCACGCTCTATGAGTTTAGACTCTCCCTGAATTCTTTGTTCAGTCCCTCTACCTTGGTATCCACCTCTATGTCCTCTTTGATCTCTACCTTTACCTCTCCTCTTAGAAGCTTGGTCTTGTTTCCTCTTACTCCTCTCTTCAATCTTTATAGCCAATTGATAGCATTGGTGCACTGTTTTGGGACTTAGAAGAGTCATCTCCTCTTGAATGTTCCACTTCAAACCATTAAGGTATCTAGCCACCTTAATACTTTCATCCTTGGATACATTAGATCTCATGCAAAGTTTTTGAAACTCCTCTATATAGAAATTCACATCTTTGTCTCTTTGTCTCAAGATCTGTCTTTTCTTGTGCAACTAAATTTCATAATCATCTGGCATGTATGCTTCTCTCACTTTGGCAACCATTCCCTTCCAAGTAGAAATAGGCTTCTTGCCTTCCTTTTCTCTCTTTGTCTGAATGAACTTCCACCATGTCAAGGTAGAACCTCTCAATCTTGATTTGGCCACCTTTACCTTTTGTGCTTTAGTGACTCCATCACATTCAAAATGGTTTTCCATTCCCTCTATCCAATCCATGACTATATTAGCTTCCATTTTCCCACTAAACAATGGTATGCCTTCAAGTGCTTTTCCACTCAAAGGCTTCAATGCCTTCAAGAAATGCTCTTCTTGCAAAACAGGGTTAGGTTCAGGGATCTTGTCTTCCTCTGCAACCTCTTCACTCTTGGGTACCTTTCCTTCCAACCTATCATTGACCTCATCGGTCTTGGTTTGTACATTATTCATTGCTAGCTCAGGTTGAGCTATTCTTTCCCTCAATAGCCTATTGTCTTCATCCTGTTCTTTGACATTCTTGGCCAATTTTACATTTGTCACCATGTCTGTAGAACCAATAGACTCAATCTTTGACATATAATATTCTATCCCAAATCTTTTGTAGCTCTGATACCAATCTAATAGGGAGGTTGGATGAAACAATCATTGTTTCATGCTCTGGGTCTTGCTTGGAAGACTTCTAGGGTGTTGCACTCCACCAATTGAAACCTATAGGACCTATTCCTTCTTAGGGTCCCCTAGTTTCTCCTTGCCAACCCAACTATCAACTTAGATCCTCCTACCAAGTCAAGTCTTGGTGCAATCTTGCAATTCTAACCTTAGCCCTTAATCCACCCTAAATGCTACAATACTCCTAAATCTTGAATTTAGCTTTGTAGGGGTATGAAGGGGTTTCCAATGACTTCAATCCATCCTATTTTGGTTCTTGAGGGTCCACCTGACTCCATTTCTTAGTCACTTCCACCAAACCCTCATTTAGGCCTAAAAAAGCTACTACCCCTAGGAGCCCCAATTAGGCCTCCTTCTCCGAGAAAATAGGTTAGTTCTCAAAACTTTCCAAAGAAAACCTAAATCTTTTCTTGGGATTCCTAGTTCATATTCCCACCTCTCAAGTATTTTTGGGGTCTTGGGTCTCAGTTGTCTGTACAATGCCCTAACTTGAAAATGAGCCAAAACTAAGTCTTTTAAGCCCTTTCCTGGCTGCTCTCAAACTGTTAAGTATTCCTCACATTAGATGGATTGATGGAGCTTCCTCCTCCATGCTATATCTTGGCAAGACACTTATTTGACTTCTCCAAGTAGTAATTTATCAAGGCATTGACACCCCTGCAAATCAAGTGCTCTACACTAAGGTCTTCCCTAGCCAGACTCTTCCTGGCTTTCCTAGGGCAAGATTTCCACAGTAGCTCCTATATTTTCAAAGGTCCTAAACTCTACCATATGTACATACATGGATTCTAGTCACTGTTCCCAAAGGGCCATACAATTTGTACGGTGGGAAAGTGAACTAACACTCCATTTTCACAAAACTACTTGGTTCAGACCAGCAATAGTATGGAAACCAAACTATTTACAAACAAAGCTTGAAATTGAATAAAGAAACTACTTAATGTCACACAATTCTTGAATAACTACTACACTACATTCTACATAAGTTACAGCACCATGATTAATCCACTAAAAGCTCACTTCAATGCAAAAATTAGAAAATTCACTTCCAAACACAATTGCTTTCCTTGAATTCAAAAAACTTCAAAACATAACAAATGCTTCCAACCCCACTCCAATGCTGAGGCATTCCATAAACAGGGTCCCTAAAAAATTTATCATCTTCCTTGGGGTCTTCTTGGCCACTTGTAGCTCCAATTGAGCAATATTTGCAAATATTTTTCAAGAATTCCTAGAAATCCAAAACATTATTTTGAGCTAGAACCTAATGATACCTATACTATGGTCAACATGACCTTCATCTGATCAAAACCCAACCAAAAATGACATTAAGTCTTACATCCAAATGAACTATATTTGATTGCTTGCTTAGTTGTCCTAGACAAGACTGTCCCAGACAGACCTTCTAAACAACCTATGGTGATCTATGGGTGCTCCTACAACACACTTATTGGAAGCATAGAAAAAGATGGAGGAATTTATGCATGTACTAAATTGGTCAAAGAAAACTTGCTCCAACAAGAATCTAGCACAACGCACTTCCTAGATTTTCTCAACAAATGAATATGACCATTAAAAAGGTAGTTACATTCTTTTATTGGAATTAGGAATTTACCTCCATGAAATTTTTCCCTCCTTTAACCTCTTAATGATCATCTTCTTGAATTCTTGGTAACCGACCAGTTGGCAAGAGTTTTTCCCACTTGGCAGGCTTCGTTGACATGAACATTTTAGTGGAAACCTACATAACAACATTAGCACACACAAAAATTTCATATCTATAATTACCTTAGAGACATTCATTCAACCAATTGTAAAGTCAACATAGATAATTCACATAGCATGATAATGTCATTAAAAATAACAAGGATAAACTTATGCTCAAGGTCTATGGTTTTAAGGGAATAACATAGAAAATTTCAACAACCAAGTGTCAAAGTCTATGATAGCAACAAAAAATAGATAATAGATCCTATAAAAATTGATCCATTAATTGGGCTCATCATTCCCTACCAGCCTAATATTTTGTTGGTCCTTCAACAAAGGAAGCACCATTCTTTTTCCTAGTCAATTCCCGAAAGTTAGCAACTTCCAGTTGTCCCACATTGCTCATTGCAGTGTCCAAATTATGATCCCAATAGAGTCCTTGATTTCTCTCCAATCTATTCCATCTTGCCCTTTCTACAACAATGTCATACCGATAATAAATGTAGTCTAGCACATGCCACAATAAAGTAGGTGCTTGAAATGTTAATGGAAGCCAAAACTACTATTTCAACCTTCCAATCTACATGTACATGTCAACTCTTTTGCATGTTGCAACATAGTTTTGTAAAGAGTGGGGTTCAGCTTGTTGCAACTCTTCAGTCAAACTGTTCTACCTTTGTGATAAGTAACCTATCACTGATTTTCCTATATTTCTAGCTACCTTCTCATATTCTTTGTAGGTATCCTCTGTAACGAGGCATAATCCTCTTGTTGTAGCTTGGGCAGTAAAGAAATTTGTGCCATGTGTTGGAAAATGTCTGCAGGGTTACTAGATTTAGCTCTAATAGGTAAGGCAGAATGCAATTCTCTTTCTCTGTGGGTTCTAAAATGTTTCCCACAACTAATTTCATTTTGAATCCAAGACATAAATTCCCTTAAATGGAGATCTCCAATATACAATAATGGGTTCCATTCATGATCATTAGGCACAACATAATTATGCAGGTATAGTTCACACAACATATTTTTAACATCAAGAGGGGAAATCTAATAAGCCTGGAAAAATTTGTGTGGAGTATCAAGAGAAGGACTCAAACCTGAAATAATCCTTGATAGTTTAAAGGACATATTTCATTCCTTCAAATGCAAGGCATACACTCTTGGAGGAGTTCTTCATGCCAACATTTTGGGTATTAAATCTACCACATTATCCACCTTTTCTTTCAAAGCAACAATTTTTGTATCCTTCTCTTCAATCTTTGCATTTTTCTTTTTAATCTCATCTTGTAGTTTATGTTTCTCCTTTTTCCATTCCTCCTCTTTTCTTTGCATCTCACTCCATAGCTTCAAAGCTACATCCTTCCATGAAAAATTAGGAGGTTTATGTGTCCCTACCAAAATCTTCATTGGCAATGATTCTCATTGTTCATACAACACCAATTGCATTGATTTTGATTGCTCATTCTACTCATCGCACTCTGGCTGTAGGAATTCTTGATTCACATCTTGTTCTTGTTTTAGGGTTTCTTGATTCTCATGTGGCTCTTGGTCCTCATCCCACTCTTGATTCTCAACCTGTTCTGTGATGGCAACCAGCTCTACTAACCTTATACTTGCTTGTTCTTCAAAAATATATTTTTCTTCAACATTCACATGCCCCATTGGGGCTTCTATTTCTTCTTCCCTAGATTTTTTTCTAAGCCTAGGGCTTGTCTTTGGAGGTACACCAGCAGCTAGCCTAGCTGGTTTTGATTTCGTAGGAGGGTTTTTATCCTTCTCTTTGGCTATAGGAAGAACAATGTTATCAACCTTTTGTTTCCTAGGGCTCTGTGTTTCTTTTTCTGTCACTTGCTTCTTCACCTTCCCCTTTCTCATTTCTGCTTCTTTCATCTATGCTTCCTCTCTCCTAAAGGAAGCCCTAGTTCAAATTGGGATTTTGGGAAGAACATTATCATTAGAATTTGAGGATGAACTTTCCTCATCTAAATATTTTGACTCAAAATAACTAATTTCAATAGCTTACTCGGTTGCAGGAGGGTTTCAACTAGGGTTTGTGCCAAAGGTTGAAGCTCCAGGAGTGGCTTCAAAAACCCTCTCTCTCCTACAAACTCTACGAGGTTGAGAATGACCTCTAGGATGTACATTTTCTGGTCTAATTAAACAATATTTACAAACTCCTCCCATGTCATATTAGACACCTCTTGCAAAGATTTCTCTACTAACAATTTTATTAAACAATGGTGAGAGACAAAATTATCACTACCTTTTTGCATTTTGGCCACCATGATGGCAAGGAGGTGGTATAGTACATTGGGCACGTTCATTCTTCTTCCATGCCTCATATGGTTCAAGAGCTTAAAGTGTATCGAATGGAGGCATGATTGATAGACATCACAAGTAATATATTTGACAATGTGGACAACTACTTGTTTCCATGGCTCTGGTAAAGAAGTTCTCTTTGTATCTTGTTTATCCACAACCAATGGAGGGTCACTGGGTTCAGTAAATTTAGCCCTGGATGACCTTGCATCTCTGGTAGTAGGGTGTGGCTCACCATCAGCAGGTAAACCCATTACCTCTACAATTATTTCCTCAGTAGCAATTACCTCCAACCCTTTTACTATTGCTTTCCCTTCAGAGAGTGTCTATGCAAATTCTTGGGAAATGTCCTCATTGTAGCTGTCAAGTTTAAAGAAGTAATCTAGGAACCCACAGTTTTTGAACTATGCCAAAGAAGGTGCATCCTGCATTACCACATCATGAACTATAGGTTCATTCCTAATTAGTTGTCCTACCATTGTTTCAGTTGTCCGCAATCAAACAAGCACTTCAGCTAAATTTCCTTTTCTTGCAATCTCTCTCTGAAAATCCCAATTTCTTCTTCCTGCAATTCTTTTGTAGTCCTGATAGCAATATCATGTAGCTCACCAATTTACATTTTTGGGTGACATTTAAGATTCTTACTAAGGCAATAAATAATAATAAATGAAGGGTATTATCAAGAAAAATGGCGGCGATTCAGTAACATTTCACACATGCAAGCTGTCATTTCAATTTATCATTCAAATTGGCTTATTTCAAATTTTTTGATATGGATGACACGTGGACTTATGAGTTGACACTCCCCCCAACCTAAATTTCAGCATGTGTCCACATAGATTGGGTGTTAATTATGATTTGATAGGGCAAAGTACAATCTTATGCTATGTCAAATATCCACATTAAATTACAGTAATTAAAGAAATGCACTAAAAGTAATGAAGATATAACAATTTGTCACATACATACCTAAAAACATGGAGTTGCTTTTCAAAAAATATGGAGAAAGTACCAGTTACCTTTAAAAAGTGTGGTTGAACAATTAATGGAGTGGTGATGGAATGAAGTGATGGAAAAGTGGAGTGATGGTGGAGTTATGGAAGAGAGAGAAGATGGAGATGGATGGCCAGATGGGTGGATTAATGAAGAAGTGGACTCCCACAAAAGTGGAAATATTTATTATCAAGTGATTGCATGTGTACTCAAATTAGTCAGAAGGAGGGACACTAGGTCTTCTTCCTTCGGCTATAGGAAGTTTAGGGGTTGGGTGTTGGTTAAATTACTACATGAATTCCTCCTTGTACATTGGCTTATGATACAACCTTAAATGGTGACCGTTGACCAAAATATTGAATCTAATAGGGTCAATGGTAGTGAGTTGTACAACACCATTGGGAAAGACTTCTGCAACTTCATACGGTCCCAACCATCTAGTTTGCAATTTTCCTACATTATCTTGATACCTTGAGTTATAAAGGAGTGCCTAGCCACCAGGTTGGAACTTCTTTTCCTTTACATGTACCTATAATTCCATTTGAACCTTTGATTCTGCACTACCTCAGTATGATGCAGGGTTTTTTCTCATCTCATCCAAAGCATTCAACTACATGATTATGTCCTTTTGTGCCTCAAATATGTCCATCCCAAGATCTAGTACAATCCTAAGATTCTTATGCTCAAATTCAATGGGCATCATAGTTGTCTTCCCATACAATAATTCAAATGGAGTGAAACATGTTGTTTTCCAAGTGGTCCTATAGGCTTAGACAACTTTTGAAAACCTATTTTCCTAGTGTTTCCTATGAATAGCCACCGTTTTGGTAAGAATTTCCCCAATTTCCTTGTTGGTCACCTCAACCTAGCCATTGGCCTGAGGATGATAAGGGGTATACTTCCTATGCCTCATATTATATTCATTAACCGAGTGTTGTAACAAGGGTTGATGTAAATTGAGCCCCTTGACCAGTCACTATCTCCCTTTGAACCCATAATGAGTGAAGATTTCCTCATAAAGAAATTTGCAACCTTATTATCTCTTCATGCTTCATTGCTTTAACCTCAACCCACTTGGTCACATAGTCAGTGCAAACCAAGATGTAGGATTTACCATTTGATGGAGGATCAATGGTACCTACAAAATCTAGTCCCCATTTATCAAATGGAGTGATGACTAATTGGGGGTAAAGAGGCATATCATCAAACTTAGTTGGCCTTCCCATCCTCTGGCATCTATCACACTTCCTAGTATACTTTCCCACATCCTTGTGGAGTGTGGGCCAGTAATAACCTATGTTAAGAATCTTCATTACTGTCATCTTGGCTAAAAAATTCCCTCCACAGGGTTCATTGTGACATGCATGCAATATATCATATGTCTCATCTTCCCTTACACATGGGTATGTGCAGGATCATCATGGAAAAAATAGGCCCTTAAGTGGCGAAAAAATTAGAAATATCAAAGTTAGGAAACTTAACATAAAAATTTGAATAAGTTATCTATATTATTTCAAAAATATGTAAGAATAGAATCTGTAGCAAATTGAATCTAATTGCTAAACCATTACATTTATTTTTTAAAAAATTTATTTGGTGAAAATTTGAAATTTCAATGCACTAGCACTTAAGTTTTAGGGAAAAAATAAGTAGGTGTATGTCTGACCACCCTAACCAAAATAAAATGATAATATTTTTTATAATATTTTGGACATAAGTAGAGGACTCATGTCCCGATGTGATGCATATTTTTTTGTAATTTTTTCTAAGTAAATAATTAATTATAAAAAATTATAACAACTTTTAAAAAATATTAAAACTCATATGTTTGACCACCTTAACTTGGTCAAAACTTCATGAAATTCATTTTTTAATCCTATAGTATGTGAAGCATAGAATGTGACACATGTTTCAGATTCAAAAAATGTGATACCGTTTGAAAGCTATATATGTTTTTCAATCTGCCTATCAATCAGACTTTAGTCATAATTCAAATATAAAATGAATAATAATTATTTATTAAATTAAGTAAAGCATAATTTATATTGGTGGAAAGCTAAGAATCTCCTTTAAAAACCCTTTTCATTTCAAAAATTTTGGGTTAAAAAAGTCGTTAGCCACATACCCTACACATACCCATCATATCACCACTTTTTGGCCCATCATGATCCTACACATAAACACATCTCGTCATGACATGGTTTGGTCTAGTGTAGAATAAGCATCCTACAATCCATGAGAAAGGAATTTTTTTCTCAATGAGTACCCTTCTCTCTTTTGGAGAGAAATGAGGAGGAACTCTCCTTGTAACCAGGTAATTGGCTATGTCAGCATACCAAGGTGTATGCACACTGATGGAAAACAAGTGTTCATCAGGGAAAGAGTCATCAATGACTTGAGTGTCCTCTGATGTAGTCATCCTAGAAAGAAAGTCTAGTACAACATTTTCCTTTCCTGGTTTATCAACAATGGTAATGTTAAACTTCTCCATCAGCAACAACCATCTTGCTAGCCTTCCTGAAATCAAAGGCTTATTCATGAGGTACCTTATTGTTGCATGGTCTATATGCACAAATATCTGATAGCCTATTATGTAGTGTATGAATTTGCTAAGGGCATAGATGACTGCCAACATTTCTTTTTTTGTCACTGTATAATTAAATTCATCCCCTTGGAGGTTTTTGTTGACAAAATGGATTGTATTTTCAATTGCTCCTTTATGTCCCAAGACAACTCCTATAACATAGTCTGATGTATCTATATGAATATGAAAATGAAGCTCTCAATTAGGGCCTTTGAGGATAGGATCATGGGTCAAAGCTACTTTCAAATCAGAGAATGCCTTGTCACAGTCCTCTATCCACTAGAACTCATCATCTTTAGTTAGGAGATTGTACAATGGTGTTTCCATTTTACTAAAATATTTGATGAAACACCTATAATAACTTGCATGTCCCAAGAAAATCCTAACATCTTTTTGTTTTCTAGGAATAGGAAAATTGGTAATTACCTCAATCTTAGTGGGGTCTACTTGAATTCCTTTTTGAGAGATGTAGTGGCCAAGGACTACTCCTTCTTGCATCATTATGAAGCATTTCTCACTGTTTAGGGACAAATTATGGTCTTCAAATCTCTATAAAACCTCCCTTAGATTCTCTAGTGCTTCTGTAAAATCAACACCATAGGTAGTGAAATCATCCATATAAATTTTCATGCAATCATGTGATATATTTGAAAAATATGCTAATGACTTCCCTTTGAAAAATTGTAGGTGCATTGCATAAGAAAAATGGGAGTACTGAGTAGGCATAGGTCCCCCGTGGATAGGTAAATGTAGTCTGCTCTTGATCCTTGGGTGCAAGTTGTATCTGGTTATAGTCACTGAATCCATCTAGAAAAGAAAAATATTGCTTTCCTACAAGGGAATCCAGTACTTGGTCTATGCAAGGAAGGGGAAAATGATCCTTTTTGGTGGCAGAGTTGAGTTCCCTATATTCAACACAAACTCTCCATTTATCTCCCTTTTTAGGTATAATCACCAATGGTGACACCCATTGGTTGTCTGAGATGGGGTAGATAAATCCAGCATCCAATAATTTGTGTTGTTCCCCTTTTACAATTTCCCTCAATGCAGGGTTGATTCTCCTTTATGGCTGCCTCACCGTGTGCAATCATCTCTGATATATCCTATGAGTATAGAGCTTGGGATACAATCCCTTCATTTCATGGTAGTCCCATGCAAATACATGTTGATGGGTCTTCAACAGGCTTGTCAAGGACAATTGTTGCTCTTGACTCAACTTGTTGTTTTAATATTCAGATATCTTCCTTCTGACACTTGCACTTATGTGGTTCACTCTATCATATCTGCTGCAATAATACTTGGCATTTTTAGTTCATGTGGAAACAATGTGTGAAACATATTAGTTGATGTAGGAAGTTTAGTTGTAGGAAGAGTGGGCAAAAGTGTCTTCACTAGACCTACAAAACCAGATTCTTAAGAGGATGATGCTTCATGCACCTCACAATGGTTTTGAATAATGTTGGACAACACTTCATCTTCTTCTTGAAGCTGCATGAAAGAACTTCTACCTAACATCATGAGTTGTTCCATTGAATTGACTTCCTCGGCCTCTTCTCCAACATGTGGCCATATGGTGTTATCCATATCATGGGATGGTTGACCAAGAGGGTAGAGAACAAGATTTTTGGTGCTCTTTTCATCAAAAATAGTCATGTATCTTGACCGAAATCTGATGTAGGCATTTGCTATGGCTAGCCATGGCCTTCCTAGAATAATAGGTGTGTGATCGATTTAATAAGTGTATGAAATTTATATTAAACAAATCAAAACACACCAATAGAACATTAAATCAAAACAAAATATTAAAAATAATAGAGATGCAAACTCAACATTTTGTAGTTGATGCCATCCTATCATTCTCTATCTCCAGTGTTTTTGTTGATTCTAGCTTGCTCTTAGAATTGCATGCTAGGCTCAACAAAAAATCTTCCTAAAGAACGAGATTGAATATGAATGCATGCAAATGCTATGTTAAGATTAACGTCCTATGATTATAAAAATACAAGATTACGATACTATGAAAGCTAAAGATGATAATGACAATGCTAAAGATGCTAGAATGCTAGAATGCAAGTAATCTATAATCTGTATGTGTTATAAGTTGTAGGTGTAACCAATGCTTGGATTCATAGAGATATTTATAGAGTTCTTGAAGGATTATGATTGGCTAAGGTGATCAACGACTGTGGAAATTCTTGGTAGATCGAACGGTTGAAGATGGATAAGACTAAAGAGAAAAATAGAAGAAAATAGAAAGCAAGCTTTGTTTCCTTTTTCGAAAAAGAGATAAGATGAGAATTGTAAAAATCATCTTTTTGTGAGATTTTGGAAAGATTTTGAAGAAGATAAATAATGAATTATTAAATTCAATTATTCATTTACTGGTGACATGGAAGATTTTTCTTAAAATAGAATATTTACTGAAGATTTGAAGAATAATGGAGGATTTCATAATTAAATAAAATATAATTTAATTAATTAGAAGAAAGATTTTAATAGGAGAAAAGAAATGTTTAAATTTAATTAAATCAAAGGACTTAATTAAATTCAAAATGGTGATAATTAATTAAAATAAATAAATGGTATTTATTTAATTAATCAAGTAGACATATGGATGTGAAATAATTAAATAAATATTGATTTATTTAATCATGACAGAAGAATAAATTGAATGAACAATATAATTAAATTAATTAAATTTAATCATATGTAGAGGACTTTAGAGAAATTAATTAAATAATAAAAGATTTAATTAAATGCAAGGATTAGACATGACCAATTTTATACATATACATTTTTCCCCTCTTTGAAGTGATGTGTGAAACATATTGCTTCAAAGAAAATATTCTCGCTTTTGATTTTTTTTCATTTTTAACTGATATGCCCCTAATCTAACTCTAATATGTTTCTAATATTTGATGATGTCAATATTAATGATGCCTCCTCGGGAGATAAATCACTGATGATGAGAAAACATTGATTTGATGAGAAAACATTCAAATGAGAAAAGGGACGCAGTGATTTAGCTCCTGATAATTGATGAAAAAGATGCCCCAATTGAAAAAAATGCCACCAAAAACCTACTTTGTTTGACCCTTAAAAGGTAAAAGGGTAAAAAGGCAAGTCATTTTCACTTGTTAACTTTTAGAAACCTTTTGCTCTAACGGTGACTTGGTGCGATGGAGATCCCATATCACAGACATAGATTTGAGCGGTCCCAACGATATCAAAGACCAGCCGTGTATGGACCACCGGTGAGTCAATTTGAACCTTCATATGTTGAAATTTTTTGTTTTTAGTCAATTTTTTATGCATTTTAGCACAGATTTATGGTTTGACAGGCCATTTTAGTGCTTTTAGGAAATAGAATAGCGCATTTGAGTTTTCTATTAGTGCATATAGGTCATAAAATAGCACTTTTAGGTTTTTAATAGAATAGCACATTCGATAAATGAAGTAGCACATATAGGCTACCTGTAGGAAATTTGGTAGATTAGCACATATTGAAAACAAATTAGTGCTTTTAGGGTTGTTTCCCATAGAGTAAATGAAATAGTGCATACGATTAGGGATTTAGCGCATGTGAGGAAACAACACATATAGAAATTGAGGTAGCACATTCAGGGCACAAAACAACGCATCTAAAGTTTTCCCCCTTCGGGGGGAAACTTTGGCACATGTAGGGTTTGAGTGCTTTGAGGCGACAGAGTAGCACTTTTAGGAAAATTTAGACAAAATGTTGTTTTGATGAAAAGGATGATGAATTATTGCTTCTTTGGTCAATAGATAGGAAAATTGTCATGTCATCATGTTGATAAGTTGATAACTTTGCTTCTCGAAATAGAAAACAAAGAGTAGATAGCTGATAACTTTGTTTCCAAAGAATGAAAAACGAAGAGTAGACGATTGATTTGCTTTCTGCAATAGAAAACAAATAGTAGATGATTGATTTGATTGAAAACAGATTTGCATTTGTGATTGAAGTAAAAATAGGATGATGATTATGAATGTGTGATAAATTTTCTTTCCAAAAAAAGAAAACAAATAGTAAATGATGATAGAGTAGACTGATTTGATGTGCAGATAGATAGATTTTGCATTGATGTCCTGATATGATTTCCTGAGATTAGAATACTTGATATGCATCACATAATACGATATTTGATATGAGTCTGATATGTGTGATTTGATTGATATTGGTCTTTTGATATGAATTTGATTGAGGTAGATAGACTGCTTTGATATGAGTCAATGATATGAGTCTGATTGATTGTCTTTGTGATGACCAAAAATAGGAGGTTTTCAAAAACCTCTAGATTAGAGAGCGCTTCCCTATGGGTTGGGATAAGATACGAGATTTGACACTGGTTGATGTTTAGCTGATAGTGAGTTGTGCGTTGGGTTCATTGTTGTTGATGCCACCTATTCGGGCCAATAGGGGCTTGTTGACTGCGTTAGCAGAGAGATGGCATTTAGAGCATAATACCTTTCATTTTTTGATTGGTGAGCTGACGGTGACCCTAGAGGATGTATACAGGATTTTGGGGATCCTGGTGGTAGGTGCCCTTGTGTTCTATGATCACAAGGAGGTGGGTGGGACAGATGCCCTCAGGAGAGTATTTGGAGATGCATAAATAGAAGGATACTAGGTGCCATGGGCAGACTTCAGAGGATATCTGGCCTTACCTACAGTGTTGGGTACTTTTATTGGAGGCTTCCTTTGTTCAGATCACTAGTCAAAGGGGCTATTAGTTGGATGGGGGAGGATCATCGAGCAGATGATGGGTTAGCCAAGGAGATATGCCTAGGGAAGCTGCATGCTAGCTCACTTGTATCATGACCTACACTAGGTAGTATACAAAGGATCATCGAGTTTATTGAGTGGTGTTATGCTACTCCAGATCTGGGCATGGGAGCATATTGTTGTGACTAGACCACTATGTCTAAGGGCTAGGTTTCCAAGCAAGCCATATGTGTATGCATATTTGTTTGCACTAGTCCAACCCAAGCTGGGCAAGGTGGAGTATTGGAGATGGACCTTGGATGACATGGACACAGTGATATGGAGGCCTTATATTGATTGTGATGAATGGGACACAGATCCCTTTGAGATGCCATTTGTAGGTATACCCATGTTTTTGATAGGTCGCACAACATCTATTATAGAGAGATTTTTTGGCTTTGCGAGTCCAGAGGCAGTTCAGTTTCACATAGGGTATGCTTTAGGGCATTGCACACTATGGACAATGGAAGAATGATATTGGATGGGGTCCTTGCATTACTTACCAAGTCGCGTATAATGAGTATGTGGCATTAAAGCTAGAGGTATGGGATCCTAGACCTGATATTGTTGATGTTGGCATGTCAAAGGAGTATTCAGTTTACTACCACACAAACCCATTTATGTCATTTACATGTCCAGATGAGCCAGCACCCATTTTGGTGGTACTACAGCTAAGAGTTGGGAGATAGGAGGATGTGGTAGGTGGTGAGAAAATAGTTGTTGGAGGAGAGGAGGAGGATAGTGGAGACGAGGAGGAGAGTGGAGAGGAGGAGAGCTCAAATGATGGTGGAGATGGAGGACGAGAGGATCAGAGGTCAGTGAGATAGAGGATTGATATTGCAAGCAATTCTCAGGGTGTACAGAGGCCAAGGAGCAGTATAGGAGGATAGACAGTGATCGAGGTCACTTCGTTAGTGCAACATGCACAGATAGATATGCTACAGGCCCAGGTGCAGACACTATAGGGGCAACAGACATAGTTACAAAGCTAGTTATCTCAGGCTCAGGGTTTGGTAGTACAGCTACAGACACATTTAGCATAGACATAGGCATAGGCACAAGTACAGGAACATATACCTCCTCCTACTCTAGACCCACAGGTGGCCTAGTTGGTAGTAGAGAGGGATTCCTTTAGATGATGGGTAGTAGAGGTAGAGGGTGTGGTACAGAGACTCATGGGCACTATTGAGAGTGCATCCTTGTGAGAGGCCATTGCAGAGGGATTCGAGATGGTGAGGGAGGTTGAGTATTATCGGGTGACGTATGAGGAGTTGTGTCCTCCTAACTATAGAGAGCCTTACCCTCGGTCTCATAGTAGGACCAGAAGCAGATCACAGATGGCTACACAGAGTAGAGGGCTAACAGGGCCTCGACGGGATCTTGATGCAGGGACGAGTGGCAGGCCATCATCAATGAGACTAGCCAGCCTTGAGCCATTGATTTAGGATTTTATTGATGTATCTGAGCATGTGTATTTTTTTTATCATATCTCATGTATCTCTCTATACTGTTTAAATTCATTGGACATTGGACATTTGTATTTATTTTGATGAGCGATGATATGCAACGATGATGAGTTTTGATGATGTGTTTCTTTGATGTTGTGATGATATGGATATGTATGTGTGATGAGATGCATGTTAATAATTTAATGACTAACATGATATACAAGATGATTTATGATATGCTTATGATGATGATTTATGATGCATACTAATGATGTCATGCAGGTGGATGACCTATAATGTGATTAATGAAAATATGCAATGACATATTTGAAATGTTTGTAATGGGTTGGCAAGTGATGTGGAAATGTAATGTATGAAATTTTTGGTTTTTGGATTTTTCAAATGCAATAAATAATGATGATGTGATGGAGAGTGAATGTTGAGTCTATGAAATGTATCGTGAATTTGTAGTATGCATATGATTTAGGAAAATAAATTATATGTGAAATGAGTCAAATGTTTATGGAAAAAATGTCATGATAAATAAATGATATGAAAATGATAGATGAGTGCAATAATGGGATGAGATGTTTGATAGAATAGCAAAATGATAAAATAATAACAAAAATGATGATGAAATGATAAATGATAACTGTAATGAAATCATATGATAAGTGAAAATGATAAATGATAAATGAGAATGATATGATAAAATAATGATAAATGAAAATGATATGAAATGATAAGTGAAAAGGATAAAGCACAAATGTTATGAAATGATAAATGAAAATGATAAAATGATAAATGATAATGTAGTGAAATGCAATGAAATGATAATGTAAGGAAATGTAATGACATGATGATAAAATAATAATTATAAGGAGATGAAATGATAATGATGATAAAAGGATAATGAAATGTTATGAAAATGAAATGATAATTGTAATGATGATGAAATGATAAATGATCAATGATAATGATATGAATTGAGATAAAATGATAATGATAAAATGATATGATATGATACGATAAAATGAAATGATAAAAATGAAATGAAAAAAATGAAATGATAATGTAGTGAAATGTTAATGCAATGAAATGATAATGCAATGAAATGATAATGTAATGAAATGATAATGTAATGAAATGATAATGTAATTAAATGATAGTGTAATGAAATGATAATGAAAATGAAATGAAATGACAAAATGAAGTGAAATGATAAAAGTTAATGATATGAAGATAATAAATAAGATGAAAATGGAAATGATATGAAATGGATAAATGAATGATAAATGAAAGGATCTAAATGACATGAAAATGAATGATATGAGATTGATCAATGGCATGCAATGAAACTATATGATATGAAAAATTCCAAATGAAATAATAATGCACAATGATGGATAACTAAATGATAAAGTACTTAAATGATATGAAAATGAATGATAAATGATGAACTAGATGATATGTACAGGATCTAGATGAAATGATAATGATTAATTCAAAATGAGGATGAAAGATGATGATGAAACAAATGTCCAAATGTCCTCCACAAATAGTCCAAAGAGACATGAAAGTCATTGAAGTTTTTGTTCAGCCTTTCAAAACTCTGATACAAATCCAGTATGTAGATATGTACATTGATCTAAATAAAATGCAACTAAATGAAACCAACCATTTGTTGAGCCTTTAGTTAGCTTTCTTGAATCATCATAGAATGTTTTAAAATGTTGGAAGTATGTACAAGCATCAGAGGGGAAATGAGCACCAATGATGACCTGAGTACAACTTTCATGATTTTTGATATAGCAAGTGAACACAAGCATCGAGGTATAATTGAACCGAGATGACTTGAGAATTTCTTGCATAAATAGAAAAAGAATAACCATTTTTTGATGCAAATGTGGAACCGTCATCAATGATACATTGTAGAAATCATGTCTCGTGACATATTTGAACCAAATTGATAGTTAACCTCAAGACAACAAACAAAGAAAAATCATCCTCTTTCCTCCCCACTCTAGTTTAGTACATCATTGAGTGTGCTCCAGAGAGATGATATCAAAAATCAACAACCATTGTTCAAAATATAATACTACTATTCCAAACATTATTCAGATTTTAGATCATCTAGATATGAGTCATGATATGGTACTTAGCTGAAAATTGTTGTGTTATGGATCAATGATTGGATAGTTGTTCATAGGATTCGATTGTTTGTTTGCATGATTGGATTCTATGTCATTGTCTAGCTATTTCGGTAGAACCTGAAAGTTTATCGCCCCTAGTATTGACAACATTTGCCTCTACTATTGACACAACTTGCTGAAATAGATATGTACAATGATCAAGCCATGGTAAGACACTATCGCTCTAGGAAAATGATGGCAGTATGATGCTGATGCAATTCTAAGATGATGGTGAAAATATGCATGAAATGAAGGCTGAGAAGGTAAGTGCAGAACATGAACTAATAGATGGAGGCGTACAAATAGCATCTATTTGCCAAATTTTCACTATTTTTTTTTATTGCATTTTTTTGATTTTGATTTTTTTTTTTTGTATTTTTCTTCTCAATAGACTACCTATTGTTAGGTTTTCACCCTATGATGATTTATTTTTTTATTTTATTTTTTAAATTTATCAGGACTTTTTCTACTGTTTTTGTGTTTCTTCAAGACTTTTTCTACTGTTTTTGTGATTTTTTCTAGACTTTTTCTATTTTTTTTAAAATTTTTTAGAACTTTTTTGAATGATGATGACTGCTTCAGACATAATACTTTTTCAGGTGCATGTTGTTGATAGGTTTGTCAAACAGGTCCCCTTCTAATGTTGATAGCTTGTATGCTCCTGAACTGTATACAACAATGATCATGTAATGACCCAACCAATTTGGTTCAAACTTACCTTTCTTCACTATGTCTTGTTGATTGTGTGGGTTCTCCTTTAGAACAAGATCACCAACCTGAAAGATACATGGTTTGACTCTGTGATTATAACTGTGAGACATCATCTATTGATATGATTTCAAATGATCAGCTGCTCATTGTCTCTTCTCATCAAAGAGTTCTAGTTCTTGTAGTCGAGAAACTTTGTATTCATCATCTGTTGTGAGACCCTTTAAGAATACCCTTAGTGATGGAATCTCAACCTCTAGTGGAAAAATGGCTTCTGCTCCATATAAAAGAGCAAATGGTGTTGCTCCCATTGGCATTCAGATGCTAGTTCTGTAGGCCCATAATGTAGGATTAAGATGAATGTGCCAATCTTTCCCTACATCATTTATAGTCTTTTTCAAGATTTTCAGTATCATTTTGTTTGAGGCCTTTCCTTGGACATTCCCTTGTGGATAGTAATGTTTTGAATATCTGTGTTGAATATGGAATCTCTCACAAAGTTCATCAACATCATGATTCTTGAATGGTCGTCCATTAGTTGTGATAATGGAGTTGGGAATGCCGTACCGACAAATGAGATAGTTGAGTATGAATGATAAGATCTGTTTGTTGGTAACCTTAGTCAGAGGTACTGCCTTAATCCATTTGGTAAAATACTTTGTCACTGTGATAATGAATTTGTGTCCATTCAATGATGAAGGATGAATCTTTCCAACTAGATCTATCCCCATTGAGTGAATGGGTAGGTTGGCGTGAACGGTTGAAGTTCTTATGCAGGAGCATGAATGATGTTCCCTTGAATCTAACAATTAGAGCACTTTTTCATGAAAGTGAATGATTCCCTCTCCATAGTTGGCCAGTAGTAATCCATTCTAATCAATTTCTTGGATAAGGTCAATCCACTTGAATGAGTACCACAAATGCCACCATGAACTTCTTGTAAAGCCTTGTCAGATTCATCACGTTCAATACATCAAAGTAAAGTACCATCAAGACCATGATGATAAAGGGTGTCAACAATAAGAGTATAGCGAGAGGATTGGAGGATAAAATTGCGCTTTTGGTTATGAGATAAGTCAAGTGGTAAGATGTCATCTTTTAGGTAGGCATAAATCTTGCCATACCAAGGTGAATCGGATCCTACTAAGTGGCAAATGATTTGGCTTTCAGGTGTATCATAGGTGGGTGCAAACAATTATTCCACCAGAAATTCATAGCAAGCCTGATTTTTTGGGAGTTGTAGCAATGATGCAATCATGGCCATAGCGCCAACTACTTTGTTATCAAGTCTTGGAATCTGTATGAACTTGATATCTACGAAGTACTTCTTGAAATCGTCAACCATTTTCTTATATGGCAACAGTTTGTCATCTTTGGTCTGATAATCATCATTAATCTGATTAATGAGTAACTGTGAGTCACCATAAACTTGTAGTTCTGTGATCCTCCATTCCAATGCTATCTTGAGTATAGTGATTAAAGCTTCATATTCGGCTATGTTGTTAGTGCATGGAAACATTAGCCTATATGACCGAGGAATGGTATTTCCTTGAGGGGTGATAAAGAGTATGCCTGCCCCTGATCCGTGTTGAGTGAAAGATCCATCAAAGTATAAATACCAAGGTTGCTTTGATTATGTAGTGAAGACATCAGCATCTGGAAATTCAATGTGCATGGGATGCTTTGCCTGTAGTGGTGCTTCAGCTAGTTGATTAGTGATAACTTTTCCTTTGATTTCTTTGCAATCAACATAATGAATTTCAAACTCACTTAGGATCATAACCCATTTTGCTAGCCTTTCTATCAATGTAGCTTTGCTTAATAGATATTGATCAATCTTTGCAACAATATTGATTGTATGAGTTAACATGTAGTGTCAGAAATTGTGTAGCAAAGACTACTGCTAGGCAAACCTTCTCAATGAAAGTGTAGTTGAGTTCATGACCTGTTAATGTTTAGCTTATGTAATAAATTGCACGTTCCTTTCCTGTAGAGTCTTCTTGTGCTAATAATGCCCCCAAATATGTCTCTATTGTGGCAATATATAAGATTAGTGGTTTGTCCAAATTTAGTGGTACCAAAACTGGTGGGTTCATCAAGTACTGCTTGATCTGTTGAAAGGCCAATTCACACTTATCATCCCATTTGAAAGGAACATTCTTATGTAATAGATGCATGAAAGGTAGGATTTTATCGGCTAGCTGTGCAATGAACCTTCATATAGATTGAAGTCATCCTTGTAATGACCTCAACTGACTGATATTCCTTGGTGGAGGAATTTCCATTATTGCTTGCACCTTGACAGGATCCACTTCAATTCCTTTTGTTGATACTATGTATCCTAAAAGCTTCCCAGATGTGACTCCAAAAACACATTTCTTTGGGTTGAGGAAAACTTTGAACTTTTCCAATCTTGCAAATATTTTGGATAACACTTCAAAATGTCCTTCTCTTGTCTATGACTTTTCCAATATGTCATCTACATAATCTTCCATGAATGTGTGGATCATGTCATGAAAAATTGTAGTCATAGCTCTTTGGTAAGTATCCCCGACATTCTTTAGACTAAAAGGCATGACATTCCAACAGTAAGTTCCCCATGGACATGTAAATGTTGTTTTATCTTGGTCTTCAAGTACAATCTTGATTTGGTTGTAACTAGAAAAACCATCCATTAGTGAATACATGGCATGGCCAGATGTTAGATCAACTATAGTATTAATTCTTGGAAGCAGGAAGTCATCCTTAGGACATGACTTATTAATATCTCTAAAATCTATGCACACTCTAACACTTTTGTCAGGATTGGACACCAGAACGATGTTGGAGATCCATTCTGCATAGTCGATCGATCTTATAAATCCCACATCAAGGAGTTTTTTGAGTTCTTTAACTAGTAGTGCAACATGAGGATGCATTTTTTTGAGTTTTTTTTCACCGGTTTAACTCTTTCTTTGATGGACAAGTAATGCATTATAAGATCACGATCAAGACCAGGAAAATTTGACTTGATTTTTTTTGAGAAATTCCATGAATTTAGGTATTTCTTTATCTGTCACTGATGCATCTAACTGTAGAATCTTTGGTTTTTCTGAAGTTTCAAGATTAACTGCAAGTTTTTAGGCTCAATCAAGATAGGCGATCACTCATGATAATGTTCCGAGAGAGTGTCAAATATCCCATCGTCAGGTTCCTTAAAAAGGTTTTCACCATTTGATACACTCTTTATTTTATCTTTTGTTTGATCTAATACTACCAGATTCTAGTTTTCACCATTATATATTTCTTTTTGACTTTTATTTTTGTGCCTACCAGACTTGACACTCTCCTGATTAAAGATTGTGCTGAAAATCGCTAGTGGAACAATCATTTTTATCATCTGTGGAAAGGAAGTTCACGATAGATTTGTTGCTTGGGAACATAGGTAGATCGATAGGTCCAGATGAATCCCATTCAATGAGATCAGGATGGATCAGTGGTAGTGGGTCATTAGGTTTCAAGTGATTGGCTATGGTTAAGGTGATAATGGAGTTGTTTGTAGGATCCGAGGTATGAAGCAAATCAATGATGGTACTATTATCACGATAATCTTGTTCGATTAAATCTAACTCGGTATCACTAGAATCATAGTCACCTTGTAGTTCAGATTCTTGCAGTTGGGACCCTAACCCTTCACCTTCAATTAGAGTTGGGGTGTACTTGTGTACCACATCAACCTTTTTGTCCCTCCAGAACTCATCAATGTGGATAGTGTCCAATTTATATTCACCAGAATCTGTGTCAGAATCAATATCCACAAAATTATGAATTGCTATCAAATAGGATTCCCTTACATCCAACCCCTCTTGCAATGTGAGAATAGTATCATGCAACTATTTAGATATTACTTCTTTGGAGTTGGTATCATAGCCTAGCCTTGTTTTATCTTTTACAGCAAGTCCTGGAAGGTGAATAGGCTCAACTACTCCTTTTATCTTTCTAATAGGACCATTACCATCGTAGCCCATCTTTTGCACGATTGAATATCCTTTACCATATTGATCAGTTGGTAGTTTGATATTAAGAACTATTTCATCTTCATATTTAAAGAGCCTACTTAAAACTTCTCTATCCTCAGAATCTTCCATAGGGAATTGTTCTTTGATAAATCATCCATTAAACTTTATATTTGGCTTTGTTGGTGGTTGCATTGATGTGGATGCTACGTATATCTGTTGTTGTGCAATAGAGGGTTGTCCATGTGACTGAGGTGATATAGGTAGATTAGCAAGTTAGAGAGAGTACTCCCCTACTCCATTGTCCTTGAATCGTAGTTGCTTGTCAAATATTTTGGTTAACTGTCTAATTTGCATATCAACTTTGAGAGAAGTATTAGCGAGAGCTTCTCGATTGTTGGGAACCAAAGTATCTTGACTAGCTTTGATGTTGGCACAAGTTTGACTATTTAAATTATCAGCTGGTATTGTGATCTCCTATCCATCATAAGGAAACTTAAGACATTGATGATATGTGGACAGGATAACTTTCATTTTGTGGATCCAAGGGTGACCCAACAAGATGTTGTATGCAAGATCACGATCTAACACTTGATAGAAAGTATTTTTGATAACAGGTCCCACTCTGACTAGTAGCATGATTAAACCCTTGGAAACTCTTTCCTCATCATCATAGGCTTTAATATTAATCTTTCTTTTGGGATCAATGGAGTCCTCAGAAAATCCTAAAGCCTGAACTAACTTCATAGTAGATATATTCAAACTAGCACCTCCATCTATTAGGATGCGTCTGACACGAAACTTGTGGATCATGACTTCTAAATATAGCGATGAATTATGGGGATGTGTCATGGAAAAACCATCTTTTTCAGAGAATGAGAGGCATGTAGGGGAGGACAAGTGTCCCACCATGGCTTGAAATTGGTCCACATCCAGATCGGTGGATACAGTTGTTTCAACGAGGGCCTTTTCTACAATTTCCTTGTATGCTGGGGAAATCTTTATGAATTCTAAGATAGAAATCTAAGTAGGAGTTTTTCCAAGTTGATTGACTAAGTCATATTGATGTTGAGGTAGGGGCACACCAGATTTCGAAGAAGCTCCCTTTAAGAAAACTTTAGCTTGTGCTCTTGTTGTTGTGTTGACTTCTCTATGTTCCATCTTTTCCTTAACTTTTATAACATTGACCCGCTCGTCATCAGTGCAGATATGATTCATTATATGATCATTGATATGATTCACACTTTTTACCGAAGACTCACCCTTTTGGTAGTTGGGAAAAGGGTTGTGAAATGCTTGGTGGTCTTCGTTTGATTGCTAGTGTCCTTCTATTGTGATGGTGCCATTTTTTATTAAGTCTTGGACTTTAATTTTCAAGGCTTGACAATTATTTGTGTGATGGCCCTTGCACTGATGATAATCACAATAGTATGCATCATTCCATGATGGAGGCTTCACACTAGGTTCAAAATTGCATTGAGGCAGCAAAGTAAGAGCATTCTTAGCCATCAATTCTTTGAATGTCAATTCTAAGGATTCACCCAATGTAGTAAAAGTTTTTCTGCTAGAGAAGAATGAAGATTGTTATGGATTTGTGTTTGAGGTATTTCCTAAGGAATTTTTGTTGTTATCATTTCCATGGTAACCTTGATTGGCGGTATTCCCTTGATTGGGGGTAGAAGTTTGATTCACGTTATTCCTTGGAGGAGGAGGATTGTTTCCCTCATTGGTGACTGAGTTGACATTGTTATAGTTATTGTTGTGAGGAGCACTAAGAATAAATGGCTTAGTTGAGATATGATTTACATCTACAACACCATCATTCACCACATTTTTGTTGTGAGTTCAAAACTTAGATTTCTCATTGTGGTGATTTGAAGAGGTAGGATTGTCCTTATCAAGTTTTATTATCCCTCTCTGGACCAAGGAGCTCTCAATGGTGGAGGAATTTTCAATCAATTTCTGAAAAGAGGGAGGAAAATGAAGATTAAGACGACAGCTCATTTCTTGTTCTAAGTTGTTTATGAAAGTGGTGATCTTTTCCTTTTTAGGAACATGACATGGGTATCTAGCGAACAATCTTCTCCATCTCTGAAGAAATGTAATGAATGGTTCACCAGGTTTTTATTTAGCTTTGCAAAGATCAATCATGGTTAATTGATGTTGTATGTTGTATGAATATTGTGATATGAACTCATTAATCAATTTCTCAAATGTCTTGATAGGCGGTGTGATTTTTGATAGCCATTCCATAGATTGGCCTCCAAGACTTCTAGGGAACAAACACATCAAATATGTGTCCTCATGAGCAAACTCTCAATTCATATTTTGGAAGTCTCTAATATGATCAATTGGATCCAATTTCCCATTGTAAAGATTGAACTTTGGGATTTCACAATGTTTGGGAAATGGGATCATGTTGAGATGTCGGTCAAAAGGATAAGGACAGATGTCATCAAGAGAATATGTCTTTTTTGTGGCTCCCCCTTGTAGATTTTTAATTTTTCCTTGTAGTGCTTTAATCTATTGAGACAAGGCACTAATATCAGACAAGGGTGTTTCATCAGGATTGCTCTTTATGTTTTTAGTATCAAAATCATGAGGAAATTTAGCTCCTTTGTCAGCTAGATACAAGAATTTTTTTTTTTTATTACGCTCCAAAATATTTTCTAAGGCTTTGTGAAATTTTGAATTTTGATCAGTGTCTCTAAGACATTCTTTATCCCATTCATCATCACTATCTACAAGAGTTTTTCTCATATCCTTGTATTTGTGGAATGGATTTTCTTCTCTTTCAACCATGTTGTTGTTAAAGAGGGGATTTCGACTCACACTATAAAGGGAATTACTATTCTCAACTTCTTCTTGAGTTCTTTGGGTATGATCTTCTTGTTGAATATCTTCTTTCAGTTTATTGTATTGAGATCTTGTAAAAATAGGCATATGGCATTGAAACATTCTTCTAGACTTAGATCACAATTTGATAAGTGCACAGATGATGATGTTTTGATCTGATAAGATGAAAATATTATGATATGACCAAAATATGTTCCTAATTCTTGATTGTGGCTTCCAATGATAAAGGATATCAGAATCATGTTGGGGAAGTTGAATCAATAATCATAAATTTTTTTGAAAGGTGCAATTTTAAGATTTGAACCTAGTTTTTGAAGAATAATAAGTATATCAAAATACCCTAATTAAGATCACTGAAGGATTTGTCTGGGATGTGTT
This sequence comes from Sequoia sempervirens, assembly GCA_007258455.2. Classification (NCBI taxonomy): domain Eukaryota; kingdom Viridiplantae; phylum Streptophyta; class Pinopsida; order Cupressales; family Cupressaceae; genus Sequoia; species Sequoia sempervirens. The sequence goes on from VDFB02271358.1 coordinate 1,170,146,940, forward strand.
GAATATTCAATAGAAGGTTGTGGTAGATAATCAAACTCAAGAGCTTGATTGTGATTGTGTTGTTGAGATAGAGCTCTTCTCTAGAAATATGCTTGTGAATATAAAGGTTCCATAGCGTACTCGTCAGTAAACCCCCTAGAAAAATATTGGTATCTATGGAGAAACTTATGATAATGGAGCAAGACGTTTTGACTCTTATACAAAAACTTTCTTCATTGCAAGGTTTTCTTGTAACCTAAATGTTTCTTAGGTTTCTTGATCCTATTGAAAATCAATTTCTTGAAAAATTTGGTTGATTTCCACTCTCTAAGCATGGGATAGATGTCAAGATGCTATTGGACCGAGGGTGCTATAAACTCAAATCTATCAAAAACAACAATTCTAGAAAAGTGATAGATGCACTACTCTATACCATATATGTGCTACACAAACATACATATGCACCAAAGAAACATTAAATGTGCTATAATAGACCCCGTATGTGCTACTTTGTGTCCTATATGCGCTACAAAAAAAAAATTGATAGTGACAAACTGTTTGCAGAATATTTAGTTTATGCACTAAAATAGTCTCCAAAAGTGCTAAACTAGCCAATGAATGCACTAGAACAAACCCTATATGCGCTACCCTGTGTCTTATATGTGCTAAAACAGTTTTCCAAAGTGGTTTTTAAATAGTTTTGAACATTTTTTTGTTGAAATTTTGCATGTTCATTTTGGATGATCATTTGTCTGAATTAATGTGATTGAAGACATAACAAACACTCTGAAAATAGTTTTTTTTAAGCCCTATGCTAAACATCAAGTGTATGTTCAAAATTTTTTTTCAAAAAGTGTTTACACAGGTTTCACACATAACAGACAATTCAGGTAGACTCACTCTTAGTACTCAAGTAGGTCATCATAATAACCATAGCCCACATCTTAGAACTGCATCGACTCACACAACCATGTCACCCTCTAAGGGGCACCCATGTTTTTGTCTTTTCTAGGTGCGTACTAAGCATGACAGAAGTGGATACTAGATCCCCTAAAAAAATGGTCCTTAGTAGTTATATGGTGATTGTCTTGGGTGAAAATTCTTCTCTCCCCTTATGATTATTAGGATGTTTGGAAACTGACTTCGGCTGGTTACTACACTAGGTTCTTAGTAAGGGTTTCCATTCAGTGCAGCAATAATAAACTCCCTCAGGAGACCTCCCAACCTTTAGAACAAAGGATTTCGGGATGATTATCTTGCATACTACAGGAAAAGTGGGTTTCCCCAGATTCGCTTTAAATTTTATAGTGGGGTGGAATAGCTTGGCTTTGGCTTGAGCCCGGGTGAGTACTTTTTCCCACAAGAACAGGCCCTCTACAGGATGTAATAAAGCATCAGAAATTGCAAAAATGTAAAAGGAAAGTTTGGTATTCTGATCACCCAGTTACGAGGAGAGCATAGACCTCCTGCCACAAACACAGTAGACAATGTTCTTTTTAGAGCCCAAATCACAATGATCTAAACTATGTGAAGATTTTGCTTCACAAAAACAAGTTGTTCAATTTTAACCGCAAAAATCATTGTGTGGTGACTATCCTAGATTGCTTCATTTTAATCCATGTCTACCTTAGGGTTGCTTGTTTTTCTTAAACTAGATGTGACTATCCTAGATTGGTTCTTTTTAAGTCAGAAAAGGTTCTGTCTATGGAAGGCATCAGACTCAAAACCTTGTTTAGTTACAACCTATATGTGCTACAAGATCCTATATATGTGCCACAAAAAACAAGTAAATGCACTAAAACAAATCCTATAAGTGTTGCAGAAAGTCCTAAATGTGCCAAAAGAACTCCTAAATATGCTAAAAGAAAATGCAACAATTTTTTTTTTACAAATTTTTTAATAAACCGAGCTAAGTATATGTGCCATTATGTTCCTTATAAGCATTATTTTGTTCCCTAAATGCAGTGAAACAGTTCCCAAATGCGCCGAAAGACTTGTAAAAGCACTGAAAGAAACCCTGGATGTGCTACAAAAACCCACAGATGTGCTAAAATAGAAAATTTTGTCAAAAATCTGAGTTCCATAATGCAAAATCCTGTCAAAAAACTCGCAAGTAGATGTTAAAAATGGGGCAAGGCCCCACGATGGGCACTAGAAATGTGTAATCAATTTTAGAAGTGTATCAAATGTATATTAAACAAATCAAAACACACCAACAAAACATTAAATCAAAACATAATATTAAAAATAATTGAGATACAAACTCAGTATTTCATAGTTGATGTCATCCTATCATCCTCTATCTCCAGTGTTTTTGTCAATTCCAACTTACTCTCAGATTTGCATGCTAGGCTCAACAAACAGTCTTCCTAGAGAATGAGATTGAATATGAATGCATGCAAATTCTATGCTAAGATTAACGTGCTATGATTATAAAAATGCAAGATTACGATACTATGAAAGCTAAAGTTGATAATGACAATGCTAAAGATGCTAGAATGCTAGAATGCAAGTAATCTATAATTTGTATGCGTTATAAGTTGTAGGTGTAACCAATGCTTGGATTCACAGAGATATTTATAGAGTTCTCGAAGGATTCTAATTAGCTAAGGTGATTAATGGCTATGAAAATTCCTGGCAGATCAAATGGTCGAAGATGGATAAGACTGAAGAGAAAAATAGAAGAAAACAGAAAGCAAGCTTTGTTTCCTTTTTCGAAAAAGAGATAAGATGAGAATTGTAAAAATCATCTTTTTGTGAGATTTTGGAAAGATTTTGAAGAAGATAAATAATGAATTATTAAATTCAATTATTCATTTACTGGTGATATGGAAGATTTTTCTTAAAATAGAATATTTACTGAAGATTTGAAGAATAATGGAGGATTTCATATTTAAATAAAATATTTAATTAATTAGAAGAAATATTTTAATAGGAGAAAAGAAATATTTAAATTTAATTGAATCAAAGGACTTAATTAAATTCAAAAAGGTGATAATTAATTAAAATAAATAAATGGTATTTATTTAATTAATCAAGTAGACATATGGATGTGAAATAATTAAATAAATATTGATTTATTTAATCATGACAAAAGAATAAATTGAATGAACAATATAATTAAATTAATTAAATTTAATCATATGTAGAGGACTTTAGAGAAATTAATTAAATAATAAAATATTTAATTAAATGCCAAGATTAGACATGACCAATTTTATACATATACAATAGGATACCCTCCCAGTGTAGCTTTAGGAGAAAGGATCAAAAAATCTGTTGGGTACTCGCAGGAGTTTAGAGTTACCACTAGGTCTTATGCTACACCATCAGGTTTAATAGTGGAACTATCAACAAGCTGCATGATAGTAGGAGTAGGCCCCATGCTTGCAATATTTAGTTGTTACAAGATATCCTTAGTCATCACATTTATTGTTGCTCCCAAGTCAATCAGAGCATTCTTTATTTGGATCCCATTTATAACAACTCCTACCATATGACTACCTAGGTCATTGTATTTGGGAACAATCACTTTCCCAAGCATGATGTCGGCTAGTTGTCCCACCACATGAACTATAGTGGGGTCTTTCTTTTTCCTCCCTGGCTTCTTGAGGCATGCTTCCTTGATTGCTTTAACATATATAGGGAAATATTTGATGGCTTGAAATAAAGGTATCTTGACACATATATGTTTCAACTGATCCAAAATTTCAAAGGTTATTTCTTCCTTCTCTTCTTTTTGTTCAACAATTTCTAACCTTTGAGGAAATGGTGGATCTTGGTCAGTCTGCTAAACTGGGTCAGGATTTTTAGGCACACTTGGCTGAATGGGAACATTCTGATGTTTTTCTTCTTCTACAAGAAGCTCGGTTATGATGGGGGTAGAAGGAGCTGGAAAAGTGGTTCCTGAACATGGATGGATATCACTTATGCTCACAACATATGCAGGGAATTGATTAGGATCTACATAATGGACTGGTTGTTGTTGTGGTTTATTATTAGGGTTAAGTGTGGGCTGAGTTGGTAACTTAGTAGGTCTAGGTGTGCTTGAACTTGAGCTAGTAGGAGGAGGCATGATAGTAGGTTGTTGGGGTTGAGAAGGTGGCTGCATGTAACTAGTTTTCTAGTTTGGCCATTGTTCTCCTCCCCTCCATTGGGACGTTTGCTACTAGTTTCCTGGAGGTGGCTGCCAATTCCCCTGAGGTTGTTGTCACTAGGGTGGAGAGTTTTAGTGATTGGGCTAGGTATTTGGAGGGTTATACCAAGGCTGTGGTAGATATCCTCCATAGTTGGATGGATATCAAGGTTCCATTGGCTACTAGATGCATAAGAATTGAAGTAAGGCCCAACAAAGGATAATGGATCTGGTGGCATACCTTGTCTTGGATCCCATTGTCTCCTCTGTGCAATGTATTAGACTTGATCATCATCACCCTAGATTGGATTGAACTCAAGTGGGATCTGTTCACTATCAATATTAGCCACCATTTTGCATATGTATTCCTTCTTTTGTCTACAATGAGGGAAATATTCTTCCAACGTTGCCTCTACCTCCTCATGTTCCTTCTTTGCTTAAAGTGTATCTAGCTGAGTAGCCAGATTGTTTATGATGTCTTGTTTGAAATCTGCCAACAAGTGAGTAATATCCATCCTTGAAACTCCATTGGTTGATGATTTACCCATAGAGGATTGGTAACCTCTTTCTTTCTTTGAAGCTACCCTGGAATAGTTCTAACATATCTTCTTAATATCATCCCAAGGAACTTGTCTAATATCTCCTCCAATCAGGTCCAAAGCATCAGTGCAACTGTCATTGATTCCTCTCAAGAAGAGTAGCTTTTGAGACTCTTCATTGAGTGTATGATGTGGATATTTCTATAGGAAAAATTGAAACCTTGAAATATAATCCTCCAAAATCTCATCTTCCTTTTGTTGCATCCTAAAGATGTCATCTCCTCTCATGTCACTGCCCCTGCAATATTTATTGTACATCTTAAGGAACTTTGTCTTCATGCCATCCCAAGTATCAACAATATTCCTACCTAAGCTCATAAACCATCTCAATGTAGCTTCTTTCAATGTGGTAGGTAACAACTTAACCTTATGAGCGTCAGTGGTATAGTCATAACTTCTGCAAAGGATATCAAACTCAAACAAGAAAGTATCAAGGTCTTCTGTGAAAATCCCATAGAACTTAGGAAGGACTGAAGCATGGATATTTTTAAGGTTTTCAACATCATTCTGATGAGCAATGGGGAATGGAAAAGCTGGCAAGTTAGGTCTATTTCTACTATCATCACCCATGCCTGCCTAATGGAGTTGCAAAGCAAATGGGTTCTCAATTAGATTTTGGTCTCCAGAGGAAGTTTCAGAACTATTCAAATTGGGAAATGCATCAGCAATAGGGGGTACATCTTATTCTCCTTCATCTCTTAGCAGATCTGGAAGCTCTTCTAGCTCAAAAGGATTAGGATCATTAGGAAGGAATCTCCCATAAGCATCTCTTCTCCTTCCTCTATGCATGTGGTATCAACTCAGTATCAGCCAACTCACACAAATAATTGGTGAAAGAAAAGTGGGTCACTAATTTTCCTAAGTGATGGGTATACTAAGAGAAAACTTGTAGAAATACTACAGCAAGAAAGAAGCTATCAATGACTCCAATGAATTTCCTAGTTTGACACCATCCCTGACAAAAGCACCAAAATGTTGGCCTCCTCTAATGGTTTAATAACTAAGCCTTTAGAGCCGTGACTTAGAGATTGGACATCTACACTAAGTAGTTATCTCACTCATCATGAATATGCATTTCATTTGTCAACCCAGGGACATAAACTTGAAATGGGTTAGCATTGTATATGCACTAGGACTCCATTGTAATCATCCATAAACTAAGAAAGAAACAATACTTGAAATGAAGTGCTAGAAAGAAATCAAATTAAATACTAAGCATAAATCAACATTTGCAATAAGCATCAACAACTAAACTAGAAATGAGAGATAGAAATGGAAATCTCAGCAAACATATAGGAAACTACTTTGTCTTCCTTGGCTATAGGAACAGTCATAGAACAAAATTTCAGTGGCTGTAGGAATAAATAGTTGTTGAAAGTAAAACTAAATGCTGAATAGAAAATAAATTCTAAACTAAATAGGTGGAATTCTCACTAAGTGGTACCCCTTGAGTGAGTCTCCCTTTAGCTAACTCAAATGCAACAACTCAAAATTTCATATTATTTCTTAGAAACATGATTGCAACATCTCAGTAATTATGACATATTACTAAAACTTGAAAATGCAAGTACAAACTCAAAACATCCAACCTTATCAAAAGGGGCATCTGACTATTATTTATAGAGAGAGAAACTACTAACTAACCCTAACTACTTAGGCAATCGACTCCATCAAAATAGGAGGATTCCACTTATTGGAAGCATAGAAAAAGATGGAGGAAGTTATGCATGCGCTAAATTGGTCAAATCAGACTTGCTCCAATGGGAATCTAGCACAACACACTTCCTATATTTTCTCAACAAATGAATATGGCCATTAAAAAGGTAGTTACATTATTTTATTCAAATTAGGAATTTCCCTCCATGAAATTTTTCCCTCCCTTGACCTCTTAATGATCATCTTCTTGACTTCTTGGTAACTGACCAACTGGCAAGAGTTTCTCCCACTTGGTAGGATTCAATGCCATCAACATTAACACACAAAACAACTACATATCTATAATTACCTTAGCAACATTCATTCAACCACTTGTAAAGTCAACATAGATAATTCACATAGCATGATAATGTCATTAAAAATCACAAGGATAAACTTATTCCCAAGCTCTATGGTTTTAAGAGAATAACATATAAAATTTCAACAGCCAAGTGTCAAAGTCTATGATAGCAACAACAAATAGATAATAGATCCTATAAAAATTGAACCATTAATTGGGCTCATCAATCTTCAAGTGAATCAAACTGATAAAGGGATATTCATTTCACAATCTAAGTATGAAAGAGAGTTGTTGAAGAAGTTTGGGATGGATGATTCAAACCCGGTTAGTACTCCTATGGTAACCAAATGTAAATTGAGCAAAGATGATGAATCTGTTAAAACTGATCAAAGCAAATATAGATCTATGATTGGTGGACTATTGTATCTTACTGCTACTAGACTAGATATTATGCATGCAGTATGTCTAGTTGCCAAATTTCAAGTAGATCCTAAAGAGGCACATGTTACAATTGTAAATAGGATATTTAGATATCTTAAAGGTACACTAGATTATGGCTTATTATATCCTAAGGGTGTTGATTTCACCTTGAATTCTTATACTGATGTAAATTGGGCTAGTTGTGTGGACGACCAGAAGAGTACCAGTGGAGGTGCTTTCTTTCTCAGTGGAAGATTGGTTTCTTGGTTGAGTAAGAAACAAGACTTGGTTTCTTTATCCACTACAGAGGCATAATATGTTGATGCAACCTCCTGTTGCATACAGGTTTTGTGGATGAAGCAAACTCTGAAAGACATTGGAGTGATATGTGATGAACCTATTCCTATTTTTTGTGACAACACAAGTGCTATAAATATTTCAAAGAATCCAGTTATGCATTCATGATCCGGTGGATATTTTTCAGTGAAAATTGAAGTGTCTCATTTTTCTCCAGAATCTGCACCATTAGAAAGAGCTCAGCGTCTTGATTCCAATGCAACTCGAACGGAGTGAAAAGGAGTCCGTTTGTGCAAGTTATGGCCAGTCAAACCTTGGGTCAAATTGGGATCAGGGGCATCCAGAAGGTGAAAAAATAGCATCATCAAAAATCAATGAAACTGGCGTCATCGCGAAGAGCTCATCAAGACAATTCTGACGGTGTTCGTTTCGTCGAAATCTGACATCGTATGCTCAACCTATCAGCGGTCAAAGTTTGCAGTTGACATTGAGGTGGACCGTACGGATGCTGACGTCAGCATTCCGTACTATACGAATGCTGACGTCATCATTCCGTACTGTACGGACTATGAAGTGGCCAAACCAAATTGTGACACGTGGCTTCCATGTCAGCATTGTACGGACCAATGACAGAGTGACACGTGTCATTCCGTAGGCTCAGTCAGCAAGTCCAATCAGCAGTCCGTAGCATAATCGGCAGTCCACGTCATTAGCCATGTCATCATCCGAGTCAGCGTCTAGTCAGCATGCCACATCAGCACTCTATGCACAGTCAGCATCCTACTCAGCATCCCCGTTAGTAGTTGACTCAGCACACTTAGGCATCGCAGTCAGCTTACACGTCACCATACAGTCAGGCTGCAGCAAATCATGTCTCGCCACGTGGCATATTCTCGGTGCGCCACGTGTCCCCTGTCTTTGGCTCCTCCGTCCGTCGGTTGGTTGTATTTGTTAATAAAATATTATGACCAGCCTGCATGGGATTCGATCTCCCAACCTACGACTTGCAAAATTTCCGAGTGGCCGGTAGAGCAAAACAACGGTCGTTACTATATATAGTGAGCGGTTTGTTTTACCGTTTGTTTGTTTGAAAATTTGTTTTCAAAAAGGTCGGCGGGGGGTTTGAACCCCGAACCGGCCGGGTAACAAAATATATAACCACCGATACACCATGTGCGAAGTTTACAATATAAGTGGCATCAGTTATATTTGATGAGTGCATAAAAACCAAATGCCTTAAAACAAACTAATATCCCCTAAATTATTAAACAATAATCCTTTCTAAGGATTAGATAAAAACCACCTTAAACTGTAAAAGCCCGAGAATGAATAATTAGGGGGCTTAATGTGATTTAATATAGATTAAGGGGGTTATTTTAAAGATTTTTATGTAAATCAAGGGAGATTTGAAGATTTTGTATGTATTTTGGAGAGATAAGGTGGATTTGGAAAATATTTTGTAAATCAATTGGTTAAAGGCCAATTTGAGTTAATTTTATGTATAAAAAGGGGGTATGAGATGAGAGTGGAATCAAGTTTTTTTCAGGTTGAAGTCTTGATGCTGAGGTGACGAAAGAGAGGTCTTGTTGGAGAGTTTTCAAGTCATTCTTTCACGTCAGAGCACTATTATGCTGCCGAAGTGCTTGGAGAATGGTCGTGCTTTTGTAATTGATTTTGGATTTAATCGGATCGGTCTCTCTATTGGAGTGGACCCGGAGACGTAGTCACTTTCGTGACGAACTCCGTTATCAATTGTTTGCACTTCTCTTCTTCTCTCTCTTTCTTTCTCTCCTTTCCTTCCTTTCTGTTATAATCACCTTGTTATTACTTTCATTTTGTTATTTCCATAAGTTAATTTTGATTTAATTAACTTGGAATAATCATTGTAAAAGCATTGTAAAAGTTAAGCATTTAAATACTGCAATCTAGTCTAGATCCTATACAGATCAATTCAAGAACAAAACACATATCTATCAAATATCATTTCCTAATAAAAAAGGTGTTGGAGAATGAAGTTAGATTGGAGTATGTGACAACAAAGGAAAAAATTGTAGATATATTTACTAAGGCTCTTTTGAAGTATAATTTTGAGCATCTTAGGGAGATGTTGGGGGTCATTGGCCTTCTGAAATAGGTGCACATGGAGGTCCATCACTCTAGTGAATTCATAGATTATTCATTTATCTAGATTGATAAATGGGTCTACTCCACAGGGGGAGTAGATAAGTTTTTTTGTTGTAGTATGAGTGCACTCCTAAGGGGGAGTGAACAGAGTTTCTGATCTTTTCCATTGATGTCAAAGGGGGAGAGAAAGTCATGTGAAAAATAGTTGCAAAGGAAGAGAAGGTGTTCTCTCAGAATATTGTGAAGGATGTTGTCTTTCATGTTTTTTCACATCGTGTGTTTTCATCAATGACAAAGGGGGAGATTGTTGCAAGTATGAGCAAGTTTGGTGGTGTTGTCATTAATATTTTCATTGATGTCAACATATTTCAATATGTTGCATATTTTACATGTATAGTTGAGATTCTTCTAAGATGTTGTGAGTACATGGAGCTATCTTTATGATGTTCCAGATGTGATGGTTTGATGAGTATCCAAGTGCTTTTGAGAAAATTAATAAAGAAGATGAAGTCAGAGTAATGAATGTGTTCAAAATGTGCTCTGGTATGTGCTCTGCATTTCTCTTGTGTTGTTCCTATGCTTGTGTGGATCTGAAGGTTTTCAAATGGTAATCTTATGGTGATATATCCTGAGTTCTAGCTTCTGGTGTAATGGTATGTGAAAGTTACATTCACCATTGTGTGAATTGTTTTGGCAGAGTTGGTCTTATGTGGACTAGGAGAAATGTTTCTACTCTGTAGTCCTCTACTATTTTGTTTCAGATCTTGTAGATTTGGGATATGTATTTTGAATGTTTTTTATGGGTTTTGGCAAAGAAGTTTTAATTTTGGCAGTTCAGAAGTCATGTTTAAGTGTTTTTGTGTGTGTTTTCATAGTCTGAATAGACTGGTGGAAAGTGTTCAGTGTTCGAAGATTGTCTCACTTGATGCATATGTATCTGAAGTAAATTTGAGATGTGTTCTCATGCATAATGAAGTGTGTTGTGGTGTTCATGTGTCATCTTCTTGTTGGGAAGCATGTACATCAATGTTCATTTGTGTTTTCATTAGGTTTGGTCAACCCGTTGTTTACACTTCATTCGAAGAATAAAATTTAATTAAGGAAATGTGTGGTTGATCCAAGAAATTTTCTTTTTTGTCTTGGTTAAGTATTTTTGGTCCACTCTCATTCCTTTCCACCACGGGAATGTTGAGTTGCCAACCTAATTTGAATTTATCAAATAAATTTTATGTGGTTGACTTTGGAGAAAGTTTCTAAGGTTAAAGATGGTATAAATGCAAGTCAAATTGTGAAGAGTTGTATGATAGTGTGATGCAAAGTGGCGAAGTAAGCCACAAATTATAAGAGCAGAAGTGTGTGAAAGTGTGTTGAGGCAATAGTTCTTTATTGTGTTGGATTCCTAAAGGTAGTGAGCTGAAGGTTTTTGCAATCTTTTGATCAAGGTTGTAAATGTGTGTTAATTGTTGTGGTGGATCTTTTTTTCTCTTTTGTATCTGTAGGTAGCGAGCCTCCTTATTGGATAGTGAATCCTTTTTGTAGGTAGCAAGCCTTTGTATTTGGACAGTGAGTCCTCTTTATATTGTGAGTTAACCCTCACCATGGTTTTTCCCTTATTTGGTTTTCCATGTTAAAAATATGGTGTTCGTTGTGTTGATTTACTTTCTGTGATTTGTGTTTCATGCTCTTACTTAATAACATAATAGTGTGGTTGTGGAATTGATAAGTGTTGAAGGTTTTAAGTTTGAATTTTGTGACAATTGATTCACACACCCCTTCTCAGTAGTCCTTCGCCTGTTTAACAAAATTAAGCTCTACAATAAACATGGAAGAGGTAAGATGCACCTAGAAGAGGCATCAAACTACTCCTTCCCACTTCTAGCTATACTTTTGAAGATCCTTCCTTGCATGACATAGTGTATAATCTTGAAGTGAATATGACTTTGGTTTGTCATGTGCATTTGCATAGCAAGTTGCATCAATATGTTCCCAAAAGTCTACAATCCCAACGTGTAAATATGCAACAAAATCCAATGGAAAAATACTTGGGTCCTAATAAGACTCACTCATGCCATCATCAAATCACCAATTTATATCAAGCTTATACAACAAGGGGAATATCAGTGGGGTTCAAGAATTGTAGTGCTATGTATTTAAGTAAATGGAGTGCTACCAAAAACTAAAGTTGAATAGTTGTAGGCTCATTTTTTTCTTATTGGTTATTATAATAAGTAGTCTTATTGCTATTTTACATCTTTTATATTATTAAGGTTGAAAGTTAAGATGGAAGTGGAGAGACTTTCAAAGGATATAATTGCTATTTAATTTTTTCATGAATTTGGAAGGATTACTCCATTCAATTTATTTACTGTGGATTTTATCATTCACAAGATAATTATTTTCTATTTGTTCTGAGTCTTAGGCTAAACATCTCCACCTAGGTGAAATCACAATATTGTGTCTTGCTTTCAGGGAATTTTGATTTTTTGTTGAAATCGCATATTTTTAGAAACACTAATGATTTAAGCCTTAAGGCATTCCATCTTAAAGGTTTTAATTAAAGAGGGTTAGATAAGACCCCGTCAGATAAAACCCACATGGATAGAACCCCTCTAGTCTTAAATCATACCCATAATGGAATCTCCTTTGCACCTATCAAAATGCTGGAAAAAAAACACATTTTATTTTTCTTAATGAGGGATTAAATTAAGCCATTAGAAATTATGTTTTGTAGATATATAACTCTTATTATAAGCTTTCCAAAAAGTATAGTTTTGATATGTTTTCATTTTGTCATGTATTTAATTTTCAATTTTTACTAAACATAAGTTTTTTGCCAAACATTAAATTATTTGTTCTATAGAGGTGGAAAAATAGTAAGCCATTGTAAGAAAAAAATCAAAAAACCCCTTTTCCCTAGGTATTAATATCCTTGTTTCACAAAAAAAAAAAAAATTGCATTTTGATATATACACAACAAGTTATGTTTGACGACATACACCTATGTCCAAATTATAGTAACAGTGACTTATAAAATGAATTAGAAAAATATGCAAAAATAATTAAGAAAAAATATCCTTTCCCTCAATATTGATGTTAGGAATCTATATTTTAAAAATTAGGACTTTATCCTTTCTAGAAGAAGAATATGTTTGATGACATAAACATTATGTTCTAAAAATGTTGTTTACTGTTTAAAACTATTTATTAAAGGAGATGTTCAAATATTCATGATTTATTTCAAAAAAATTTAAACAAAATATATTTAGAATCGACACACAAATTTCAACAAATCACTAGTTTGCATTATTCTTAATGGTTTAGCTGCTATAGGTCTCAGAAGGTAAGGATTCAGTTAAAAATGTTGATATAAATGTCCATCTTGGCCAAAACATGAGACACAGTATTGTGATTTCACCCACCTAAGAGTGAAGGATTGAAAGCTATCCATTCCATCAAATTAATCTAGGGTACAATCTTGACCTCATTTCTTATGTTGTCAAGACCATGCACTCAACAAGGCTTGATTCTTGGTAGGCTCATTAAGAACCACTCAACTTCCCTAATGGAGTGAAGGATTGAGAGCTATCCATGATGTCAAATTCATGCGGGGCACAACCTTGACCTCATTTCTTATGGTGTCAAGGCCTTGCACCACAAGACTTGATACTTGATGGGTTCATTAATAACCATTCAACTTCACTAATAGATGAAAGGCCAATTAATACAATTTGTTTTATCAATGAGCCAAATATGATCAAATGTAAATATTTTAATGTCTAAAAATAAATGTTGAATGATTTGATAAAATATACCCAAATATATAATGAGTTTATTAATGATTATATTATTCGGTTTTAATTTTTTTTAACAAAATAGAGTATCAATTAGATGATGATGAATTATAAATTATATTAATTGAAATATTTACCCCACTATTAAAAAAGGATGTATTTGAGCACCTTTCCTTCTTTCATTTAAAATATATATACTTACATAAAAATATTAAATTTAAATTTCTTGTAAAGTTTGATAAAAATACATATATTACTTTGGAAGAGATGCATGGAAGGGGCCAAAGGGTCACACATGGAAGAAAGTGGGGGACTCTAGATTTAAAAAAGGAATGAAACCTTTGATTAATTAGATTGAATAAATTATAGCATATTTAGACGTAAGAAATCAAATTGATTTTGGACATAAGAACCTAAGAAAAATAAAATTCGTTGGTTGATTATACTCTATAGAGAAACATAATATTTTTTAGAGGTATTGTGTGGATGTATTCTACAAATAATATGTGGCAGATGCTAACGAGCCTAAATTTAAAATGTAGATTTTAAGGCCTCAATCAACCACAATTAATATGGTAGCTTAAGCTTGAAAATCAAGGAGGCAAAACACATGGAGAATGTGAGACACGAGTTGGAAAGAGGAACATGGTTTTCCAAAATTTTAAAGTTTAGTAAATATTTTGGGTACATGTGAATGAACCTAGAGTAAGACATATGTATGAAAATGAGGGATCTAGCCTTAAAAGCGCCACTCAATAAAATTTCATGGGACCCAATGTGTGAATAGAGTTAGAAGAAATTATAATAAAAGTTCCATGGATATGGCTTGAGCATGGCAACCTAACGGTCAAAATTTTTAGAATTTGCATAGGGGAAATAGTTTGCATGATAGGGACAAGCATAGACTCTGTCATCCTGACAGTAGGCCCCCCATCGGCACAGGTCCACAAAATTCTCTCAGTAACATGTAAGGGAAAATAATAATGTTGGTCGCCATCGGTTTTCACAACCTAACTAGAAACCCTACCATTCCAAGCGGCTTGTGCATGGTAAGTAGCCAGTCTTCGATCTCTATGAAGATGATAGAGGTGTTTTGCGGGAATCGGAGGATTGGAGGCAACTGAAAAAGAAATGTGTGTATCTAGACAACTTATTTGAGAAAGCTCAGGCAAATTTTAGATTTCCTGAAAATAGGTATCATATTAATGATGCTCCCTTCAATCCAAAGGCTACCCAAAACCCTATTCTGTCCCAAAGACAAAATGGTGAGAAGCATGAATATGTTGAAAAGGTTAAAGATCATCCTTCAAGGAACTATCAACAGGAAACTACAAATCATGGGTATAAATCATATCATGGAGATAATAAGGCACAAGGCAATCGTAATGGGTCTCTGAGTTCACGGAGGGTTACTGATCTGTATCATAAGAATAAGGGTCTCCAAGCAAATCTACAATCGCACATCTGGGAGAAGCAAGAAAATAAGCCATTGAAGGTGTTGCAGGAGCAAAGGGCTAAAAATGGTAATAAGTCACATATCCAAGGGAAAAAGTCACCGAAATCAACAAAAGCAAAAAGAAAGAATAACAAGGATTCTAAGAAAAATGAACATCAAAGTAGTGGAAGCCTAAACAACCAATACAAACATAAGTTGTTATCACCTCTACCACCCATCAGAATATGGAGCCTCTACATGCAAAGGAAGGTAATGTCATTAACATTTTCTTTTCAGAGGAAGTGCTTCGACCCCAGATCCAAGACCTTTGTGACAAGGCAATAATATGTAAGCTTTGGAATCTTACCATTTCTCTGAATGAACTTAAGGAATTAGTATATGACGATTGGGTTGGTGTAGAGCAGGTCCTCTATTTGGATTTGGATAAGGGAATTTTTTCTGTTATTTTTGATAGTAAGAAAAATAGGGATTTTGTGTTTAGAATAAAATCTTGGTCCTACAAAGGGGCGGGATTGAGCATGCAACCCTGGCTCCCAAATTTTAAACCTGATTGTGCATCCTTCGAATTTGTTCCCTCCTAGTTTTAGATGCCTTCTCTGCCATTAGAATACAGAGAATTGTGGTTAATTGAATTAATAGCCAATCAAATGGGTATGTTTCTCATGCATGATAAATATTTCTATAGAGACCCTTCAAATCCTATTAGGACATGTGTTCTAATGGAGGAAGATAATCAATTTCCTCAGCAAATAATGTTGTCTTCTACATTTGGAAAATGGTCTCAGAGAATATTATTTGAATCTGCTAAGTCTATTTGTCTTAATTTTCATATTGAGCGGCATTGTCAAGACCAATGTCCATTAGTAATCTCTTCTATCCAATCAGAGCATTTAACTAATGCCAAAAGAAGAGATGATTGTGTAAATGGAAAAGTATGTGGTCATGAAGAATGGGATAAGAATGTTAATAACCCTAAACACTCACATTATACTCATAGTCCTCTAAAAAGGAAAAGATCAGAGGACATCACTGAGGACCAAGCAAATGCACATATCTTTCTTCATAAAAAGGCTGCAGCAACAGTAAATGTATCGCTTCCAAAGAATATGTGGAATTTTAGAAAAATCTTTACCACTCTTTCTTTAAACTTATATTCCCCTCAGGTAAAGCTCTCCTCAGAATATCAAGCATCTAAAATAGCAATGAAACTAATGTTTCAAGGCACAAAGTAATACTTTTCCTCTTGGTCGGCTAAGGATGTAGTTGATGAGGAAAAGGTTCCCTCTAATCTTGAGGAAAATAATCTTCAATTAGTCACATCATCTCATCTTACAGATATGGAACTTCAAATTTTAGCAGATAAACTGATGTTTTCAATAGGCTCTGATCTTTTTGATGAAATAGTGGAGTAGATGAGGGCCTTTGGGGTAAAGATATTGAAGATTTTTCTGAATTTAATAAAAGTTTGACTTTAGATTTTGTTGATTCTAAAGACAAAGAAAGTGCTATCCCTTGCTCTTTGTTTAATTCTAAGGCTCTAATTTTACTAAAGGAAAATGAATCACAGGAACCAATGTTATTGGAGTCTTCTTTAAATTCTCAAGTCAAGAAAACCCCTGAGAAAAGAGGTAGGAAATCAAATTTTGTTGAAATGCAAGAGCAAATAGAATCAGGTACACAGTTGACAATTCAGGAATCTTTGTCAAACAGGCGTCTGAGGAGAGCGTGCTACTCTTCTCAGGTTCAATGAAGATTTCATCATGGAATGTTAGGGGCATTAATGCCCCTGACAAGTGCTCCCACATCAAACATTTGATAGATGTGTGTGGGGCAAATATATTTTTACTTCAGGAAAAAAAAGCTTCACAAGATGTGTTTGAGTCTTCAATATCTATGTGGAAAATTGGGCATCTTCCCATTCACCTACTCAAGGTGCTTCAGGAGGGCTGATAGTATTATGGAACCCCAAGTTACTCCAAGTTAAACCTCATAAAAATCAGCCATCTTGGCAGCTAGTGAAAGTTACAAAATTTGATCTTCATTTTTGGCTTATAAATGTGTATGGTCCTACTTCCACAATTGACAAGAAGAACCTATGGGATGAAATATCCACAAATATTTATGTAATCCATAATGATAAGATCATTATTGCAAGAGATTTCAATGCAATAACATCGCTGGAGGAAAAAAGTGGTGGTATTTTTCCTCTAGCTAGGGTTATGACTGACTTTAGTCATTTCATTCTAGCAAATGCTTTGAGGGATATTCATCCTGAATCTAGAAAATTTACTTGGACTAATAGAAGGAAGGGTTTTTTGCAAATAGCTGAAAGGTTAGATAGATTTTTGGTTTCTTCTAATGGGTTTACTTCATCATACAAGTTAAATTCTGTCATTTTTCCATATCCTAAGTCTGATCATTATGCCATATCTTTATATATATTAGGGATATCTAACTTAAAGGTTAAATCTTCTTTTAAATTTGAGAGCATGTAGTTTAGGGATCCCCAGTTTATAGACGTATTAAAGCAATGGTGGGAGAATGCACTTTATGAAGAGGGATCCAAAATGTTTCAATTTTACAATACCCTTGAAGTTTTGAAAAGGAAAATTGTTGGACTTTCAAGCTTTCAAGAGGTAGAATTACCTTGTGCATATCTGGGTATTCCTTTTTTTAAAGATTTGAATAAACCTTTCTATTGGCATAAGCTCATAGATAGATTAAAATCTAGAATTCTTGCATGGAAATCCAGATGGCTATCATTAGCTGGTAGAATTCTTCTGATTAAATCAGTTTTATCATCTATCCTGAATTATTACTTATCAGTTCTTAAAGCCCCTACCTCTGTTATTTTGGAAATTGAAAAGATAATAAGAAATTTCTTATGGAAAGGCAATATTGACGAAAAGAAAAAGATTCCTTTAATCTCCTTAGAAGGTCTAGCAAAAGGAAAAATTCAAGGTGGGGTAGAGGTTCGTAATCTCAAGTGGAGAAATAAATCCTTTGGGGAAAAACTTGCATGGAAGATGTACACAAACCCGGAGGCTAAATGGGTGAAAATTCTACATGCAAAATACTTGGATAGTTCTAACCCACTTAGAATTTTCATGGTGGTTGATCCTCCAAAGGGATCATCAATTTGGAATTTTATTATAAATAGCACAAATCTTATAAAAGAGCATTCTTCTTGAGAATTAAATGATGGGAGAAGTGTCAAATTTCGGGTAGATTCATGGTTAGGTAAGCCTCCTCTAGTCTCTAATCAAGAGTTTGATGAGACAAAAGAAATTTTGTCTCATGCTTGGTGGATAATTTATTGGAATGTGTTTAGTCTTCAAATCCAATATTGGGTAAGGTAATTTGGAAATCACCACCAGCCTCATTATTAAGTAATCAACAAATTTCTTTATTTAATAATTCACTAAATGATAGATTAGTTTATCTATCTTCAAAGGTTGATAGATTAATATGACCAACTTTGAAAGCTAGTTCATATTCAGTTAAGGAAGGCTATGCAATCTTAGCAAAATAAAATTTATCAATTGAACCTCAACATGCATTCAAATTTTGTTGGAATAATAAAGTCCTTACAAAGGCTAGGATTTTTGCATGGCTTACTTTAACAAGTGATCATCTTGTGAAATTGAGAATTGTTGACCCCTTCAAGTGCCCCTTATGTGATGAGGAACCTGAAACAATTGATCATCTATTTGCTAAATGTGTAGTGGCAAATCAATGTTGGAATTTTATCCAAAATAGACTCCAAATTTGTTTTGCTTTGCCAAATTCATTATGGGACCTTTTCCAAGCATGGCCAGTTTTATTCAAATCCTCTTTTTTTGCATGCATATGGATCATCATTCCTACTCTTGTGATTTGGAATATTTGGTGGGAATGAAATATGAGGATCTTCCGAAAAATTAAATCCCCGATAGAAGTGTTACTATTAAAAATTGAGAAATATATTTTAGAGGGGGTTAATTCTTGTGTCCATCGGGATAAGGTTTTAAATTCTTCATTTACAAATTGGGACACCTCAATTCTAAAAAAATGGAAATTCATTAAATTACCTTTTGATGGTAGTCTTTTCAAAAAGGATATTTCAAAAGTTAATAGAGCCTTAGTCTCCTAGCTCCCTCGACAAAAGGGTTTCATCAAATTTAATTTTGATGGGGCCTCTAAGGGTAACCTAGGTCTCTCAAGTGTGGGAGTATGCTTTAGAAATGAAACATGGGATGTGCTAGCATCATATTATTTTTTCTTGTCTAATGCCACAAATAATTATGCTGAAGCACAAGCTTTATTATATGGTATGGAACTAGCGATCCAAGGAGCTTTTTCAAAATTGCATATAGAAGGGGATTCTCTGATTATAATCAATGCAATTAGAATGAGGTGAATTCAAAATTGGAATGTTCAATATGTGCTTAAAAAAGTATGGTGCTTAATTGACAAACTAGAAAGGTCAATAATTACACATACATATCGTGAAGGTAATAAAGTTGTTGATTATTTAGCAGCTATGGGAAGTGAACAAAAATCTTTTAATGACTTAAATGTTCCCATTGATATAAAGGCACTCCTAAATTTGCTTGATCTAATTAATCAAGATAAATAGGGCATCTAAAACTTTAGCAATCTTTGGATTGATTGTTTCTTTTAAGTAGCTTTGTTCAACTTTAAGTATTTCAGCTAGCATGTTATTGCATCATCAATTTCATGGTCACAATATCAAGTTTGCAGTTATTACATGTTGATATGTGTAGTTTCAGATGTCGTGGTACTCTAAGGCAATTGTGTTTTCATATACACATTTGACATGAAAGTTTGCATATGGGCAAGACTTTTATGTTGAATCTAAATGTAGTATTTCATCAGCTTGGTACTACTAATGTTTTATGTGATAAGATTGCTAGATTTTTTGTTGATTCATTTAACTATTCCATACAATGGCATGTGTGGCCTTAGTACTTATTCTATCAGTTGGGTACCTCTATTGATTATTGTGATAAGCTAGCAAGATTTTGTGTTGATCCAGTTATTCATGTCATACGATGACATGTGTGGCCTCAGCTGTCGTGGCTATCTAAAACATTATGCAATATAAGCCAGAGTGTATAAATCTTATGGAGCATTGGGTATCCAGTAAGGATACCATAGTTTGAAGTGTTGATAAAACTCTCTATCAGTAATATTACGACACTTACAATGGTACTTTGCTACTGAAGGATATAAAGTCATTTTATTGGTGGTATTTATAGTACAATGTTGGCATTATAGTATGGAAAGATCAAAATTGTAATGTATCCTTGATTATCCTTCACCTGTGCCATCCTTACTGGGTGTTTTCTAATGCTTACATCGTGCGAACGTGAAGTTTGGCTATATACTGTTTACTCTGCTCATTTTTTTCAAAAAATTCTACTTAATGTTATTAACATTCTAGAGAATTCGAGAGTATGAAATTGGTAGAGTTTAAAGTTTGCAATTACAGAGTTCCTGTTAAAGTTAAATCTTGGGAGGAACCCTTTTCAGCTTCAATTGATAAGGATGAATTGCAGAAGGTATTTAAAGTTAAGTGCAAATCTATTTTAAATTGCATCAAAGTTATCAATTGGGAGGGTATTTTACAAATGGAGTTGCAAAGGATAATTTTTCCTACAAATTTTCTTTCTATTTTCTTATCGTATATTTTGGACCTACTTCAAAATTTTGATGTTCTGAAGATTATTGCTAACAAGTTTGTTGTTAGTGCATATTTGGAAAATGATGCCCTGCTAAATAGTGTTCAATAGTACGACTTCACATTGGACAATGGTTTGATAGGTGGTTTGTTTCATCTTCACCTCTTGTTCCATAAGAAGAGGTATGCAGAGGATTTTCAAGGCATGTTATTGTCCACAATGCATGATACTTCTGTACATCTATATTAGGTTCTCAATAAATATATATTGGCTATTTCTATGGAAGAGATTGATGATTTCAAAAGAAATTTCCATGCAATTTCCTTTTCAAGAAGTCATGTATGTATTCATGATCTACAACTCCCAGCCAGTTCACAAGCTGCTAAAAGAAAGTTCTTCTACCGTTATGTTCCTCAAATTAATAAAATAGTTCCATCTTATGATCATCAACATAAAGGAAAGCATGTGGATACTGAAGAAAGTTCGTTCAATGGCTTTCAAAGAGCTAGAAGAAAATCTACATCTTTTTAGCACAATTTATGTTGTAAATGTGTAATGGATTGAATTTTGGCTTAAGGGATACTATTGTACATAGAGTTTGTATATTTGTCTTGGGTTTTTTGGTCATCAATGGGGATCTAGTTCAGTTGTATTGGGTAGGATAAAGAATTGTAAATTATAAATGACCATTTTGGTATTTATAGTGATTTGTAAAAACTATTACTTGGACTACAACTGGGGGTTTTCTTGTTGGCTCTTTCCCGCCAGTATGTCCGCCTAAACCAGCAATATGTATTAAAATATTATAAATAAAATTATAAGTGGGCTACCACTTTTGGCTAAAAAAAAAATAGAGCTAGAAGAAAGTTAAATCTAGATTTGAGATGCCATAATTAATGTAGTTGACAAAGTTCTTGGAGTTCACAGGTAAAGCAAAGGATGCTCCAAGAGTAATAGGTGTACAATGTCTAATGACGACATGTGGCATAAAGCAAATAGCTCAATTTAGATGTGGATTTAATATTTTTTATCAAGAAGAATATTAAAAGATTTCTCAAATTTTGGATTGGAACATAAAGATAGAAAATATATCTTTCTTGAAAATAAATACACAAGAGTAGAACATAAATAAAATGATAGGAACAAAGAAAAATCATAGAAATAAATTTGTTAACTCATGTATCACACATATCAATTCATGAGTTTGGTAGGTGTTTTAAATTGGATATCAATTGTGAGACTCATGAATTTAAAGTAAAGTAATTTAGAGGGATATATATATATATATATATATATATATATATATATGTATATATATATATATATATATATGGAATTTGAATAAAAATTTGCAAGAATAAAGTATGAAGGGGGGCCTCAATTGTAAAAGGTAAATATTATGTGTCTTAGACAAGCAACAAGAAATTATGAGTCATGGGTGAGAACATTGTAAAATATTTAGAATCTAGAATCTCTAATTAAAATAGAAAAAAAAATTATATTATATCATAATATAGGTTGTGTTATCCAAATATAGATTAAACCAAAAGACCCTTTGATTTTTATACATTAGTTTATATTGTATAGATGAAAAAATATCTCTCACAATTGGAGAAAAAGAGAAAATATCATGGGAAAAAATCTTCTCCAAAAAAATATGTAAAATGTGAAGGGAGGAAGGCTCAAGTAGACCTCCTAAGAAAAATATCATTTTGTAGTGTCAAAAATTGCATGCTTGTGCAATTTCACATTATGAATTAAGCTAACCTTAGACCATGTTTTAATGATAGATTTTAACATTTCTATATGAAAGATTCACCTCACATTTAATGTTATTGTCCACAATGCATTATTCATATGATAGTTTAATGTTATAATATGATCAAAATATTCACATTAGGTCTTTAACATTCAAATTATGACATCTTGTGAAGGTGTTGTGAAGTGTTGTAAAATATTTCTACATTTTTATAGACTCTATTCATTAAAATTCACCTAAAAATCATCTTTTTATCACTTATTAAGTCCTATTTTGAAGTGTTGTAAAGTCTTGTAACAAGATTTCACACTTTTCTAGGCTTAATTTCCCTATTTACACATTTCTTATGCTTTATTTGACCCCTTAATGTACTTCCTGACTATTTTCAAGTGTGTTTTTGAGGATACTCCCATTGGAAAACTTTTAATGCCCTAAAATTCTTGACATCCACTTAATTTTCTTAAGTGGGACTAAGTCACCAATAGGGGCGACTTAGTCCTTTTTGGCACAAAACTCAAAATAATTTTAAAATTCTAGTAGGATTTTGTTCTCTAACCCTTGAGGTCGGCCTGTGATGTGTTACTTTCAAGAAATTTTAATAAAATCAAGTATAAATAAGTGATTTTCTCCTCATTTTACATCTCCCACAATCTCCTCATACACTCTCCCAATTTAAAAGCATTCAAGCATTCATCAAGTTATTCACAAGCATCAAGCATTATCAAGTCAATCTATTGGGGCACTTCATTACATATCTTCAGATTTTGAGCATCAAAAGTGTGGTAAGTTTATGACATTTGCATGCTATATATTTATCATACTCTTTTCATTTCATTCATTGTTTAGGGTTTGATTACCAAAGTGGGGTTTGACCAAGGCAAACCCCTATTCTCTAACCCTCAACCATTTTTCCCCTTTTGCATGTGTGTTTACAAACTTTTGTATGAAAATTTATTAAGAAACTAGGTGTTGAAAGGTGGTCAACAAGTCTACAAAGTCAATCAAGTCAACACAACCTTAGTTCAAGCTTGGAGAGGCTTTTGTACCCCATTTTCTATAGAATCAAGTGCAGAAACCTGTCAGAAAAGAAAGTGTAGACCTGATACTTCAAGATTTTGTCCTGAATTTCTTAATACTTGTAGGAGGAATAAGTCACAACTAGTGGTGAATTAGTCTCACTTCTGGGCCTAAAAACTGATTTTGACATTTTCGGATACCCATTTAGCAGATTCTTGTTTTGGCAATTTCTCCCGAAACAGGGACTAAGTTGCCCCACCTAGCGTAAGTGTCTTAGTCAGAATTTCAGCCACTTTTTCATAATTCCAGAATCTCCCAGCATCAATTTTTAGACTCCGGGTGCACCTCTTTCATTCTATTCTATTATTTCATCATTTAGTTGCATTTTTAGGCATTTCTGCATATCACATTGTGTTTTCCAGCATTTTACATTTTCCAAGTTTTGCATCATTAGATCAATTCAATTTCAGATCAGAGCATTAGGACATCTTAATTAGGAATAATACATCTCATTTACATTGACTTTGAGTGTAAACCATTGCATTTTGGGACCCCTTTCAATCTCCTCTCTCCTTTTAGGTGAAAAACCTTAGGAGGAGTAAAGTATTATGAGGGGCAAACCAAAATCGTCGTTTACAAAAAAATTCAAAAAAAACTATTTCTCTCATTCTCTTCAGTAGACTTTGTCAAAATATTGGAAATCAATGCTTTGTTCTTGTATTATTGGCTCATTCTTCATAGTAGTTCAAGATTCTCAAGGAAATATATTATTTAATTTATCCATCACATCTATTTTGAGATATTTGTATTCTTCTAGTGATATGACTATCTTACTCTTGTGTCTTTTTCCAATGTGAGACAGCCTCTCTGACATAGAAGTTCATAAATCTATTATTATCATTATTCTAATCTACATGTAATGGTGGTTTTTCTCGTAGATTGGTTAACATTTTTATGATTAAATTATTTTATAATTTCTTTTAATCTATAATACACCTAGGATTTAAAATTTTATTTTTATCAATCATGTATTTTTTCAATTAATGGAGAGTGAAAGACCATAATGGGGGTTTGATGGAGGAAAACCCCTAAACAACTCCATTATGTTTTCTCATCTCACTGTGTTTGCAAGATAAAGTTATTGTGTGACTTCATAACCTATGTTATGGGAGATTCTAGATTGATTGGTAAAGTATAACAATGTGATGTGAGGACATATCAATGATGCACTGATGTCCTAGTGAGATAGCTATTCATCTAGACCATGATTCCCTTGTTGCTACACCTCTCTTTATTCATATGTTTTGATAGGATTTGTTAACAAGCTCTTGACAAGGTAATCTTACATGTTTATCTAGGACCCATTACTTAACCTACCATGGTATATGTCATTCTAGGTGATTTATCATATAATATTATTCTCGATTGAATATGAATATGCACTATAGGTGAAACCCCATCTACCCTACATTAATTCATTAAATTCATCCATAATAATAAAGTATTTACAATATGAGTTAACCCTAATCCCTTTAAGTATTGGAAAAAGGATGATCTTGGTAGCTCATTAAATTCTTCTCCTACTCTCAAGGATTTAGTTGATTCTTTATTCTCAAATCCTATTACACCACATGATGGAATCCCTAAAAATACTTTGTGTTTCATCTTGAAATTCTACAAAATTGTGGTTAATCCCATCTCTTTGGGCTTAGGGTTTATGTTACTAGAACCCTTCATAAGTAATCCTTAAGCTAGCATCCTCACCAATGTTTTGATTCACAATTGACTCTTTTTTTCCCATTCCCAGTCATTTAAGTCATGACTTATGCCTTTTTCATTGTTGATAAACCAACCCCTTGATCCTAGTTTTCTTGATTATTACTCGTTGTTATATTTGAAACATTGCTCTATATTAATATGGGCTGAGATATGTTTGAAATTAAGTTGGGTCTTAGGTTTGGCTTAATTTTTTCCTTTGTGACCTAAGTTTTAGTTTTCAAATCCTTATATCCCTCATCCATCATGTGCCTAGTCAGGCCTCTCTTTTAAAACTAACACATTTAGCACATGTAGATCTTATGTTTTATGGTGATCATTTGATCATCGTGGGAAAATCATAGTTGTTCCCCACACCCCCACTCCATTTTATTCTTTATTTAAATACTCCATCAAGCTAGAAAGTGAATGACACATGCCCTCTTCATTGGTGGGCCCAACACTTTTGAAGGAATGACACATGATGAATTAGTTTGATCAACAGTGGTCTTCTTAAAGATGTGGCTTCATCGCGACTGCTCCCCACCACCCCTTCTAAATTCATTTTGTCTTAAAATAATATCACAGGCTAGCAGGCTAAGGACATTTGTCCCTTCATGGAGGGTCCCACTTGATTTTAAATACAATGAATTCTCTATCAATCAAGGATCAATGGATGATAGCAGGTGACGTGGGTCAATCCTGACCACTCCCCGCTATCCCATGTGGGGCCCACTCATGCCTTTTGTTTCTCAGTGGGGAAGTGGGTGACCGCCATGTGGATTAATTTGACAGGATGAAGGGAAATTAGTGAAGGAAAAGAATAAATAATTTTTTCCAAGATAGAAGGAAAGCTAAATGGTGCAAGATAAAATTTGATTTCTTCTACACATGTTTGAGATATCATGGGTATTTTTGATGATAGGCATCATTTTTGTTAGAAACTTGTACAAGCAGACAGGTGGTTTGTGTTAAGAACAAATATAGGTTAGTGGATTGAAATTAAATCCTGACCACTCCATGTCATCCTGTTGTTTAAAGGTACAAGTGGGTTAATTCTCACAGGCAATTAGGAGATATTGACACAAAAAGATTTCTTTAATGTTAGATGGATGATTAAGTGTGCAGAAAGAGTGGATGCATATCTGGGTATGTGTAGGATCATGATGGGCCAAAAAGTGGCGACATGATGTGTATGTGTAGGGTATGTGGTTGATGAATTTTTTTTACCCAAAATTGATGAAACAAAAATGGTTTTTAAAGGAGATTCTCAGCTTTCCACCAATATAAATTATGGTTTACTTTGAATTTAATAAATAATTATTGTTCATTTTCTATTTGAATTACAACTAAAGTCCTAATTGATAAGATGATTGACAAACATCTATAGTTTTCAAATGGTATCACATTTTTTGAATCCGAAACATGCGTCACATTCTATGCTTGCATACTATAGGATTAAAAAAAAAAATCATGAAGTTTTGACCAAGTTAAGGTGGTCAGAAATACAAGTTTTTTATATTTTTAAAAAATTGTAATAAAAAAATCATAATTAATTATTTACTTGGAAAAAAATTACAAAAAAAAATGCATCACATTAGGACATGAGTCCTCTACTTATATCTAAAATATTATAAAAAAATATTTTAATTTTATTGTGGTTAGGGTGGTCAGACAGACACCTACTTCTTGTTTTTTCCATAAAACTTAAGTGCTACTGCATTGAAATTTCAAATTTTCACCAAATAGATTTTTCTTTTTAAATAAACCTAGTAGTTTTGAAACTACATTCAATTTTCCACAAGTTTTATTCTTAAAATAATATAGATAAGTTATTCAAATTTTTTCATCAAGTTGCCTTACTCTGGTTTTTCTAATTTTTTCACCACTTAAGGGCATGTTTTTTCCATGATGATCTTGCACATACCCATCCACTTGGGCTTTTCCAATTAGAAAAAAGAAACATGAACATGTAGTTTTTTTACTCATAATTAATTACCTTGATTTTAATTATTTGTTAGTTTATCTCGACGTATGATCAATAGTTGAGATTCAAAATCAAACAGATGATTGTTAGCTCACTCGTGCAAGCCTTCCTTACACATTAATGATCAAAAAACCCAAGTTGCTTAATATAATGAGAGTTTCCAACCATATTTTTCTTCACAAATTGAATTTAGAAGCTGGGGAATTAAGCTTAACTTCGAGAAGATGGTGTGAAGAGCTTTGGCATAAAGTTGCAAAGACATCATGGATAGTTTATCTCAGGTAAGTTGATATCAATATTTTTGTATGTCGACTAAGTATCAATTGGTTGGTCTTGGAATTCTATTGTGGGCTCTATAGGATTCAATGGCTTGGGGATTTCAAGTGTTGATTATTCAAGGAATTCATGTTGCTTGATAGGTTTTATACATAGTTGTGAAATGCCTTTGTCTTGCGAATTTGTAAGGTATCTTTATACTTGGGAATTCATAAGTTGTTACCATGGGAATGGGTAAGCCAAGAGAGTCTATCTTTCCAGTTAGAAGGTCTAGGAGACTCAGTGTGCTTGAGTCTCAATACAATGCACTTGAAACTGAACTTGACACACTGGGAGTTCCTGCAACACCAAAGGGTAGGAGGAGTTCCTGTGGTAAAACTAAGAAGGGTGGTGTTAGGACCAATTAACACATGAGGAATAGAGTTGTTGGTCATGACCAGGGCGAGTCTGGTAGAAAATTCGCTAAGTCTTTTGGGAAGAGGAAAAAAAAGTACCACAAGGCTTATGATTCTTATATGGTAAAGCATAACTCTCCAATAGAGGTTTTAGCTAGCCCTTCAAGCAATGAAGGAGATAATAACCCAAAGTATGACCATTACCTTCTTACTCTTGTATGTCGAGAGGATTCTAATAATGGAGGGGTAGTAGCTTCTCCAGTTTCAGCAAGAACACAGATCAGGAGTGTTGATTCTAACTCTAAAAAGTTAGAGTATCACCATGGTTCTGTTTTTGTTTTTGATGACACCACCATCACAATGGTGGACTCGTCTTCTTCAGTGAACACACAATTTTTTTGTTTCAAGTGCAGACATGGAGAATCTTCTTTTATTGATGTAGACAAAGGGGTTTTGGTGCTACTGCAATGACAAATTATGCCTTTTGGAAGGTTGGTTGGTCTTCTTCAATGAACTAATGGGGTTTTCGTCTTTTTTCTTTTCCCCCCGTTTTGCAATGAGTAAATATAACCGTCTAGGGAATATTTGAAATTAAGGTGAAATGCATGTGAAATGAAAATACGAAACTAATGGTAATTTTCCCTAAGGCTTGTTGATATTCTATAAATGGGAATTCAGGGTCAATTACAAAGGAGATACTTGTTCTGGAATTGATCACATTGAAGATTGTTAAGAATATATTGAACATTTTAGTGTTAAGTCTTAGGATCAAGTCTTCTAATATGAATACATGTAGTTCTCAGAGTAATATTGGCAATATAGAACAGAATGGTGCAAGTTCTACACCATTTTCTATCCTATCTACTAGTTTTATGAATTATAAGTAACATAATCAAGGGTTATCTTATTTGTCCTCTATTGATTTCCAATGGGTGGATGGTTTTATTCTTGCTTATCAATTCAAAGAGTTAATGTAAATGCTTGAATGGATCTATAGGTTTATATCAAATCATGTACTAGAGGATGTTAGTAAGAAGTGATGGTTAAGATATAATATTTTGATGTTGTAATACAATATCCCCAAGGCTTCAAATAATGGTATATGTGAAATTGCTATTGAATCATGTAAATGTTAGAATTGACTCCATTCCAAGGATGAGACACTGGTCTAAGTGAGCTAATAATTTTGTATTTTGTTGATCTATTCAGCAACAAACCATTCATTAAATCAAATTGTTCTAAATGGGTCACAATTATGTTAACTTTCTCTATTCTTGGGCTCTAAATATAAATTTTTTTGTTGTTAAGGGGTAGCCAACTCCTTTCATACACTATTGTATTTGGTTACAAATTCCGATGAATGTTTGGTGACATATAGTCAAAATATTGTCGACTTACTGACGCAACACTTGTTTAAATTTGTTCGCTGGAATTTTGTCACTTTAACGACCAATTTTTATACATCGAAACCATGACCAAGCATCGTCGGTCAGCACAATGGAAATGTTGGCAGTGTCTGTCACAACATCAATGTAACTTCATCCATCTATCAACACAAAAATCACAAAACGTTGTAGAACGCCCAGTTGAAATCATCGAAAAAACACCAAATGTTCATCCATTCTCCAATGAGGTGGAGAAAACCGTCATTTCCATTATGATGAAAACTACGTCACATGTACAACAACCTCATCACAATTTTTTGTGATTCGTCAGGCTCTGTTTGTCGACATTGCGACAAAAGCCTACGGTTTTTTTTTTTAAATATTCATTGAAACATCTTCCAGTTTCTCCAACACTATAAGTCTCCCCAATTTTAATTCCTTCAATCTCGAGTGTGTCACCAAGACTCTTTCCAATTGAACTTTCATTGGTGTGATGGGAAGACATTTCAAACTCATTTTGAGAGTATTTGTCTCCCCGTGGAAATTTCTTCGTGCTTTTTTGGTGAGACAGGATGGGTATCTCGCTGATGTTATTTTATCAGTGAGACATGTATGATCAGATTGACTTATGGATCTCATTTCAAGATTATTTTTCTTGTCAGGGAACATCTTCATCAGCAAGACCAAGAGTTGTATCTTCCCAATATGTGTCCTCCTATGAAATTTTACTGGTTTGACATTCTTGACCTCTCGCTGACATGTCCAAACCACCTGCATTGGAATATAGTAGCTTATGGATTGGAGAGACGTGCACCCACTTCTTCCAATATGGATTATTTATCAAATTATTTTTCTTAAAGAGGGATTTTAAGGTACCAAAAGGTCAAAAATGATGCAATCACTGGTAATTATATCTCTTCAATTTGAAATGTGTGAACAATGGGTCTTGGATACATATAGTGAGTAAATAGCTTATAAGAATAATGGTAGAAGACTCAACAATGAAGACTTGGGAAAAAAATTCCATAGAAATTGTTGGATACATCTCACATGACTTGCAATAATGCAAGTCCCAAAGCATATGGGCATAGTGTTGAAAACCCACACATGGAAACTATAGCAAATCCAATAAAGAGTAGATTTTTGAGTATAGCAGCAGATTTATGAATATGTTATAATAAAATTTGAAAGGGGAGTTTATGCAGATTTGAAAGCGGAGTATATACAATTTTGAAAAGGAATATATGTAGATTTGAGAAGGAAACTATATGTAGATGATTGCATCAAATTTTTGAAAAGTGTATCATCTACAAGAAGATCTTTATGAAGGAAAATAAATTGATCATCATTCATTGTTAAGAAGTTCATTTGGAGGTTGGTGCTTCCTAAGAGAAGAGATTGGTGTTTCTTGCTAAGTTGGTTCTTAGCAGTGGGGATTGATGCAAATTATGATGCTCATAAGTAGTATGGCCATACCAAGTAGTTCCAACTTTTAGTTGAAGAATTTTTTTTTCCACAACTCCAGCAGCTACTCTTCCTATTGTTTATCTTGTCGAAGATCTACCACCTCCCTACATATTTGAAATCAAAAGCCATATAATATGATGAGTATGTTGTCATAACATGCCAATAGTATTATTGAAGAGGTCATTAAGTTTAAATTTGAAATTAAAAGCCATTTCACATGACTAGTACAAATTACTTGGAAAATGGACTTGTTTATGATAACTGAACTGGATGAACACTGTATTTGAAGTCATATGTAGCATCAGCATGGGAAGGCATGTATGATAATGCCATTTCACTATAATCCTATCATAAT
This sequence comes from Sequoia sempervirens, assembly GCA_007258455.2. Classification (NCBI taxonomy): domain Eukaryota; kingdom Viridiplantae; phylum Streptophyta; class Pinopsida; order Cupressales; family Cupressaceae; genus Sequoia; species Sequoia sempervirens. Next base: position 1,170,177,817 of record VDFB02271358.1, read on the forward strand.
TGGTAGAATGCAAATCTCATGAGAATGGATTTGATCCCTCAATCACTGAAATACTACAAATGTCAATCATTAACATTATTATAGACTTACTCTTATTCTCTAACATAAATGTAATGACTACACAACCTAGCACCATCAGTAACATATGAGATGTGTTAAAAAGTAAAATAAGTACAAAGGATAACATATTTAAGCAAAGAGAACTAATGAAAATCGCATAAGCTTAAAAGTGCAACATAATGAAATATTGAAAAGTGCATTACCTTATTGATCTTCTCTTTGTTTTGAGAATAGTTTAATATTCTCTACTTAATAGGGCCAACCACATGACGGTGGAAGCTCATTTGGCCCCTCCCCCCCCTCACATCACTATCAATTCCCCATACCTAATCATATAACATTAGTCATTCATTCATCCATTAATAACATATAACATTCATTCATCCATCCATTAATAACATATAACGTTCATTCATTAACATATTCACATTCATTCATTAAAATATAATATTCATTCTTTTAGTTTTTACATATTATCAAAAATATGGTTGTCATAATATGATTACAATCACTTTTTTTTTGTTTCTTTTTTTCAACTAAAAAAAGAAGTGGAGTATCATTTTCTAAATCATTTGTTCCCCCTTTAGTTGTTCTGCCCTCTACTTGTGATCTTAATGTATGCCTAGTTGTGTACTCATGACATGGAGGCCATTGCAAGGGGGTGTCTGTTGCAATAACAAATAAATGTTAAATTGATATGTTTTATTATTATTGTTACAAGTATTTCATTAATTAAAAGAACATTAGAGTGGTGCTCTTTACCTAATGGGGCCACATCATGTTCCTAATATTGTCTTATAGCCTCATGCTCAACATGTTAAACACCCTCTAAATCCTCTGGAGTTGAAACATGAAAGGTTACATTAATTAATACATCAATAGCAATTAAATATGTTTAAAAGAACATTAGAGTGGTCCTCTTTACCTGATGGGGCCACATCATGTTCCTGATCTTGTCTAGCTTGATCATGCTCAACATTTTGATCACCTAAAGTTGAAACACGAAAGGTTACATTAATTAATAAACCAATTGCAATGAAAGATGTTTAATTGTATTAATCCATACTACATTTTGTATAGCACATGAATACATCCAGTACCGAGATGCACACCATGACCTTCATCTGTAGGTTGTGTTCCACCCTCACTAGGTTGCATTCCAACATGTCATGTGCATTATTATCATTTCTTTCCTATTTAAAAAAAATAGGCACATAATTACTTTATGGTGGAAATTAATATTGAATAGATTGCACAAGTATTCAATTTTAAATAAACTTCATTGAGTTTATTTACCTACATGATAGATGCAGTGGAAGCTTGTGTTTGCCTAGTCAAGAGTCTTAGGCATTCAGCCACAGCTCCATAGCCTTGCTGGAAGGCAATCTTCAAGTCCTCTTCTGTGGAAACTCTGTTGAATTTAGAGCCCTGCATTTTTGCATATGATCATGAATTTTTCTTCTATGGTGTGATAAAACCAAAATTGTTTGCAATTTACTATTTGGATGCAATATTTCATTTATTGATACTTACAATTCATGCGGCTAATTTCATTTAACCACCAGAGCTAAGTTTTTGTTGCCTATGTTTTTCTAGTCTTGCCTTTGTTGGCTTTGATGTGTCGAGCAACCTATGAAAAGTTTGAAATATGTTAGATTATGTAAAAATAAAAAGTAATCAATATATAATTACATTTTTTATAGTATCACATACCTTCCTTGGCCTGGTGGTATCTTTCCTTTTTAATTTTTAGCCTTCTCCTTTCCATCTGACACCAAGTCCTTCCACTCTCTCTCCGGAATCATGGGGGGACACTCGTACTTTGTTCTTCTCTAAATGTGACCTATATTGGTCCCTCACATACTTTAGATAGGTACCAGCTTTCTTAAGGGCCTTGGTTTGGTTGAATGTGTTAATACTATTTTGGGTCAGATTACTTTATGTTGAGTTGAAATTGTGAAGTTTAGGATAGTCATAAAGAGAGTTAATGGTAAAATGAAAGGGTGGGCTGGGTAATTGTTTGTTTTGATCAAGATGAAGTTGACTAAGGTGTTTGAAGGTCTGGTAATGGTTTGGAATTCTAAAGCAAAAGTTGAGTGTTTGTGTTGAGTTTTGTGAAGGGAAATATAGTTGAATAAGTGTGTCAAAAGAAGGAAAGTTCAAGATTATTTGTGACTTGTCAAATGAGATTGTGTGAGTTTGTTTCTTTCCTCCAACTTTGCATCATGTACTTCTATACACTCTCTTATGGACAGGCACTCGGCATTTTTCATTGCACTCACAGACCATGTATTGTTTTCAGTCCCTTTGATCATTTGTGGACCTTAATATGTAAATTTATTTCATCGAAGTTTAGAAATTTGAACCCTAGTGAACTTCATGTGTTGTTATGTGATGGGAATTCCTTTCAATATTATAGTAGAAAAAACATGCTAAGACATATACAAAAATTGCAATTCACAGGCCAAAAATGGCTACCCAACTAATTGAACATCTCAAAGCTTGGCTATTCAAACTAACCAAACACCAATACTAGGTAGTACTTGGGTTTGTCAATGGGAAATTGGCTTGAATTGACCAAAATATAGCATGCAACAACTCGATGGGAAAACATAGAGTCTAAATCATTGTACTTGCAACAAGATTTCTAAATGTGGGGGAAAAATCACTTACAGTCATTGTCCCTTGGTCGATTTTCCCTTTCTGAGTGCCCTCACCTCTCACTCTAGCTTTCCTCCTACCAAATGGTTCCTATTCTTCCTCCTTGACTTAATGGCCTTGAAACACTCATCTAGTGAAGTCTCACAACTCTCTACTCAGGGGTTGGATGCAGTGGTTCTCGGTGCAATATGCTATGTCATGCTCCTACACACACGGGGCCAAAATTCAAAATATATTGTTTATATATATGCTATGTCAACATATAGTTTATTTTATTTTCTACAAAATATAATTTTTGTATGGTGGCTTGTTGAGCTTATATAGTTGGTTTTCTCTTTCTTTATAATTTTTAATGATTTATTTCCTATGACATGATTGAATATTATCTACAGTCCTAGTGATTGTTGAAAAGGCTTATGATATGTGATGTTCAATCATGATGGATTTCTAAGAATTAGTGATTGAAATACTACTTGACTAAAGATTGAGCTACCTGATATCTTGTCATTTAAACATCATGGAAGAAATGCTTACAATCAATGTCTTATTAATGTAGCCTACAAGGTTTATTTTCCTAGTTTTTTTTTGTCCTATTCTTGTTATGACTTTTTTTGTTACATTGGTCTATTACAGTAATGGGGAGCATCTCTAGTGAATTGATTCTTTCAATCTCTTTTAAATTCTTATCCTTCTGCATAATGAGTTTTCTTCTATCCTATGATTCATTGATTGTTGGTTTAAAACACTCATTACAACTAACATGGATATAAATTATGATGTGGGTGTGAGAAGGAATTGTTGATTCATACGAAGGAATGGTTTAGGAAAGTACTCCTTAATCCAAATGAGTCATTTTCTTGCCATGGAATGTGTTAAGAGACCTTAAAATTAATATATTCAATCTAGTTAATATTGACACATCTAAAGCATGCCAAAAGCACTTCAGAGATATGCTATGACATAAAGAAGATTGTTAAGGTGATGTCAAGTCTTGATCCATTAGGGTAAGAGAACATCGATGCATTGGTAAAAAAGGTTCCATTCAACTTGGAGGAAAAGGATAATTACCTAAGGGGCTAATGCGAGATTGGACCAAGTTTATATTATGATACAAATAGCTTGGGAAAAGGGATGATGAAATGGTTAAGTATGGGAAATTACAGAGATAAATATAACACCAAGGGAAGAACACTAGAAATAATTTTAGCACTATGGATTAATCCAAGACTCAAAATTCCACTAAGAGGCATCCATTACCTCTTCAATTAATTCCATAGGTGGGTTTATCCTACAATATAGTGTCATTGCTTAGCTTATCATGTGAACTTCCACTATTAGTACGATTACCATACACTTTCATAACATGCATGTGTGGTTTCAAAAGGTTTATACATTCTTGTGAATTTGAAAGAAAGGCATGTTTTAACTTTTCAAATAGATGTTAGGGTTTAATTTGACTTGGTTTTAGCATTAGAGTGACAAACCTTGTGGTTTAGGTTCCATAAACAAAATATAATCATTTTCTTAGCTTCCTATTATCATCTTTATATTCAATGAGATTTTTAAAGATCATCTAAATATTCATTGCTAATGACAATTCACAAACTAATGTGTAATAGATCCAAGGTGAGGCTCAAAGAGCCTCATCTTTTGAAACCATTAACCAAAGAAATGCTAAGGACAATATATGAAAGAGATGAAGAATAAGGAAACTTGTATTATTAGGAAGGATGAGATACCTTTATATATCATGACCTCATGTTTGAGTCTCGAAAGCCTCCCATATTTTCAATGCATGTGTCTAGGCTAACCATGTCAATTTTCACTCCATACAAGCACAAATTGAAAATAATTTCAATGTTGGCCCCATTCACATGTCACTATGCGGGGTCAACTTGAGGAAACACTAGTTTTTTGGGAATGAAATAACCAAAGATATGATCAAATAATATCTAATCATAAATATTCATAGAGTAATTAGGATTTGATCATATGGAAATTTCTAGGAGAGCTACAATAGTTGTAAAATCATGAATTAACAACATTAAAAAGTACATCATGAATTAATTATGTAACGATATAAGTCAAATATAATTCTATCAAGAAATCAATATCAAATAGATAATATAATTGCATAACTCATACATTTCAATGTCATTGATCTTCTTCTTCATCCAACTCTTTGTTTGTATCATCCAATCTAGATTCGACATTGTAAGGATTGGTCATATCATCATCATCATCATTGATATCAGTTTTGATAATGTCATCATCCACATGGATATCATCTTCATGAACATTAACTCCTACATCATTATGATCTAGTTCCTCTTCTTCGACATCTTCGTCAGGCACATCATCAACTAACTATTGATTCTAATCATCATCTACATAATCTCTAGTTCTTTGGTATCTTCTTCTTCCACCACATTATACTTTACTAGCCTTCCTCTTGGATCATGTCTAACAACAAATTACCAGCCTGGTTTACCTATAACCTCTGAGTAAAATACCTTCTCAAATTGGCTTGGAAGAACATAGGGCTCGTTTCCAGCTTGCTCGATTGACCTTGTATTAACCATGGTATATCCATTATCATGTCCAATAATAGTTCTCTCGAGATCATTTTCATTCAATCGTAGCATGTACCATTGGATGACGAACATAACTAATTTGAAGGAATTAAAGTCACACACAAGTATATCATCCAAAATACCATAGTATCAATTTTTTGAGACTTCTAGATTTATATCGCTTCTAGATGAAACATTAGTCACCTGAAAGAATGTAGTTATCCCAGAATCACAATTTTTCTTCTTGTCATCCAACTTTTTAATTCAAAATTTATGACCATTGCACCACATAGCCTTGTGGTGTTTCACCTACAATATGTCAAACATGTAAAAATTATTCCATCTTCAGTTGATAAACATATTTATTCTTGATCGAATGTATGCAAAGAAAAAAACTCAACATACATATATACATCAATATAATTAAAAATAATTAAATAATATGGGTGATTAATATATTTATACGTACCTATTTATCTCTTAAACCATATGTTAAATCAATTTCCCTTGGTGTAACATTGGAATCTCCATTACGACGAGCTTCTTTAACCAATGAAGCCACACCTTCCCATGTTAATGCACGACCAAATTATTAACATCATTCAATCCATATCGTCATCCAATCAAGATTATTTGCGATGTACAAATGTAGTGCATCCCACTCTCGACCAACTGTATCAAAAAAAAAAATCACAAATGACATATAATTAGTTAATTACCATGGTATACAACCTTAATTATGTGATAAGAACATGTTTCTGAAGGAATGAGATGATTGAATGTGTTGGAACCAGAATTTTCACATAAAATTATGTTGATTTTGTTATATGTAGAATCAAGGGTCTCTCTTAGTATTCTCATAAAATTAATGTTTCTGCCATCCACAAAGTCAAATTAGCCTTCTACTGCCATACCACTGCCATACTTGAGTATACCATATTATATGCATTTCCTTTTACCTTCTTATCATGGCCTCCAACAAAGTAACTCACAACAACGATAAGAGGATGGTAGTATATCGTATTACCATTGTACTGCTGAGGGTTGATACCTATCCCGTGGTAGAGTGGGGTCATCATCAATACTAGCAGAAGGAACTGCTATACTGTGGGGGGTCAGAGTAAGGCCCACAGTAGAGCGATAAGTAAGAATACACATAAGGGAGAACTATTATACTGCGGGGGGTCAGAATAAAGCCTGTGGTAAAACAATATATAAGATAAAATACTAAATAAACATCATGGTACCACTAAGGAAGACAAGGAAGTGTGTGGTAGTGCAGTATAATAAGAACAAGTAAATATTATGTACCATGGTACCCCAAAGGAGTGAGGAGTGACATGTGGTAGCATGGTAATCAACCGTTCGAGCATTAAATGAAGGCCAGTCACATCAATCAACATCAAAATATGAAAGTTAGCTCCGTGTGAAGGATTTGAATGATGTAGAACTTATATGGAATTAATGCAATATGATATGAGAATTAAACCAAGTAGATTGTGAATTTGTTCCCTTGTGGTAACAAAAGTTGAGTATAGGTGAGCTCAACATGTGACAATCAGGAGAATTCTTCAGGAAAAGCAATATTCTAGGTAAGTTCTATTCGCCACACATTGAATTTTAAGCAATGAAACCTAAGAAAATAAAAGTAAGGACTAAAAAAGAAGAAAAATCCAATAAAGCTTCATTATAGTCGCCATTACTTGCACTACTACTTGCTTCAGTCGATAAAGGTTATAAGGGGGTCTTTAAAGATTTAGCTTAGGGGTGTAGAGACCCAATAATTCCATGGTCTGGGTGAAATCTTTATTGGTATTTTTATAAGAATAGGAATGAAGGGGTCCCAGTATCGAACCCATGGACTCTTGACATGGGAAAATTGATATCTCATAATGTTTTTTTTGATATTGAGATAATTAAAACTCTAGTCAGTAGATATCATGCCTCGTCGAAGGTTGTTAGGCTCCTAGATTTACAATGTCAGGTAGATATATCCAGGGAGGCTATAATTAGGTGTTTTGACCTAAATAAGCAGGTTGTCATAGAGATAGATTTGGGGAGGCTAGAGTAGGAGTACAAGAGATTAAAGAGGACTTATAGAATTGATCAACTTCCCTTGCACATGAAAAGGGATGACAAGAATAGATTCCTTCATATTCTTTCTTCAAAAGCTGAACCCTTTCTAGTGTCTGATTTTTAGACTTATTTAAAAAACACCTATTATGCATTATGCCAAATTCTTGGATTTGATGTTGAAGACAATATGTCAATTGGATTGATGAGGATGGAAATGACTATCCAACACCCTGAGTCCAATGTGGAGTTTTATTTTGCTTTTTCCATTGAGGAACAAATTCATGAAGGTCTATTATAGGTTAGGGAAGCTAAGGCCCCTATCACTTTCAGAAAGTATTCTCTACCGAGTCATCTAATTCTATTTCAAAATGAAACAAAGTGGACTAAAAGGGTGAAGTTGAGCACACATGAAAATGGAGTTATGCTTCCAGTGCAAAATTGGTGCTATGTTTGGGATAGTAAGTGCCTTGAAGGTGACTCTATTATGTTTAGAGATGAATTTTCCCTTAGACTAATTGATGCCCTTGGTTTTCCTACACTGAGGTTACCACAATCTTTACTGGAAGTTATGAGACCTTTGCAATAAAAACCAGACCAAGGTTTCATACACAACTATGTTGACTGGTTTTTAATGCCACAATATACTATCATTAGGGTGTATGGTTGTGATCAGGCCCCACATGTTTTACCAAAATTTATGCCTAGTAGAGTATTATTTTTAGAGTTTATTTGGAAAATGCTCTGGATGGAGCATAGTCTTATGGAGAATTAGAAAAAGGGGACTTTCCTTCCTAACTTAACAAATTTTGAGGAATTATCAGTTGGGTCAGATATGTTGGAAAAAGTGCAGAGATTCATAAGAGCCAATTTTTCTCTTAGATCAAGAAAGGTGAGAGTATGTGATCCAGAGGGTCACATCAATAATATCAAAAGGACCCTACTTACAAAGAGGGAAATAACACATGTATTTGATCCAAAGGAGGATGTGATAAGAAACCTGGTTAACTTTTTAGATGTGTTTGAAACAAGGAAAAAATAGTTAATGATGATGAGATGAAAGGACCAGAAGAAAGAAAAAGATAAGAAGTTCAAGGGGTTCTTTGATGAAGAGCCAGATTCAAGATGAAAAGGATGCACTCGATTCTAGGTAAGTTTGATGAGATGTATCTAAAGGCTCAAGAAGAGAAGTCAGCTCCACCATCTGCACCCCATCCACCCTCATCCATAGCCTCCACATCACATATACCAACTCCACCAATTCATCCATTTCCTCCATCCCCAATTGGTGAGCCACCTGTTAAGAAACAAAAAGTTGAACCACTAGTTGATTATGGGTTGAGTGATGAAGAACAAGAAGCAGTCTTGACACTGACTGAGATGAAAGAAGTAGAAGAGCAAAAAAATTTGTTAGAGCCTCATGACCCAAAAATAAGAATATCAGAGGAAGTCGTTGACGAGATACAAGATGATGAGAGAATAATTACTTCTCTATAGTTCATGGAGGATGATGATTTCATCCATACAAGGGAATTCAAATATTTTTTGATAAAAATTAAAATGAGATAGTTTGATGACAGGATGAAAATTAACCTCATTGGGATTGATGATTCAAAGCATGCAGAGGTGTAGGCCTAGACAATGGTAGATTTGGATATTGATAACATCAATATTACTCCCAAAGAAGCAAGGGAGTTAGTGCTAAGTAGTAAGATGTTAATCATACCTGGAATGGAACTCTCTAAGGTATTTTTGTTAGATCAAATCAGAGCTCAGGATGGTCCAAACTTGGTTGCATAATTTGATTCAGAAGGAGTCTCAGGCAGAGGATACAATCTTACCACCCAAACCCTTGCCCTATGGACAAAACATAAGAACACAAGGAAGCCAAGGCTTCTGGATGTAGTACAGGAAATGAGAGGGCCTGCAATGGTTAGGAAAATGAAGGACACTACTCCAATAGAATAAGCAACCATAACTATGCACTCTACCATGTTTACAAAGGATGTAGTAGAAAACATGGATAAGAAGATAACAGAGTGTGAAAAGAGACTCAAGTTATCAAATGATGAAATAAATGTTATTCATTGAAGGTGTCATATTAAAGAAATAATTACAACAAGCCACAAATGTAAAAGGGGATGAAATGGTTGTCTATCATCCACCTACTCCAGTTGAAGATAGAGAAGATTGAAAATTTGAAGAAACATAATATGAATGATGTCAAGAAACACATCTTGGATACCTTAAAAGAAATATTGAAGCACAAAGTTGGAGTTTTGAAAGTGAAGATAAGTGGATTCCATGAGGGTTTTAGTCATTTGGTGAAAGCCCTAGAACAAATAAATACTAATTCCCCAATCCTAGAGGAATTATATAAAAGATGGCATCCCACTTATGACATTTTAAACACTTTATGCAAAGCAACACAGAGGGATCCTGATGCACCTCTGAGATTAAAGCCTACTAAAGAGATGGTTAAGGAAATTATTGATGAGAATAAGTATTTGATTGGCATGAAGAAGAAGGTGGAGAACAAAAGGAATTCATTTGATTCAATAAAGCATATTTTTAGTCCTTTGATCATAAAAGATGATGAACAATTCAAGGATGTGGATGAATGGAAGAATGAGTTTGATCAAATGGTTCCTTAATGCTTGACATGTATTCAAGGTGATGGTCATATCAATCTAGAAAATTTTCACACTATGCTTGATGGAATTATAACGTTGGATAATGGTTACACAAAGTTTTTTGTAGATGCCATAAACCTGCTTGATAGCAAATGGAAGAGTCACCTTACAAATTTCACTACTACATAGGAATTCAAGTGGCCGAATGATTTAACAATAAGCAAATGGCAAGAAAAATATCTGGGCTCAAATGAAGATTGATCGACATCATCAAAAGGAAAACATATCATATCATAAATTAAGAGCCTTGCACAAGTCTTAGATGACCACTTGCTTCTTACTCGAAGATTAAAAGATTTGCATATGTTAGTTATCTCTAAATACATTTTATCTTTTCAATTAAGTTTTGTTATCAAAATCCATGTTCTTTGGTCTCAAGCGTGTTGCCTCTTGTATAAATAAGAGAGACCAAGACCATAAGGAGGGGATTAGATTAGAAGATAGTAGATAGAAGAAGTAGGAGAATAGAGATTGATACAATGTTTACAACAAAAATGACCAAGATGAACATGTAAATTTTGAAGGAGTTAATGAAAAATATCTGATTTGGTGGCTCTATGTTGGTATAATTGTTTGTTAAGTTAATTGAAGATATTATCAGTTTGTATCCATATTTGATATTTCTTTGTTGTTTAAATTGATATATCAAGCAAATTTTCAATTTATCAGTGCACATTTGTTGTATTTGTGTGGCACACTTAATTGGGTCTTTCAAGTAAAGATTAAAATCCTCTTGATTATTCACAACAACTTGGAATTATTATTTTGTATTATTAAAGAAGAATTTGATAATTACACCCTTCCTTGTTTATACAAGTTATAAACATAAAAGTGTCAAATAATTATAATTATTGCCAGCTATAAGTCACTTAACTCTGATTTCTATTTGACTCCATATACCCAATAGAGAACTGGTCCCTCACATTCCATCATTTTAGTTTCATTCATTTTATCTTTTGCATATGTTAGTTGAACATATTAGATTTTATATCTGTTAACTGAACATATTAAGGTTAGCCTTGATATTGCTTATACAATCTATACCAAAATAAGAATTCATTTATCCACTCCCACTTTCCATTGTGGATAAATTGTTTTAGGGAATAAACACAAATCAAGTCTGCTTCATTCATATAGGTGTACCCACCTACGTATAGCAACACCTAAAGAGAAGAAGTTATAAACCAGTCAGCCTTGTATGTTACCTTGAAATGTACCAAGAGTTTGGAAACCTCTTGAGGTATTTAACCTGCATTTTTTAGAGCTAACAAGATGGATGAATGCAATAGGATACTTTAGGAAGCATTGGATACAGTCAAAGTAGAAGGGCTATTGTTGGATGGAGCATTCAAACATATGGAATTGATGATAAAACTCGAATATGAAGCCCAAAATGTAGTGCATGATGTGGATAACCATACCTTGGAGGAGTATAGAAAACATCTCTTAGTAGCTAAGTCAATGTTCTAGGAGAAGATTAAATTATTTTATAAGTTTAATTAAGATCACTAGTTTAATTATTTGCCAAAATACAATTCGAAGAGACACCTTTTTTGGGTCTTCTTCTTATATATATGAAATTCAAATTGTAATATTTTATCATCAACACTTTTTAAGATTTTAATACTTTTTAGTAGTGAAAGACTTATTTTCTGGAGTAATACAATGCTAGTACTTTTCTATTTGTGTGTGGAAGATTCTTTCATTTGGACTAGTTCTCTGTTGTTTCTTTTCAAGCAATTGAATGAAATGTAAAATGTATTGTAATTAATATCCATGACCATCTTATAATTACCTCTCACTTTCCTCAATCTACCTTTCCCCATCAGGTACTCCCCTTTGAATTTGTTAATGGAGTTGGGATCCCAAATGTGATCTACATGGATCTTTGCTGCGAACTTAGGAAGATATTCAGTAATGTACACCATGGTTCGGTATACCATATATCCCTCCACCATAGAACCCTCAAGATGTTCTCTCTATCTAACCAAATCCTTTAAAAATTTCAAGTGCCTCTCAACCATCCACATTGACCTTGTGTGTACAAGTCCACACAATTCAATCTCCTCAACTTGGTGTATGAGGTAGTGTTCTTGTGCACTGAAAAATGTTGAAGATAGACACTTTTTCATTTCACACATTAGACGAGGAATTTTTCTCCTCCAATAATTTATGTCTTCTTTATGGATTTCTTTAGATGATTTCCATCTACAAGTGATTCAAGGTGCAAATATATTAATGAGATTTAACAAAAATATACAATATATTATATAACAAGTAAAAAAAATGGAAAATATAAGATCTATACAACGAATTGAACAAATATCACTACTTACCTCATGTATTTTCCAAGATCAAATATAAATTTCTTGCAATTTTTGTTGAAGTTGTTTGGGAGAGATAGAGGTAGAACGTACTGCAACAATTATAAAATTATTTTTCATTATTTTTCCAAAACTAGTAAACATAATACACTAAAAATTATATGCAATATACAAATATATATAAAATATACCAAAATAATTACCTTAATGAAGGTGGGTATGTGTAGGATCATCATGGAAAAAACAAGCCCTTAAGTGGCACAAAATTCAAAAAAAATAGAGTTAGACAACTTGAGGGTAAAATTTGAATAAGTTATCTATATTATTTCAAAAATATGAAAGAATAGAATCTGTAGCAAATTGAATGTAGTTTCTAAACTACTATGTTTATTTTACTAAAAAAAAATCTATTTGGTAAAAATTTGAAATTTCAATGCAGTAGTACTTAAATTTCAGGGAAAAAATAAGAAGTAGGTGTATGTCTAACCATCGTAACCACAATAAAATGATAATATATTTTTATAATATTTTAGATATAAGTAGAGGACTCATGTCCTTATGTGATGCATATTTTTTTGTAATTTTTTTCCAAGGAAATAATTAATTATGAATTTTTTATTACAACTTTTAAGAAATATAAAAACTCGTATGTCTGACCACCTTAACTTGGTCAAAACTTCACAAATTTTTTTTTTTTAATCCTATAGTATATGAAGCATAGAATGTGATGCATGTTTTGGATTCAAAAAATGTGATACCATTTGAAATCTATAGATGTTTTTCAATCAACCTATCAATCATGACTTTAGTCGTAATTCAAATAGAAAGTGAATAATAATTATTTATTAAATTCAAAGTAAAGCATGATTTATATTGGTGGAAAGCTGAAAATATCCTTTAAAAAGCCTTTTCATTTCATCAATTTTGGGTAAAAAAAAGTCGTCAGCCACATGGGCCATCATATCACTTACTTATTGCCCCTTTTTGGCCCATCATGATCCTGCAGATACCCAGGTATGAAAATCATGCATTTTCATCCCTGACCCAAATTCACCTTTCTTTGTTATGATATTGTTTATGTTCACAACAAATCTTGTGGGAAATCAAATTTTCTGTATGACTCCTTTTATAGCATTGCTTTGCTGCTCTGTTAATAACCAAGGAAGTGTGCTTATATTAATTTGGTCTCCATCGCTATTTAATTGAATGACATTTTTCATTGTATGATTGGATTCTTGAATGTCACTATAAATTTTAACAATTTTTTCTTTTTCATGCCCTCTATCCAATATTTTCCATAACGTTTATGTTATATTCTTTCTGATATGCATTGTAAAAAATAAATGAACAATTTGTAGCTGCTCATAGTAGGGTAACCTACTAAATTGTTTGGGATAACTTTTCAGTCCCTGTGGAAGCCGGTCATTAATGCCTTGATGACCTTCATGAAGCATATAAGTTAAACAAATTAACAACAATCATTGTCAATTACAACATGAGTAAACAAAACACAATATAAAAATATAAATTACAAACATATCATATATGATAGATAAACAATTCGATCCGATGTATAACCTTGACAATTAGTTCTATTATATTCCAACTTCTATAGGCGAGGTGTCATTCTTCATGGTTTTGATGTAGTCTCTTCTTTGCCATTGAAAAGATGTTTTTCAATAGTTCGATACTTATGATTTATGTGGAGGAAGTCTCTATACTCATCAAATACCTACTTTCCTAAACTTGTTGAATGACGAGATTTCATCTTTGGACCACAAACTAGACATGCAAATTTTCCCTTTGTTTGAAGACCTACAAGATCATATATAATTGGATTAAATATGCCAATTTTTATAATTATATATAATGAATAGATAATTTAAAAAACATGCATGATATCTACTTCATAAAATTAAATATCGTTAAAGTGCAGTTGAACATTATAACATACCACAAAAATGTGTTAGCCCTAGGGCATCATGAATTTTTCATACAAGCATTGTATGGAATTGAATCTGTCTTTGTCCTATTGGTCTAGAGATGTCATACATAGTGACACCATTCCATAATTTTAGTAACTCAAGTTGATAAGAGGCTCAATATATACATTCATATATTTAACTTGGTACTTATGTAGTTGAATGAACATAAAAATTACATAATTATTATAACCATTTTACTGCACTATATATAAATTAATGTACATGACTATTAAATGAAAAAAATATAAGTCATTATGCAACAAATAAGACAAATGAGATGCTACTACGTTAAAGAAAATTGATGTAAAAAAATACCTAGAACAATCATTTCCAACATTATGTGCTCCCTCTTTATTGACATCCATGAAGGAATGTTATTGTTGATAACAAAAACAAGCCACACCAAGTAAATAGATCTTAGCTCTCCAAATGGATTGACACCGTCTGCTGCCAATGAAAGCTTGAGATTGCAAGGTTCTTCTTTAAAATGTGGCCATTTTTCCTTCATGTCCCTAAATGCAGAACCATCCACAGGAATTCGAAGAATGTCATATGCACTTCTATTATGTGCATGGTAATCCATAAATTGTGCTAAGCTTTTGTACCTAAATAATTGTTGCATATGTGGAATAATGGGAATATAACAAATAACCTTGCAAGGCACCTTTTTTGTTAGTTGATCTGTTCGATATCTACTAATATGGCATTTCAGGCATTCTTTTGCAAATTCATTTTGTTTATGATATATAATATGATCATTGGGACATTCATCTATTGCTTCATACTCCATTCCAATATCTTTCATGATGGCAGATAAATCTTGGTATGAGCGAGGTAAAATATTTGATGGTGGTAACAAAAATTCACCTATCAATCTACAACAAAAAATAATTTGTTAATATAAAGAATATGAATGGTACATATTTCATCCTTTATTTACTAGTGATGAACTAACAACAAAAAAAGATGAAAAGAGATGACATACCTTAACATCCTTGAGATTGATATGTTGGATAAACCATTCATAACCTTCAAGTTCACTAGCAACAATACAACAGAGAGAAGAGTTGTTTGGGAGCCTTCATAAAGGGGCTCGTATGCCTTCGCAAGTACAGGTAAATCATGAACATCATCAAAGTCATCTTGATCATGATGATCAGCTGCGCCACTAAATGTGTCATGGATCAATGTATTTTTACCATCATCTTCAACTGTGGTTTTTGGCACATGATCATCTTCTTTCATAGGATCATTAACTTCATCTTCGATATTCACAGCTCTATGTTCCTCTTCTTGGAAAACCACATTCTTTGGGCTGTGATAATCCATATCATGTGCCCTAGGGCTTCCCACCTTTATAATAATGATCGAAAAAAATAAACCATGACCATGATGAAGTGATTTTATATATATATAATGTTAAAACGATATAAAAATTTACAAATTCAATCAATATAAAGACATATAATGAACAACTTACCAATGGACAATAATCATGCCCCCCTTCAACGTGATCATGTTGCCTACAATATTTCTCAACTGTTGTGATTAAAAGTCTTCTCATCTTTAA
Source organism: Sequoia sempervirens (assembly GCA_007258455.2). Classification (NCBI taxonomy): domain Eukaryota; kingdom Viridiplantae; phylum Streptophyta; class Pinopsida; order Cupressales; family Cupressaceae; genus Sequoia; species Sequoia sempervirens. The sequence goes on from VDFB02271358.1 coordinate 1,170,193,756, forward strand.
GACTTTGCAATTATTGCAAGGACAATAACATTTCCCATCACCCTTTCTTTTCAATCTAGCCCACAATCTAGCAAGTGTCTCTTCATTTTAACTACACTAATATTATCTAACATGATTTTTCTTTACCAATATTGAATATTAGATCTTCAAAAAATACCAAACTCACACTCCAATAATTTTTAATCATAGAGAGGTAACAAAATCCAATAATTCTAATATTTTGTACCAAAAAAATTCGTCCTATAACCTCAACAAACTGTCACAAGTATAGAAAATTTGTAAGTATAGCAAAACACTGTCTCAAGTATAGATAAATTGTTGAAATCACTTTTATTTATTAAAAAACATTTGTCAAAACCCCAACGAATGTTAACCATATACCCGTCGGCCCACAAATGTATGTCAAAATAGCAACAAAAATCACAGAGCATCGTAATTTCAATGAATGTCGAGCATAATTTTAAAAAAAATTTGAAAATTTTCCATTAAATACACAGTTACCCGATGATACATCTAATTATACATCTTTCATTAGAAATTTTCTTTGTATTTTGCAGTCAAATGAGTTAGTGATACAGTCTGTTTATTGAGTCATTATGTGAGAATTATCTATTTTTTTCAATGTTTATGATAAAAATGGAAAAATAATAACATATAAACATTATTAAGAGCACCCTCCTAGGTTTCATAGAGCCCAAAGTGTAGAAGTAGAGGTCTAATAATCATTTAATTTTTTGTTGGCCAATCCTTGCCTTTACTTACTATTAGATTCTAGGAAAATCATAGGTAAATGGTGAGATCAATTTTGGTTCTAAAATAATACCCAATAGATTGGAAACTCTACTAGGGAATGCACTTAGAAATTGGGTTGCAGACTGTCCTATCAAAGAGTCAAATATTTTGTTAAGAAAATTCATGTTTCAAGCCTAGCTTTGATATCAATGAGTTAACTCTCACACATATTGCAAGAATTTGTTATAGTTCCCTTGAAAATTACAAATACTATGAAGATCTATCATAATTCCATGAATATTTTCATAATTTATCACTAGATGTGGGTAACGACTCTAAAATCTTTGAACCAATATGTATTATTTAAGGAGATCCAGTGAAAATACAATGCAACTTGGGTAAGAAAAAGATAGGGTAGACTTGAGCATACACGATGGAGTACCATGATGAGAGCTAGAGAGGAACTTTCAAAGGTTTCTAGTATTATCTTGAGTATGTCAAAGAATTTTCTTAATCTAAACATATGGTTCAAATTTTGAGTATCTTAAACAAGGAAAGGGTTGTGTTGAAGAAAGCATAAGGGATTCATGTGTGAATCTGATAATCAAGGAAGGTTAAATTAAAATCAACTTGTGAAAGCAACTTCATATTCTTGAAGTTTGTTCCTCTCTAAAGGAGGTGGCGACTCTATGCAAAAGAACCTAATGGAGTGGTGATGATAGCTTCAGATCTGCAAAGTTTTCAAGTAAGAAGCATAATTCAAAGCAACTACAGCATATCCAGGTATTTCCCCTATTTTGGTTTTCAAGAAGCAATAAATTTGTGTGAAAACCATGTTGAGTTATTTTAATAAAAAAAATGTTCCCTATTATGTGAATTGAGCACAAATAAAGGGAATGGTAGTGGTAATTTTATATACTTCTAAGTTTTAATTTGAAGTTTCTATGAATAAGTATACTTATCCTTAACATATACTTGTTAGAAAGTTCTAAAAGCATAGATTTATTTGGGTTGTGCACTTTAAGTTCATAATTAAATCAAGGAGAAGGGAAATGATTGATCAACTATGAAGATGATATTTGAGATTTGTAAAGGGATATAAGTAATGTATCATTCCTATATATCTCCCTATGGAATTCCAAGTAAAAACATATAGGGTGTACAACCTTTTTTATGCCACCAAATAAATTTCTCTTTTGGCAGATATAAGCCATTAAACTTTAGTGGTATTCAGGGTTTCCGAAACCTTGTTCCTAATAATGTTAGGGAACATGTGCCAAAATTCATAGGACAAGGTTCTCAATCAGCTTATAGACATTTGTATACTTTAATGGACTTGATGGGAGACTATCAGCTAAGTCATGAAGATGTTGCTATGAAATTTTTTGTTCAATCACTAAAGGAAGATGTTAGAGATTGGTTTTCATGCTTGCCAATATGTTATATACCTTCATGGAATGAATTCATGGTAGTAATTATAGAATAGTTTGGTGAAAGAATTAATCCATGTTCAGTAAGGAGAAAAGTCATGGAAATTCAAAAGGATGAAAATGAGTTGGTTTCGGCTTTCAACCTCACATTTGCAAAAGCAACAAGAGATATTCTTGAAAGTATGATTTCAAGTGATGCAAAGTGAATGATTGTATATTTGGGTGTATTTGGTGAAGAAATGAGTTATTCTTTGAGAGATAAGGAACCCTTAACATTGCATCATGCATATCAAATTGTAATGGACATTGAAACAAATTTGAGGTACTCAATGTTGAAAGGGTATATGGCTATGAGTGTAGGATATCTTAGTTTCCCTCTTGCAAATAGATTAGAAAGTAGAAATGAATGTCATGATAATGGTGCTTCTACTATTTTGATTTATCCACCATCACCCATTGCAACTAATGGTGAATTGTAAATTGAACATCACCAAATGTTAAGCAATGCTAGTTAAGTGCCTTTTGTTCAAGGACTATCTAGTATGAAAATATATCAAGGGGAATCACCATATGACCTATTTGTAAGGTTTTTAGATTCCTTGTTAGAAATTCTCAAGTTCTAACCTAAGGATTTAGTATGCATTGACTTATTTTGTGAGATCTTTGAGCTAGGACTGAGTACTTTGTCACAAGAATTGAAGCCTCGGGGTTTTGATCAAATGATTGATTGGATAAGAATTGTTGAGGAACCTAAGTGTGATTATTCACAAAGTATAGTGCCTCAAAGTGTTAATGGTGATTGTCAGGTGTTGGAAAGAATCAAAGGACAACTCAAGTTAGTGAAAAAGGTAAATCAAGGAATAGACACATATCTTGTGGTATGGGTGAGGAGAATGATTGTAATCAATTTATAGATAGACCCTAAGACCATATGCAATTCAGTACATTAATGATAAGGGTGAAGATACATTGGAAAGAATTGTTGTTGTCTCACCACAAGTCAATAGTCAAGGCATTGAGAGTGAGAGTTTGAGTTTTCATTCTAAACACTCTGAGCATAGCCTGGGTGATGATGAATTCACTTGCAATAATGACCAAGGGGAGACTAAGGTCTCTGATTACTTTTCTAATGAATAAAAAATATTTCTATGATGATGATCTGGAAACATTTTCTTTGCATGAAGGATGTAATGATACAAATGATCATGAGTTTTTCCCTTACAAGTGGATAAATAAATTCCATATGAAGGATTCATGGAATGCAATCCAGTTATATCAAAATCTTAGTGTGCTAGCCTTGTGAATGATGATTTTGAAGACAAGAATGTATGTGTTCAACATCGTGACCCTAAGCATAGTGCTAAGAATAATGAAGATTTTTTTACTAACCAGTGAGATCATGTCCTAGTTGTTCTTGATTATCTATGTGAAGCAGAAGTGGAATGTGCAAGTTTTGTTACAAAGATAGACATGATTGCTTTTAAAAAAAAATGCATTGATGAAGAAAGGGATGACAAAGCTTATTCAATTGCTAATGAACACCGTTAAGATTGTAAGGAACCATTCACATCTAAGTCATCATACATATCAATTGATGATACACATGAGTGCATTGTTACTGACTTTGTTAGTCCTGAGTTATTTGTGCCATCTTTTGAAAGATTTTTCTTTGAGTTAAATGATGATTTGAAGGATAAACTAAAATATTTTATTGAGCTTGAAATGGAGGTATTACTTGATGCATGGGATTTAATTGAGCGAGATCATGTCCTAGTTGTTCCTAATTATCTATGTGAAGCAGAAGTGGAATGTGCAAGTTTTGTTGCAAAGATGGACATGATTGCTTTTCACAAAAAATGCATTTATGAAGAAAGGCATGAAAAAGCTTATTCAATTGCTAATGAACACCATTAAGATTGTGAGGAACCATTCACATCTGAGTCATCATACATATCAATTGATGATACACATTGGTGTGTTGTTACTGACTCTGTTAGTCCTGAGTTATTTGTCCCATCTTTTGAAACATTTTGCTTTGAGTTAAATGATGATTTGAAGAATAAACTGGAATATTTTATTGAGCTTGAAATGGAGGTATTACTTGATGCATGGGATGTAATTAAAAATAATATTTGTGGTAATGATCTTGATCGAAACAAGAGAAGAGGAACCATGGGTTCTAGTGAATCAATTTCCTTAAGTAGTGGAGCATATGGCAGTATGGCAGGTTTACAATGCTCAAGTGAATGTGACCACCAGTTTGAAAACATGCATGTGTATGAACATTTATCATTCATCACATAGGATAAAATTTTATTTGGCATGAGAAAAATATCAAAGGATGACTCCAAGGTTTAAAATTCCTAGCAACCCTTAGTTATCAAAAGTGGAATTATAGTGTACTTTTAGGAGATCAAGATATATGTTCATGGGTGAGAATCTTGAAAAAAGTGTCTATAAAAGTTTCTAGTTTGATGTGCAAATTGAAATTTATATCAACCCCTATGGTGTTAATGATCAAGTGGACTATGATTACTTTCCATTTCCTATCCAGATGAATGAGTATCTCATGGAGAGTAATTGTGAAATGAATAGGGTAAGATGCCACATTGATCTTGGATTTCACTTGATATCTAAATATAGTTTTCAGTTGGGCAGGGTTAGTGATAATAATGGTAAAATTAGGCATATGGAAATTATGGTTAGTTGTAGTGGCCTCAATAGGACTAGCTTTTGGATAATTCATGGTAGAATTTTCAAGTATGGTTGGCTGCAGATAGTAGAAAATAAAGTTTTTGACAGAGGAAAGGAATGGTCCTAAGTTTTAGGGGCCTGGAGCCACCAATGTGAAGCTAAATCCTATTGTATTATTGAGTATAGGGGTATGTTTAGTATCATCATGGAAAAAACAAGCCCTTAAGTGACAAAAAATTTAGAAAAAATAGAGTTAGGCAACTTGACATAGAAATTTGAATAAGTTATCTATATTATTTCAAAAATATGTAAGAATAAAATTTATATCAAATTGAATGTAGTTTCTAAACTACCAGGTTTATTTTTAAAAACAAAAATCTATTTGGTGAAAATTTTAAATTTCAATGTACAGAGTACTTAAATTTCGGGAAAAATAAGAAGTAGGTGTTACGACCACCCTAACGACAATAAAATGATAATATTTTTTATAAAATTTTAGATATAAGTAGAGGACTCATGTCTCGATGTGATGCATATTTTTTGTAATTTTTTCCAAGTAAATAATTAATTATGATTTTTTTAATACAAATTTTAAAAATATAAAAGCTTATGTGACCACCACCAACTTGGTCAAAACTTCATGAAATTCATTTTTTTTAATCCTATTATGCAAAGCATAAAATGTGACACATGTTTCATTCAAAAATGTGATACCATTTGAAAGCTATCGATATTTTTCAATCAGCCTATCAATACTTTCTAGTCATAGTTCAAATAGAAAATGAATAATAATTATTTATTAAATTCAAAGTAAAATATAATTTATATTGGTTGAAAGTTGAGAATATCCTTTAAAAACCCTTTTCATTTCATCAATTTTGGGTAAAAAAAAGTCATTAGCCACATACCCTACACATACCCATCATATCGCCACTTTTTGGCCCATCATGATCCTGCACATACCCACAAACTAAAATATTTTATATCAAAAGGGGGCTTCTAAAAATTCTAAAGTGGGGAGTACATTGTATAATTTTGTAAATTTTGTATAGGTTGGTTTGCTTTGGTCTTGTTTGTCCTTGCCTTGTCCGGGCAGGTCCTAGTTTTTGTTCTTTGTGATTAGTCTGCTTCAACCTGAGATTCTTGGATCTCCTCTATTCTAGAGTAATATACTTCCCCAACAAGATCCACTGATGAAACCCCTAAAAATACTTCTTGTTCCATCTTGCAATTCTGCAAAATTATGGTTAATCCCATCTCTTTGGGCTTAGGGTTTGTGTTGCTAGAACCCTTCATAATTAATTCTTAAGCTTGTTTCCTTGCCAATGTTCTAATTCACAATTGAATTCTTGTTGTCGGTTCCCAATCATTTAAGTCATGAATTATGCCTTTTGCATCATTCATAAACCTGCCGCTTGATCCTAGTTTTCCCGATTGTTACCTGCTATTAAATATTTAAAATGTTGCTCTATATTAGTACGGGTTGAGATATGTCTGAAATTAAATTGGGTCTTAGGTTTGGCTTAATTTTTTCCTCTATGATCTAAGGTTTCATTTTCAAAATCCTTATGTCCCGTATCCATCATGTGCCTAGTCAAGTCCCTCTTTTAAAACTAACAAATTCAGCATGTGCACATCTTAGGTTTTATGGTGACTATTTGATCATCGTGGGGGGATCATAGTCATTCCCCATGCCCCCACTCCATTTTATTCTTTATTTAAATACTCTAGCGGGCTAGCAAATGAATACAATGTGCCATGTCCATTGGAAGGCCCAACACTTTTGTAGGAATGGAGGATGATGAATTGGTTTGATCAACAATTCTTTTTTAAAGATGTGGCCTCAACAAGACCACTCCCCACCACCCCATCTAAATTCATTTTGTATTGAAATAGTGTCATGGGCTAGCAGTCTATGGACATCTGTCCCTTCGTGGAGGGGCCCACTTGGTTTTAAATACAATAAATTCTCTATCAAGAAAGGATCGATGGTTGATAGTAGGTGATGTGGGTCAATCCTGACCACTCCCCGCTATCCTGTGTGGGACCCACTCATTCCTTTTGTTCTTCAGTGGCGAAGTGGGCTACCACCACGTGGATTAATTTTATAGGATGAAGGGACACTAGTGAAGGTAAAATATAAATAAAATTCTCCAAGATAGTAGGAAATCTAAATGGCACAAAATAAGAATTGATTTCTTTTGTATGTGTTTGAGATATGATGGGTATTTTTGATGTTGGCCATCATTTTTGTTAAATTTGTACAAGTGGATAGGTGGTTTGTGTTAAGAGAAAGTATGAGTTAGTGGATTGAAATTAAATCTTGACCGCTCTTCGTCATCCTGCTGATCAAAGGTACAAGTGGGTTAATTCTCATGGGCAAGCAAGAGATATTGACATGACAAGCTTTCTTTAATGCTAGATGGATGATTAAGTGTGTAGATAGAGTGGATGCATATCCACTTAGGATTTTCTGATTCTAGACAAAGGCAACAGGCACATGCAGTCAACTTCCTCATAATTAATTACCTTGATTTGAATTATCTTTTGATTCATCTCAACATATGGTCAACAGTTGAGATTCAAAATAGAGTGATTGATTGTTAGCTCACTCGCGCAAGCATTCCTCGTGCATTAATGGTTGAAACACCCAAGTTTCTTGATATAATGAGAGTTGGTAGCCATATTTTTCTTCACAAATTGAAATTAGAAGCCAAGGAATTAAGCTTACATTCAAGAAGAATATGGTGTGAAGAGCTTTGCCATAAATTTGTAGAGACATTATGGATAGTTTATCCTGGGTAAGTTGATAAAGTATTTTTGTATGTCAACTAAGTATCAGCTAGCTAGTCTTGAGATTCTACTATAGGCTCTATAGGATTTAGTTTCTTGGGGTTTGTAGGTGTTGATTATTCGAGGAATTCACATTGGTTGATAGGCTTTATAAATAGTTGTGAAATTCCTTTGTCTTGCAAATTTGTAAGGTCTCTCTATAATTGGGAATTCATAAGTTGTTACCATGGAAATGGGTAAGCCAAGAGAGTCTATCTTGCTAGTTAGAAGATCTAGGAGACTCAGTGTTCTTGAGTCCTAGTACAATGCACTTGAAACTAAACTTGACACACCCAGAGTTCCTGTAACACCAAAGGGTAGGAGGAGTGCCCGTGGTAAAACTAAGAAGGGTGGTGTCAAGAGAAATTACCACTTAAGGAATAGAGTTGTTGGTTGTGACCAGGGCGAGTCTGGTAGAAAATTAGCTAAGTCTTGTGGGAAGATGAAAAACAAGTACCACAAGGCTTATGATTCTTATATGGGAAAGCATAACTCTCCCATAGAGGTTTTGGCTAGCCCTTCGGGTGATGGATATATTGACCGAGAGTATGGTTGTTATCTTCTCACTCTATCATTTCAAGAGGATTCTAATGATGGTGGGGTAGTAGCTTCTATAGTTTTAGCAAGAACATGGTGCGAGTGTGTTGATTATGACTCTAAAGAGTTAGAGTAGCACCATGGTTCTATTTTTGTTTTTTATGACACCACCGCCAAAATGGCGGACTCGTCTTCTTCAACAAACGACTAAGTTTTTTGTTTTAGTTGTTGACTAAGAGAATCTTCTTTGATCGACATGGCCAAGGGGGTTTTGGTACTACTACTACAACGAATGATGCCTTTTGGAAGGTTGGTTGGTCTTCTTCAATGAACTACATGGGGTTTTTGTCTTTTTTCTTTTGCCCCCATTTTGCAATGAGCAAAAATAACCATCCAGGGAATCTTTGAAATTAAGGAGAAATGCATTTCAAATGAAAATACAACACTAATGGTAATTTGGCCTTAGGCATGCTACTCCCATATTCTATAAATGGGAATTCAGGGCCAATTACAAAGGAGATAGTTGGTTTGGAATAGATCACATTGAAGATTGTAAAGAATATACTAAACATTTTATCTGAGTTAAGTCTTAGGATCTAGTTTGCTAATATGCATATGTAGTTTTGAGAGTAATACTGGCAATATAGAATAGAATAGTGCAAGTTTTGCACCATTTTCTCTCCTATGTATTAGTTTTATGCATTGTAAGTAACATAACCAAGGGTTATCTTATTTGTCTCTATTGATTTCCAATGGGTGTATGGTTTAATTCTCAATTATTAATTCAAAGAGATAATGTAAATCCTTGAATTGAGTTATAATTTTATATCAAATCATGTACTAGGATGTTTGTAAGAAGTGATGGTTGAGATATTGTAATGCAGTATCCTTAAGAATTCAAATAATGTCATGTGTGAAATTGCTATAGAATCATGTAAATGTTAGAATTGACTCTGTTCCAAGGATGAGACACTAGTCTAAGTGAGGTAACCATTTTGTGTTCTATTGATCTATTTAGCAACAAACCATTTATTAAATCAAATTTTCCAAAATTGATCACAATTATGTTAAGTTTCTCTATTCTTGGACTCAGAATATGAACTGTTATTAAGGGGAAGCCAACTTGTTTGATACATTCTATTTGTTGAGCAATTATGTTAGAATTATTTGTTTGCTTTCAATTTTTATGATAAAAAATGGGAAAAGAATATCATATAAACATTTTTAGGACCACCCTCCTTGGTTTCATAGAGTTTGAAGTGTACAAGTAGAGGTCTAATAATCCTTTACTTGTTTGTTAGCAAATCCTTACCTTTACTTATTATTGGATTTTAGAAAATTCATAGGTAAATGGTGAGATCAAGTTTGGTTCTAAAAGAATAACCAATAGATTGGTGACTCTACTAGGGAATGCACTTAGAAATTGGGTTACAGACTATCCAATCAAAGAGTCAAATATTTTATTAAGAAAATTCATATTTTAAGCCGAGCTTTGATATCAGTGAGTTAACTCTAACACATATTGCAAGAATCTATTATGTTTCCCTTGAAAATTGCAAATACTATCAAGATCTACCATAATTCCATGAATATTTTTAGAATTTCTCACTAGATGTGGGTGGCGAATCTGAAATCTCTGAACCAGTATGTATTATTTGAGGAGATCCTATGAAAATACAATGAAACTTGGGTAATAAAAGATAGGGTAGACTTGAGCCTATGCAATGGAGTACCATGATGAGAGCTAGAGAGAAATTTTCAAAGGATTCTAGTACTATCTTGAGTATGTCAAAGAATTAACTAAATCTAAACATATGGCTTAGATTTTCAGTATCCTAAACAAGGAAAGGGTTGTGTTGTAGAAAGTATAAGGGATTCATGTGTGAATATGCTAATCAAGGAAGCTTAAATTAAAATCAACCCGTGAAAGCAGCTTCATATTGTTCAATTTTGTTCCTCTATAAAGGAGGTGGTGACACTATGCAAAAAAACCTGATGGAATGGTGATGATATCTTTAGATTTGCAAATTTTTCTAGTCAAAAGCATAATTCAAAGCAACTGCAGCATATCCAAGTATTTCCCCTACTTTGGTTTTCAAGAAGTAATAATTTTTTGTGAAAACGATGTTGAGTGATTTTAAAGAGAAATAAATTGTTCCCTATTATGTGAATTGAGCACAAATAAAGGGAATGGTAGTGGTAATTTTACGTACTTCTAAGTTTTAATTTGAAGTTTCTATGAAGAAGTATTCTTATCCTTAACATCTTCCTATTACAAAGTTCTAAAAGCATAGATGTATTTGGGTTGTGCACTTTAAGGTCATAATTAAATCAAGGAGTAGGGAAGTGATTGATCAACTATGAAGATGATATTTGATATTTGTAAAGGGATATAAGTAATATATCATTCCTCTATATCTCCCTATGGAATTTCAAGTAAAAACATACAGGGTGTACAACCTTTGTTATGCCACCAAAGAAATTTCTTTATTGGGAGATATAGGCCATTAAGCATTAGTGGTATTCAGGGTTTCCCAAGCCTTGTTCCTAATAATGTTAGGGAACATGTGCCAAAATTCACATGACAAGGTTCTAAATTAGCTTATAAAAATTTGTACATACTTTTATGGACTTGATGGGAGACTATGAGATAAGTCATGAAGATGTTGCTATGAAATTTTTTGTTCAATCACTACATGAAGATGCTAGAGATTGGTTGCTAGTATGTTATATACCTTCATGGAATGAATTCATGGTAGTATTTATAGAATATTTTGGTGAAAGAATTAATCCAATTTTATTAGGGAGAAAACTCATGTAAATTAAAAAGAATGAAAATGAATTGGTCCCGACTTTCAACCTCATATTTACAAAAGCAATAAGAGATATTCCTGAAAGTATGAGACCAAGTGATGCAAAGTACTTGGTCATATATTTGGGTGCATTTGATGAAGAAATGAGTTATTTTTTGAGAGACAAGGAGCCCTTAAAGTTTCATCATGCATATCAAATTGTCATGGACATTGAAAACAATTTGAGGTACTCAATGATGAAAGGGTATATGGCTATGATTGTAGGCTATCTTAGTACCCCTCTTACAAATAGATGAGACAATAGAAATGACTATCATGATAATGGTGCTTCTATTGTTCCAATTTTTCCATCATCACCTATTGCAACTAATGGTGAATTATAGATTGAACATCAAAAAATGTTAAGCAATGCTAGTCAAATGTTTTTTTGTTCAAGGACTGTATAGTTATATGAAAATATATCAAGGGGAATCACCATATGACCTTTTTTCAAGGTTTTTATATGACTTGTTAGAAATTCCCAAGAAGTTAAAACCTAAGGATTTAGTATGCATTGACTTATTTTGTGAAATATTTGAGCCAAGACTAAGAACTTTACCACAAGAATTGAAGCCTCAAGGTTTCTAGTCAAATAATTAATTGGATAAGAATTGTTGAGGAAGTAAGTGTGATTATGCACAAAGTATAGAGCCTCAAAGTGTTAATGGTGATTGTCAGGTATTAAAAAAATTCAAAGGACAACTCAAGTAAGTGAAAAGGTAAATAAGAGAATAGACATTGGTCTTGTGGTATGGATGAGGACAATGATTGTAGTCAATTTATATATAGACCATATGCAATTCAGTACATTGGTGATAAGGGTGAAGATACATTGGCAAGCATTGTTGTCTCACCATAAGTCAATAGTCAAGGTATGGAGAATGAAATTTTGAGTGTTCATTCTGAACACTCTAAGCATAGCCTCGATGATGATGAATTCCCTTGCAATAATGATCAAGGGGGGATTGAGGTCATTGATTACTTTTCTAAGGAATATAAATATTTCTATGATGATGATCTGTAAACATTTTCTTTGCATGAAGGATGTAATGGTACTAGTGCTCATGAGATTTTTCCCTTACAAGTGGATAAACAAATTCCATATCAATGATTCTTGTAATACAATCTAGTTATATCAAAATTTGAGGGTGCTAGCCTTGCGAATGATGAGTTTGAAGACAAGAATGTATGTGTTCAACATCTTAAGCTTGGGCATAGTGCTAAAAATAATGAAGATTGTGGTACTAACTAGCGGGATCATTTCCTAGTTGTTCCTGATTAATTATGTGAAGTAGAAGTGGAATGTGCAAGTTTTGTTGCAAGGATGGACATTATTTTTTTGACAAAAAATGTATTGATGAAGGAAGAGATGAAAAAGCTTACTCAATTGCTAATGAACACCATTCATATTGTAAGGAACCCTTCATATTTGAGTCATCATACATATCAATTGATGATACACATGATTGCCTTGTTACTGACTATGTTAGTCCCGAGTTATTTGTGCCATCTTTTGAAACATTCTGCTTTCAGTTAAATGATGATTTGAAGGATAAATTGAAATATGTTATTGAGCCTGAAATGGAGGTATTCTTTGATGCATGGGATATAATTGACAATAATGTTTGTGGTAATGATACTGATCTAAAAAAAAGAAAAGGAACCATGGGTTTTGGTGAGTCATTTCCTCAAGTAGTTGAGCATATGGCAATATGGCAAGTTTACAGTGCTTAAGTGAATGTGAACACTAGTTTGAAAGCATTCCTATGTATGAACATTTCTCATTTATCACACATGATAAAATTTTATCTAGCATGAGACAAATATCAAAGGATGACTCCAAGGTTCTATATAAACTTTCTAGCAACACTTAGTTTTTAGAAGAGGAATTACAGTGTAGTTTCAGGAGATCAAAATATATGTTCCTAGGTGAGAATCTTGTACAAAGTGTACATGAAAGTTTCTAGTTTGATGTGCAAATTGAAATTGATACCAACCCCTATGGTGCTAATGATCAAGTGGACTATGAGTAATTTCCATTTCCTGTCTAGTTGAATGAGTATCTAGTGGAGAGTAATTCTAAAATGAATAGGGTGAGATGCCACATTGATCTTCAATTTCACTTGATATATAAATACAATTTTTAGTTGAGCAGGGTTAGTGATAATAATGGTAAAATTAGGCATATTTCAATTATGGTTAGTTGCAGTGGCCTCAGTAGGACTAGTTGTTGGACAATTCATGGCGGTATTTTTTAGGTATGGCTGGTTGTTGATAGTAGAAAATATATTTTTTGAAATAGGAAAGGAATGCTCCTAAGTTTTGGGGTTCTGGGGCAACCAATGTAAAGCTGAAGCCTATTGAATTATTGAGTATAGGCTAAAAGCTTGTATATCCAAAGGGGGCTTCTAAAAATTCTGAAGTGGGGAGTAAAATGTACAATTTTCTAAATTTTGTATATGTTGGTTTTCTTTGGTCTGGTTTTTCCTTTCCTTCTAGGCCACACTGCTAAAGATTACAAATCAAAATCTCCTAGAGACTAATGTAGATTGCATACGTGGTGCGTGGTGCAGGTGCACCCTAGCAAGGATATTCCTCCATGAGGAAATTTCAAGATTTTGATTTAAACATGATGTCTTAGTGTTCTAATAAGGCCTAAAAGGACTCAATAAGCATGTAATAGGTCTTAGATTGCAATTTTTGGGTCATTTTGGGCATAATGGTAAAAAGTGCAAAAATTGACAAAATGTTGTCAATACAAAATTGTAAAAATTCAAAAAGGATCAAATAGAGGAAGATGAAAAGTCAAGGTAGTTAAAAATTCAGTTTTAGGAATTAGATAGGATTTAAAAGGGCTTTATGTAACTTCATTCTCTTTGAGGAAGGTTGGGGTGAGTTGTATGAAGAAGATTATAAATGAAAATGTTGTTATTATGTTATTTTTCCTAAAATTTCTAAGTTAGAGGCCATTGTATGACCACATTTTGTGTGATATTCCTCTCCTCCTCCATGGTAGATGTTAGACCTATGAATCTACCTTCTTTTACTTTTTGTTCCATAAAAATCCATTTAGAATTGAGTAATATATCAACATTTTTCTTCAAGTGGGTAAAACCCTGATCTAGGGTTGGCGGTGAGCACTTAAAATGCTATTTCTTCATTTTCCACCATGGGGTTCACCTAAAAATTGGTGAGATGAAAGGATAAGGTGTATTTCAAATTTCTCAAAGTTGTAGTGTCGAAGGTTGAAGTTTAGGGCTGATTTCATGATGCCCTTGGTCTGTATTTTTTGTGTGTGGATTGGTAAACCAGAGAACAATGGGGTTTTTAAAAGTTCTGAGTTATTGTAAGAGTTATTTTTGAATAGTTATTGTATTGAAGGGTTGAACTAATTAATTTGAAACCCTTTCTTGTTATGGTTGAGGGAATTGAAAAGAATTGATTCCATTTAATTTTTTTGACCTATTATGGTAGAGTTGTCTCAGTCCTATGTGGTACAGTATTTGCATAATTGTTATTTTCTTTTCATATTGAATGGAAAGGAAATCATTTGAAGAGTATTTAATTACAGTGTTTTGGATGCCTTGAACCAAGTTGAGAATTGAGAGAATATTTATGGTTGCATAAGTACCTTTGGATGAACATTGTAGGCCTAAAAGCTAACTAGGATAGGCTATTCTTGGGAGTTTTATTTTGTGAGTTGGTTAAGATGATGTAAAGGTTTGGTTCAATCAATTGAATGTTGATTAAGGTGTTTAAAGGTTATCAAGAATTTGGAACTCTCATTTGTGAGTTTGGATGGTTGGATTAAATTCTTGTGAAGAATAAGTGGATTTTGAGGTGAATAATCAGACAAAGAATGTTGAGTTTTGTCAAATGAGAATGAGATTAAGTTGAGTGATTTTCTTCCTCTAGCATTGCATCAAAGTGGTATCAGAGCTAGAATGCTCTAGGAAAAGAGTTTTGGTGTTGTGTTTGTGTGTTGTGGTTTTGTGCAGGTTAAGAAGAACCTGATTGGTGGCCAAAAGACTAGGTTGAGGATAAGTGGAAAGGACCTAGGTGAGGCTAAGAAAGTTGAGAAAAGTGGAGTAGAAGCAAGGAGAGAATTTATTAGAGACCATCTGAAAGATGGAGAACTTGAGAAGGCATTTTCATGTAGAGGAAGAAAGGAAAAAGAGAAAGAGGCAAGAAAAGTATGAAAGAGAGATAACAGCATTGAAGGAAGACATAAAAAGAATAGAGTTGGAATTCCAAATGAGGATGGAGCAGTTGCTTAGAGAAGCACAAATTTGGCATTTGACAGTGAGAAAGAAATTTGTATGGCCCATTAAGAAGATAGTCATGAGGAGAAGGAAAATGAGCCTGATAGAAGAAGAATCATTTGAAGATATAGAAGAAGGATTCATGAATGATGAAGAAAAAGATGTTGCAGCCATTTCCAAGCATGAAGATGAAGATGTAGCAGAGATAAATGACCTAATTTTAGAGAGTGGAGATATTGAGTTGGTGTCAAGGTTGGAAGAAGAAATGATCAAAGATGAATTGGTCTTAGAGATTTGCAAACAATTGAAGACAGATGAAGGTATTGTGATAGAGTTGATGTACCATTTATTTGTTATGCTAATTTTTTGTATGGAGAATAATTTGCAGATCAAGATGCAGCAGTTTGGAGAAGGAAAAAAGGAGATGGAGACAATTCAGGGCATGAATGAGAAGATTCACAAAGAAAGGGAAAAATGGAAGCATGTTGGTATTGACCAACTCAAACCAAAGGTGAAGATGAATCTATTGCAAGGCATAGAAGACTACTAGGAGGAGAATTTAATGATGAAGGCTTGTTGTATTCAATCCAAGAGGACTTGGAATTCTTTTGGTCAGGGAGAATGGTGCAGGTGCACCCTAGCAAGGATATGCCTCCATGAGGAAATTTCAAGATTTTGATTTAAACATGATTTCTTAGTGTTGTAGTATGGCCTAAAAGGCCTCAATAAACATGTGATAGGTCTTAGATTGCAATTTTTGGGTCATTTTGGGCATAATGGTAAAAAGTGCAAAAATTGACAAAATGTTGTCAATACAAAATTGTAAAAATTTAGAAAAGGCCAAATAGATGAAGACCAAAGGTCAAGGAAGTTAGAAATTAAATTTTATGCATTGGAAAGGCTTTAAAAATGCTTGATGTAACTTCATTTTCTTTGAGGAAGGTTGGGGTGAGTTGTATGAAGAAGATTATAAATGAAAATGTTGTTATTCTGTTATTTTTCCTGAAATTTTTGAGTTACAGGCCATTGTACGGCCACATTTTGTGTGATATTGCTCTCCTCCTCCATGGTATATGTTATCCCTATGAATCTACCTTATTTTACCTTTTTTTCCATCAAAATCTATTTAGAATTGAGTAAGATATCAACATTTTTCTTCAGGCGGGTAAAACCCTGATCTAGGGTTGGCACTAAGCACTTAAAATGTTATTTCTTCATTTTCCGCTATGGGATTCACGTGAAAATTGGTGAGATGAAATGATAAGATGTATTTCAAAATACCTTAAAGTTGTAGTGTCGAAGGTTAAATTTTAGGGCTGATTTCATGATTCCCTTGGTAAGTATTTTTTGTGTGCAGATTGGTAAACCAGAAAACAATGATGTTTTTAAAATGTTTTGAGTTATGGTAAGAGTTATTTTTGAATAGTTATTGTATTTAAGGGTTGAACTAATGTATTTGAAACCATTTCTTGTTAGGGTTGAGGAAATTTAAAATAATTGAGTCCATTTAATTTGTCTACCCTCTTATGGCAGAGTTGTCTTAGTCCTATGTGGTACATTATTTGCATAGTTGTTATTTAATTTTCATCTTAAAGGGAAAGGATATCATTTGAAGAGTATTTAATTAGAGTGTTTTTGATGCCTTGAACCAAGTTGAGAATCAAGATAATATTTATGGTCAAGCATGAGTAAGTTTGAATGAACATTGTAGGCCTAAAAGCTAATTAGGACAGGCTATTCTTGGGAGTTCTATTTTGTGAGTTGGTTAAGATGATGTAAAGGTTTGGGTCAATAAATTGAATGTTGATTAAGTTGTTTGAAGGTTATGTAAGAATTTGGAACTCTGATTTGTGAGTTTGGATGGTTGGATTAAATTCTTGTGAAGAATAAGTGTATTTTGAGATGAATAATCAGACAAAGAATGTTGTGTTATTTTCTTCCTCTAGCATTGCATCAATACTCCAAAGAATCAAGTATCTTCTCTAAATATATCTTCTCCAAATGATAATCTAAAGTATCCACACTCATGTAAAATTGTGATGAATGATCATGTAGAGAATGAACAAGAGGTTCAAAATTTTCCCTCACAACAACTAAAGAAGAATCAACTTCATCAAAGAGAAGATGAATACACTCAATAGTGTCTCCCAAATTTGCAATATGTGTCTCCATAAAAATTATGAAATACTTGTTAAGTGATCATCCCAATTTAAATCACTAAGACTATAGATATCTTGTTGCAAGAGTTCATTGGAAGCTTTTGAAGAAGCAACTTTGGACTTTGAAGTAGCAAAAGATGCAAGGACAAAAGAGTGGTCCTCAAAGAGAAGATGTATGTCCTCAATAGTATCATCTAAATCCAAGATGAGGGACACTTAAAAAAGAAAGAAATGTCTAGTAGAAATTGGTACCAATGGATTGAATCTAGAAGACATAAATGATCCTACTATAATGAATCATTGGAAGCTCTTGAAGAAGCACCTATGGAATTTGAATCTATAACAAGTGATGTTGATGTACATAATTTCTCAACTTGAGGATGAGAAGCAGCAGAAGTCTCCATGTCATATAAATGTTCAAGACATGCATAATACTTAAGATCCTCTAAAGTATCATCATCATAGGGTATATTATCTATATCATCAAGTGGAATGAGGTAATCTATAGTAGGATCATTTGGGAATGGAGAAACATGAGGGTCTTAAAACATCTCCAAAATTTTGGTCCAAATTGTGTGGGAACACTCAATGCCCTCTATAGACAATAGAGTGTCATAATCAACATAACAACCAATTATTCCTAATACATGATCAATTTTATTATGCATATTAATTACTTTCTAAGTGTGTCTGGTTCAGACATGAGCCCATAAAGGTAAGACAAAATTTTTAGCCATCTAAGATGGGTTATAATGCCTTTTTTCTTAAGACACATGTAATTAGCCTTATCCAAGATTATCACAAAAGGATGAGCAGAAAATCCCATGATACAATCCTCAAATGATTACCAAAGAACACCAAAAAATAACACTAATACACTCCCACTCTTTTCACTAGTATCAAATATGAAGCCCCAAAATATTATAAGGTTGGCACTTTATAATTCAGTGTGTTTGCAAAGCCTTTTCCAAGATACAATGCTCAATAGGATCAAATTAGCCAAAATTAAAAATTATAATACAAAATGAACCTAAGACAAAATCTGAAAAAATTAGCTTCATAGTTGTGTAGTGATCTTCAAGACCTTTCCAACGCCTTTTTTAAAAAAAAATTGGAGCAACGTAGTGAAACTTATGGCCTATTGAAGAAATTATCACAAAACAGCTTCAACCTACAATATCTAGAAGAAAATATAAAATTTTATTTTCAATACTTCTATGGAGGGAAAGTTCTTGTATCTAGCTTTCCAATGATATCTTGTTTGCAGAAAATGAAAACCATGGAAAAAAATTGTGATTTTTTTATAAAATGGTTAAATTTAACCTGAAGCGATGGCCCTCCCAACAAAAGAAAAATTTACCAAAAACAAAATTCATCTAAAATAGACAAAGTTTATATAAAAATAGGGACTTTTAGGCTTTCTAAATGAAATGGAAAGGTTTGTTTGGACCAAAAATGCTTCAATAAAAAGCTATTCACTAGATCTAAGATTCAAACCCCCGTTTGCAACTATGTCAAATGATCTTTAATTTGGATGAAATAAAAGCCAATATTGACTTTCTTGAGTCTTCTAAACACATTGGAATAGTAAAAAATATTGTCAGTATAACCAAAAAAGTTGTAATCACTCAAATCTCACAAAACACTGTGGATGCTAAATTTGCATTTTTGGCTCAAAAACAAACAAACATGAGTTGTTATTTGAATCAAGCACATAAGATAGAGCATCCCTATAAAATAATTGATCATACTAAAATATGCAAGCTAAATAGAACAAAGATAATTAAATGTAAGCACATAAAATCATGAACAAACCCTATCCCATAGTGGATTGGTGCTATTGTGGAAAATAGCCCTTTCCCAACCCTTGCTAAGATAAGCTAAATGATATAATGCCAATGATGATGATGGAGTAAGATGGGAAAAATCAGTTCTCAAATGAGGAGAGTGACTTTGCATAGGATTTGTGGATGATTTGTGGAGAAGCATCCCTCTATTTAAAGATTTTCAAATTTGAAGAATGCTCATAAGAGAGCAATGTGGGATTAAGTTTGGACAAATGAGATGAGGCCACTTGTCACATTATGATAGGTTGAGGAATGTGCAAGTTTTGGCCAATGTTCCCAAGAGAGGGAGATTCAAATTTGAATTTGAGAGTAAATGTTGAGTGAGGGACATGTAAGAGAGAATTTATTGCAATGTTGGATGCACATGTCCACTTGTTTTTGAATTCAAACTTGAGGGAATATTCCTCAAAGATGCCATGTTGATGGAAAATGCTGATTTTATAAATCAATAAATTGATTTATTGGTGCAAGTGGGAAAAACTAGAGGATGTGACATGCATTAGATCATATTTAATCAGGATTAGATTAGATTAGATGATGATTAGTTGCTTTGACCCATTTGACTTAGTTTTAGGGATTATTTAAACCAAAAGGGGGATGAAAGGTGATTTTAGGCTTGACTAAATAGATATTTGATTTATTTAATCAAAGAGGATATCGTTAGGATCAAGTTGATTTATTTAATTTTAAATTGATGACTTTAGAAGATTGACCAAATAAACTTGATTTATTTGATGAATGGGTGAATATGACCTAATCAAATGCTTTATGCCAATTTTGCATGTCTAAATTTTGACCCTCTTTGAAGCAATGTACTTGCTATGTTGGTTCAAAAAATAAACTTTCCATGATCAAAATTTAAAAAAAAAATGATTTTTTCGGATGCCCCAGCGGAAAGTACACGGGTACATTGCCCCCTTAAGAGATTGAGCAAAAATATTCAATTTGAGGGTCGATCTCATGATAAAGAGGTTCAAAATGGATGGTATGGATGATTGCAATCATGATGCAAATGAGATGATGATATGATAATGCCTATATGATTATGGAATGGATGTTTTATGCAAATATATGATTTATGAGATGTTAGACTAACAAATCTATATTATGATGATGAACATGCATGTTAGATGATATGTAGGATGCTGATGGTTTGTGGATGCATGATGGATGCACTGGTGATGATGATTAATTATTCATGATGCGATGTTAGTGCGGAAAAGAAGAAATTAGATGATGACAATAGGATCCAACAAGTCCATGATTTGACGAGACTTTATTAGAGATGATGATGATGATAGATGATGATTTTATTATCAAGGATTGGGATTTTAAAAGGGCTACTTACCTTATGTTTGATAACACACATAGATACGATGCATCAAGGTATAAAGAACTAGGATGGCGCTGTACCTAGTACGATGGACTTTGACTCAAAAAATAGATAAGAGTATTCCTATTCACACTTGACATACGGAAACCTTGCTAGGACGTACCTAACAAAGCAAGTATTCGCCAAGTTATTTTACAAGAACGTCCAACAAGCACAATAGACAAATGATCATTGCCCCATTCCTATCTCTCTAAATCCTTCGTTCAGATATCATCGAGAGGTCCTTGGAATGAGCACAAGAAGATAAATCAAAAGAAAAAATCAAGTACGCAAACAAGCCAATGTTCTTCATACCTCTAGCCAAAAGGATTTGTTTTGATAGGATAAGAATCCAAGGTGATATCCAAAATGATGTGCATCATTCCCATTGTCAGAACGATATATCCTAGGATTGTATAGGATGATGATGGGTTGAGAAGTTGATTGATAGGCTATTGATATAAGGTTAGCTGACATGTTTGAAAATGATCAAGAGTTTTATTTTGTTTTAAAGGTTTGTTGTTTTGATTTTGATTTTACAATTGAAGCTTGCTTTTGCTGATTGTTGTGGTTGTTTCTGTTTGTTTTGCCAAAGGATGAAGGTGGCGATCAGTTTATTATGGATGACTGATTATTTC
>VDFB02271358.1:1170215210-1170290656 GCA_007258455.2 Sequoia sempervirens
TGCCTATATTAGTTGAAGAACCAAGTACATCAGAGGAACATCAAACAAAGAAAATCAACAAGGAAGATTTGCTTGATAACTTGAAGATATATGAAGAAAGATACACACAACATGATAGATTGATCCTTGTAAGTAATCTAAAGATTGTGATAGCAGTATTGGAGCATCTAAACAGGGTAATTGATAAGAGATTGTTTAGAATCCATGCTAATTATTCCTCTATGTTTGATGCTATGAGAAATTTTGATAGGGACAAGGAAGTGGCTATCCCACTTGTGGATAGATGGATTCCTAAACTCTAAGATTTAAGGCTAATGGTCATGGGATTTAACCATGATATAAACAAGCCAAACAACATCCAACCTACCCTTAAACTTGTGAGTGGAATTCAAGAATTCCAAGGAAAGATTGAGCCTTTGGAGGAAAAAATAAGGGAGCTAGTCAAAAGGTTTTATGAGTGGAATTTTGGTCTCCTCCCTGACATCTTGAAGGAAAATGGTGAGATCGAATCCTTGCAAGATTGGAAAGAGAAAGAAAATAATGTAATTGTAAAGAAAACAACCCTAATTTGTGAAGAGGCTGACATGCGAATGTTGAGGAGTAGTATAGACATGCTCACCCAAGTAGGGATTTCCCTTGAGGATTTTGACAAGGAAGCCAATTAGGTTGTGACCAAGTATGCTCCATATAGAACAAAGGATGGCATTGTCATTAGTTTTAATTGGCCTTCAGAAGAGGAATTTCAGTCATGGAAGGACAAGTATCTTGATGTCTTGGATGACTAGGCTGTTGCTGTGGGGATGGTTAATGCAATTTTGGTCTTAAGTATGCAACAATAGAGAATAATAGTAGGGAGGATACAATACATGGTCTAAAACTAATATAGATTAGGCCTTTGATAAAGTATTGTTAAAATATTGTATTATCTCCAGTTTGAAATTAATGATAGGGATGTAGACATGGAGGTAATTTTTCCTTTTTCTCTTTCTTCATTTTATTCTTTTCTTCCTTCAAGATTGGAGTATGTGGACATAATTTTGAAACGACGTGGATAAACCACTACAATAGCTAAAAGGTGCCTTTTGGAAGGCAAGATAAATCTTCATCGACAAATGTAAATGGTTTTTGTCTCATGTGATATTTCCCTCCTTTGAATTGCAAATATAATTGCATTGGGGAATACATGTTGTATCAGACAAATAGGAATTGGACATGTGTACATTCTGGCTCAAGGCTTGTTTTCTCCTTCATTTCTATAAGAAGGAATTCATGACCAAATGTACAGGTTGTTGATTGATCATAGAGAAATCCTTGTAATGACAATACAGAGAATAGTTTAGAGTCTTGTCTTGGGTTTTGACATATAAATATAATTTTTGATAACAATACAAGCAATTGAATAGAAAATGATGCAAATTCAAATCCATTTCTCTCCTAGTGTATTCATTTCATGAACTATTAATAAAATGATCAATGATTGTTTTGTTAATCTTCATTGGGTTCTAATGGATGCGTAGTTCTTTCCTTGTTTTTAATTCAAAGAATTAATGAAACTGCTTGGATGAAGCTATAGGTTCATGTAATTTGAGTATCATGATCTTTATTAGAAGTTATGGTTTAGGATACAATGATGTGATGTTGTAATGCAGTGTTGTCAAAGCTTTATGATGCTATGTATTAATTTGTTATCTAATCTATGTCGAGTTTGACTTTGTTTCCTAGGTTAAGGAATTAGTCTGAGTTTTGTATTCATGATACATCTTCTTGGTCATTCAAAAATGAATCAAATTTATAAATAAGTATTCTATTGAACTACAATTGTTATTATTTCATGTTAAGTTCTTTCATTCTCATGCTCTAAATGTTGAGTGTTGTAAAGGAATGGCCAAATTCTTAAAATATTCCATTTATTGAGCTATTATATGAGAATTCATCTGTTATTTACAATTTGTATTTGGCCATGAAGTGCATGAGTGTTTAGGTACATTGTGGGATTACCCTCTTGGTTTTTGTAGAGCTCAAAGTGTAGGAGGAAATAATTGTTGCTTTCACTCATTCATTGGCCAATCCCTTTAGGTTGGTAAGAATTGGAAGTGGCAATTCCATAGGCTTCTTTAAATATTAGTTTGGTTCTTAAAAAACAACCAATAAAACTGATAGTTCCAACACATTTGGATGGGTACGTTTAGACTAGGAATGGTCATGTTTCACACTAAAACATTCCAAAACAATTCAACCAACACTATACTCGCGATATCCATTAAGAGTCCAAAGTGAAAAAAGGTAGAAATGTTTGATGAGGTGTCAGAGGGTATGGGATCATGTAGGTCCCCTCTACAATGATATCTCTTGGTTTTTGATATCTCTAAGGTGTTTTTCCGTGGTGTCTAGTTTTCAATTGATGGAAAAAGTATTAAATGCATGTAGTGTAAAGTTACAAAGGGGTGTAACTTTTGTTCTTCTCCTCATGTGACCAAAATGAAAATCCCAACATATCTAGATGGGTATGTTTAGGCTAGGAATGGTTCTATTCTATACCCAAATATATTGAAACAATCTAAGCTACATTGTACCAATGATATCCCTTAGGAGTCCAAAGTGCAAAAAGACAGTAATCTTTGACAAGCTATTACTCAAAAAATGTGTCACATAGAAACATTCCATCAGAGGGTACAAAATCACGTAGAGCCCCTCTACAATAATCTTTTTTAGTTTTTGATATCTCTAAGGAATTTTCTTGTGGTGTTTATTTTTTAGTTGATGGAAAAAGTGTTAGATGCATGCAATGTAAAGTTGCAAAGGGGTGTAACTTTTGTTTTTCTCCTTGTGTGACCAAACCGATAGTTCCAAAATGTCTAGATGGGTATGTTTAGGTTAGGAATGGTCCTATTCCACACCCAAACATGCCCAAATAGTTTGAGCTACATTGTATCGATGATATCCCTTAAGAGTCCAAAGTGAAAAAATGAAGCAATCTTTGACGAGCTCATACTCGGAAACTATGTCACTTAGAAATATTTAGTCTAAGGCTATAGGATCATGTAGGTGTTGGAAATCTAGGGTTGCATCAAATGGTTGTCATTAATGTCAAATGGTTTTCATGTTGATGTCAACACAATATCATATGTATTAGTTACTATGATTGCATCAATGAAATCAATGACAACCATTTGACATTAATGGCATCCATTTGACATTAATGAAAACCATTTGATGCAACCCTATTTCCAACACCTACACGATCCTATAGCCTTAGACTAAATGTATCTTTTATAGAGAATATCTTTGATACTATGTCACTTTGATACTGTGATACTAAATGTTTCTAAGTGACACACTTTCCAAGTATGATATCTTTGTTCTCTATCCTTGATAGAGAACAACAAAGTATCTCATCTTTGATAGAGAACAACATAATATCTTTGATAGAGAAAAACATAGTATCAAAGATATTCTTTATATGTGATTTGGTGTGTCGATTTTTGGGTCTGGATTCTACCACAAGATATGCTATGACTCTGATATCTTAACTATTTCATTATGATTCACTTAGATAGCTATATTCAAAATATTGAGAAGTTTTGTGTAGGGAGTAGCAAGTTATTAATGAAAAATGAGAATATAATAATACATCATCTCCAAAAGTTGTTTGACCATTTAAAGATCGTATGTTTTGGTACCAGTCTTGGCCAACCTAACAATATATATTATGGGGATGTTTTATATAGAGCTTAGCTAACTTGGTATAATGCACTATGTGGATGAAATGGTTAAATCATATATGGTTCCAACAAAATAAATTTTTGATTATTTTGTTTTCATCTAATTAGGATGACCTAATTGATAATTAAGATATACTTGTATATATGTGTAAGATGTTTTGAGAAATGACATGAGTGAGAGGAGTGGAAGTGAATATATGAAGTGAATGTGAAATGTGGAGTAAGTGTGAGTTTGAAAAGGATTAAGAGGTCTAAGCCTAAATGCTTTATCGATTTTGGACTAGTGTAGATATTGTTGACTAACTACTGTGTGAGACAATACTTCATATTTTGAGCTTCATTGAAATCGAGCCCTACACATTGAAGGTGTATACTATCAGTTCAATCTTTTGGCAATGATCCACTATCATTGTATCTTGGTGGTTAGCCATCTTTTGTATTATAGGTTGTAGCCTTGTTGGATAGTGAGTCCTTGTTTTAGATAGTGAGTCCTTGTTTTAGGCAATGAGCCTTATCTCAAGCAATGAGCCTTGCTTTAGGTAGTGAGCCTTTTTGTAATAAGTTTTGATATTCTCTATAGTGAGAGTTAATCCTCACCATGATTTTTCCCTTATTGGGTTTTCCACATAAATTTGGTATTATTGTGTTTATGTGTTGGATTTGAGTTTTTGCATTAGCATTTGATGATTAATCATTTAAGAAATTTTAAGTATTAGTTCTGGTGATTGAATTTAAGGTTAAAATATGTGACAAATGATTCATCCTCCCCTCTTAGTTGTCCTATTCAATAATTGGTACTAGAGCTCAGTCCTTTGGAATGAGTTTAACAAATTGAAGGAGATCTTGGTAGTTTGAGCTAAATGATGAAGGGATGTAACTTGGATGTGTTACAAGTATGCATAAGTATGGTGGTGTTGTCATTGATGTCAACACAATATAGGTTGGTGTGAAGAAAGGAATCAAGTGATTGCAGATTGTGTATGTATAGTTGAGATACTGTAGAGATGTTGTGAGTACATGGAGCTATCTTTATGGTGTTACGGGTGTGTTTATATGATGAGTTACAAAGTGCTTTTGAGAAATAGTGAAGAAAAAGTTGTGTGTGTGTTCAAAATGTGCTTCACATTTCTTCTGTGTTGATCCTATGCTTGTGTAGGTATGAAATGTTGTTTATGGGAATCTATTGGTGTTATATCCTAGATTTTAGCTTCTGGTTTGATAGAGAGTGATAGTTGTGTTCATCGGTGTGTGAACTAGTCTGGCAGAGCTGTTTGTTTGTATACTGGGAGAAATGTTTCTTCTCTACAATCCTCTACTAGTTTGTTTCTAGTATTGTGGTTCTAGTAGAAGGCTTGTAATGGTGTTATCTATGTTATGACAAAAGTGTTCATCATTTGGTGCTCTAGAAGACAAGTTTCAAAATTGTTGTGTGTGTCTGTACAATCCAGATGGAATGATGGAAAGTATTTTGTGTATGAAGGTTGTTGCATTTCTACAGATGAATCTGAAGGCATCAAAGATGTGTTCCAATGTATGGTGAAGTGTCTTATGTGGTACGTATGTCATCTTCTTGTTGTGGAAGCATGTACTTCAGATTTCATTTGTGTTTTCATTAGGTTTGACCAACTTGGTGTCTACATGTCATGTGAAGGATAAGTATCAATTGGGGAAGCATGTGATTGATTCGAGACATTGTTTTGGGTCTTGGTTAAGTTGTGGTTTGGTTCGCTCTCATTATTTTCCACCATGGGAATGTTGAGTTGTCAACCTAATTTGAATTTGTAAAATGGAGCATGTGAAGCTGACCTTGGAGAAAGTTTCTAAGGTTGAAGATGGTATAAATGCAAGTCAAGATGTTATGAGTTGATGTATTGATCATGCCACAAGTTTGAGAAGCAAGAGTGTGCAAAAGTGAGTTGAGGCAACAATACATTAATGTGGTAGACTCCTGAAAGTAGTGAGCTAATGTTGTCTGCAATCTTCTAATCAAGGTTGCGGATGTGTTTAATTTTCTATGGTGGATTTTTCTGTTATCTTTTGTATCTGTAGGTAGTCAGCCTCCTTGTTGGAAAGTTAGTCCTATTTGTAGGTAGTGAGCCTTGTATCCAAATAGCGAGTCCTTTTGGGTAGTGAGCCCTCTGGTAGTGAGCCTCTTTATAATCGATTTTGGAATTACTTTATATTGTGAGCTAATCCTCATCGTGGTTTTTCCCTCATTGGGTTTTCCATGTAAATTTGGTGTTTCTTGTGTTGATATTGTTTTCTATTATTTTCATTTCATGTTCATACTTAATAACAAAATAAAGTGGAAGTGAAGTTGATAAGTGTTTGAGATTTGTGATTAATTTTGGTGACAACTGATTCACCCCCCCTCTTAGTTGTCTTGCACCTTTCAATAGGATGAAGAACTAAGAAAAAAGACTACAGAGTCTGAAAGTGAAGATCTAAAAGAAAATGTCAAGCAAGCAAATGAATGCATTTAGAAACTAAAGAATCAGATTTGGAAGTTCAAACTAAAAAATAAAGAAGTTATCTAGGAACTAAAGGAAGTGAAGGAGACTATTGAGAATATAAGAATGGAACTTGAAGAAAGCAAAAGGATGGAAGAGAATTTGAAATTGGAAATTGAAGAAAGCAAGACAAAGGAAGGACTTAAAAAGATTATCAATCAGAAGACAAAAAAATATGACAAGCTTGAACAAGAAGTAGTAACCCTAAAAGTAGATCTAGAAAAAGTGAAAGCTCATGAACAAAGGTTCAAGACAAGTTCTACGATGCTTGATGAGTTGATTTCTTATCAAAAACCTGCAAAGGATAAAGGTGGTATAGGACTTGAAAAAGGACAAACCTCAAAGACTAAACTAGTTCTCAACAAAGTACATAATAAAAAGAAATTTCAAGGTGATACTTATCAAAACAAGAACCAGAGGATCAATATTAGAAGGATTCCCACTCAACAACCTAATGCTCAAAGGTACCCATCTTTTAATGGATTTTATTTCTCATGCAATGAATTCAAACATAGAACAACAAATTGTAGAAATACGCTAAATCAAAATAGAATGATTCAAAATGTTGGATTCTTTGTCGGACAATGTTATGTGTGCAACAAGTTTGGACATAGAGCTTCCAAATGTAGAAGTCGAATGATAATGAACAAATTTCATGCTAGTAGAAGGATTCAATCTTTTCAAGGCTATTGTTACACATGCAACATCTTTGGACACAAGGCTAATCAATGTAGGTCAAGAATGAATGCAAATTCGTTTAACCAAGAATATGCTAAGTGCTACATTTGAACAAATCAAGATGTATCTCAAAAGTCTATAGGAGCAAAGTTGGAAAAAAAACCTAATCTAGGGAACAAAAAACATGTTGGTGAACAAAGTGGATCCTAAAGAAGTGAGGAAAAAAATGGCAAAAATTCGGAGAAAGAAGGAAGAACTTGAGAATAGGGATGATAATCCTGTATCTTCCTTTGGTGTAGATATCTCTTCTAAGAACTAAACCTAGTAATAGTTTCAGGGGGAAGTTAGTCACAAAAAAATCTAACAAACCCTTGATATATGTGGTGTCATATGATGACACAAGGACACGTGATATGAATTTCTAGTTTGAAGACATTGAATTTTTTTTGGCAAAAAAGATGTAGATCAGGAAACTTGCGGAGCAAGTTTCTTGGTTTATAGTATTTCTCATAAAGTTGTTGGCAACTTAAAGGTGATAAATGCAAATCTAACGCAAATCAGGTAAATGCAAGAAAAGCACCATAAATTGGAGGAAAAAGGAATATTGTGGAAATGAGTCCATTGTATCAGAGGATTTGTCATCCAAAAATTGATCTGGTAGCTTCAGATGAGGGGAAGACACTGACATATAGAGTATTGATGATGATGTAATTACCTTTTTATGATGAAACCCTAAAAGTTACAAGTTATTTAAGGAAGTTGAGTGGTCATTCTTTTTCATTTCGAATTAAACAATTTAAGGAGAAAAGTGCAGATGAGAAATAAGGAGTTAGGGTTCTTGGCAAACAAAAGTAAGGAGAACAAAGCTAAAACAATGGAGTCAAAGGCAATGGTGGTATTCAAGCCACATAACAACGAAATGTAGAAACTAGGTAGGTTTCAAATTGATTCAACCATGAAGAGATTCAAATTTTTGAAGGTTCGCTTGCAGTTGAGAAAATACAAAAGGTTAAGAACCTAGGGCACAAGGGTTTAGACATTTGGAGCGAATTTCCATACTTCGTCGATACAGATGTTGTTCGGTTTGTCCTAAGAAAAATTCAAGGTGATCAGATGATCTTCAACAAACCCTACGGAATTACAAAGGAAGAAATTGCAAAAATTATAGGGTCATGTAACAATGGACCCGTTCCAGTAAAGAAGTTAGTGAAGAACAAAGAGGTCGAATACCTAACTGGAGTGATAGCCTGAGACAAAACAAAACTTCTAATTCACACCATAATCAACCCGGTGATAAGGTACATGTCATATGGCATTTCATATAAGATTTATTTCAGAAATAGGGAAGACTCTACTTCGGCGATTGTCATTTACGTTGTGTATCAAATGGTTGAAAAGAATGAGGATTTTGACTTATGTGAGTTACTGAGGAATCAATTAATGGAGAACAAATTACTATGAAAAAGAATGACAATTATCCTTTTCATTTTGGGCCTTTGGTTATATGTCTGATGATGCATTTTCTGAAGTCATTACCATGGAAAGAGAAGTGTGGATGTTAATTGTACTAGTTGGAAAGGTGGTCTATCGATATCTAGAATGTTTAGTAGAAAAGGAAAAGATTTGTAAAGAACACTTTGTAGACAAAATAAATGCATGGAGTTCTGGTACAGTTTCTAGTCCAGTTGTAATGTCTGAGGCAGGATCCTCCTCCAGAAAGAGGAAAGAAAGAAGAATCAATTCAATTCCCCCTCCATAAATAAAGAAATTGAAGTCAGATGAGAAGAAAGAAGAAAATGAAGCAACAATTATAGAGGCATTTGACTTGGTATCAACGGATGATGATGAAGACTTTACTAAAGAGAAGGTATTGAAGATGATTGAGCAATCTGATGGATTGAAGAAGATTGGAGATATTTGGTTGTCATGACCATCATATGAACATGGGTGATCCCACAATACTGGTTTACAATTTTTAGCCAAACTTGACACTGAACTAATTTTTTCTAACTAAATCTTCACTTTCGGGCACCTAGAGTGGCTAAATCATGAGGAATTTGAAGATGATGCAAACTAGTGATTTGTGAAATTTTGTCTGTAGATTCTAAATATTTTTTTTTCAAAATTTTTGGAATCAGATTGCACTTCTGTTTCCATCTTCTTCGAAAACTAGTTTTTTAGTAAACACCATTTTTAAGGAGTTACGTTCATCGTATAACACAACTTTTTTCCATGAAGGATAAAATTCTATTTTTTAATTTAGATTTGTAACTCTGATATCTAGTGCTTCTAATTGGTTTCATAGTGTTTTTATTGAATATTTTTTTTCTTTAATCAAGTTTCAAAGTCAAACCAATTAATTAGGACATCTAGGCGGTGTAAACACAATTTTTTTTGTATGTGTATCCCGAGAGTTCATTTTTTTGTTGGATCAAGGACTTCAATATCTTATTTTAATGTTTTCAATTTTTTTTTGATAATCTTCTATTTTCCACATGTGTGTAGAATGAAACTTGATTTTCGGTGAAATTACATTCACAGAAATAAAAATAAATATATAATAATAAAAATTAAATTTATTTAAAATTATACTTTTGGGAAGCTTATAATAGGACTACATGCCCACAATTTTTTTTAAATGAATTCATTTGATCCCCCAAAAGGTAAATCAAAAGTGTTTTTTTATCAACATTTTGATAGGTGTAAAGGAGACTCTGTTATAGGTATGGTTTAAAACTAGCGGGGTTCTATCCAAGGGGATTTGATCTAAGGTAGTTTGATCAAACCCTCTTCAATTGGGATGCTTTAAATGAAACTTTTTAAGGCTTAAATCATTATATTTTCTAAAAATATGTGATTTCAGCAAAAATCAGAATCTCCTAGAAATTGTAAACCAACCTTGTGGGATCAGCCACGTGATTAGATCATTGATGCCTTGACTATTTATATAATTCATAATGATATTGATGTGATCAAGTTGACAAAAGTTTTACCAGAAGTATTGATTGAGTAGATTGAAGAGAGACTATTTAGGCACTTTTACCTGGGGAAACATAAGGAAAAGATGAGATTCAATTGGATATGGAAGAAAGATGCAGAAATGCACAAAAGAGATTGACTGAGAGCATAAATGAATTAAAGACATGCATCAAAAGCATAAACAATGTGTATAGGTATTGTCTTTGGTGGCCTACACATCCTTGGTTTGTCACATAACCTATAATATGGGAGTTTAGGTTGTCTTCGACAATAGAGGGTATAAGATGATTTGAGAAGCTATAGTGTTCAAGAATGGGTTTTGAGTTGATACTCTCTTTTGACTCAAGATGCTAACACCTACATATAATACAATATATATTTTATTTATCTAGTGGAGAGATTTGGATAATCTATGTACCCATGTCATTAGAACCTATAAAACCTCTAGAATTTGTATCTATAGAAAGGTTACAAGTTGAAAGGATAACTATCACATATTCTTGATTCGAATGGTCATACATTTTGGGTAACCATTCATGCTCTTACCTCATATAGACAAAAGAGGTTGAAGGATCTTCAAAAATAAAATCTTGTAGAGGGGCTTATTGACTATTCCCTTGAGTTTGTATTTGTATTGAAATAGAGGAGATGGTTGCATTGAAAAAGAATAAGAGTTGGGACTTGGTTTAGTTTCCAGAAAGAAGGAAACATGTTGGTTGTAAATAGGTCTTCAAGAAGAAGTTGAGTTCAAATTGTAATACATTAAGAAGTACAAGTTAGGATTAGTTGCAAAAGGATATTCTCATGTTGAAGAGATAACCTTTGGTGAGATTTTTTCTCTAGTTCCTAAGTTGACATTTTTTCCAACTCTTTCTCTTTGTTATAATAGGTTACAATCTTGAAATAAAATAGAAGGATGTGAAGACAATTTTCTTGCATGGTGACTTGGAGGAAAAAATTATATGTTACAACCAAAGCATTATGTTGTAGAAGATAAGGAGTCATTGGTTTATAGATTGAAAAATCTTTGCATGGTCTCAAATGGTCTCGTATAAATGCAAAATTTAGGATTTCCAGATTTGTGAGGTCTAAATTAGATTGAATCATGTTTATTAAAAAAAAGACAATTATTATTTCTTTATTATCACTTGGTATGCTGATGATATGTTAATTTTTGGTAACAATAAAGATGTGATTAGAGACTTGAAATCTTAGCTTTCTATACAATTTGATATGAAGGACTTAGGGGATGTTAATTTCATCTTAGGCATGGAGATTAGGAAAAAGAGAAAATATAAAGCTTTAGTTTAACAAGAGTGTTCTATTTGCGATTAATTCTTTAAGAGACTTATTGTCAACCTATAAAGGTCCTATAAATGACTTCCAACCAACTTATAGAAGTTTCATGAGTCACTTAGAACATGTTCATAATAGTCTTAATAATACTTGTAGAGTCTGTGGAAGTTACCTACAAATACTTTGTAGAAGTTTTACGTATCACTTGTAGCACTCAATGGACATCCATAGATATGTAATAGTTATCTCTCTAATTTGTTTGGTGGTGTTATTAATTGGGTTAACCAATAGTAAAGTGTGGTTGCTTTATCCACAACCTATAGTTGTAAATGGGCCATCTATATTAAAAGATTGTATTCCAATGTCGGGCTGAATTTTGGGAGCGATTAAGATTGGACGTGAATGCATTTATATGCCGAATGAATAATGTGAGTTAAGTCCCCAAAAAAGAAAAGATGAATTTACCGTATTATCAGACGGTTACCAAGAGTAAAATAAGAGCAACCATTGAAACTGATTAAAAAAGGTTGAAGCTAATAATTGCGCATGAATAGTAACGTCCACGTCAAAATCCACAAGTAGACATTCAAACAGCGACAGGCTGACAACAGTCACTTTCAAAGAAAATAACTAAACGACTTTACGTTTAACATTTAACATGTGGGTAACTTGTTTTTTTTTGGGTCAGCAGTTGCTACCAAAAGTTAAATTTGATGGTCGTATGAGCATATTTAGGGGAGAGGATCTAGTAGTTGAGTGCCCTAATTTCGCATTTCTAATTATTCTACGTAGAAATTTCAAATCACTTCCAATTTTTTAGAGCAGCTTATTTGACAAGTCCCCTACTTATAACTAAGGTTTGAGGGCCACATCATCAAATATGATGCCACATCAGCATGCTTTTTGTCATGGTGTTCAAAAAGGCCCAAAAAAAAGTGAGACCAATACTTGTGCATTCACATGTTTTATTGAGCGCTGATGTGGAATGACATGATTGGTTGCTTTTTAGATCAAAGGAATACATTTTGTTTAATTATGGGTAGTCATCATCAACACTAACAACTTTAAAGTCACAACTATTGGTCCAATATTGATAAAAATATTGGACATTATATAAAAAATTACTATCACAACTATTGGAACATGCTTTGGGTCCTCTCCCCTATTTTGTTTAACTGTAAAATTCATTTTCTATCAAAAATTGATGTTTTTTTATTTTCACTATGAATCGACATGTAAAGGACAATGTTGAATATATAACTATTATTAAAAAATTACCAAGTTTTGTTATTAATTAGTAATTATTTAATCTTTTAAATTGATTTTTTTTCCCATTTAGGAGAG
This sequence comes from Sequoia sempervirens, assembly GCA_007258455.2. Taxonomy (NCBI): domain Eukaryota; kingdom Viridiplantae; phylum Streptophyta; class Pinopsida; order Cupressales; family Cupressaceae; genus Sequoia; species Sequoia sempervirens. The sequence continues at coordinate 1,170,227,740 of VDFB02271358.1, forward strand.
TTAGGATTTTATATGTTTTTTTTAGAATTATTCAAGAATTTGTATAATAGATTTCAATTTATTATTATTTAATAAGAGATTGGATGATTATTCATATTTCTTGGGTCATAAATTTAGACTCTATGATTGATTAGTTGTCACAATTGAATTATATTCTATAAGATATAAAACGATCTTTCAAGGATTATCCTTTTAGTTTTTTTATAGTGTTTAGTGTGTTTTTCAATCATCCCCTTGCATGTGTCTTTTAGGTTTTGAAAATTTGACAAGCAAGGTTTAAGTTAAAAGTCACCTATTTTTTTATGGTGAATTTATATTATTAGGGTTACTCTTAGGGCAAAGGTTTGCTCATCTTAAGACTTGATTCAACTTGGATATATTACTTGTCACAAAATTAACACCTTTAAGTAATTCTTGTGGGCCTACCTCATGCTCAATGGTAGAGCCTCTAATTTTTTTTGCAAAATCTTGAGAAGGTTCTTACTTTGTCACGTCTTTGAGTCTCTGTGTGGATGGGTTAGGGTTTTCGTCTATAAACCCTCATTTTGAAAAATTTCATCATAAACACCTAGGCATTTTAATTGTGCGTTGACTTGCTACTCCTAGTCACCGGTCACTTAAGTTACAACTTTGAGCCATTCATAGCATGTTATCACTGGCCCCTCTGGCCTAGGCTGTCGGGCACTAAATTTTTGGTCACTTAATTCATATTGCCTAAGTCGGGTTAATATTTTATGGAAAAATACTTATGTTTTAAGTCATTTTCCTGAGGGTCAAGTCTTGTCGACCTAGTCATGGCCCCATCTTCAAGATTAATTCTATTTGCATGTGCAGAAATTCTGCTCGCCAAATCTAGAGATCAAATCCCAGCTGTTGCTCACATACCTCGTAGGATTAAAATAATGGTTTTCAAGATGGTGCGAGGTCTGTGATTGCATGACACATGTACTCACTGAGGTGGGGCATGGTCTACATTCAAACACCTGATGCTCAATGGTTATGAGATCGGCGATTGATATGCAATGCCAAGAATAAATCTCAATCGTTCATCGCTCACCTCGCAAGATTAAAATAATGTTTGCCGGAGACTTGCAAGGTCTGCGATTGAATGACACCAGGGAAAAATTTAGTGGCGAATCTTCACCAATTGGTGAATTCTAGGAATCGACCAAGTCGAAATTGGCAAATTTCTCGCACCCAACAGGGTGTCCAAATCGCCCAGATTTTACGAACTATAGGTCCAATGCATGTCCATTCGCCAATGAGTTTTTTTATGAGGCATATTTAGGCAAAAAATTTGCCATTGTCAAACTACGCATTTCAATTGGACCGACTAATATTTTCACCTGGAATCCCGAAAGCATTTAATAAAACACCTACATATTCGCCAATACTATTAAAACAACATTGTATCAGGACCCATTTCACCAATTAAAATTTACAAATAGTTGCTTGTATAGACCCATTTCACCAATTAAAATTTATAAATAGTTGCTCATGAGGACCTATCTCGCCAATAACATTAAAAAATAATTACATTTGAGGACACATTTTGCCTTGAAAATTACAACGCATCATTGTATAAGCATGCGGGATTTGCCAAATTTTTAATATACCATTTAAAAATCCTGTGAAATTCGCCAAATATGGAATCAAGGTTGATTGATATAAATACAATCGAAAGTGCCATTTATTCTTACACATTTTGTTCAGTTCTACTTCTGAGGTTCTACTTCTCGATTCAGAAATAAGCGAAAGCTGAAAACGTAGACTTAAAAGGTGAGTGATCATTTCTTCATAGTGTTATTAGTTATAATAATAAGTTTTCTTTATCTCTTTTCCATTCTTGCTTCAACAAAGTGAACCTTAGAACTAAACTTTGAAGTTTTGAATTTTTTGAAACCTTCGACCCACCGAGTAGAAAGATGGCCAAGAAAGACTTGCAACTCAACAAAGTGAACCATCAACCAAGTCGGGGAATTGCAAAGTTATGAAAATTTAGAACTCCGTGACAAGGTTATAAAACTCTGAGGACTAGCGACTAAGTTTAGGAAAAGTCATTTTTTATATTGCATTCCATGGTATTGAATTTGATATGTGATTCTACATCATTTTTAAAGAACACTTATCACACTACTTATAAATTCCTATTGCATTGCCATTCACACAATCTTTGATAAATAACTGAAAGGAATATTAATATTACTAATCCATTCCTTGAACATAAATAAATACAATTGAAAGTGTCATTTATTCTTACACATCTTGTTTGGTTCTTAGTTTCTACTTCTCGATTGGGAAGTCAACGAAAGCTGAAAATGTAGACTTAAAGGTGAATTATCATTTCTTCATAGTGTTATTAGTTATAATAATAAGTTTCTTTATCTCTTTTCCATTCTTTCTTCCGTCTTAAAGATGATATTGAGTAGGGAATGAGATCTATATTATTATTCTCTATCCTTAAACAAGAAGACATTTTTTTCTAGTTTTTATTTGAAGTGAGAGATGGATATATGTCGAGTGAATCAAAGATCAATTTGTTGAGCGACTCGAGCAGCAATGGTAAGGCTCTTGCCACTCCTTAGGGTGGTGAAGAGACTCTTGGCACTCCTTAGACTCCTTCTGCTCCTCAGGGTGGTAAGGCTCCTGCCACTCCTCAGACTCCTATCGCTCCTCAGGGTGGTGAAGAGACTCTTGCCGCTCCTTAGGCCCCTTTGGGTGGTGAAGAGACTCCTTCCGCTCCTTAGGCTCCTCAAGGTGGTGAAGAGACTCCTTCCACTCCTCAGGGTGGTGAAGAGATTGGGAGGCCATCAAAATGCCAAAAACTTAGATGTATAATATAGTCTTACTTTGGAATTGGAAAAGCTTCCGATCCATTAGGTCAAGATGGAGCTACATCATCAACTCTTCCACCAAATATTTTGAAAATGAGATAATTGACTTGGATGAGGATGATGATGTTGGTAGCAAGAAAAGGAAAAATAAACCAAAAAGGGAGTGCGAGTGGGAAATGACAAGGATTTTTCAACTTGGTTGGTTGTCAAAGTACCCATTCATGGTACTAGTGGGGATTGGCAATGCAAACGATATTGAAAAGGCATCATTGGACAAATGTAATATTTGTAGTTGGAAATGTGGAAGAGCCAAGACGTTGCAGCTAAAGATTGACACTATAGAAAAGCATATCGGTAAAGTTTATGAAAAAAAACATAGAAGGAAAGGAAGAATCAGTCGTACGATGGAAATAAAAGGAAGAATGTCTTCATGTTAGGTATGTCACGGATTATGAAGAGCATGAAAAAATAATGTCAAAAATTGCTACATGTAAAGATACACTTGAGGCTCAATTTGGAAAAGCGATGGAAGGAGAAAATCTGTCAAAAACTATTCAGATGAGTGTTGTTTTTTCATATTTTGTCTAGAGGGTGTCCTATGATAGACTACCCAAAATATTTTGGATTATTATCTTATTTGAATGTTCCTCACTATCCCTACTCACATTGGTCAGTAAACGCTGGATGGGATTGGGAAAACTGTCTTGCTGTAGTGGAAAAGGAAGATTTAAAGGATAAAGTAAAAGAGTCAAATTTCATTGAATTATCTTTAGATGAAGTTACTGTAGTAGACAATACTTCTTGGGTCTGTATGCATTTGTATATTGTACAACAACATGTTCACCAATCTCATCTCCTCTGTGTTCATAAAATGAAGAACAGTTCAACATTGCAAAATATATTTGAACTAGTCAAAAAATATTTTAATGAAATTATAGGTATGGATGAGTTGAGAATTACAAAAAAGTTGGTGTGTGTAGGAGCTGATGGAGCTGCAGTGATGCAAGGTCAAAGGACCGGTGTTTGCAAAAAGTTACAAACTACTTGTGCACCATACATGCTTGGCATTCACTGCATGGCTAGTAGAATGAATTTAGCATTCAAAATTGTAAGCAAGTTTCCTACAGTATCAAAAGTCAAAAATCTAGTCCGCGAGATCCACGCATACTTCTGCCAAAGTCCTAAACGTTTCACAAAATTTCAAAATTTTGATGAGGGAATAACACTAGGAAACAAGCTTCTCAAGGATGTCAATACCAGATGGATTTCCCTACATGGACCAGCACAATGAGTTCTTTCAGAATATCAATCCTTGATTGGAGTGATGTACAAAAATCGCAACGCAATAGACAAAGCTCCTGACCTCTTACATAGGTTAAGCGATATAGAGACACTCTTGACTTTAACTAGTCTTCTCCCCATGATGGATGTGATGAAAGAGCTTGTAAAGAAAGCCCAAGACAAAACTATGTATATTAATGAATATGCCAATCTACGTAAACATACATGCTTGGGCCTCGATCATCTATATCTAGATCTAACACAAGATAGCCCAAATTATTTCATGTGGCGTAAAATTACTGATTTGAATGATCCTAATAATTATTTACACTTTAATGCAAGCATGCACTTATGCATCTGTGTACGTGGATATGAGATACAAATGTACCAATGTAAGACAACCAGGCACTCTAGTAGAGAAGTAGTTGTTAATGAGGAAGATTTTCAAGGCATTGTTAAATCTATTGGTGATAATTTGAAGGAAATTGCAAAATCTCTTTCCTTAGAGATTCATGAAAGATTCCTTGGACATGAAATACTTGAAGCCATTTGTGTATCCTCAATTTTGGGAAAACTGAGATAACCCCACATTTTTTCATGGTCAGGTAGAAATATTGATCGAACAATTTTCAAAAACTGTAACATACAATGAGCAAAAAATAGAAGGAATTTTAGATGAAGCTAAGCTTAGAAAACAATGTGGGAGTTTTGCAATAGCTATGAAGGACCAGTATAAATCCATGGGAAAGGACAAGGCCTTTGAACCGGGATCAATAAAAAAGGTTTGGACAAACTAGGTCAGAGTGAAATATTGTGTGGTTCGATATCAAAATATTTTAAACTTGCTGATTTATGTCAAACAATGATATTGGGGTCGGTGGAGGATGAGATAGTTTTCAGTACATTGGGGTTTTTGAAATCAAAGTTAAGAAACAAACTAGACAAGAATTTGGAAAATTGCTTGAGGATGAAAGGAACTGCATATAATGTTAGAAATTTTCCTTTTGAAAGGGAACTCGCAATCTAGAGGTCCACATGTGAAAGAAGAGGGACTGGGTGGTGCAACACTTCAATTCCAAAGGCTGGTACTAGTGGCATTGGCAGTGGCAATGGGAGTCAGATATATGACACAATGAATGTTGAATTTGAGACACAAGCCGAAGAAAATGAAGAGTAGACTTGGAATCAAATTCAAGACAACTCTTTTACTTTATCTGATGATGAACGTCAGTTTGAGGACCCCCAGTCCATTTGGGAATTGGAAGAGAATTAGCATCTTTTAGGTATTTATATTGCACTTCATGGATCCCAGGATCAGATTCCATTGTTCCATATTGTAGTTGATGATATTTTATAAATTGTATTCAATGAAATTGTGAATCATTGCACTTCATGATATTTTATTTTATATTGCACTTTGTGAATCATATTCCAAAGTCAACCTGTAGTTGATGATATTTTATGTTGTATTCCATGAAATTGTGATATTTCATATTTTATATTTTACATTATTCTATACATAGCATTCAATGAGGTGTCAGATGATAGCGCCTTTGAAAGGTTAAGGAAAGATTAGTCCATAATGTCGCGTGTTCGTTGAAACTTAGAACCTTAGAACCAAAGTCTGAAGTTTCAAAGTTTTCCAAACCTTTGACCCATCGACTAGAAAGATGACCAGGAAAGACTTGCAACTCAATAAAGTGACCCATCAACCATGTCAGGGAATCGGGGAGTTATGAAAATTTAGAGCTCCGTGACAATGTTATAAAACTCTGAGGACTAGTGACTAAGGTTAGGAAAAGCACCAAAACCACGACTTTGACTATAGTAACCACAACAATGAAACTAACCAAAAATCCACCATTTCATTTCCAATAATAGATAATCCATGGCATGAATTGATATAAATGTTTAGTGGATATGCTAAGTAGTCATGGAGATTGAGTATTGATGTGTGAATTGTAACATGCAATTTCACTAAGATTATGGATGTTTGTAATTAAAATCACCTTATAGTTCATATTTTAATTGTGTTAAAAGTAAAACTTGAGCATGTGCTCAATGATTCATCACTCAACTCAATGCTTATTAGATTGATAACATATTAACAATATTATTAGTAGCATATACAACAATGAACATCAACAATCGTTTAAAGTGTATACTATATCTAGAAGTTGAAACCACTACCAGACTTTCTTCAAATGATATAATAAATAATACATATAATTGAACATCAACACATTACTAAAGTTTGAATTTGAGCTTTTGAATTGATTATCACATGAAGGAATACATAGAGGAATTGGCAATGCAAAATATTGCTCAAAGACAACTCTGTGAGTCTGCACAGAGATGAGTTAGAACTTGGAAACTCATATTATAAAAAATTAAGTCACTGCATCACCTTTTCTAGCAACTTCCACTCTTTAGGTGTTGGAATTTTCATTTGTTCTAACTGATGTTGTTTAAATTGAAGATTTGTTAACAATTCATGATTCAAATTGGAACCTATCTTGGATTCTTCAGTCAATTTTGCATTTAGGGTTAATAATGGTTTGATGGAATCCAAATAGGTCACCACATCTGGGTTTTGAGGAAACTAGTCCAAATCAATTTTCCTTGCATCCTCCATCTTCTTTCTGAAATCATTCTTTCCAAAAATCGCTTGAATTTGTGTGAAAATCCTCTAGAAAACCAAGCTCTGTGAAGTTCCTTACCTTTTCATCCACCTTCTTCATCTTGTTTGCAGCCAAATGCAAATATTTCTCTGTTTCACGCATTCTCAAATACTTTTCAATGATAGATGACAACGTCATTGACGTAGCAAGCCAATTAGTAATCCCTTTTGATTTCAAAACATTGTCACTGGCTTTGTAGACTATTTGTTGAATTTTATTTGCTGATTTCTCTAATGCCAACACATTTTTGTTCTCCGTTAAATATTTGTTGAGCTTATTATGATGTTGTCTGATAGCATCAATCAATTGAAACATGTCACACAAATGATCAATCCCCTGCATTATTTCATCCCAGATCTTTTGTTTCTCTACAAAATGCAGATACCTTATTTTGACAAGACTTAATTTCATTTTTTTCTTCCATCAGCTCTGCCTCCAATCTTTCATTTCTTTTTCTCCCTTGCAATTTTTGTTCCCACTGTGCATTTCCATTTGCAATGCTTAGTCTTAATTTTTCTGAAGTGGATTTTCCTCATCATATTTCTTGTTTCTCTCATCTAGCCTTTGCTTAAGTTCATTCATTGCAATCTCATTTTGCTTATCCTCTTTGCTTGTTAATGTAGAGGCAGATTTTTTAATTATTTTTTCTAATTCATTGCTCTTGTTATCTGCTGCTTTCCTCTTTTCTTTCTAAGTTGCTAGCTCTGCCTGTAACTTTTCAATTTGAGTCTACAACCTTTTTCTCTCTCTGTCTTTCTTTAGAAATGATGTGTACACCAATTCATTGTTCTTCTTTGATACATTAATTTTGTCAGTATTTTTGAGTCCAGAAAAATCCAATTGAAAATTGTTCACCTCAAATTCAGATGGAGCTATCTAATTTTCTGGTTTGTTTTGAACTATGGGAACAAGAATTGTGTACTCCATGATTTCTTTATTTGTGTCAAATGTGGGTAATACCATGGTTGTTGTAGGCTCTGAAGTTATAGCAAACACACTCTCCATTAGTTGCTTCTTTTATTTTTTATTCAATTCTAATTTCTTTTTAAACTCTTGAATGTAATCAAAACCTAGGGACGTAGGAACAATGAAATGCTTGAATGGCGAAGGAATAGGAGTACTTGCAGTTTCTAATGATGTCGCAACCAGACTAACTGGCAGTGGGGGAGTTCCTGGAAATAACTCCTTTGTGGTGGATCCACTGGTAGTGTGACTTGGAGGTCTCTCAAAATCCTTTGCCTCTTTTGTATGCCTTGATCACCTAATGTTTCTGTGGTATATTGTGTTGTTTTCCTCTTGTGTGTAATTTTCTGTTGTAGCACATGTTGACCACTACTAGTACTACTACCCATACCATCACCACCAGAGGCAGTGCCAGTTGCACTAAGTCCTCCACCATGGGCATGTCCTAGTTGTGATTGTGTCTGACCATGAGGACAAGGATTTGAAGCTCTAACAAATTGAATTGTTTTAGCTCTACTTGTTTTCCCTTGGTCTACTTTATCAGCTCCAAGGCTAGATTTATCAAGTGGTTTTCTATGTTGTACATTTATTGTTGTAGGAATTCCTTGTCCTTGGGACCCCAAACTGCCACCTTCATAACCCATTTTTTCAGCTACGGCTGCTCCTGTAGTAAATACTTCTTTTGTGGCCTCACTTAAACCAAGTTTGAAATTGACATGGCTTTCTTATTCGCTATCATCATCACTTTCTTCATCTTCTTGTTCATCTGGATGCTCTATATTCCATAATTTTCTAAACTCAAGATCTTCTTTGTTATCTCCATACTTTGCAAGAGCTCTTGGATCGCCTAGGTCCTTCCTCATAGAAAAAAAGGCAATAATTTTTTATTGTGACCAATTTTTTCTGTAACTTCCTTCTCTAGAGAATTTGACATTTTTACTCTACTAGATGGTTGATGAATTTTTTCATAAAAATTGGTGTATCTTCTAATTGTCTTTCGATGCAATGCCATAATTTCTGCTAACAATTGTTCAAAAGAAATACCATTCTCAACAATACTTTTCTCCATTACTTCTTTGACCTCATCCCAAGAATCCTTGTTTCTCAAGTTTTCAAGCAAGGGTTTACTTTGATGTTGAATTCTACTTCCAACATTCTTATTGAGCACAATCATTGATTTAATGGTGTCACATGGATCATACTGCCAGTGACAGATAGCATCAAAATCAAAAAAATTCAAAAGATCATGTGCCACACTAAATTATTTTCTCTCGAATGTCATCCCTCCACATGAAAAAGGTAAAGAAGGAAATAAGGTCTTCTTCCCCTAACTGCTAAAGTGTCTTTCATCAGTACTCTACATCTTCCTTACATATTCCAAAGCAAAATCCCTTTATGTCATGTATTGGAGGTTTGTATGGCTGTACTTCCAATCCATAAAATCTTAGCACAATATATTCTTCCATTAAGTACCAATCAACCAATTGTATTTAATTTCCTAGTTGAATGTAGTTTCTACATGACATAGGCAATCTAGGCATTGGAGTATTTGTAATTGCTTGATGCAATGGAGCCAAAAAGTAGTCTACAAAATGACTATAGTTCCTTCAAGAATCATGCAACCTTATAACAGTGGTCCATTCATATACTGGAGTCATTTTCTTTTGCTCAGGATTACTATTACCACAGGGTTGAATCTGAAGCTTGTTGGTCTAAAACATTCCTCTGAATTTGAATAGAAAAAGATAACACAAGTATGTTGTGAACCTAAATGTCTTGGTGGAACCTCCTTTAATCATTAAAAAATGTTTATGCATGGATTCTACAATGTGCTCAATAAAATTATATTTGGAATGTGGAACACCATAATGGATATTATACACCATTTCAAGGAGGCATGCATCCACTTCCAAATTGCTATCCAGTTTGAGGAAAAATGCTAGTATGGAAATAGTATCCTCAACCTATGGTTTAAAAATATCCAAATCATAAGGAGGCGTATGATCACCTTTCAATTTGTTTCTATCATGAACTATTCTATTTAAGAAAGAATTTTTCTCCATTTCATCCACTACTTCATAATCACTAGCAAGCTTTTCTAGGTCAATGTGGACATTTCCAAATTCTTCGGTTGTAAACCCCAAGGCCAACACTTTTCCAAGTTGTTCTGCATTAATGGATAACAATTCTTCTTTGTTATCTTTATTAATAATTTCTCTTTTGTTATCATCATAATTTAGGGCACAGACCATGATAAATTATGGGCAAGGGAAAACCTCATGTAACATCATGTGCCCTAATCCAGTTACCCATGGTGCACTGATACTATTAGTATTAACTTGCAATTGTATTTGCTTTGCAACCTTATTCTTAGATGAAAATCTAAGTTTTGAGGTACGCCTACCATAGGTTTCAAGATCATAAATATCATTGTATTCATCAGTGAAACCAGGGGGTTTTAAGCAATTTTGCATAATGTATTTTTTTTATCTAACAAATTGCTCTAGTGGTACTAGTGGTAGACATGCTGATACAATCAACAATATGAAATTTCTGAATTCCCTATTAGTCTTTAATTTTTCTTAATTCTTAAGCCTCTTAACCCTAAACCTAAACTTCAAAGTTTGACAAAATAAGATTTTAAGAAACATCAAGCAATGAAACGTAGCAACAAGAATTCTTTAACTTACCCAAATTTTGAATTTTGATTCTTGAAGTTGAAACTAGGTTAGTGGAATGGATTTGTTGGAAGTGGAACTGTGGAACCCAAAATAGGGTGGTTTGCTGCAATGAGGAAACTGAAGACTGAAATCTCCCTATGTGTTGACCCTCTTACTTCAAAATAAAATCACTTAGCAATAAAAAGTGCTATTTTTTTGAATATTAAAGTGAATGACACCAAAATGTCTACTCGTTACTTACAGACTACATAGTACACAATTAGGTAGTAAATTCCACATGGCTGACAACATTTAAAACAAGCCATTAATGATTTACTCCTGCATCAACAACAAATTCTAAACTGTTGATCTTTGTTAATCTAATGGTTATAGGGTTGTTCCGAAGGTTTAAGTTCACAAGCCTAGTGCTCTATGCATTTCATTCCGGAATGCAACTACAACCATAAATAATAAACATAAAACATGTGTTTTAAATTTTCTTTAAAATTTAATGTGCTAGGATTGACATCAAGGCCAAGGGCCCAGAAACTTAACGTTGAAAAGACCTTAATAAAATGAATTACAATGCCACATTAATAGCACATTGAACAACCATTAAGAGCACTTAACTTGCAAAGGACTTAATAAAATGAATTACAATGTCACATTAATAGCACAACCATTTATTTTATTACAACTAAATTACAATGTCACATTATTACATAGTACAAATACAAATGTAAGTGCACACACCAAGCTTCTGCTGGACCGCTGGTGAAAAGTTGAAAATGTAAATGTGATTCATGTATCTCTTTTACTCTAAAAATAAATGGAACTTGTTGGGTCAACCATGAGCTCTGAAAATAAACACATGGGACTTGCCGGGTTAGCCATGGGCTCTGAAAATAAATGCATGGGGAAAGGGGGCCCAATCAAACTAGGGAAATGGGAGCTGTGAAGATACAAAATATACTTAGCCCCTTTTAGAACTAGACTCATGCAAAAGATGAGGGGTTATAAAATTGATCCCATGCAAAAGATGAGCATTGAAAATAAATGCATGGGGCTTGCCTAGTAAGCTATGGTGTCTTAAAATAAATGCAAGAGATTCTCCTGGCCAACCATGCAGACGATGAGGGGTAGTAAAAATGCTCCCATGCAAAAGATGAGCATTGAAAATAAATGCATGGGAATTTCTCGGGAAATTGTGCAGACAATGAGGGGTAGTAAAACTACTCCCATCTTCTACTTGCAGCCTCCATGCATTAGGATAGCACTTATCTCCATCAAAGCTCCTCATCCTAGTTAAAAACCCATCTAAGAAGTCAGGGGAACCAAATCAACTTCTTGCCAATTCCCCCCATTCTGAACTTGAAGGAAATTGGTGTTTTACCATGTAGCTACATAACTGGAGGCAGGAGAATTTAGAGAATCCCCAATAATACCACATCATCTTCTTCCTGAATCCTTATTAAGTTATTAACCCTACAAAATGAAAACCCATATGACAATTCAACAAATGATTTTAGCTGTGCTCACTATCCTTATTTATGGGCCAAAAGTGCTGCCAAAAGTGCCACTACCAGCTTGGTCCCTTGTACACCTCACACATGTCATGTGTGAGCTTTGAGGTTGTGTATAATTACTACTGACTATTAATAATTGCGATTCGTCCAAAACAAAAATCCAACTTAATCAGTACCTCAAGTTGGCTACATGCAAAGTTGCAAACTGTAGCTCAAGTTGACAAACTGTTAATTGTCAAAATCGATAGTGCCATGCAAGCTGTCAATTATCAAAATCATTGGATTATTGACATCATCATCTACAATTCTATAGTACATCATGTAGTTTTCAATATAAATCTATCCAATCAATCACTTTGGTTATTCATATGGTATTAATCCGTGCCACCATCCAGTACTATAGCCAAATTGAGAATTTCAATAGAATAAATGAAAGGTAGAGTACTTCGATGCATTTAAAAGAGAGAATTAAATGTCTTGTTTTACCTTAATGATTATCAATGTCCTAATAAGTCATAATAAATTTCGCTCACTTATGATCAAAACTATATGTTGATTTCTGAAACCAATAATTAATAAAATCTCAACCATTGATTTTTGAAAATCTAACGGTTCTAGTGTTATTCCGGAGGTTTCAGTTCGCAAGTCTAGTACTTCAAGGATTTACTTCTAGAATGCATCTATAGCCATCCATCAAAAAATTTCATCGAACGGTCCTTCTTTTAAAATAAACTTTATGCACGTAAATAATTTAAAATGGGGACATCGCTAGGTTGACGAGACTCGACCCTCAGGATTAAAGAATTAAGATTTAAGGCTTTGTCATAAAATATTTTGGTCTGAATTAGGCAATATTAAATGGTCATGGTACGTAATGTCGCATGGTCGCTGAAACTTGGAACCTTAGAACCAAAGTATGAAGTTTCAAAGTTTTCGAAACCTCCGGCCCACTGACTACAAAGATGACACTGGTGAATTTGCATTGACACTTCGCCACTACATTTTTTTAATTAGTTTGATATTATGTTTAATTTTCCAATGTTTTTTTCTTAATCATTTGAAAAGAGGTTTAATTTTCCAATAATTTTTTTTTTAGTTTGAAGAAAATTTTTATTCGCCCATCGAAATATTTTATTGGTTTGAAAATAGATTTTAATTCGCCAATGGAAAATTTTAAATGGTTTTAAAAAAATTGCATTTTGCTAGGATTTTCCACAGACTTCAAGTGATTAGAAAAGATTTTCCAATCGAGATTATTTTTTTTTCATGAAAAATGAAAAAAATTGCCACTAAAATTAATATTTTTATCGGGAAGTATACAAGATTTTCCAAGATTTTACACCTTCACCAAGGGGGGGTTTCTTAAAGTTTTCCCTGAATGACACGTGGATTGTTTCATCCACTTGGAGGAAGGAGTCGAGTCCATAGGAAGGAATGATGTGGCCTCCAGCTGGAATGTCTTCATTGGTTGATTAATTAGTGAGTGATAGTGATAGGGAGGTTGGAGGAATCACTCACTAATTCTTGCTCTGGGTCTTCCTTGCAAGACCTCCTTGGTGTCTTACTTCACCACCTTAACCTATAGGACCTTCTTCTTGGTTAGGTTTCCTTGGTTCTCCTTGCCAACCCCACTACCATCACAAATTCTTTCTACCAAGTCAAATCTTGGTGCAAACTTACAACCCTCTCCTTAGCCCTTAATCCACACTAAAGACTACACTACCTCCAAAGCTTGAATTTTGATTTGCAAGGGTGTGGAGGTGTTTCTATTCATTGAAATTCATTCAATTTTGGTTCTTGAGGGTCCTCCTAGCTCCATGTCTTGGTCGCTTTCACCAAACCCCCATTTAGGCCTTAGAAGGCTACTAGCCCTAGGAGCCCCAATTAGGTCTCCTTCTCCGAGAAAACTGGTTATTGCTCAAAACTTTCCAAAGAACACCTCATTCTTTCTTTGAGGTTCTTGGTTCAAATGATCACCTCTCAAATATTTTTGAGGTCTTGGGTCTTTTTTTGCCGTACAAAGCCTCAACTTGAAAATGGGCATAAACTAGGGTTTTTAAGCCATTTTCTGGTTGCTTCCAAACTGTCAAGTCTTTCACCAACCAAATGAGTTAGTGAGTTTCCTCCTGATCACCAGACCTTGGCAAGACTCTCACCTACCTTCTCCAAAAGGAAATTTACTAAGAACTTGTCACCCTTGCAAGTTATGTGCTCTGCACTTCTTGTCTTCCCTAGCCGGACTCTTCCTGGCTCGCCTAGGGCAAGACTTTTCCAACAGCTCCTATGCTCAAAAAAACCCTAAATCCTACCATATTTACACACATGGAGTCTAGTCACTATTCCCAAAGGGCCGTACAATTTGTACGATGGGAAAGTGAACTAAATCTCCATTTCCTCAAAACTGTCTGGTTCAAACCAACAACAACAAGAAAACAAAACTATTTACAACAATGCTTGAAATTGAATTGAAAACCTATCTAAATTCCACACAAAGCTTGAAAAGCTACCACACTACATACTACACAAATTACAGTGCTAATTTTAATCCATTAAAGCTCACTTCAAAGCAAAAATCAGAAAAATTCACTCAAACACACTGTTTTCTTCAATTCCCAAACTTCAAAGCAAATACAAAAATGCTTCCAACCCCTCTCCACTACCGAGGCATGCCTTAAATAGGGTTCCTCAATTAGTTATGCTCCCTTGGGCTCTTCTTGGCCGTATGAAGCTCTAATTGAGCAATATTGCCAAAATTGAAAAACATTTCCTAAGAATCCCAAAAAGGTCAAAACCTTACAAGCTAAACCCTTAGGCCTAATCATTGGTCAACATGACCTTCATCAGATGATCAACATCCAATCCAAAATTCCATGAAGGCTTACATCAAAATAAACTAAGATTTATTGCCTAGTGTAACTGCCTAGTGTTTCCTAGGTGCTCCTGCACCATTCTCCCCCTCTTTGCACAAACACTAAGGAATATGAGGGGAGATTAGTGACACATCAATGCCCTGCTTCTTAAACTGAGCTTCATCTACCCATGTAGCCTTAGACTTTGGCTTGTCCTTCCACTTGATGAGGTGCTCCATGTACACTTTATGCCTTGTAGATTTCTTCACCCTTGACTCCAAGATCCTTTCTGCCTGAAGCTTGTCTTGGGTAGGTAAGGCTATGTTGCTTACATCCTTGAAGATATCCCTACTGTTCTGATCCATGTCATTGACTGTTCCCTTATATCTGATCAGATCAGCTACATTAAACACTGGTGAAATCCCTAAATCTGCAGGTAGTTCCACCTTGTAGGCATTCTTTCCATATTTGGCTAATACCTTGCATGGTCCCACTCTTTTCATCTGCAATTTGGTTGATATCCCCTTCTGCAACCTGGATTTGTTGAGGTGGACCGTAACATAGTCTCCTACTACAATTGTAGATCCTTTCTAGATAAATCCACCTTCTCTTTCAACTTTTGTGTAGCCTCGGTGACTGTCTTCTTCACCTGCTCCTGAATCTCCTTCATGGTTTGAGAGAAATCCTCTGCATGTCCACTCCTAAGCTCCATAGTTCCTAGGTCTCTAAGTTCACACACACCTCTTGGGTGCATCCCATACACTATTTCAAAAGGACTCTTCCCTGTAGTCCTGTTCACACTGTCATTGTATGCATACTCAGCCTGTGATATGATCAAGTCCCATGTCTATCCATACTCTTTGGTTAGGAATCTTAGAAGGTTACCTAACACCCTATTAACCACCTCTGTTTGCCCGTCAGTCTGAGGATGGTAAGCTGATCCAAAAGACAGGTTGGTACCTAATCTGCTCCATAGAGTCTTCCAAAAATGACTCATGAACTTCACATCCCTGCCCGATACAATGCTCAATGGCAATCCATGGATCCTTACAATTTCCTTGAAGAAAAGGTGAGCAATGTAGCTAGCATCATGTGTGGTCTTGCAAGGGATAAAGTGACTCATCTTGCTGAATCTATCTACCAGCACATAGACACTATCAAACCCTGTCTTAGTCTTGGGGAGTCCTACAACAAAATCCATGCTAACACACTCCCATGGTCTGTTGGGAATGGGTAGAGGTTGATACAAACCTGCATTACTAGCTATCCCTTTGGCTTTCATACAAACTACACACTGCTCCACATACCTCCTAACATCCCTTGGCAACTTGGGCCAATCGTAGAACCTTTGCACTAGCTCCATTGTCTTGTTGATACCAAAATGACCACTAAGACTACCATTGTGTTTCTCTTGGATAAGATTCTCTCTCATTGATCCTCTTGGAACACATAACTGATTCCCCTTGAATAAAAATCCACTTTGCAATGTATACTCTGAGTATTGACTATGAAAATGATTCTCAAAGTCAGAACATACCTTGTAGGCCTCCGAGAAGTCTTCATCTTCCCCATAGAGGTCCTTGAAACTTTCTATCCCAATGCTCTTGATCTATATCTCTTGCACTGTCAACGATCTCCTTCTTAGTGCATCTGCCACCTTGATCAACTGTCCCTTCTTGTGCTTGATGGTGAAAGTAAAAGCTTGGATGTATTCCATCCATTTCAAATGCCTATTACTCAACTTCTCTTGAGTGTTGATATAGCTAAGTGCCTGATTGTCAGTAAAGACTATAGACTCTTTGGGTAGAAGGTAATGCCTCCACTTCCTAAGTGACTGAACTAAAGCATACAGTTCTAGGTCATAGGTAGAATAATTTTTCTTAGCTTCATTGAGCTTTTGACTAAAGAATGCTATAGGCCTGCCTTGACTTAGCACTCCTCCTACTGCAACTCCATTGGCATCACATTCCACAATAAACAACTTGTCAAAGCTAGGTAACAAAAGTAAAGGTTGAGTTGCCACTTCTTGTTTCAGTTTCTCAAAACCTTTCTCAACTTCTTGAGTCCACTTAAACTTAGTCTTTAAACCACCTTTGATTGTATCTAGGACTGGTGCACATATGCCACTAAAGTTCCTTATAAATTTTCTATAAAATTGAGCCAATCCATGAAAACTTCTTACCTCTGTCCCTGTGGTTGGTGTAGGCCAATTTAGGATAGCTTCCACCTTGCTTGGATCCATCTTCAATGATCCTTGGGATACTACAAACCCCAAATACACAAGCTCCTGTTTGAAGAACTCACATTTCTCTAGGTTGATGGCTAACTTCTCTTCTTGCAATCTTCTAAGAACCAACTCCACATGCTTTAGGTGTTCTTCTACTGTCTTACTAAAGATGAGTATATCATCAAGGTATACCACTACAAATATCCCTGTAAAGTCTTTGAGCACTTCATTCATGAGCCTCATGAATGTGCTAGGGGCATTAGAGAGGCCAAATGGCATAACTCTCCACTCATACAACCCATCATTTGTCTTAAAGGCTATCTTCCACTCATCTCCATCCTTGATTCTAATATGGTGGTATCCACTTTTGAGATCCAACTTGGTAGAATACTGAGCTCCTCCAAGAAAATCCATTAAATCCTCAATCCTAGGAATAGGGAACCTATATCTTATTGTAATTCTATTGATAGCTCTAGAATCAGTGCATAATCACCACTTACCACCTTTCTTGGTTGCTAAGACCACTGGTACTGCACATGGGCTGATGCTCTTCCTAATCAATCCTTGATCTAACAACTCCTGCACTTGTCTAGCTACCTCTAGATTCTGATCTGGTGTAAGCTTGTAAGCTGCTTTGTTTGGAAATGAAGCCCCTAGTATGAAGTCAATCTAATGCCTAATGGATCTCTTTGGAGGTAAGGTTGCTAGTGTTCCATCACTCACTATGTCTTTGAACTGTTCTAACAACTTTTGGACTGCTCCGGGTATGACTGTTTTCTCAGTCTTGTCCTCTTCCTTGGGTTGCACCATGACCACATATCCTTCACCTCCTTGATGTAGGTTGTTAATGAACTCTTTGCCACTGCTTAATAAGACACTAGGGGTCTTTGAATTTCCTTCTTCCTCATCTGACAGTGACTGCAACTTGAATGTCTTTCCATCCTTCTTGAATGAGATAGTATTGGATTTTCTATCATAGATGGCACCTCTGTCATACTGCCATGGTCTACCCAATAGAAGATGGCATGCATCCATGGGTAATACATCACAAAACAACTTGTCCTTGTACCCTCCAATGGAGAACTCCACTGTTGTTTGCTCATTTACAAGAACACTCTATCCTTTGTTCAACCATGTCACCTTGTAGGGATTAGTGTGGGGTACTTTCTCCAACTTCAACTTCCTCACTGCCTCCTCAAAGATTATGTTATCAGTAGACCCTGAGTCCACTATAATCTTGCACACTTTCCCAAGTATTTTGCATCTTGCCCTGAATAAGGCTCTCCTTTGCTTTGGCTCTTCTTTGACTAGTTGTCTGATTAGAACCCTGCTAAACATCAAGTTCTCCCCCATTTCTGACTCAATGTGACTAACCTCTGGTGACTTGACACTCATAGTGTCTTCTTGAGTATATGCTACTCTCTTTTCTGTGTTTGAAGAAGATGCTTTCTCCGGGCACCTATAAGCTGGATGTCCTACTTGACCGCAGTTATAACATTTCATATTGGCAAAGTATGAACTACTTCTTCCTGCTCCTCTTCCTCTATTTGAACCTCGTTGAGGTCCTCTACCTCTTCCATAGCCTCCTCTAGAAGTTGTCTCACTTCCATGCTCTGTGAGTTTAGACTCTCCCTGATTTCTTTGTTCAGTCCCTCTACCTTGATATCCACTTCTATGTCCTCTTTGATCTCTACCTTTTCCTCTACTCTTAGAAGCTTGGTCTTGTTTCCTCTTGCTTCTTTCCTCAATCTTTATAGCTAATTGGTAACATTGGTGTACTATCTTAGGACTTAGAAGAGTCATCTCCTCTTGGATGTTCCACTTCAAGCCGTTAAGATACCTAGCCACCTTGAGACTTTCATCTTCTGAAACATTAGACCTCATACAAATTTTTTGGAACTCCTCTGTGTAAGTGTTCACATCTTGGTCTCTTTGCCTCAAGCTCTATCTTTTCTTGTGCAACTGAATTTCATAATCATCAGGCATGTATGCTTCTCTCACTTTGGCAACCATACCTTTCCAAGTAGAGATAGGCTGCTTGCCTTCCTTTTCCCTCTTTGTCTGAATGAACTTCCACCATGTCAAGGAAGAACCTCTTAACCTTGACTTTTCCACCTTCACCTTCTGTGCTTCAGTGACTCCATCACATTCAAAATGGTTTTCCATTCCCTCTATCCAATCCATGACTAGATCAACTTCCATTTTCCCACTAAACAGTGGTATGCCTTCAAGTGCTTTTCCACTCAAAGCCTTCAATGCCTTCAAGAAAGGCTCTTCTTTCAAAACAGGGTCAGGTTCAGGGATCTTGTCTTCCTTTGCAACCTATTCTTTCTTTGGTACCCTTCCTTCAAACTGCACATCATTCAATGCTTGCTCAAGTTGGTCTATTCTTTCCCTCAATAGCCTATTGTCTTCCTCCTGTCCTTCAACCATCTTGGCCAATTCTGCATTTGTCACCATGATGGTGGAGCCACTAGACTCAACCTCAGACATACAATAGTCAATCCCAAATCTTTTGCTTGCTCTAATACCAATTTGATAGGGAAGTTGGAGGAATCACTCATTGATTCCTGCTCTGGGTCTTCCTTGCAAGACCTCCTTGGTGTCTTCACCACCTTAACCTATAGGACCTTCTTCTTGGTTAGGTTCCCCTGGTTCTCCTTGCCAACCCCACTACCATCACAAATTCTTTCTACCAAGTCAAATCTTGGTGCAAACTTACAACCCTCTCCTTAGTCCTTAATCCACACTAAAGACTACAATACCTCTAAAGCTTGAATTTTAATTTGCAGGGGTGTGGAGGTGTTTCTATTCATTGAAATTCATTCAATTTTGGTTCTTGAGGGTCCTTCTAGCTCCATGTCTTGGTCACTTTCACCAAACCCCCATTTAGGCCTTAGAAGGCTACTAGCCCTAGGAGCCCCAATTAGGTCTCCTCTGAGAAAACTGGTTATTGCTCAAAAATTTCCAAAGAACACCTCATTCTTTCTTTGAGGTTCTTGGTTCAAATGATCACCTCTCAAATATTTTTGAGGTCTTGGGTCTTTTTTTGCCGTACAAAGCCTCAACTTGAAAATGGGCATAAACTAGGGTTTTAAAGCCATTTTCTGGTTGCTTCCAAACTATCAAGTCTTTCACCGACCAAATGAGTTAGTGGAGTTTCCTCTTGATCACCAGAACTTGGCAAGATTCCCACCTAACTTCTCCAAAAGGAAATTTACTAAGAACTTGTCACCCCTGCAAGTTATGTGCTTTGCACTTCTTGTCTTCCCTAGCTGGACTCTTCCTGGCTCGCCTAGGGCAAGACTTTTCCAACAGCTCCTGTGCTCACACAAACCCTAAATCCTACCATATTTACACACATGGAGTCTAGTCACTATTCCCAAAGGGCCGTACAATTTGTACGGTGGGAAAGTGAACTAAATCTCCATTTCCTCAAAACTGTCTGGTTCAAACCATCAACAACAAGAAAACAAAACTATTTACAACAATGCTTGAAATTGAATTGAAAACCTATCTAAATGCCACAAAAAGCTTGAAAAGCTACCACACTACATACTACACAAATTACAGTGCTAAGTTTAATCCATTAAAGCTCACTTCAAAGCAAAAATCAGAAAAATTCACTCAAACACACTATTTTCTTCAATTCCCAAACTTCAAAGCAAATACAAAAATGCTTCCAACCCCTCTCCACTGCCGAGGCATGCCTTAAATAGGGTTCCTCAATCAGTTATGCTCCCTTGGGCTCTTCTTGGCCGTATGAAGCTCTAATTGAGCAATATAGCCAAAATTGAAAAACATTTCCTAAGAATCCCAAAAAGGTCAAAACCTTACAAACTAAACCCTTAGGCCTAATCATTGGTGAACATGACCTTCATCAGATGATCAACATCCAATCCAAAATATCATGAAGGCTTACATCAAAATAAACTAAGATTTATTGCCTAGTGTAGTTCTGCCTAGTGTTTCCTAGGTGCTCTTGCACCAGATAGCAATGGACATTTCAAACCTGATTGAATCAATCTTAGTCGTCTGATGTGCCACTTCATTAGGAAATAAAAGACTAGCATTTAAAACCAAAAATGTGAGGATAATAGTCATTTTGCTTCACGCGAGTGGGCATTAATGACACAAGGTTAATAGGTGTAATCAAATTTGATCCTAGTACATGCGAATGATTAATCTCCCGTAATCATTGAAGTTGATACACAATTTTTTATGCATATGGGTGATTAATGGCTGTGATGTGAATGCCAATGGTTAATCATTTACTTGCTCGTGCTCGTTTTCATTGAACATTGATGACTAGCATGCCTAATTTTCCTGATAAATGAGGGTTGATGGCTTTCGTTTTCACCATTGCAGTCAAGAGCTAAATTTTATAAGTCCGTGAGGAAAGTGGGGATTGTTCTAGTATGCATTTGTGAGGTTTTATGTCTAGAGAATATGAGTAATTTTGTTGCTTCTGCATCACTAATACGGAGGTCTCCCAGGCTTAGCTTGTAGGAATCGCACCATGATGCTCTAGGGAATGGATAGAGCACACCAAGAGTTGCTTCAATTCCAAAGGAAGAGTGTAAGAAAGAGGCCCGTGGCAAGAAGTATATGCAAGTTGCTGTGAGAAGCAATTACTGGTTAAGGAGCTGAGTTGTGACCAGAGAAACAAAAAAAGCTAAGGAAAAGGAGCCTGGAAGGTCCATGAGGGAAACAAGGAGAAAGATGAAATATGGTCGAGCTTGTCTTGGATGGTAAAATTCTCCTATTGAGATTTCAGATGGTCCCTCAGATAGCATGAATAAGACTAATTTCGGTTACTGCCAGTATCTTATGGCCCTAACAGAATTAGCAAGCTCAAATGATGAAGTAATAGCGGTTTCCCCAATTTCAATAAAGACACCAAGTGGGCATGTTGGCCTTGCTACTGGCAAGGACACTAATGAAGAAGAAGTGGTGGTTTCCCCAACCTCTGCCAGGACATGAAGTGGGCGTGTGTATTTTGGTTCTGGTGTTTGGTTTATGGTTTTGTTATTTGGTGATAATGGTGCTTTGGTACAACTTTATGGCTATTGTACTAACTTAGGTGGTTTTTTGATGACATGATGAAGAAATTTTTGGTTCGACATGGGTGTGGAATGTAAAGGCTTGTTAACAACTAACAATTATTTTGGCGGCATCAAATGGTTCTTTTTGGGAAAATGCTATAAATTTTTTTCCCCTATTTTGTAAATGATTACAAGCAACCATTCAAGAAATATCTAAAATGCAGTTGATTTTTTTTTTGAAATGAAATGCATGTGAAATGTAATTGTAATTGAGTTGGCTGCTTGTTTCTCCCTTGATCTATAAAAGGGATTTTAGGGCTCATTTCAAAGGGTTTGATTTTTGAGTCTCGTCATAGTTCAGGTAGAAGCTAAGTTCATGAAGGAGCATACTATAGAAGATATCAATGAATAGAATAATAAATTGTCTTGATTATGGGTCATGTATTTAGGAATCTTAAATTAGTTTTATAGAAACCATAGATATAAAAGAAAATTTTAGTTATCGAGCATGTACTCTCCTATGCAATTCTCTTGCAGATTATAAATGAAAATGATCAATGATCTTTTTGTTCATCTCCAGTTGTTTTAATTGGATGTGTGGATTTGTTTTTGCTTCAGTTCAAAGAATTGGTTAAATGCTTAAATAAAGTCACAAGTCTGTGAGTGAAGAGTACAAGATTTGGTAAGGAGCAGTGTTCCAGATGTAGTGAGTTGAATACTACAAAGTAGTAGGAAAATAGTCCATCAACGTTTGAATTAAATGGTTGATATATTATTGGTTGTTGCATATTTGACTTCGTTCTCCCAATTGATGAAGCACTGGTCTATTTGTTAGGAAATATTGCAAGTAAATGAACTAGTGATATTCATAGCTAGGGATTTAAAATGAGAAAAAAATTCATTAAAAAATATTTCAATTATGAAGTATGAGTTTGAAGTATTCCCCAATTCCTAGCAAATAGATAATAATTTATTCATAGGTCTGCCAAATCTTTAGTGAATTATGTTTATCTGCAATTAATAGGAATTGATTTGTGTATAAATGTGTTTTCAATTAGACAAACATTACTTGAAAAAAAAAAGGAACACCCTCCTAGGTCTCACAGAGCCTAAAAAGTAGGAGTGAAGGCATCAAAATCCTTTACTTGTTTGTTGGCCACTAGATTTGAAGATTCTTGAGCGTAAGGGTTGGCTACCCTTTAGAGAACTTCAAGGTTATGTTGGAGAATACACCAACATAATTGGTGACTTTACTGGGGAGAATTTAGAATCTCCAGCTGTAGACTTTAACATCATAGAGTCAAGTGTTTGGTGGATCTAAACATCTTGTTCAGATATTGAGAAGTTTTCAGACCTGGAAGTGATTTTGTTGCAACAAATTTCAAAGAATTTATGTGTGACTCTCCTGATGGTGAAGACCCAGAATGAGAATTATCTTTGAAAGAACTTCATATTGATTGAAGTTTGATCCTTTGTAAAAGAGGTGGAGACTCTATCTAAAGAACCCAATAAAGAATACAGAAGAGTTCTAGATCTTTAGATATTTGCAATTAGGAAGAAAAGGTTAACGACTACTACAAGTTTCCAGGTATTCTCATAAATCTAAAGAGTATAATTTGCAAGAAAATTATAAGAAATCTTCAGGACTTAAGATGTAAATGATTGCCAATTAGGGGAATGTAATGTCCCCATTTTAGCCCTACGCTCTTCATTTGAATTTAGCCTATTCTTGGAAATCTGTAGGCTAAGCTGAAGCAGAAAATTAGGGTTTCCTCTTTTAGATGCTTTTTTAAGGGTTTCCTCTTTCATATACTACTCAGTTAGCGTTAAGAGGATGTTGTGTAGACTTACTATTTTTAGCAATTCACTATTTTTAAGCAAGTATATCTTTTAGCAATATCTATTTAGCAGTGGTTCAATCCATTGCAGTTCGGTTGTTCAGTTTGACTTTCTAATGGTTTTGAAGCAAACTTACTATTTTTGGCATTGGCCAACTATTTTTAGTAAGTCTAATTTTGGCAGTGGCATCATTTGTAGCATCAACTTAGGTAATCATTCTATTTTTGGAAGAATTAGTTTGGGTGTTGGTTTTTGGCTTTGGATTCTATCTCTCCTTTGGACTGAGTTTCAACACTTAGTCAATTTTATAATTTGAGTTTGTACCTTGTGCCTAGGCAACAACTTCAAGTTGTTTTTAAAAATGGGTCATAAGGGGTTGATTTGAGCATTTAATATTTATATTAAATGTTTTATTGTGCAAATTGTAAATGGACGCCTAAAGGGAGATGATTAATGTTTTAATAATTCAAATAAAGTGCAACAAGAGAGGTGGTGTCCCTTGAAGAAGCTGAAGAGGTTCTTGTGGGAGTTTCATGTTGATTCATTTTCCAGCTGGAGAGCCTATTTATTGATACCATGCTCATTCATTCTTATCTTTGGAAAAAATAGAACAAAATGTTGTTGGATTGAATTCAAAACCTGACTAAGGGGAAGCTTAGAAAATTGACTCCATTCTTTGAGCCTGAAACTATGGTTCCCTAGATGGTGGATTGAGAGTGTGCTTCATTCAGAAGTGCACATTGAGCTTCAATCTTGAGTTTTTGATGAGATTTTCCAGATTTGGAGTTGCTGGCTCATCTACAACTGAAAGTTATTTTTATATACAAATCTTAGTATGATTTTTAATTGCTTATGGGTATTGGCTCCTTTTTTTTTTTTCCTATGCTAGTGGTGCCCTCTTTGGTGCATTTACAGATTTTTTTATGGAGTCTTCAATTTATTAGAGAGGTCGCCCATCCTCTAGGGCCACACCATCTCTTTTGTTGATTATTAGAAGTTGTGCCTTCAATTTATGGTCAGTTTGTATCGAATATCTCGTGTGTGTTGGTCACCTAGCATTAGAGATATTGTATTTTCAGTTGTATGGGATTTTTTGAAGTTTGGGTAGGAGAAATAAGCAAATTTTAGTGATGTTTTCAGTATTTTGTGTTGCTGGTTGTCATACAACTAAAGATGATTTTGTATACAACTCATTGAGTAAATTTTATTTCATTATGGGTATTTGAGCTAACCATTTCTATGCTAAGGGCAATGCTATTTGTAGAAAATTAGAATTTATGATGAAATATGGTTTTTTCTAGGAAGGTCGTACCTTTCCTAGGGCCATACCATTAACGAGTAGCTTGCCTTGGGTTTCGAACTTGCTATTTGGTGATTTTTGGAACTTGCAAACTCATGTTTGTTGGTCACCTATCCTTCTTGAATGCTGCTTTGAGTTTTGGTGAGCTTTGAAGTTGAATTGAGGTATATATATATACATTTTTGGATTGAATGTAGTTGCTCGTTCAATACATTTCTGTAGCTGGGTTTTTATATTGAAGATTGCTTAAGTTTAGATTTTGGATTGTTCTTCAATAATTGAGAGATTCTTGAGTTGGAGATCATCTATTTCATTGTGCTTTGAAGATATTGCAATAACTCTTGTAAATTGTAGTTGTTTATCATTGTAAGACTATAAACAGTAGTACTATTCTAGTCATTTAATTAGTTGCAAATTCTTGTGATTAATCTTTCATATTTGTAACCCCTAGATGGTTTACCACCAGTGTGGAAAAAGAACTTTTTAATCTCTCCTTGTACCCACTAAAAAGTGGTGAATTCCCACTCACGAGTGGATGCCTGCCGCAACAGATGAATTAGTTTTGCATTGTAATGTTTTTTCCCCCCACTGTTCAAGTGGTGTGGAAATTCTCATGGTTGGTTCATTGTCTAAGTTCATTTTAGTTTGTAATAAGTACTCTTCCATATGTTAGAACCTCACTTTCAAAAGGATCTTGTGTGCACATTATTAGCATTGAGTCTTATCATTTACTTTCAGATGTAATCATTTTTAGTTATTGAGTTATTTAGATCCTAGGGATCCTCTGACCATATGCCTGCCCCTCGTCCTTCAGTGGTCTTAGGGTGCATTCTTGGTTAGAGTTCTTTTCTGCATCATTTTAGTTTTGGAGCTAACCTTAACGGGTGCGTGTTGCATTGTAATTGATATTGAAAAATGAAGGAAAAAATTAAGGGGCTTATTTCAGTGGCATTAGAGCAAAAGATCCTGCCATCCTGTGATCAATGCTTCATGTTTAGGAAGATGAGTGACAAAGATCTTCGGTACTACACCGAAAGTTAGAACAAATTCTAGTACGACTCCTTGTGGTATTCAGAAGTTAGGAGTTAAGCATGGCTAATGAAGAAGAGATGAAGTTGGAAAAGACTCTCTTTATGGCTGGAAAGAGACTTGGCAAAGAATTTTAGTCAAGAGAAAATGAAGAGAACATTCTTCATTTGTTAGAACAATTTTTAGACAAGTGAATCCATCACCTTCAGAGAAAATGGAGTTGGCACTAGCTCTTGCAGTGAATTCGTTGAATCAACCCTATTGGTAGGGACATCCTGATGAAGGAACCAAGCTGCTGATTTCTTCTTGTTTCATGGAGATAATTAGAATTGAAATTCCCCAGTTGCCCTATGATGATGAAACTATGAAGAACATATTAAACATGATAGTGGAAAGTTTTCAAGATTTGGATGAAACTGGTAGTAGCTTATTTTCAAGAAGAGAAACTATTTTAAAGAAAATTTCTAAAGTTGGTGCTTGCATTTATTGATAGAATTGGAGATGAAGAATCAAATTTATCACATTTTTAATTATTTTTTCACCTCGACTTGGAGTGAGCAAGAAGAGAGTATGCTTGCAGCCATCATAAATGTCCTAGTTTCTACAATTAAAGAAGTTGATAGTCTTCCTGAAAGTGTCCAAACTCTTCTCTTGAATGCTTTGAAACGTGAAGAGTAAATTTCTCCCACTGCTGATTGGTTAGTTAAAGAATTTTTCAGTCAATGTGAAGATAAGTTGAAACGATTTTTGAAGAAGACTGTTGTGAACAAAGAGGAGATTTCCGAAGCTGAAGAGGAGGATGAAAGTTGGAATCCCTTTGAAGACATTGCAAAATTTCAAGGGGTTTCTATGGATTTGCACTCATCCAAGCATTCCGTAGAAGAATGTAAGGTGACAGTGGAAGCTTTGAAGGCTAGTGAGGTACTCTTGTTTTCTACAGAGGAGAACAATGAGTTGACTTGTGTTAAGAAGCCTCATGTTGAAGATTCAAAGAAAGAACTAGTGGAAACAAAAGTTGAAACATAGATGCATGAAGAGGCCATATGTGTAGATCCTAATGAAGGAGAAGTTCGGTTAGAAGGAGTTAGTTGTTCAATCAGAAAATTACTTCTTCACAATTTTGAAGAATGTTGGTTTGAAAGTCAAGCTAAAGAGGAGAAAGAGATAGAAGAAGTAGTAGTCACTTCCCACTTCAAAGCTGATTTGACTAACTCCCTAGAATCATGTGTAGAAGACAACATGGAAGGAGAAGCTTCTAGTAGTTATAAGGAAGATTTCTCTTCACCTAAAATCAAGCTAAGGTAAAAAGCTAGGGAATTGGAAGGCACTATGGATGGAATGATGAAGAGTGTTCATCACATGCGAGACAAATTTAGGAGTACAACTCAAACCATTTTTGGACTCTTTATCCATCAAGGCTATTCTACACCATCTCAGGCCGCATATAATGATTGCATCTCAAGTGCACACATTGCTGATAATGGTATTCAAGTTTTGTCAAAACTTGATAGAATTCATAGGCAAGTAGAACATTTGATTTATGATGTGCCTAGGGGAGAAGTTGTATGTTGCATTTCTATTGATGATATGAAGTACATTAAATTTTCCTTGGACAAAATTAAATCTAGTCTTTTTCACATCATTCATGACAAAGACATAGTGACCAATATTGCTGACAAGCGATTGGAGTGGAATGAGCTTACCGAAGTGAAGTTACAAGAAGTGCATGAGACTCTAATTGAAGCAGAAAATCAGATTGCTACTGTTTAATACTCACGGGAGCAAGAAAACAAAAGAAGAGCAGAATAGCTTCAAGTAATTCTTGATGAGCTTGATCTCATACAAGAAGCATATGATTTAGAATGCTACCCTGAGAGACCAAAGCATTCAAATTCTCAAGTTTTTCAGGCTTTTGACAATCTCTTGTATGAAGAAGGTTCTAGCAAGGTTTATGTAAATCCTCTTTTCGAAAATAATGAAGGAATTGCTTCAAAGATTACTGAAGGAGGGGATTTGAGTTTGTGTTCCAGCATTGGAGAGTTTATACGTGAGTTGCATGAAGTTGAATCTACTGTTGCTCCTAGTGCCACCATTCAACAAGAAATGGTAACTCATGTATCACGAAGAAATGAAGACATTCTTACTGTTCATCAACAAAGAGATGATTGATATCTTGATGAAGGTTTCATTCATTATTTGATGAGGACGCTTGTGAGGCTCTTGTCAGATTTTAGTACATCTTCATCTTCTCTTAGAGTGATTGATTTCAGAATTGTATTTGATGAAGGATTCATGGAATCTTTTCGAAAAGTCATATCACAAGATCCTGGATTCGATCTCTTCAATGAACAAAGATTGGTTGAATACTTCTTGGAGTTTCAAGAAGTGGCAATTCAGATGGAAGAAGAAAATCAAAGGATTCATGTGAGAGTAGTTCTCCATTTGAGAAGTGATTCTTGATGGTTGTTCGTTTGGGATCCTGGCATTACTTGGCAAGAAGGTAATATTGTAAATTTTATGAGAGATAAACCAACATATAATATTCAGAATGTGGTTGTGACCATTTTCTTATGTGCTCGGAAACATCTTCAATTGAAAATCAGTATTTGGGATCTCAAGCATTTTCTTATGAAGAATGGAATGCATAAAAAGAAGGTTGGATGGAGAGATAATTGTCAAAATTTTAGTTTTATGTTTGTTGCCTCCTTTTTTTGTCATTGGTTCTTTATTTCTAATCATAAATTGGTGTTATGATAGAAGGAAATATGATCAAAAGTTGGTCTATGGTGGCATTGGGACCTTCGATAGAGGTTCCAACAGCCTTATTCAAGAGAAAATATGCTTATTTTGTTGGAGATTTTTCATATTGCAGCTGCTGCTTATTGTTTGGGATGTTGATTTTTCATAAATCAAATTTCAAATTGTCTAAATCAAACCTGTTAGTTGGTTGGTGTTTCCATTTTATGACCTTCCAGTCTACTATTAGGAGTGATTTTGAGCCTCAAATGAGAAAAGGATTGTTCCAGAGCAGCCAAAATTCATGTATGGGATGTTCTCTAATGTTCAACAATGGCCTTCTCTGTGTTTTCTCCTATACCAATGTTTGGGGCAGCGAGTTGGAAACTGATTTGGTTCATGAGTTGGAGACTCATGAGGTGAAATTTGTAAGTTTTTTATGGAGCATGTTTTTGAGTTGAGAGGACTATCTTTATTTTTGCTCAGGAATGTGTTATTGTGGGATTGTTGTTGTTAAATCCTCTGAGTTTACAGGACATGAGATGCTATAGGATTATGATTTCAGTTCCTTCAAGACAATCAGTTTAAGCCATGTGATTGGAAGGAGTATAGTGCAATCTTGGGATATTGGTCATATTTATGTGATCAATGTGGTGCAACGTCAACATGATGGGTCTATGCGGAGATGGATTTGGGACCTTGGGATCCTATGTGGCGTGGTAAGGATCAAATTGTTTCCTTGGAGTGTGGTGGCATTGCTTGAGGACAAGTGATTTTGGGAAGGGCAGACTATAATGTCCCCATTTTAGCCCTACACTCTTCATTTGGATTTAGCCTATTTCCAAAAAAACGTAGGCTAAGCTGAAGCAGAAAATTAGGGTTTCCTCTTTCGGATGCTTTTTCGAGGGTTTCCTCTTTCAGATACTACTCAGTTGGTGTTAAGAGGATGTTGTGTAGACTTACTATTTTTAGCAGTTCACTATTTTTTAGCAAGTCTATCTTTTAGCAGTATTTGTCTAGCAGTGGTTCAATCCCTTGCATTTTGGTTGTTCAGTTTGGATTTCTAATGGTTTTGAAGCGAACTTACTATTTTTGGCATTGGATATTTTTAGTAAGTCTAATTTTGGCAGTGGCATCATTTGCAACATCAGCTCAGGTCATCATTCTATTTCTGGCAGAATCAGTTTGGGTGTTGGTTTTTGGCTTTGGATTCTATCTCTCCTTTGGACTGAGTTTCAACACTTAGTCAATTTTATAATTTGAGTTTGTACCATGTGCCTAGGCAACAACTTCAAGTTGTTTTTAAAAAGGGGTTATAAGGGGTTGATTTGAGCATTTAATATTTATATTAAATGTTTTATTGTGCAAATTGTAAATGGATGCCTAAAGGGAGATGATTAATGTTTTAATAATTCAAATAAAGTGCAACAAGAGAGGTGGCCTCCCTTGGAGAAGCTGAAGAGGTTCTTGTGGGAGTTTCATGTTGATTCATTTTCTAGCTGAAGAGCCTATTTATTGATACCTTGCTCATTCATTCTTATCTTTGGAAAGAATATAACAAAATGCTGTTGGATTGAATTCAGAACCCAGCTAAGGGGAAGCTTAGAAATTTGACTCCATTCTTTGGGCCTAAAACTATGGTTCCCTAGATGGTGGATTGAGAGTGTGCTTTATTCGAAAGTGCACATTGAGCTTCAATGTTGATTTGTTGATGAGATTTTCCAAATTTTGAGTTGTTGGTTCATCTACTGCTGAAAGTGATTTTTATAGACAACTCTTAGTATGATTTTTTATTGCTTATGTGTATTGGCTCCTTTGTTTCCTATGCTAGTGGTGCCCTCTTTGGTGCATTTACATATTTTTTTATGGAGTCTTCAATTTATTAGAGAGGTCACCCCTCCTATAGGGCCACACCATCTCTTTTGCTGATTATTGGAAGTTGTGCCTTCAATTTATGGTTAGTTTGTATCAAATATCTCATGGTGTTGGTCGCCTAGCATTGGAGATATTGTATTTTTAGTTGTATGGGATTTGTTGAAGTTTGGGTAGGAGAAATAAGCAAATTTTGGTGATGTTTTTAGTATTCTGTGTTGCTAGTTGTCATATAGCTGAAGATGATTTTCGTATACAACTCATTGAGTAAATTTTATTTCATTATGGGTATTTGAGCTAATCATTTCTATGCTAAGGGAGATGCTATTTGTAGAAAATCAGAATTTATGATGAAATATGGTTTTTTATAGGAAGGCCGTACCTTTCCTAGGGCCATACCATTAATGAGCAGCTTGCCTTGGGTTTTGAACTTGCTATTTGGTGATTGTTTGGCACTTACAAACTCATGGTTGCTGGTTGCCTATCCTTCTTGAATGCTACTTTGAGTTTTGGTGAGCTTTGAAGTTGATTTGAGGTATATATATGCATTTTTGGATTGAATGTAGTTGCTGGTTCAGTACATTTCTGTAGCTGGGTTTTTATATAAGATTGCTTAAATTTAGATTTTGGCTTGTTCTTCAATAATTGAGAGATTCTAGAGTGGGAGATCATCTATTTCATTGTCTTTGAAGATATTTCAATAACTCTTGTAAATTGTAGTTGTTCATCATTGTAAGACTGTAAACAGTAGTACTGTTCCAGTCATTTAATTAGTTGCAAATTCTTGTGATTAATTTTTCATATTTGTAACCCCTGGATAGTTTACCACTATTGTGGAAAAATAACTTGTTAATCTCTCCTTGTACCCACTGAAAGGTGAATTCCCACTCACGAGTGGATGCCCGCCACAACGGATGAATTAATTTTGCATTGTAATGTTTTTTCCCCCCACTGTTCAAGTGATAGCGTGGAAATTCTCATGGTTGGTTCACCGCCTAAGTTCATTTTAGTTTGTAATAAGTACTCTTCCATATGTTAGCACCTCACCTTCAAAAGGATCTTGTGTGCACATTCTTGGCACTGAGTCTTATCATTTACTTTTAGTTGTAATCAGTTTCAGTTATTCAATTATTTAGATCCTAGGGATCCTTTGACCATACGCCTACCCCTCCTCCTTCAATGGTCTTAGGGTGCATTCTTGGTTAGAGTTATTTTCTGCATCATTTCAGTTTTGGAGCTAACCTTAACAGGTGCATGTTGCATTGTAATTGATATTGAAAAATCAAGGAAAAAATTAAGGGGCTTATTTTAGTGAAATAGCATAAAGGGGGGGAATAGTAGTGGTAATTTTGCATGCTTCTAAAGTGTAAATTGAAGTTCATATATTATGCTAAAGAAGCATGTTATTTTTTAAGATCTTAAGCAAAATAGATAGGAGATTTACATTGTCAAAAGCTTAAGAGTATAACTACAAAGGAAGTTTGAACTTCCTTTTAAAATTATGTGGTAAATCAGACAAACCTTGTAAAAGGTGTGAGAAAATGCCTTATCAATCTGTGCATCCTGGTAGGGAACCAAATATAACAATGTATAATGGGAAATCTTTGTCATATCAAAGAAATTTTAGTACCGAAGGGTACAAAGCTATAGACTTCAGTAACATTTTTGGTTATCCAAATTCTGTACCGTCTAAGATTGGATAAAAGGTACCAAAGTTCAATGGTGGAAAGTCTGAATCAACAACCAAACATCTGCAAGAGTTTGTCGGTGTTATGGGAGATTATGAATTGGACTTTGAGGATGTTGTCATGAAACTGTTTGTTCAGTTCTAAAAGGAGATACAAGAGACTGGTTCTCATATCTACCAACATCCTCAATACATTCATGGGAGGAGTTTAAAGTAGTGTTCATGGAGAAGTTTGGTGAAAAGATTGATCTGATCCTAATAAGACAAAAGTTCATGAGCATGGGAAAAGAAGAGGATGAGTTAGTCCCTTCTTTTAATCTTAGATTTTCAAAGATAATAAGAGAGATCCGTGAAAGCATAAGGCCAAATGATGCATAATGTTTGGTCATGTACTTAGGTGCATTTGATAAAAAGATGAGTTATCTATTAAGAGACAAAGAGCCCAAAACACTGCATCAAGCATATCAAGTTGCCATAGATATTGAGAACAACTTGAAACATTCAATGATGAAAGGATATTCAACCACCAGTATTGGTCATCCAAGCACATTTCATGCAAATAGAACCAATGGATCAATCAGACGCTAAGGCTTCTACTATTCCAATTTATCTATCACCACAATATGAGGATCATAGTAAGCTCCAAGTTGAATATCCACAAGATCAAAGCAAAGCTGACCAAGTGTCTTCTATTAAAAGATTGTGTGAAATGAAAAGGAACAAATAAGAATCACCTTATGATTTTTTCTCCAGATTTTTGGATGCCTTGTTGGAGGTACCCAAAAGTGTCAGACCAAAAGATTCAATATGCATTGATCTGTTCTGTGAAATGTACCAATTAGGACTGAGTACCTTGCCAAATGAATTGAAACCTCATAGTTGGGACCAAGTAATTGATTGGATAAAGATTGTAGAGGGATCTAAGAATGATTATGTACAACATGTGATGCCCCCGAATGTTAGTGGGCATTGTCTTGTTGAGAATGATTAGGAAACAATGCAAAGAAGTGAGGAAAGTGTATCAAAATATAAACATCCATCACATTGTATGGGAGAATGTAACGATTGTGATCAATTCACGGGTAGCATATCTATAGATCAATACAATAATAATGAAGATGAAGATGCAAAATATGATTCCAAAGTTGATATGCATGATCTTCATCCCTGGGATGTCCTGGATGGTGAAGAAGTAAAAGAGGTACAAGAGGTTATATCATGTCATGATTTGATCAGTGACCATGGTGCAAATATTGTTGATATTCTATTGCCAATTAGAGGTCAAGATGCTAGAAATGAAAACTCAAGTTTTTAGTCTAGTGAATCTGAGCATAGTTTTAGCATTGGTGAGTCTCTTTTCCATAGTAATTATAATGGAATTGAGTGTGGTCATTCCTCTGATGATTATGATTGTCCTTATGAAGTTGGGAGGGAATCATTTATTTCAGATAAGCAATATGTTGATAACAATGGGAATGTATGTATGCTTGAGGAGGAACAATTTTTTTTTTGCAAAGAGTTTTTAGAATGTGGGTCAAAGGTTTCAATTGTTGATGATGTAAGTGAAACTAAAAATTTGTCAATATGCTCCTCTTATGAGTATGAAAATTTTGAATACAATAATGATATAAGAAATATGGACTATCATGTTGAGGATGTAGAAGCTCTTATGTCAACAATGAAAGTGTGGGAAAACCACCTATTTTATGATCCTCTATTTCCATTGGAAGTGAGAAATGATAATACTTATTGGTGTAGAAATAATTCACTCTTTGATGAGGACTTTGATGACCCATTTGACACAGGGCTAGAATGTGGCTATGAGAAAACAAGGCAACATAGTGATGAATTCCTTGAGAGAAGTGTGTATGAATATTTTACATTTGATATAAATGTTGTAAGTGAGATTGAATCTCATGATGAAATTGAGGTTTCTAATTGTTCTCTAAAGATTGTAATTGCTCTCATGAAGATAGTTTAGGGATATTCGGTTCATATAAATAATCTAATGATATAAATTCTCATGAGGTCATTTTTACACAAGTGAATGAAAAAATTGCACATGAAAAATACCTGGAATGTGATTCAGTTCTACCAACAGATGACCATGATAATTGTGAGAATGATAAAGAACTGGAAGACAAAAATGTGACTACCTAGTATGTTGGTCTTGAAAACAATTCTATAAATGATGAACATGCATATGTCCCAACCCCTTATGATTTGTTGGGAAAAGTAGAGATAGAAATTTCATCGAAACATGAAGATGATGATGGTATATAAATTGATGAGAGTTCAGGGGTTCATTATTGAATGACCGTATTATACATTGTGGTAGATACATGTATCCTCGATCAACATTATTACCTGTGGATAGTGTGAAACAATTTGATGAATCCTCAAGTTATGTTGACACTGCAAAACCTTTTGATCTATGTGTTGAGTGCCCAAATGATGCAAATAATAATGGGTGTAATGTTAGTCGACAAGAAATTGGATTTTGATGCTTCTTTGCTGATGTTCCTTTTCTTCACAGTATGATTATGAACATGTTTCCATCCAATGAGGAGAACACTTATGGGAAGCAGAATGAAGGAGCTCCTGAATATGTACCTTTTCTTTTTGATACTGTTACCTATTTTTCACTCTATGCTCAATAGGTAGAGCTAAATGAAGTTCAACTATTATAGGTATAGGAAATTTTCATATTTTTGCTGATAAAGTGTTCGTTGATCATCATTGAGATCATCTTACATATGTGTCATAAGTTTATTGTGCAAATGTTTAAAACATAAAATTAAGAAAATTTGCATAATGATACTTTTATTCATTTTGTGAAATGCTGAATCTCGCACAAGCCGCGAGAGTAACTGAGTTTGTCTCTGACAATCAAGAGATGAATACAAAATTGAAATGGACAGACTACACTGCTGAAAATAACATAAGCATAAAAAAAAGAAGCAATTCATCATTGCCTGTAATGACGAATTACTTCGTTGGTGCTTCTAGCCATTATGCCTCCAAGCAGTTGCAGCCTCGCTTCATCGCTCCGTGTACCTGCAAAATCATTAAGGAAATGGTATTAGAGTTATACTCTAAGCAATGGTGAATTACTTTCTGCCTTACGCCTATGCTACAAACATAAATGTAATTTGCGTTAAACCAAAAATTCATCAGATAATTGAAAAAAATCAAGCGGAAAGACATAATTCAATGGAAGCTTTCAGCTTCTTTTATTTTGCTAACATGTTTGTTTCAGTGTGCAGGAACAGGTTTATCATGTTCGAGTTCTTTTCATCAGATATGTGGAGTAAAACGGGCTCCCACAAGGGTTGAGCCCGACATATCGAAAGGATACACTCTCAGGTTACATACAAGAGTTCATTAATGTTGTCGAAATCAGTCATCAAAAGAGTTACTGAATTTAAGAAATAGTCAATAAGCAGCTTTATTTCAAAGACATCAAAGAAAGCAGCTTGAGCATACAGTATAGCTTTGTTCTTCTTATCATAGCATCAAGACAGCTTTGATAATACATGGAGAAATAAGTAAGCAGTCTTGCATGTTTTCAGCATTCATATTTTGAGCTGGGTGAATGAGGTATTATATTCATAACTGGAAGGAATACAAATCTAGAAATGTACGAAAATCATAAAATGTTGGAAAAGCATTATCGAATAAGTGAGTTCAATCAGCTTATGAATTAAGTGGCAAAATGTTTTCCAGTATGGAAAAGAGTGAAGGTTACAACTGAATCAAAAGTCTGATTATACATGGGGCAGCAATTATGGCTTAGAAAACATTCTACAGGCATGTGTATTTCAAATACCAGACGAGAAATGTCAAGACATTGAACATGAAGACTTAACAGAGGCAATTTGTAGCAGCATCAAGTACATATTTGTAATGGTACAGTCTTGGAGAATGAGCATAATGCCAATCTATTGATGAGAATAGACTAAAGGAACATATTCAAATGACTGATTTATCTTCTCAGTTTAAGAACAACCCTGGTAGAAATGATAATGTACAACAATCTTAAAGAAGAAAGTGACCAGATGGAT
Source organism: Sequoia sempervirens (assembly GCA_007258455.2). Classification (NCBI taxonomy): domain Eukaryota; kingdom Viridiplantae; phylum Streptophyta; class Pinopsida; order Cupressales; family Cupressaceae; genus Sequoia; species Sequoia sempervirens. The sequence continues at coordinate 1,170,264,333 of VDFB02271358.1, forward strand.
GTTCATATCAGTCAAATATTGAAGTTGAATATCATCAAAGAGGAAGCAGTTCATATACAAGAAAGCTTGGATCTATGCTATTGCTATGTGTTTGGGAAGAGATATCGTGGGATAGCGACAATTAAATAATCTGAGTTCCATATGGTTGATGCTTTAGGAGAAATAGTATGGCAATAAGCTCTTCATTGTTTCTCTTACAAAAAATACAATTCCAACATCATAACAAAGAAAGCAATTTAATGATGTTTCTTTCATCAAGAGTATTGGCATCATGGATGATTAGACATAATGTGTTGTTAAAGAAAAATAATACTATCTTTACAACAAAATTAACTGCAAGGAAACATCATGTACACCGCAGAATTTTTGCATACTTGAACTTTTACAGAGGCTAAAAAATTAGAGGAAAATATTTCTGCACAAGAGTTACGGAATACAGAAACAATGAAGAAGATATTTATGAATATTTACCACAGTTCTTAGCAAAACAACTGGAGCTACAGTCATGAGAGTTTTCTTTGAAAATACGAAAATGCAATAAATTAGAAGTACCCAGTGTGCCAAGCTGTGCCCAGACACTATTCATGAAAGAGTGGAATAATATGTAGGGTTTTCAATAATGCAAATTTCAAATGATGGATTCGAGTTGACTAAGCTATAAAGATACCCAGATGGTGTTTTTTTTTGGTTAGAAAATATAGTTTACTCAGAATTTGGAACATAAATATAAAGCTGATATAGGAATCTGTCATGGGTCGCACCAAGAGGGAAGAATATGCTGACCATTATGTCTTCTCTTTACACTCAAATCCTTGAGAATACAAAATGTAAAAGTGGTTTTTGTTTATACCCAGATCCAGGAGTTAAGCCGCAGCCTGAAGAAGAATTTTTGCATATACCCAGATGGGGTTCTAGTAAGGAAAATACATGCTTAATCTATTAACTCATTTTGTGCTGAAAGAGCTTCCAAAATCTTGTTTTATATCCAGAATACAAAAGAATAAAGTGTAGATTGGTTATTTTCAAAGGTTGAACCAGTGATATAGCACCTTTCATCACAAACACATTGTCAAAGTCTAGATGAATATGTATAGGCACTGCCAGTATTATGAATAATACACAATAAAGATCAATACACAGAGATTTAATGGCGGGAGTTTGCATTTTAGAAAGGAAAAAAGAAAAGAAAATGAGACTCACCGTTATTTTTTATTTATTTTCTAGAAGATCATAAGTTTGAGTCTGTGCTTTTTTATCTTCAATATGTGTGGTTCAAACTTGCGTGCCAGCCAAGGGAGTAGAGAACAACATGATATGACAGAAGTGTCAAAAGACAGAGAAAGGAAAATGTCATTTTGCGGCTTTTAAGCAAGATTTGTCTCAGAAAATGAAGCAAGTGAATGATGAAATAGCTTAAGATTTGTTTTACCATGAGTTTCTTATAAGATCTGGCAGGAGAACACTGGGAAATGTCTATTAACTGTCCAGCTTCAAAGAATTTCTCAGTTTCCAAACCCTAGCAGTGGCGGCGGCTGTTTTCCTCAAGCTTCTCTAAGTCGAATGCAAAGTGAATGATAAGTTTTAGGGTTTGAGTGCTCTCAAAAGCCCTAACTCGAATGATGTGTTCTCTTGACTTTTGCTTGGAAATTAAAAAGAAAATCATTTCACTTTTTGAATATTTCATGGTCTTGACTCTTTAGAGTCAATCGACCTAATCATGCTGAAGGGGCCCGTGCACTTTGCATGGTGTTTAAAATCAAACATTCAATTAAATATTAAAGTAATATAGCTATTACTCCAATATTTAAGAAGTTATTACCAATGGTTAAAATATTAAAATAATCATTCGATGATTTTTTTTTAATATTTAATTAAATCAAGCTCTTCTCAAATTCATACAAGAGTATAAGTGAAGTCAACTGCAAATCTAATCATGCAAGTGGAGTAAATTATGGAGGTTGCTTTTCACTTTCAGAGGAGTTCTAATTATTATGGGAGGATTGGTAAAAATGAGGTAGTTTTGCATGCTTTAAGTCACTTTTTCAGGGAGTTGCAGTTCAGTTGGAATAGTGCATGTATCAGTTATGACTTGGTAGTGAGTTTGAGCTTGATTGGACTTATTTTTGCATGATTTTGGGCCTCCTTTTCAGAGATATTTTCTTCTGCTCGGATTTGGCTTTGGAGTTATCACCCTTTCTTGGAGTTGGACTTTCAGTTCTTTTTGCATGCCTTTTGGAAAGGTTTTCTTTTGTATATATTGAAAAACTTAACGGTTTTTCAATCTAGTTCTTATTTTTTAGCCTTTGCACTTTGCAAAGCGAATCATCTTGTAACTCATCATTTTTACAGATTAATACAACAGTGTTTTTACAAGTTCAAATCGTGTTATTGCAGAGAATTCCTTCAAGTTTCAGTATTTTAGAATTTTCCTTCAAGTTTGAAGCATCTTTGTCATGTGGGATTGATCGAAGTAATTATTGTGTTTGCAATATATGAAACCTTTAAATATTTCAGTCTCCTTAATGAATTCTGTATGCATCCAAGTTTAAATCTACTGGTTAAACATTGTGCTAATCAGTAATTGAACAGTCTAGTTGTGAAAATCATATTTTCCTTCTGTGATTGTTTCTTTAATAGCCTTTGTTTAAAATATTCAAGCGTTTAAGCTTCTAGATCTGGTTGTGTGAATAAAAATAGTGAGTAATTGTTTTATGAGTTAAGTCTGCATGTTGAATTCTTCGGTGCATCACCATAGTTAAGATTTCATAGTTTAGAATTCAAACTTAGTCTTTCTACCTCTTTCCCAGCCAAATCAGTTAGTTTTAGGAGTTTTTTCATTAGGGAACCAACCCTCTCTGGAGATTGATTCTCAAAATTAGGCAACCCACAGGCCTGAGAATCATTCCATGTTTCAACAGATTGCTAGATTTAACTAATCGAGCGTTTGGGTGCAATCTGATTGACAACAGTTTTTGGCACGTCCGGTGGGACTCTGAATCACTTTTCAGAGCAAAGTTTTACAGTTCAAGCTGCTATTTAGTATATAAAGCAGTTTATTCCAGCCTTTCAAAGGATTATTTTCATATACCTGGCGACCCCGTTTCTCAGTTTTTAGCAGATCAAGTGCACACAGTTTATGAGAAAAGTTCAGACACGAAGTTCTTCTTCGTTTGATCACTTGCAGCTGTCTTCGCCAAAGAGAATAGGGAGGACAGCCAAGCGAACATCTGGTAAATCTACAAGAAAACGATCAATTTCTTCGATTCGAAGGGCAGAACTGATAGTTTATACATCGAAAAGAAGAGGCAGATCATTAACAAGGCATCCAAGTTATTTCTCAGCTTCACCAAGTTACAGAGTACTGGTTCAGCCTGTACCGATTATACAAGCAGCAAATTTCAGAACAGCAACAGTTCCGATGGCAACTAGAGCACATGCTTTTGTTCCGTTTGACGGGGGTAGCCCGTTAGATCTGGCTTTGCATGATGATATACCAGTAGCAGCACTCAAAAGTCTGCCTTTCTTCACTGGTGAAGATCAGACTACGCCAATTGAGCACATTAGAGATGTAGCCTCGTTATGTGGAGTTCACCATGTGACTCAAGAGAATGTGGCCTTAAGATTGTTACCAGCATCATTCAAGGGTAAAGCATCTCAGTGGTTTCGTGGCTTACCAGTTCGTAGCATCCCGACATGGGATGACTTAGGAGACAAGTTGACGAAGCAATTTTTAGATAAGTCCGATCATTTATCTCTAGTTGAACAAATGACGACTATTAAGAGAGTGCCACAAGAATAAATGATGGAATTTAATTTTAGATTCCAAAGGACATGGGATCAAATTCCAGCAACGGTAAGGCCCACTCCTGACCACGCTTTTCTGTATTTTCTTAGATCGTTGCACAGTGATATGGCCTTAATGGTACAGTCAATGGGTGTGTTAACCTTACTAGCAGCATATGACATTGCCATTAGAGCTAAAAATTGCCTCATACAAGCTGGTAAACTTGCCCCAAGACCCCCTATGCCAATTTTCCCTGAGGTACAGCCATATATGCCCATTCATGTACCTCCAATAGCCGCTATACCTGCTGTTCCAGCCTTAGGTTTCCAAGCAGTAGTACAAAATAGTGCTATTCCAGCAAATTCTGATTTGCAAGGTCTAAAAGATACCCAACAGCAGCTAATGAATGACCAATAGCAAATGGCCAAGTTACTTCAAACTGTGAGTAACAATTTGGTAAGTCTTAAAAACCAGCAAGGTCAAAATTTTAGGCCTAATCAATCACCCTTTCAAGCAAATAGGCCTGCCTATCAAGCTGATTACCAGGGACAGAAGAGGAATTTTAACTTTAGGCCTAATCAACCATTTAACCCAGCTGCTGCTAACTCTTCAAAAGAGCTGATGCCAATACAGAACAACTTAGCGCAGGATTATGTTTGGTGTTATCCCTGCAATCAGCCTCATAATCAGGCTACTTGCATGAACGGGGTGATTAATCAAGCACTCATGGTGCAAAATAGTTATGTTGCTTCTGAACAAACAAATAAAGAGAATAGTGATCAACAGAGTGAACAAACTCAGCAAACTGACCTTGACGTTGCCATGATGAACTGGCAAGGAAGTGAGTTTTGTGGAGTTAATCACGTGCAAGGTCAAAATTAGTCAGCCACTTCTATTGCAGCCAATACGAGGGCCAAAAAGAGAGCATTTGACCTTAGACAACAAGCAGAAAGAGACAAACAGCCTGCTATTCACCAGAAAAATCAAGATTTTATAGCCCAACAGGGGTAGGTTCAGCCTTCAACAGCTCAAAATGTTCATGTTTTAATGAGACAGCAAGCTAGACCATCAAAGGAGCAGCCCAAAGTCCAGTTTCAGCCTCAAGCAGCTCAAGTAGATGCTGCTGTTCAAAAGGTACAGTCAAAGGTTGGTGCTTCTTCTTTCAATATCGTTGAGCATATGAAAAAAACAACTATTGGCATCACCATGATAGATGCATTACGCTTGCCTGGACAAAAAGAAAGCTTGCAAGAGGCATTGGCTAAAATATCAATTTCTGGCAAAGCGAATACAAAATAGCCAAGTGTTCTTGCGAACAGTTTAGATCAAAAGCAAGGGCAGCCGGCTAAAGAGGTAAAACCACTCCCTTTTTATGTCAGTTTGATAATTGGTGAGAATATAGTGCATAATTGCATGATCGACAGTGGAGCAAGCAACTCAATCATGCCCAAGTAGCTGGCAGACAAGTTAGGTCTCGAGTATGAACCTTTGTCAAAAGGGGTAGTTCAATTAGACAGTACAGCTATTAAGTCTGTAGGAGTTATCAAAAATCTACCCCTTACATTGCATGCTTGTCCAAATTTTCAAATACCACAAGACATTTATGTTATTGATCTCCCACCTTACTTTGCCATCTGCTTATCTAGAGATTTCACTACAAAGTTAGGTGGTTATTTGTCATCAGACTGGTCTCACATGTTTTTCAGAACCAGATACGGTACCAGAGTTACCATTAAATCAGAACTATTGGCTAAAGACCATATTGAACCTTATGTTTTGAACCCCATAAACGCAAACCTAGCTTTCCATGATCAGGAGGATCAATCCGTGACTCTCGACCCCACTGTACCTATAGAAGGTATACCAGACATAAATCTAGATGAGTGGGCAGCCGAGAATCACGAGATTGATCTGTTCAATCTCATAGACGAAGTAGGTTTGGGCGTTTATATGATTCGAGAGCCTGATGCAGTTATTCCAAATCTGGTCAAGGAAGAAAAACATCAAGTACAGCAGTTTGGACAGCTTTGGAAGCTTTATTTTGACGGTTCTACGAGTAAAATTGGTGCTGGTGGAGGAGCTGTTCTGATTTCACCTAAAGGAGACAGGTATTATTCAGTGTTTAGATTTGCTTTCAGCTGTTCTAACAATGTTGCTGAATATGAAGCATTAATACATGGCTTAAAATGGGCCAGAAAAAGAAAGATTAAGTGCTTGTAGGTATTTGGCGATTCAGAATTAATAGCAAATCAAGTCAGAAATCTGAATTTAACAAAGAATGATTTGCTGAAATTGTACAAACATCGTGTTTGGGACCTAATTGAGGAGTTTGATGCATTTAATCTGCAATCAGTGCCCAGACTTCAGAATAAGCAAGCTGATAAACTTGCTGCTCTAGGGTCACAGTTCGACATTCCAGCTGAAATTCACAATGTGGAGGTACAGCAGTACGTGAAGGTAGTTGTTAGACCTTCAGTACCTAATAATAACATAAGTTGGCAGATTTTTGATAGTGATGAAAAAATATGCCATTTTCTGATGGAGGAGGCAGAGTTTTCTGCTGGAAACCAGTGCAAGTTTGATCAGCAATATGGTGATCAAATCATGCAGTTAAAATCTAATAAACTGCCAAAAGGTTTGGTGACTCTTGAGTCAATTTTCAACACTGATGACCAGGTTAGGAAAGACAAATCTGGTATCACAGTGAAGCAAGAACATTACGAACAAATAGAAATATTCAAAGACAAGCTCCTTAAGCTTGGGAAGATCTGCACAAAGGAGGAGCAACAAGCATTCATCTTGCTTTGTCAAGAATTTAGTGATATATTCGCTTGGCAGTATGGAGATTTGAAGGGTTTCAATCCCGAATTAGCTCAACATACAATTGAACTCGAACCAAATGCAAAACTGGTAAGACAGAAGTAGAGGCCTCTGAACCTGAAGTTAGAACAACTAATGAAAACATAATTAAACAAGTTGATCGAAGGTAGCATAATATTTCCAATCAAGCACACTTCTTGGGTGTCAAACTTGGTGCCTGTCAGGAAGAAAAGTGGAGAGATAAGGTTGTGCGTTGATTTCCATGATCTAAACAGAGCTTCACTCAAAGATCACTATACGCTGCCTTCAATGGAACAAATATTGCAAGTTGTTTCAGGATCAGAAAGGTTTTCATTGCTGGATGGGTATTTAGGTTACAATCAAATTTTGGTTAAAGAAGAAGATCAGTATAAGACAACCTTTACCACCAAGTGGGGTACGATGGCTTACAGAAAGATGCCGTTTGGACTATCAAACGCAGGAGCCACCTTTTAGAGAGCAATGGATATGGCTCTCCAAGGTTTGATAAACAAATTTGTTCTTGTTTACCTGGATGATGTTACTATTTTTTCACGTAATGCTGATGATCATTTCGATCATCTTAGACAGATCTTTGAGAGGTGCAGAGAATATGGAATCTCCTTGAATCTGAAGAAGAGTATTTTTGCTGTACACGAAGGTAAGCTTCTGGGTTATATCGTTTCAAAAGATGGCATTTCTATTGACCCAGAACGTATTGCAGCCATACTGGTTTTACCGCTGCCCGCTCACAAAAAGGGTTTGCAGAGCTTCTTGGGCAGAATTAACTTTGTAAGGAGGTTCATTCCTAATGTTGCAGCATTGTTACAGCCATTGACACCCATGCTGAAGAAAAACATTCAATTCAACTGGTCAAAAGAGGGAAAGAGCAGTTTTGAACAGATTAAGGAGGCACTTGCAGCAGCCCCTACTCTTATAAATCCTGATTTTGAAAAGGATTTCATACTGTACGCATTCGGAGGAGTGGATACCATCTCCGCAATGCTCTGTCAGCAAAATAATGAAGGTATGGAACAACCCATAACTTTTTTTAGTCAAGTCTTGCATGACTATGAAACAAGATATTCATTCATTGAGAAACATGTACTTGCTGTAGTGAGAAGTCTGAAGAAATTCAGACATATGCTATCTAATAATAAGATATATCTATTGGTAGCTCACCCAACAGTCAAAGAGTTTCTGCTGAATAAAGATATTAATGGCAAGCGAGCAGGCTGGATAACCAAAGTCATGGAGTATGACATCAGCATAAAAGTAACCAAGCTTGTTCGAGGTAAAGGACTGTTGGAAAAACTTGCAGAAAATGAGGAAAACAGTAGTAAAGAGATTGTTGCAGTTCTAAAAAATGAAGATGAACCTACTGTTTCAGCTATTTCAGCTAATTGGATTCATCAAATGGTCCATTATTTGTATACTGGAGATTGCCCAGAAGGTATGGATAAATCTAAACGAAGGTATTATAGATTGCAGGCAATTCCTTATGCTGTAATAAATGATGTTTTGTATAAAAAGGACTTCAATGGAGTATTCCTCAGATGTATTTACCCAGATCAGATTGAAAGAATTCTAGAAGAATTCCATGATGGACCTGCTGGAGGTCACTTTGCACCTCATACTACAACTTTGAAGATTATGAGGGCAGGCTATTATTGGCTAGATCTTTTCAAAGATGCACATATTTATGTCAGAAAATGTGCTAAATGTTCACTTTTTGTAGGAAAACAGAAGTTAGCAGCTCTGCCCCTGAATCCAATTCAGGTTGAGCAGCCATTCGGGAAGTGGGGACTTGATTTTATTGGTCCTATTAACCCACCATCAAGTGCAGGTCACAAGTGGATCTTGACAACAACAGATTACTTCACGAAATGGACGGAAGTAGTTGCTCTAAAAGATTCAAATGAAACTTCAGTCCTAAATTTTTATCAAGACATTGTTTCCAGGTTTGGTACACCCGAGTCCATTATTTCAGATAATGCTTTAGCTTTTGTTGGCTTAAGAGTTTCAGATTGGTCAGTAAAGAATAATGTTTATCTGAACACTTCGTCCAATTATTACCCTCAAGGTAATGGACAAGCTGAATCAACAAATAAGAATCTGATTAAGATCATCAAGAAGACAATTGAAGATAATCAGAGGTCATGGCATGACAAGCTTAAATTATCCCTTTGGGCTGATAGAATTACACCAAAACGGTCAACAAGTTTTTCACCATATGTTTTGGTTTATGGTAAGGAGGCCAAGCTGCCTATATCAATAGAATTCCCAACTCTGAGTTACATAAAGGAATTGGAGTTGCTTGAAGAGGAGCCAATGCAAGTTAGGCTTGCTGAGTTAACAGAGTTGGAGGAGACCAAGAAGGAAGCTTTCAGAAAGCTTCAGATTCATCATTCTCAGATGAAAAAGACATTCGACAAAAAATCAGTTGCACGAATCTTCAATGAAGGTGACTTAGTTTTCAAATGGGATGAGTTGAAGGGTAGGCCCTGCAAACATTCTAAGTTTGACGCCATGTGGGATGGCCCATACATTATAACAACAAGAAAAGAACATAATGCTTTCCAACTCTCAAAGCTGGATGGTGAGGTACTACCAATCCCTGTTAACGGGATTCATTTGAAGTAGTGTTATTAAGCTTCAGGCTTATTGCTGTACATAGTAGAATAGTTTTCAAGTTTTAGTATGCTTTCCATAAGTGCCTGCTGACACATTTCATTTCAGTTTTGTCTGGTTTTCAATAAGTGCAGTTGCTGCACCTGGTTTTCAGATTCTGTCATAAGCAGAATTGCAGTAGTTTCTTTCAAGTTTGCATTTTTGAAGCTGAGTTACAGTTTTCTGAATTAAAACAAAACAAGAGAAGGACTCCATGCCCAATGAATATGCTAGGCAATTGGTCTATTGTGTTTAGCAGGCAAACACTCCGCAGAGGTCGCCAATTTGTTACCTATTTTTCACTCTATGCTCAATAGGTAGAGCTGAATGAAGTTCAGCTATTATAGGTACAGGAAATTTTCATATTTTTGCTGATAAAGTGTTCGTTGATCATCATTGAGATCATCTTACATATGTGTCATAAGTTTATTGTGCAAATGTTTAAAATATAAAATTAAGAAAATTTGCATAATGATACTTTTATTCATTTTGTGAAATGCTGAATCTCGCACAAGCCGCGAGAGTAACTGAGTTTGTCTCTGACAATCAAGAGATGAATACAAAATTTAAATGGACAAACTACACTGCTGAAAATAACATAAGCATAAAAAAAAGAAGCAATTCATCATTGCCTGTAATGACGAATTACTTCGTTGGTGCTTCTAGCCATCATGCCTCCAAGCAGTTGCAGCCTCGCTTCATCGCTCCATGTACCTGCAAAATCATTAAGGAAATGGTATTAGAGTTATACTCTAAGCAATGGTGAATTACTTTCTGCCTTACGCCTATGCTACAAACAGAAATGTAATTTGTGTTAAACCAAGCATTCATCAGATAATTGAAAAAAATCAAGCGGAAAGACATAATTCAATGGAAGCTTTCAGCTTCTTTTATTTTGCTAACATGTTTGTTTCAGTGTGCAGGAATAGGTTTATCATGTTCGAGTTCTTTTCTTCAGATATGTGGAGTAAAACGGGCTCCCACGAGGGTTGAGCCTGACATATCGAAAGGATACACTCTCAGGTTACATACAAGAGTTCATTAATGTTGTCAAAATCAATCATCAAAAGAGTTACTGAATTTAAGAAATAGTCAATAAGCAGCTTTATTTCAAAGACATCAAAGAAAGCAGCTTGAGCATATAGTATAGCTTTGTTCTTCTTATCATAGCATCAAGACAACTTTGATAATACATGGAGAAATAAGTAAGCAGTATTGCATGTTTTCAGCGTTCATATTTTGAGTTGGGTGAATGAGGTATTATATTCATAACTAGAAGGAATACAAATCTGGAAATGTACGACAATCATAAAATGTTGGAAAAGCATTATCGAATAAGTGAGTTCAATCAGCTTATGAATTAAGTGGCAAAATGTTTTCCAGTATGGGAAAGAGTGAAGGTTACAGCTGAATCAAAAGTCTGATTATACATGGGGCAGCAATTATGGCTTATACAACATTCTATGGGCATGTGTATTTCAAATACCAGACGAGAAATGTCAAGACATTGAACATGAAGACTTAACAAAGGCAATTTGCAGTAGCATCAAGTACAAATTTGTAATGGTACAGTCATGGAGAATGAGCATAATGCCAATCTATCGATGAGAATCGACTAAAGGAACATATTCAAATGACTGATTTATCTTCTCAGTTTAAGAACAACCCTGGTAGAAATGATAATGTACAACAATCTCAAAGAAGAAAGTGACCAGATGGATGTTCATATCAGTCAAATATTGAAGCTGAATATCATCAAAGAGGAAGCAGTTCATATACAAGAAAGCTTGGATCTATGCTATTGCTATGTGTTTGGGCAAAGATATCGTGGGACAGCGACAATTAAATAATCTGAGTTCCATATGGTTGATGCTTTAGGAGAAATAGTATGGCAATAAGCTCTTCATTGTTTCTCTTACAAAAAATACAATTCCAACATCATAACAAAGAAAGCAATTTAATGATGTTTCTTTCATCAAGAGTATTGGCATCATGGATGATTAGACATAATGTGAACATGTTAAAGAAAAATAATACTATCTTTACAACAAAATTAACTGCAAGGAAACATCATGTACACCGCAGAATTTTTGCATACTTGAACTTTTACAGAGGCTAAAAAATTAGAGGAAAAGATTTCTGCACAAGAGTTACGGAATACAGAAACAATGAAGAAGATATTTATGAATATTTACCACAGTTCTTAGCAAAACAACCGGAGCTACAGTCATGAGAGTTTTCTTTGAAAATACGAAAATGCAATAAATTAGAAGTACCCAGTGTGCCAAGCTACGCCCAGACACTATTCATGAAAGAGTGGAATAATATGTAGGGTTTTCAATAATGCAAATTTCAAATGATGGATTCGAGTTGAATCAGCTATAAAGATACCCAGATGGTGTTTTTTTTGTCAGAAAGTATAGTTTACTCAGAATTTGGAACATAAATATAAAGCTGATATAGGAATCTGTCATGGGTCGCGCCAAGAGTGAAGAATATGCCGACCATTATGTCTTCTCTTTACACTCAAATCCTTGAGAATACAAAATGTAAAAGTGGTTTTTGTTTATACCCAGATCCAGGAGTTAAGCCGCGGCCTGAAGAAGAATTTTTGCATATACCCAGATGGGGTACTAGTAAGGAAAATACATGCTTAATCTATTAACTCATTTTGTGCTGAAAGAGCTTCCAAAATCTTGTTTTATATCTAGAATACAAAAGAATAAAATGTAGATTGATTATTTTCAAAGGTTGAACTAGTGATATAGCGCCTTTCATCACAAACACATTGTCAAAGTCTAGATGAATATGTATAGGCACTGCCAGTATTATGAATGATACACAATAAAGATCAATACACAGAGATTTAATGGCGGGAGTTTGCATTTTAGAAAGGAAAAAAGAAAAGAAAATGAGACTCACCATTATTTTTTTTTAATTTTCTAGAAGATCATAAGTTTGAGTCTGTGCTTTTTTATCTTCAATATGTGTGGTTCAAACTTGTGCGCCAGCCAAGGGAGTAGAGAACAACATGATATCATAGAAGTGTCAAAAGACAGAGAAAGGAAAATGTCATTTCGCGGCTTTTAAGCAAGATTTGTCTCAGAAAATGAAGCAAGCGAATGATGAAATAGCTTAAGATCTATTTTACCATGAGTTTCTTATAAGATCTGGTAGGAGAACACTGGGAAATGTCTATTAACTGTCCAGCTTCAAAGAATTTCTCAGTTTCCAAACCTTAGCAATGGCGGCGGCTGTTTTCCTCAAGCTTCTCTAAGTCGAATGCAAAGTGAATGATGAGTTTTAGGGTTCGAGTGCTCTCAAAAGCCCTAACTCGAATGATGTGTTCTCTTGAATTTTGCTTGGAAATTAAAAAGAAAATCATTTCACTTTTTGAATATTTCATGGTCTTGACTCTTTAGAGTCAATCGACCTAATCGTGCTGAAGGGGCCCGTGCACTTTGCATGGTGTTTAAAATCAAACATTCAATTAAATATTAAAGTAATATAGCTATTACTCCAATATTTAAGAAGTTATTACCAATGGTTAAAATATTAAAATAATCATTCGATGATTTTTTTTTAATATTTAATTAAATCAAGCTCTTCTCAAATTCATACAAGAGTATAAGTGAAGTCAACTGCGAATCTAATCGTGCATGTGGAGTAAATTATGGAGGTTGCTTTTCACTTTCAGAGGAGTTCTAATTATTATGGGCAGATTGGTAAAAACGAGGTAGTTTTGCATGCTTTAAGTCACTTTTTTAGGGAGTTGCAGTTCAGTTGGAATAGTGCATGTATCAGTTATGACAGTTTGAGCTTGATTGGACTTATTTTTGCATGATTTTGGGCCTCCTTTTCAGAGATATTTTCTTCTGCTTGGATTTGGCTTTGGAGTTATCACCCTTTCTTGGAGTTGGACTTTTAGTTCTTTTTGCATGCCTTTTGGAAAGGTTTTCTTTTGTATATATTGAAAAACTTAACGGTTTTTCAATCTAGTTCTTGTTTTTCAGCCTTTGCACTCTGCAAAGCGAATCATCTTGTAACTCAACATTTTTACAGATTAATACAACAGTGTTTTTACAAGTTCAAATCATGTTATTGCAGAGAATTCCTTCAAGTTTCAGTATTTTAGAATTTTCCTTCAAGTTTGAAGCATCTTTGTCATGTGGGATTGATCGAAGTAATTATTTTGTTTGCAATATATGAAACCTTTAAATATTTCAGTCTCCTTAATGAATTCTGTATGCATCCAAGTTTAAATCTACTGGTTAAACATTGTGCTAATCAGTAATTGAACAGTTTAGTTGTGAAAATCATAGTTTCCTTCTGTGATTGTTTCTTTAATAGCCTTTGTTTAAAATATTCAAGCGTTTAAGCTTCCAAATCTAGTTGTGCGAATAAAAATAGTGAGTAATTGTTTTATGAGTTAAGTCTGCATGTTGAATTCTTCGGTGCATCACCATAGTTAAGATTTCATAGTTTAGAATTCAAACTTAGTCTTTCTACCTCTTTCCCAGCCAAATCAGTTAGTTTTAGGAGTTTTTTCATTAGGGAACCAACCCTCTCTAGAGATTGATTCTCAAAATTAGGCAACCCACAGGCTTGAGAATCATTCCATGTTTCAACAGATTGCTAGATTTAACTAATCGAGCATTCGGGTGCAATTTGATTGACAATAGATACATCAGGGGATTGTTGGCCTAGCATACAACAAAGTGTCTATGAAGGATTCCAATTTGATGTACAAACTGAATGTGATGTCAAAGCTCATGATAAAATGGAATATGAATGTTTCACCTTTCCATTTCAATCAGATAAGCATGTATTAGAACAGGCTAATGAACAGGCCAGTTTTGCAATGTGTATGGTCGATCGTGCTAATCATAATGGAGCTGATTATGTAAGACTAATTGGTAGAAGTGTTGATTCATTACAAATATTTGAGGACAAAGTCTTTGGTAGAGGAAAGAATTTCCTTTAAGTTTAGGGGGAATGGGGCCTCCAATTTGACAATTGAAGCCTATGGTGTTTAGGAGGCTTATGAAATTCAAATGGAAACATGTTGTATAGCCATGTAAGTATTGTATATAGTTTTGGTGTGTTTCCTTTTGGTTGTGTCTACTTTCCTTGTCCGGGCACGCTCCTGGGGCTTTTGTGCTCCCTTGTTGGTCTGCTTCAACCTAAGATTTGAATTCTTGCCATACCCACTAGGGGTATGCCTCCTTGAGCATGAGCCACTGGTAGAGCCTCTAAAAATTTTTGAAAAATATTGAGAAGGTTCTTGCTTTGTCACGTCTTTGAGCCTCTGTGTCCAGGGATGGGTTAGGGTATTCATCTAGAAACCCTCATTTTGCAAATTTTCATCATAAACCCCTAGGAATTTTAATTGTGTGTTAACATGCTACTCCCAGTCATTGGTAACATAAGTTACAACTTTGAGCCATTCATAGCATGTTATCACTGGCTCCTTTGGCCTAGGCTGTCAATCACAAAATTTCTAGTCACTTAATTCATATTGCCTAACTTGGGTTAATATTTTATGGAAAAGACTTATGTTGTAAGTCATTTTCCTGAGGGTCAAGTCTCATCGGCCTAGTCATGGCCCCATTTTCAAGATTAATTCTATTTTCATGTATAGAAATCCTACCCACCAGATCTAGAGATCAAATCCCGGCCATCGCTTGCATACCTCACAGGATTAAAATAATGGTTTTCAAGACGATGCGAGGTATGCGATTGCATGAAACATGTACTCACTGAGGTGGGGCCTGGTCTACACTTAAACACTCGATGCTGAATGGTTCTGAGATCGACGGTTGATATGCAATGCCAAGACTAAATCTCAACTGTTCATTGCTCACGTCGCAAAATTAAAATAATGTTCACTGGAGACTTGTGAGGTCTACGATTGAATGACACATGGATTGTTTCATCCACTTGGAGGAAGGAGTGGAGCCCATGGGAAGGAATGATGTGGCCTCTAGTAGACATGTTTTCATTGGTTGATGAATTAGTGAGTGATAGTGATGGAAATTTCAAACCTGATTGACTCAATCTGAAGCGTCCGGCGTGCCACTTCATTAGGAAATCAAATACCAACATTCAAAACCAAAAATGTGAGGATAATATAGCCATTTTGCTTCACGCGAGTGAGCAGTAATGGCATAAGGTTAACATGTGTAATCAAATTTGATCTTGGTGCGTTCAAATGATTAATCTCCTATAATTATTGAAGCTGATACATAGATTTTTATGTATCTGGGAAATTAACGGTTGTGATGTGAATGCCAATGGTGAATCATCTGCTCATTCATGTTGGATTTCATTGCGCATTGATGACTAGCATTCCTAATTCACCTGATAAATGAGGGTGTATGGCTTTCGTTTTCACCATTGTAGTCAAGAGCTAATTTTTCTAAGTCCGCGAGGAAAGTGGGGATTGTTTTAGTATGCATTTGTGTGGTCTTATCTCTAGAGAAGATGAGTAAGTATGTTGCTTCTGCATCACCAATACAGAGGTCTCTTAGGATTAGCTTGCAGGAATCACACCATGATGCTCTAGGGAATGGATAGAGCACAACAGGAGTTTCTTCAACACTAAAGAGTGTAAGAAAGAGGCCTATGGAAAGAAGTCTATGCAAGTTGTTGTGAGAAGAAATTTCCATTTAAGGAGTTGAGTTATGATAGGAGAAACAACAAAAGCTAAGGAAAATGGACTTGCAAGGTCCATGAGGGAAATGAGGAGAAAGATGAAATATGGTTGAGCTTGTATTGAATGGTACAATTCTCCTATTGAGATTTTAGATGGTCCCTCATATAGCATGACTGAGACTAATTCTTGTTGCCACCAGTATCTTATGGCCTTGACATAATTAGCAAGCTCAGATGATGAAGTAATAGCAGTTGCCCCAATTTCAATAAAGACACCAAGTGGGCATGTTGGCCTTGCTGTTGGCAAGGACACTAATGAAGAAGAAGTGGTGGTTTCCCCAACCTTTGTGAGGACACGAAGTGGGCATGTGTATTCTGGTTCTGGTGTTTGGTTTTTGGTTTTGTTGTTTGGTGATAATGGTGCTTTGGTACAAATTTGTGGCTGTTGTATTGATTCAGGTGGTTTTTTGATGATATGATGAAGAAATTTTTGGCTCGACAAGGGTGTGGAATGTAAAGGCTCATTAACAACTAATAGTGATTTTGGTGGCATCAAATGGTTCTTTTTGGGAAAATGTATAAATTTTGTTTCCCCTATTTTGTAAATGATTACAGGCAAGATCGTGTAGGAAATATCTAAAATGTAGTTGAAATTTGTTTTGAAATGAAATGCATGTTAAATGTAATTGTAATTGAGCTAGATGCTTATTGCTCCCTTGATCTATAAAAGGGATTTCAGGGCTCATTGCAAAGGGTTTGATTTTTGAGTCTCGTCATAGTCTAGGTAGAAGCTAAGTTCAGGAAGAAGCATACTGTAGAAAATATCAATGAATAGAATAGTAAATAGTCTTGGTTATATGGGTCATGTATGTAGGAATTTGAAATTATTTTTATAGAAGCCACAAATACAAAATAAAATTTTATTTCTCGAGCATGTACTCTCCTATGCAATTCTCTTGCAGATTACAAATGAAAATGATCAATGATATTTTTGTTTGTCTCCAATAGTTTTAATTGGATGTGTGGATTTTTTTTTTCTTCAGTTTAAAGAATTCATTAAATGCTTAAATAAAGTCACAAGTCTGTGAGTGAAGAGTATAGGATTTGGTAAGTAGTAGTGTACTAGATGCAGTGAGTTGAATACTACAAAATAGTATGACAATAGTCCATCAATGTCTAAATTATATGGCTGATATAATATTGGTTGTTGCATATTTGACTCCGTTCTCCCAATTGATGAAGCACTGGTCTATTTGTTAGGAAATCTTGCAAGTAAATGAACTAGTGACACACCTAGCTAGGGATTTAAAATGATAAAAAAATCATTAAAAAATATTTCAATTATGAAGTATGAGTTTGAAGTATTCCCTGATTTCTAGCAAATAGATAATAATTTATTCAAAGGTCTGCCAAATTTTTAGTGACTTACGTTTATTTGCAATTAATAGGAATCAATCTGTATATAAATGCATTCTCAATTAGACAAACATTACTTTAACACAATACGAAACACCCTCCTAGGTCTCATAGAGCCTAAAGAGTAGGAGTGAAGGCCTCATAATCCTTTACTTGTTTGTTGGCCACTAGCTTTGAAGATTCTTGAGAATAAGGGTTGGCTACCCTTTAAAGAACTTTAAGGTTTTTCCAAAAAAAACACCAACACTCAATATATTTGGAATTAGATCAATAACTTGTTTGCACCTTTGTATCCTAATCTTTGCTCCCTAAATTATTTTACGAGACACACTCGTTTCCTACTTATATTGCTAGATTGTGGATTTTTTTAGATCTAATGTTCTTTTTCAAATTTGAAACTTTAGAAACAAAGTTATTTTTGGTACTAATAGTCGGTTGTAATTGTTAAAGAGGTCATGGTCAAGTGGTAGGGCCCTTGTTTCTCCTATTGGAGAAAAAGATTATAATTTACCCAGGTGACATCTTAGTGTTGATGGGCATGTTGAATTGATAGTCCTATTTTAGTTGGTAGGTATGTGGTAGTCCCATAGGTGACATAGGTGGTGCATACTATAGGAACAAAAAAGGAAGGTAGAGGAGAGGAGGAGTAGATGCCCTACAAGAGGAGATAGGAGGCATGATAAGAAGGTGATGTGTTAAAGCTAGAGAAGCATCTAGAGGATTACTAGAGGAAGAAGGTAAGGCATTCAAGAGGATTATCAGAGGGAAATGGTGGAAAAAAGAAGAATAAATGTCATGTGGGAGGTGATAGGAGGTGAGAAGTAGGACTTGAGAAATTAAGTTAGAGGAATACATGAAGGAATATAAAAAGGAGAGGCTCGAGCAATATCGCTGTGGATTAAATAGTAACAAAGAAAAATACCAACTAGTAGAATTTTAAAATAAATGGTATCCTTGTTGTTGTAAGGGGTGAGGGCCCCATGACCAACCCTCACTATAGACACCTAAAATATTCCCTAGTCTTCCATCACCTACCCTAATCAACCAATATCATCACCTAGTCTAGCTTGCTTCACCTTAGGCCTTCCACACTTAATTATATAATTATATTATTTAATTATATACCTTACACACTTAATTATATAATCATATTATTTAATTAAATCCCATTTTCCAGATCTCCTCAAAATAAATAAATGATTCTCACTTCCACCTATTATCCATTTCAGCCATGACTAAAATAACTAGATAACATTATTATAGGATAGGATAGGAAGATGAGTAGGTTGGATCGATTTTACATTTCCCCTTTCTTACCTTTGGCTCAAGATTCAGAAGGTCTATATGTTCAGGTGGATTTTTCTGCTACTCTTTTTGATCACTATCCCATTATTTGCAGCATATATTCATCTCAAACTTCAAACATTGAATCTCTTCCTTTCAAACTAAATGTTTCACATCTAAAGAATCCTTCTTGTCTTGTTTCTCTTGTGGGGATTTGGGATTCCTTTTTTAAACTTGATGAAGGGGAGTCATGGATTGATTGGTGGTGCAATGCCATTACTCAGTGCACTAAATTTTTGTGTTCCTTGGAAAAAATATGGCTTGGAAATGTAAAAGTAAGGAAAAATCCATTCAAGGAAAACTTGCACAGGCTAGAAAACTCCTTAATGATGATCCTAGAAATATTAGAGTTCAAACTTCTATCGCTACTACAGAAGCTCAATTGTGTAAACTTGATAATTACAAAGGGCAAGAGGCCAAAATTTGATCTAGACTTCACTAGATAAAATAAAGAAATAAAGGAACTAAATATTTCTTTAATTATCTCAAATAGACAAGAATAAAAAGTAAATAATTAGTACAATAAGGGATGAATCTAATGCTCTATAGTCTAATCCTTATGATATATGCAATATCTTTAAATGATTTTATGAAAATATTTTCAAAGATGATCGATGGAAGGATAGTCAACAAACCCTTGAGGATATGGTTAAAACTTATATTCCTACCAAAATAGACTATGATTATAGTCAATATTTAGATAGAATTTTAACAATGGATGAGCTGAAAAAGGCTCTTTTCTCTATGGCCCCTTACAAAAGTCTCGACAACGATGGTCTTCCTATGGAATTTTACCAAGCTATGTGGCAACACATTAAAGATGATTTTTATTGTTTATACCTGGAAGCTTTTAAAAATGGATCATTGGTCCCTATTTGTATAGGAGCGAATTTGCACCCCTTGGGTAAATTCCCCTTTATATGCCTTCACCTTAGAAAATAAAATCCGAAGGAAATTTTCCATGTCACCTACCTTCCTTCCATCCACTTGGCATATTTCATGTGCGTCAATGAGAGAATATTTGTCGGGGATGCACACACGATGTGCGAATGTCTGCATGACGTATTGTCGTCCTTGGCGAATTCCTACTTTTGAAGTTGGTAGAGGAATTACACACCCAATTGGGGTCGAATTGTAACGTCCATCTTCAACCAATTGACCCGAAAATGGTAGATTCTTCCTAATTCTTCCTTCAAATTCATCTATTCTCACTTCATTTGATCCTCTAGAAATATTCTTGGCATTCTAGCATTTTCTCTTCACTCTTTCACTCTCAAGCAACATTCTAGCATTCTACTTTTAAGCATTGCAGCAACAACACTCCATCAACTCCACATTGAAAGTGTGAAGCCATCATAGACGTTGTGAGCTTGGAGTCTTGTGTGACCTCCCTTCACCACGGTTGTGGTAGTGGTGACTTTTCCAAGTTTGTAGCTTGCTTTCTCCTTCATTGGCTAGTGAGATTTTGGGTGGAGGTGGTAATGCTTCACTCCTCTCCTTTGTGATTTGATTGAGTAGCATAATATTGTTTGTAGTGTTCTTTGTTTCCTCTTCGTTCCTTTATCACATATTCTACTTCATTTCTTTCTAGTTGTCCATGGAGGTGGAAACACCAAAATTTGGGTCTAACTAAGGTAGGCCCTATGCATCCCCAACAATTTTCTCTCTTGCTTGTGTGTAGGTGAATGTACATTCAGAGCTAGTTGGTGAACAAGTGCTTGTGTGAGATTATCTTCATCACCCTAGCCCTCATTTATTTGCTTTATCACATTCATCTTTACTTTTTGTATTTCGTCATTCTATTTTTTCCACCTAAAACCAACTAGCTAGGCTATTAGTACATTTTTAGGTAGTATTTATTGTACTTCCTATTTTCTGGCCGTACGAACACCAATGCGCTAGAGAGACACCAGGGTGCCACGCTGTTGACCTAGAATTACATTATTGTCCTCGAATAGAGAGTTGTCTGAGGTGTAGTATTGACTCCAAAAATTAACCCACCTAGCCTAAACCTAAAACTCAGGTCTATAAAGTGATAAAAGAATGTCATAGTACTCTTCATTCTTGATTTTCATCCTTTAGAGTGAGGTAAGTTAATGCAACCCTTTGCTCCCAGCTCTCCGTGACCTAGAGCCTTGATGTGGTTGGTCCTTGTCTCTTACACTATTATTAATGGAAACATAATCAAACTTCTTCGTAAAGGGAAAACATAAGACTTTGTTTCTAGTTGGCATCCTATCACTCTTTTTAATACTTCATACAGGATTATAGCAAAAACTTTAGCTATAAGGATAAAACCAGTGGTGCAAAGAATTGTTTGAGTTGAGAAAATAAGATTTATTGCTGGAAAATTCATTCTTGATAATATTATGTTAGCATGGGAAACTTGTGAATGGGCTCAACAATTCAGTCAAAATACTATTTTGATTAAACTTGATTTTGACAAAGCCTATGATAGAATTTGCTGGAGCTTTATTCTTAAAATGCTTGAATGGTTGGGCTTTGGACCCAAAGTTTGAGCTCATGTTTAAATTTTGTTTCGAGATGCTAATGCTCATATTATCATCAATAATGTGATGACAGACCCATTTTCTTTGCAAATATCTATCTGACAAGGTTGCCCATTAGTTCCTTATCTCTATGTCCTTATGGTTGATGCTTTGGGTTATTTACTTCATATTATACCTATGTTCTAGTTTGCACATGTAAGGATTATCACCTTATTAATAGATAACTTGCCATATAGGTGTCAATTACCATCTTCTATAATAAACCCTTATATGTTATAGACATCTAGATATGGAAATATAATACACTAAACTAATTAAACTAATGTATCTTTAAGTTGACATATTATGAGTATGTTGAGTACATGATAGGGAGAGAAATCCAATAATAGACCAATGCCTTTGTCCAGTTGGACACTATAGTCTCTGAATTCATACAAATGATGTAATAATTGAAACCAAGGTGATGCATTAATCAACAAATCATAAAATATTACATTTTCCAAAATGCACAAGCAAGATGGGACATTCTAAAGAACCAAAGATAGTTGAAAAATATTAAACGAGTCTACTTATTAATCAATGAACATACCCATATGTACACTTCCATTATTATTCTAAGAAGATATCTTGTAAAAGGTTTACAAGAATTTTGGACTCATTTGACTAGCTTACTAATAAAAAACACATAAGAAATGAAAACCATACACATGAAGATTCTCAATCAAGGTCAAATATGCCTTTAATAAACTGGTGTACAATAGTTACAAGTGTTATTATAAATTTGGGATAAACCTAGATCATTACAATGAATTTAAAATAACTATATCCAAAGCTAGAAACTATGAACCCTTTGGTTTTGTTGTGTAATTTCTTCTCTCTACTATGCTCCCTTCCAAAATAAATATTATCCTTCTTCAATATGGTCGTGAAGGCATATATACCTATGAAAAGAATGTCTATAGAATTTCATAAGGTTGTACCACATGGGAAACTCTAGCTGCAACCTCCACCAATGCACAGTAGTCAAGTGTCCCCTACAAACTTGATTTGATTGATAAGAAATATGGAAGAACATTCATTTGATTATCACCATATTTTCACATTGATTATTCTTGGTTTTGAGTGTGATATTTGCTGAAATCACCCACAAAATCCACTAAAATCACATCCTAGGGATTCTCATGATAGAAAAAGGTTTCATAAACCATAAATGAGCCATGGGTACTAGAATTTCCCCTCTGGGTTGGATGCAAAAATGCAATTAAGTCCATTAAAGAGGGTACAAGTATAAACTTGTGTCACACTTTATAAAGGAATCGACCAACATAAACAAAAATCCTTAACTTCAACCACATAAAAGTGGTCTTTATGTTTTAAATTTCAAAATGATGTAAACTAATGAAATGTAGAACTCTTGATGAAGTTTATTCCTATATTTTTTCATTTTTTTCAATTTTATAAATTTTTTTTTATAAATTTAAGAGTAGTTTTTATTTTCTAAAAAATTCAAGAAAAAGCGATGTTGAGTTGACGACAAGAAAAAAATAGTTTTTTTTTTCCTTTGATTTCTTTCCAAATAGATAACTTCAATATCTAGTGCATAGAAAAAGAATAATTTTTTGATGTATATTTTCCTTGTAATAATGTTTTAAAGTTAAACATACCAGAATTTGACAGTGTTCATTTAACATCAACTATTGTATATTTTCTTATCCTTTTCAAAAAACAATTATACCTTTTTGAAAAAAGATTCTCTCCTCTAGTGCACCATATATTTTACATTTAAAAAAAAATGTTTTAGTATTTTTTTTAAATTTTGAATCAGCTTCAATTTTTATTTTAACAATCTAATTACATTATTTAAAATAAAAAACATATTAAAACTAATCAAAATATCAAAAATATTATATATTTGGATTCTTGACTTTGAGCTCTACAAAAGAGTATTTTTACTTCTTTGAAAAAAAAAGACTGAAGAAATATCATGTTCAAGCGGAAATTTTTAGAAATTTCTGAAAAAAGATGAGGTGGCTACCAACAAGAATGCCACATAAACGGTTTTAGGTGAAAGGGTTTCAATTGAAACCTTTTTTCCTGAAACGATTTCAATAAAAAACTTACATATGAACTGAGTTGCATTTTAAAGGGACAAAGGGAAATATTCAAATTTTGTAGTTTCAGGTGAAAGGGTTTCACTTGAAACTCTATGTGCCACATATAGATCACGTAGTTTCGAGTGAAACTATTTGGGTTGAAATTGTTTCACTCATAATTATTTAGTTGGTCGAAAGTGTGACACAATTTTCTATTTTTTACCTAGGATTTTTTTGTGGATCGAGGTGTGGATCATATTTGCAAAGGGGTCATCCCACAATAATGGGTCCCAAACTTGGGGCATCTTGACATCTTGACTTTTTCTTGAAATCACATATTTTTTGAAAAAAAGTAATGATTTAAGCTTTGAGGAATTTCATCTAAATGGTTTTAATTGAAGAGGGTTAGATAAGATCCCCATAGATCAATCTCCCTTTGATAGAACCCCTCTAGTCATAAAACATACCCACAATGAAGTCTCCTTCACACCTATCAAAATGCTAGCAAAAATAACTTCTTTACCTTTTGATGGATTAAATAAATTCATTTATAAATTATGTTTTATAAGTATGTAGCTCTTATTATAAGCTTTCCAACAAGTCTAGTTTTGATATGTTTTCATTTTATCATGTATTTAATTTTCAATTTTTACTAAACATCAAGTTCTTCATTCTGCAGAGGTGGAAAAATAGGAATCCATTGTTAAAAAATTTCAAAAAATACCTTTTCCCTAGGTATTGATGTCCTTGTTTCACAAAAAAAAAAAAAAAAAAAAAAAATCAAATTTTATATATATATGGGTATGTGTAGGATCATGATGGGCCAAAAAAGTGGCAATATGTAAGTGATATGATGGCCCATGTGTCAATGACTTTTTATTCAAAATTGATGAAACTAAAAGGGTTTTTAAAGGAGATCCCTCAGCTTCCACCAATATAAATTATGCTTTACTTTTGATTTTAATATTAAATAATTATTATTCATTTTTTATTTGAATTACTTAATTAAAAGTCCCGATTGATAGGCTGATTGAAAACATCTATAGCTTCTAAATGGTATCACATTTTTGAATCCAAAACATGCTAGCCACATTCTATGCTTTGTATACCAGGGATTAAAAAAATAAAATTTGAATTTCATGAAGTTTTGACCAAGTTAAGGTGGTCGACATACAATGGTTTTTATATTTTTAAAAGTTGTAATAAGAAAATAAAAAATTAATTATTTACTTGAAAAATTACAAAAATATAATCATATCTGAAATGAGTCCTCTTACTTATATCTAAAATATTATAAAAAATATTATCATTTTATTGTATAGGGGTGGTTAGACCGACACCTACTTATTTTTTTCCCCGGGAATTTAAGTGACTAATGATTGAAATTTCAAATTTTCACCAAATAGATTTTTTTCTTTTTTAAATAAACCTAGTAGTTTAGAAACTACTTTCGATTTTCTACAGATTCTATTCTTAGATATTTGAAATAATATAGATAACTTATTCAATTTTTACTAAGCTTAACTCGATTTCTAAATTTTTGCTACCTCTATGGCCTATTTTTTCCATGATGATCCCCAAGACATACCCATATATATACAACAAGTTAAGACATACAAAATACACCTATGTCCAAATTATAGTTTTTGATAATTGGAAAATAGGTTTTGAGGGAACTCGAGACCCCTTACAAGCAGGTTTTCAAGGGACCTAAAGTCCAATAAAAAGAAACATGTAAACAAATAAGAATACATATAAGCAACAACCCAACAACAACAGCCAACCAAAATATACACTAGATTATCCAACCTGCAAAGATCTAGTTTTGAAAGGAACCAAAAACCTTTTATAACCAGATTTTTACAGGGACCTTGGGACCAATCAACAAAAAGACACTACTTGAGTCAGATAGGCACAAAAAAAAACTTATATCAGCCAGGCATCAACAAACCATCTACATAGAACAATCAAAGCCGAGCCAACATTAGAATCAACTCCCTAATAGCCCCAATCAACCCACCAAGCCAACCCAAACTCCACCTCAATAGGAGAGGAATCCCCTCTATAGGAAAAGATTCCATGAACACCCAATCCACTATAGCCACACTTCTCCAACAAACACTTGGACCACCTGAATAGGAAAGTCCACCACCTCAATAGGGGCTACAAGAGAGAATAAACAAAAAAGTGAGCTCCACATCACCTCCACAAAATCAATCTCCACCTTAAAAGAGGTATCTCCACCTCAAAAGGAGTAGTCTCCACCTCAATAGAAGACACTAACTACAAAGAAAGGAAGAGAGAAAACACTCCAACAGAAAGGGAAAACATGGAATCTATTGGTGATTTGGGAAGTTGGGTCTTTAGAAAAAACATTAAAAATATCCCAACCATCAGCATAGAATCAACAACAAGAGTAGACACAACTCCCTTGAGAACCTCTAACCAAGAAACCAAAATCCAAGGAACTTTTAGACAACAATACAAACTTAACCCCTTCAACATTATGGGCTTCAACAGGAACAAGGGATACGAACTAGTGCCTTGACCCATCAACCATCCAACAACGACAAGTAGAACAAGTTCTAGAATGCAAGCATCAGTAAAGCAAATAAAACCCAATAGCCATCCAGTGGCGCCTAGCAATATAGCACAAACAAAAGCCAATAAAACGTGAAAAAGTGAATCAGAAGCACCATCCACAAGACCAACTGCAACCCAAAAACATAAAAAGAACCCATTAAAAAATTAGAAAAGAAACCAAAACCCATTAGCCTACCAAACACACATTAGGGGAAATTTACATAAAAAATGGGCCTCCTAAGGAACTCTAAAAAAACAAAAATTATCTCATATAATACAAATTATTTAAATAAAAAAAATATAAATTACTTAACTACATGAGTTAAGTGGGGATACACGTTTCTATTATAATTCCTTAAAAAACTGAAGTCCATGATTTTTTAAAAGTGGTAACATATATTTCTATTATAATTTATTAAAAAACTCAAGTTC